>CM046033.1:30244671-30978565 GCA_025215565.1 Flaveria ramosissima
AATGTTTCCGCTGCAACTATTTAAGAAAGGAAAAATGTAATTATATGTTTTGAGTGCGATGAATGACCAACTGTAGGCGTCCCGGGAACGGGGCCTTACAGAGAGAAATCCAAGTGTTAAGTGACAAAACCCGATCCTGCAGTCAGGATCACTCAGACTCTCATAGTATCTTCTCATCTTAAAGAGATCATGTAGAGGTAGGTTGAATAAGTCTTGCCATGTGTAGACATCTTCACCACCTTGATCTCCGATCACATGCCATCTTTCTGGATTAGTAGTGAAGGTCCAAGATGAGATGGGTCTCTCAGATGCAAGAGGAGCCACTTGAATTGGAGTTGATAGGGCTGCATCTTCATGTACTTCCTCGGGGTGATCTGATTCATCCTGAGGTTTGGAGGTGGATGATTCAGACGTCTTCTTGTTCTTTGACTTTGATTTAGAAGCCATCATCTTCCTCCTCTTTGAAGACTTTAACTGAGAAAACTGGCCTGCAACACCTTGTTGATTAGTCTTGTCTTGCTCAGTTAGGTGTTCCTCCCTCATAGGTTCAGAAGGAAAGGGAGTTTGACCCTATTGTGGATCAGAAGATGAAGCTTGCTAAAAGTCAACAGGAGGTCAAGGTTGTGTTGTCTCAGGTTGGTCAACCTTAACCTCCACTTCAGGAGGAGCTTGACTTGAAGGGGAGTCTAAGTCAATGAGCTCTTCACTTTGGATATTCTGCTTGATTACCCTGATATGCTCATCCATTATGGATAAAGACATAGGGCCAAGTATCCTTCCAAAGAATCCATACAGCTTCAAGAAGCTCATCATCCTTTATATGTCAGCAGACTTCTTCATACTTTTTTGGATGATGGCTCTTAACTTTGCAGCCTCTTCCCTCATCTTTCTCTTTGTTGCTTTTTGTTCTTTGAGCACTTGAAGTTTAAGCTGTTTGAGATACTCAAACTCAATGTACTCAAAGGACAATGGAAGAAGTGCATATGCCTGGTAGAGACCTGTGGCAGTTTGGAACTCTATGACATCAAATCTCTTGTTGTTCCTTAGTAGCTCAGTGGTAGAGCAAGGTAGTTGATCATGTTTTGCCTATCTGTTTCTTTGTCTACTTGAGGTTCTTGTGGAGCTGCCACAGTCTCTTGCACAGGGCTTTCTTGAACTGGGGAGAGAGTAAGAACATGCTTGTACAATCTTTTCTGTCTCTTCTGTTCTTTGATTTAGAGGATCAACCTTGCATCCTCTGCATCCTTTCTCTCCCTAGACATTTCCATGTCTGCTAGTTCATAGAGTTCCTTTAAAGGGAGAGATATAATCTCATTAATGTCATAGTTCTTGGTCTGCAGGTAAGTAATCCTGACTGCCCTCAACTCATCATCTTGAGTGTTTGGTCTGGGGACAGCCCTTGCAGCTTGCATTAGTTGAACTATCTCCCCTTAGCTTCCTCTTCCTCTCTCTCTCCTCCTTCTCAATCTCCTCAGGAGTTAAAATCATTTTCCCCTTGTCACCCATAGACCTTTGTGACTCAGGGTGGAGAGAGCTTTGGCCTTCATTTCTTGGTGTAGCATTCAAGCTCTAGCCAGAGAGAGGCTGTGACATACCTTCACAAGTAGGCGTTTCACTGAGGGACTGGATAGCTAAAGTGTAAGGCCCCATTCCCGGGACGCTCACAGTTGGACAATCATCGCACATAAACATAAAATATACCTTTAAATTTGCTAAATACATCGTAGCGGATAACTTAAAACCATTTCATATATAAATAATTGCTTTTGCAAAGTAATACAACATTGTCATCCATTGCAAAAATATCATTTTTTTGCATTACATCACAAAAACATCATCGTTATATAAAATGGATACCATCCCAAAAACTTGCTCAGTAGTTGCGCCCGTGCCATCCTCAGCAATCATTACCTGCCAACTGGAAAATACATAAAAGTTAGCGTTGCTGATTTAGTTCTAGTTTTATAAATAAAATAATTTATACCCGTTTACAACCGTTCATTACTTTCGTTCGCGATCATGCATCTTACGTACACATAAATAATCTTAATATTATCTTTCATTATCATACTTTATCGTACGTTACTCGTTATCATTCGTTCATTCATTAACCTTTACTTATCATCCGGACCAATGTCATAAGCTACACCCCAAACATAGGCACGAAGCGGGTATTGGGCCGAAGTCTATAAAATAGACCCCTAACATTACGCACATAGCCTGGCACCAGTACCGGGGCAAGCGACAAGGATCCCATACGTTGGTCAGCCACAAAGACTAGACCCCTGTGTGTATCTTTACGGGTTAGCTAAACCAGACAGTTGAGCTAACAACATTTTAGAGTTATGCACCTCCTTTCATTTGCTTGCAAGACTTTACATTCATCCTTTCGTTAATACATGCATTCATTCATCCTTTACCTTCCTCTTTTATTATCATTAGCTTCCGGTTTCATTACTTAATACTTTACATTCATTTCATAACCATCCCACGTAAAGCCACAGAATAATACGTAATAAGGAACATAAAGAAGGCATAACATGAACATACATATCATCATCACACATCATCATGCAACATCAGATAATCATCACACATCATTCACTCCCATACACATACACAACAAGTACAAGTCATCATAGAACATAACCGACCCTCCACGGGACAACATCGGGGACGGCAGCCCCTGATAGCGGGGTCCTAGGGGCAGCAGCCGCTATAGCACCTTTTGTTATAGAAAAATCGATCTTCTGGTTAAAACCTCGTAAAAACCTTGGTCATTCAAAATATATATTTGGTATGCATTTCCAGTCCCAAACAAGTTTAAAACCTTTAAAATAGAAGATCTAGAACTCACCTAAACTAATGAGTAGCTTCTCAATCAAGCTTTCTAAGCAAGGGTTACACTACGCAGCCTGCATATAAGTTAACATTCAAAGGGATTAATTTCTGCCTGATTTCGTTGCAAGATTAGCAGATTCGCTGCTAGTTTCGCCTACAGTTTTGCTGTCAGTTTCGCTGGTATCTTCGCTGCCAGTTTCACCCAACTTTTGTTGGAAATTTTAAGTCTACGAATCTACCTGCGAAACTATAGTTTCGCTGGAAGATCTATAGTTTCGCTGGTCGACTGCATAATTTCACTGGATGAACACCTAGTTTCGCATAACGGGCTGAAATTTCGAATCAGTCCATTTTTAACCCAAAAATTAAATTTTTACACCCAAACCTTGGTTTATCATCCATGAAGCTTTATCTAAGCTTTTTACATGTTTTCTTACATAAAAACGTGAGTTTTGGACGATTCTTTGTCACTTTTAAAAACCCCAAACCCTAGAATCTGAATTTACTCTTAAAGAAATGATTAAACGATGTTTCTTACCTGGATTCTTGGTCTTTTATTGTTGTTTGGATTCCCACAAACACCGATCTTCAATCTCTTGATCAACCGAGCCTCGGATCACCACTTTCTATCTCTACACACTCTCTCTAAAAGTTGGGTGTTGAGTTGTAAATGAGAGTGGCTCTTGCTGATCCGTTTATATATACCAGGCATTCCTAGGACCTTAAACTCGTCGAACACATAACCCAAAAGGTTAACTCGGTTGATAACCCATTTCCATCTTATTTATATTAAATAATACCATCTAAGCCCATTATTATTAATTGGTTCGTTTTGTCTTTATTTCAGGCGTTACAAGTCCACCCGCATATTTAGGTTTCGTTCTCAAAACCTATTAGTCGTTGAATAATTGAGGGTAAAGCTGCCTCATCTCCTCCTTAGCTTCCCAAGTGGACTCCGATCCCTTCATGTGCTTCCACTGTACTCGCACTAAGGGAACCACTTTATTTCTTAGCCTCTTCTCTTTTTTGTCAATGATGGCTATTGGTTGCTCCACATAATTGAGCCGTTCATCTACTACGATATCCTCAAGTGGTACCATCATATATTCGTCCGCTAAGCACTTTCTCAAGTGAGATACATGGAATGTCGGGTGAATTCCACTTAACTCATCGGGCAACTCCAACCTATAGGCCACCTCTCCTACTCGAGCAATGATTGGGAAAGACCCTATGTATCTTGGGCTCAACTTGCCCCGCTTTCTAAACCGAACGATGCCCTTCAAAGGTGAGACTTTCAACATAACTCTATCCCCCACCTTGAACTCAATCTGTCTACATTTCTTGTCGGCGTACGACTTTTGCCTATCCTTCGCTGCCTTCATAAAGGCCTTGATCTTTTCCAGCTTCTTAGTCGTAGCCTTAATAACCTCGACGCTCCCTAACTCGTTATGGCCAATATCACCCCAACAAGCGAGCGTTCTACATCTCCTACCATATAGCATCTCATAAGGAGGCATACCAATGCTGGCATGATAACTATTGTTATATGAGAACTCAGCTAATGGTAAGTGGTCGTCCCAAATTCCTCCAAAACAATGACGCATGCACGAAGCATATCCTCAAGCGTTTGAATAGTCTTTTCCAATTGACCATCCGTTTCGGGATGATAAGTTGTGCTGATATGTAACCTTGTCCCCATCGCATCGTGAAATCTCTTCCAAAACTTGGATGTAAACAGAGTGTGACGATCAGACACAATAGACACCGCTACACCATGATGAGCTACAATCTCTATGATGAATAGATCCTCAAGTCTCTTAGAGGAATACGTTTCACGGATCGGTAGGAAGTAAGCACTCTTTGATGGCATCATACCCTCTCGCGGTACGTGGTAACTTCGTGATAAAGTCCGTGGTGATATGTTCCCACTTCCACTCGGGTATATCCAAAGGTTGGATTTTCCCGTATGGCTTCTGATGCTCCGCCTTCACTTGCAAGCAAGTAAGGCATTTACTCACATACTCCACTACATCGCGCTTCATACCCAGCCACCAATAATCTTTCTTCATGTCTTGATACATCTTCGTACCACCGGGATGAATGGAGTATCGAGTCTTATGAGCTTCATCCATAATCTTTCCACGGAAATCCCCATAACTAGGAATCCACATTCGTCCGAATCGGGTTCTAACACCGAGAGTGTTTTCACCCAACTTCGCGACTAGACCTCTCATCCTTTCGGAGTTAAGGCGATCTTTTTCAACGCCTCGTCTTTAAACTCCTTGACCTACGCCATTACATCGGAGGTCATAATCTACTGATAAGCCTTCACCCGAATCGGCTCGGGTCTCCCCTTTCGGCTAAGGGCATCTACCATTACGTTGGCCTTGCCCAGATGGTAATGGATCTCGCAATCATAATCCTTTATGAGCTCTAACCATCGCTTCTGCCTCATATTCAAATCTTTCTACTCGAAGAAGTACTCCAAGCTTTTGTGGTCGGTGAAGATGGTGCACTTCGTCCCGTACAGGTAGTGCCTCCAAATCGTTAATGCAACGACCACAACCGCTAGCTCCAAATCATGGGTAGGGTAATTAACCTCATGAACCTTCAATTGTCGGGATGCATAAGCTATAACCTTCCCCCGCTGCATCAACACGCAACCAAACCCTGAGTAAGAAGCATCTGAATAGACCACCAAATCGTCGCTCCCTTCGGGTAATGACAACACAGAAGCTTGAGTCAACCTTGCCTTTAGCTCCTCAAAAGCCTTCTCCTGATCTTAACCCCATAAAAATTTCACATCCTTGCGGGTCAACTTAGTCAACAGAGAAGCTATCTTGGAGATGTCTTAGATGAAGGTGATTTCACGATCCGGTGGCACACCTGGTAAGTCTTCTGGAAACACGTTGGGGAAGTCACACACAACCGGTACATCGGGTGATTGTGGTGTTGACGTATCTACATCCTTCACGTAGGCCAAGTAGGCACTACATCCACGTCTCATGCACTTTCCCGCCACTGCCATCGAAATCACCTTCGGAATCATAGTGACTCGGTCACCATAGATCGTCACTGAACTCCCATCAGGCACTGTCAATCGGATCATCTTCTTGCGACACACAATGTTTGCCTCGTAGTCCGCCAACCAATCCATTCCTAGGACTACATCCAACCCGCCTAAGGTCATAACAAACAGTCTGGCAGGAAACTTATGACCTTCTAGTTCTATGTCACAACCTTCTATCAGATCAGAAATCCTGGTAGACTTACCTATGGCAATTTCTACATCGAAAGGCTCATAAATACTTATACTCCTAATGGACAACTTAGCACAAAAGGTAGTAGAAATGAAACTCCTACTAGCGCCGAAATCAAATAACATAGAGGCAAGAGTTTGGTTCACAAGAAACATATCTGATACCATATCGAGGTCTGCCCTTGCCTCCTCCCGGGTCATAGTGAATGCCCTGGCGCTTGCTCTCTTCCCCTCAGTTCTAATTTCTTTGCTCCGGAACTCTTAGCACTCGGCTTCTTACAGTCCATGCTCATGTGGCCCTCCTCACCATAGTTATACACCTTCTCACACCACAGTTCTTCGCCACATGTCCTGTCCTCCCACACTGGAAACATACACTCTCCTGTGTGCTCCTTCCCGCACTTACCACACTTCTTCGACCCCGCGTCGGGTGTAACCACACGCCGGTCATCCACCCTCGCAACCTTCTTGTTTGGAGCAGCCCCGCCACATCCAAACCGTTTCCCATTCCAGTTCTTATCACCGCCACCTTTCTTACCCACCTCAGCCACCACCACTTCTCGCTCGTCATACAGCCTTCCTGCCAAATCAACAACCGACCTGAACGTACCTGGTCGAGCGGCGATCTTGTGCCTGCGGATATCCGACGGCAAGCCCTAGATATATCTCTTGATCTTTCGTGACACAGGCATCACCTGATCCGGCACCAGCCATGCCATCTCGTTGAATTCGGTGGTGTATTGCTGATGTGTCATGGTTCCCGCCTCTAGCTGCAGGAACTCCCTTTCCACCTTGTCGACCTCCCTGAGAGGACATAACTCCTCAATTACCAACTTCTTTAGCTCGTTCCATCTGATCCCCCTGATTGCCTGCTGCCCTCAGCCTGGACAATATTGTTGCACCAGCACAAGGCAGAGTCCACGAATGAGTGGGTAGCGAACTTCACCTTCTGGTCTTCTCGGCACTCCCTAATATCAAGTACCGCCTCCATCTCTCTCACCCTTAGGTGAGCAGCAGCATCATTGCTATTTCCATCGAAAGTAGGGGGCTTGCATCTTTGAAATGTCCCATAGATACAGCCTCGTGCAATTTCTTGCACAGGCTCCTCTTCCTCTTCCTCCCCTTCACTAGAAACAACCGTCTCGGTCTCCGGTCGTTCCCTTTCCCCCGCGGGACTCCTCCTTTCCTTCCTCTCTCCTTCCCTCATGGCCTTGATCACCTCAGTCACCACAGACGGTAGGATCTGTTGGATCTTGTATGCCCAAGACACATACAAGATTGATGTGGTTAGTATGTTATGATCCAAGTCGGGTCATACCCAATAACAAGCTATACAAACACCAATAAATATTTATTTGTCGATGAGATCATACAAATAAATATTGACACCAATTTAGAAAATGGGTTTTCTAAAACTTTGCTTTTGTAATAGAACAACACTATATGGATAATTTGTTCATGAGAAATTATTTGTTTCATTATTTAAGTTAGTTAAATAATAACAAATAAAAGTGTGTTAATGTCATAAAATTAAAAGAGGTTTTAATTTTATAAACTTATGGTTTGAAAATAGTGCAAATCTTATAAAATTACAAAATGGGGGGAACCCATTTTGAACTTAGTTTCGGCCGCCCTTGTGGGCCTTTGAGGGGTCTTTTAGTCTTGGGTTCTACAAGACTTTAACTTCTCATGCACTCTTCCATCAATCTCTCTCTCTCTCTCACACACAAGAGCAAGTTCATTTCCTCTCTTCTTTGGCTGCATTTTCGGTTTTTAAAGGCTGAAAAATTGGGTTTTTGGCTTGGCTATTTCGGATTTGCAAGAAGAAGGTCTTGAGTTTTGGTGTTCTTCTACCTAACAAAATTAGGTGTTTGCTAAGGCTTGTGGGTATACAAGCTTGAGTACTCCCATTTTGGAGGCTAGTCATTCAAGAACATCATCATCTTCATCTCATCCATCTACAAAATCTTGTGCTTGAAAGGTTGTTTCAATGAACTCCCTATGGTTGTTGTTTTGTTTATGATAGCATTCTATTTCACATATATATATGATCCATGTTCTTGGGTTTTGTTTATGGTTTAAAATGGTAAAAAATTTCAGATTGTTAACCATACTTTAAACTCTATTTTCCGCTGCGTCTTTGTAGTTTAAATGGTTAAACTTGCTTTGATTTACATGTTACAAAACCCAATAATCGCATCTAGAGCTGGATATGTGGAATATGTGCTTCAAAAGTTCTTGAAAAGTTAGTTTTCATGGACTTTTTTAACCCATTAGGGGCTGTTTTGTTGTGGATGTATGAATCCCTTATATTTGAATGTTTAATCTTACATGCTTTAGTATAAACCTTGAAAGATCAAGATCAAATGGTTGATTGTGTTGTTTGGACAAAACCCTAAAGTTTTGGTTCATGTTGGCCAGAACTTTAAGGTTATTAAAAGGGTTTCATTATTGTTCTTGGATGTTGTATATGTTTCATATTTTGGTGCATAACATAGCGTTAACCTTATGTGTTTTGGATTTGGTTGATTGTGGTTTGTCATGTTGGTTTTTTTATTCTTGTAAGGGTTGTAACATTGTGTTAGTATTTTGGGTTGTAATTTATTTATTCATTTGGTTACGTAATAAATAGATTAGGTGCCTTTCTTTTATTAGGAAAGACCTTATGACAACACTTGTGATGACAAACAAGTGTGGTCAACTTAGTGGCTATGGTTATGCACTTATGTTTGTATGATTATGCTTGTTTGGTTGTTTATGGTTGTTGTTTGATATTTGGATATGCATAACAAACTCATTAACAAACTTAACAAGCTGAAAATTGATGGTTCTTTATCATTAAGTGATTAATAAAAGGTTATTAAAAGGATAATGATATTAATAAAAGGGGTTTTATTAAAAGGTGAACCATAGGGTACCTTGTATTTGAAAGCATGCAAATATAAGGTACATAGAGTTTTCTAAACTAAGATTATGAAAACTTAATTTTTTTTTATAAACAAGTTTAACACCGTCCTTTTGCACAACACTTAAGTCACTTGGAAACTCTTAATGGGATAAAGGTCACCTAACCATTTTGAGGGAACTTGTGGTTTGAGGTGGGGATACCATATTTGTGGGATAAAGGTCACCTAACCACTTATGTTGGAAAACCCACATGTGTGTAAGTAGGGTAACTTGATTTGCAAACCATGTTTAACGGATAACCTACAATATGGTTTACAAAGGTGTTGATGGGATAAACATGCCGACTATACATATGATGTTTTAAAGTCGATCCCATAGCTCTAGAAGTTGCAAAGGGTTGCAATTGTCAAAACGTTGACTACCTTGTTAATTTAAATAATGGGATAAAGGTCACCTAACCACTATTTAAATGTAACGTTGGATTCTTGAATTTTAAAATTGTGTAAAACACTTAAAAGGGGATTTAATTATTAAAATATGACAATATCGAAAGTACTAAAATTGAACTTTGTTAAATTTTGTAGATGACCACCAACAACAATGAAAATAATGATAACCCGTCCGCTCACTCACTATCACTAAGGACCATTCTCCAAAAGGAGCGTCTAAACCATAATAACTTTATTGATTGGTTTCGAAACTTGAGAATTGTTCTCAAGCAAGAGAAACGATCATACATTTTAGACGATCCGATTCCCGATCAACCTAATGAGGAGCATGAGGAGGCCTACAATAATTGGGTGAAATACACTGAGGACTCGGTCCAAGTGTCTTGCCTCATGTTGGCAAGTATGACTCCAGATCTCCAAAAGGAGTATGAACATCATGGAGCATACGACATGATAACCCAGTTGAAGGAAACGTTCCAACAACAAGCAAGGGTAGAGCGCTTCGAAACGGTTCGAGCACTCCATGCGTGTCATATTGATGACACCCAATCTTTTTCATCTTATGTACTTAAGATGAAAAGCCACATCGACCGCGTTGAAAGGCTGAATTGTCCCGTCTCGAAAGAGTTGGCTACGGATTTGATCCTCAACTCTTTGTCAAAAAGGTTTGAAAACTTTGTCATGAATTATAACATGAATGGGTGGGACAAGAACATAAGTGAACTTCACTCTATGATCAAAACTGCCAAGGCGGCCATGGGTAAAAGGGTTTTACCCGTTCTCACCATCAATGAAGGTGGGAACAAGAAGAGGCCTTACCCCGCACCCAAGGCAAATGTTGCCAAGGGTAAGGGGCACGTTAGGGGAATGGGAAAGGCAGTGGTAAGAGCGCCACCACCAAAACCAGCAGAGAAGAAGAAAAAGGTTGCTTCGAATGACCCATGCTTTAAGTGTGGGGAGATTGGACATTGGGCAAAAAATTGCCCAGTCCATCTCAAAGAGTTGCAAGCTAAGAGGGATGCCGGGCAAACCTCAGGTACAATTTTCATGATTCATATTGATCTAAATTTAATATCCTCTAACACATGGGTATTGGATACCGGATGTGGAACTCACATTTGAAACTTATTGCAGGGGTTCAAAAGAAGTAAGGACTTCAAGAAAGGGGATGTTAGCCTCTACATGGGGAATAGGGCAAAAGTTCAAGTTGAAGACCGAGGGGACTACATCTTGAAGCTTCCAAATGGTTTGGAAGCAATTTTGAACAATATTTTGTATGCTCCTAGTTTAACTAGGAACATTATTTCTGTTGCCCAATTAAGACAATATGGTTATGTTTTGACATTTATTGAAAATGAAATTCATGTTTCATTAAATGGTATATTTAATTTTAAAGCTATTCCTATTAATGGTATTTATGAATTGGTTCGTGAAAACACATTATATGATAGCTCATTGTACCAAACCACCACTAAGAAACTCAAATTGGATTTGAGTGATACCTATCTTTGGCATTGCCGTCTTGGTCATATAAACAAGAAGCGCATACAAACACTTTAAAAGAACGATCTTTTAAAAGCAAGTGAATATGATTCATTTGATGTATGTGAATCTTGTTTACAAGGAAAAATGACTAAGGCACCTTTTAGTGGTAAATCCGAAAGGGCAAAAGATTTATTAGGCATCATACATTCGGATGGATGTGGTCCTTTTTAGCCAATGACTAGGTACAATGAAAGATACTTCATTACCTTTACCGACGACTATAGTCGACATGGTTATGTGTACTTGTTAAAACACAAAGATGAAGCTTTTGAAATGTTCAAAATCTTCCAAAATGAAGTAGAAAATCAACTCAACAAGAAAATAAAAATTTTCCGCACCGATAGAGGAGGTGAATACCTAAGTGATGCTTTCAGAGATCATCTTAGAAGTTATGGTATTGTCTCACAACTATATCCACTTGGAACACCACAACACAATGGTGTGTCCGAGAGGAGAAATCAAACTCTATTGGATATGGTTCGATCTATGATGGCTAGAAGCTCATTGCCTCTATCATTTTGGGGTTTCGCTTTGCTCTCTACGGCCCGTATCTTGAATATGACCCCAACTAAGAAAGTGGAAATGACACCTTTTGAAATATGGCATGGAAGGGTTCCATCACTATCATATTTAAAGGTATGGGGTTGTGAGGCTTATGTTAAGACTCCTACCTCAAACAAGTTAGAAAGCCGTTCCACTAAGTGTATCTTCATTTGATATCCTAAGTCTCTATGGGATATTATTTCTATGATCCATTGGAACAAAAGGAGTTTGTTGCCAAGAAGGCTGAGTTCTTAGAAGCTAAGTTCCTTATGGAATGAACTAGCAGTAGAACTGTGAATCTTGAGGAGGATCAAGAACCACAAACCGATACATGTTTGGTTGACACTAGCACTCAACATGAGGATGTTAAGAAAGATCAAATGGTTGATCAATATACACAAAACGTTCGCAGATCTGGTAGAATTAGTAATCCACCTAAAAGATGTGGATTTTTCGTAGATGGATGCTATGTGGTAGATTCCGATGAACCAACCACCTATCATGATGCAATGTCCAATTTGGATTGTGACAAATGGCTTGAAGCCATGAACATTGAGATGCAATCCATGTATGACAACCAAGTATGGGACTTGGTTGAACCACCTCTTAACTCCAAGATAGTTGGAAGTAAGTGGGTTTTCAAGAAGAAAACCGATATGCATGGAAACTTGGATACTTATAAAACTAGACTTGTAGCAAAAGGTTTCACTCAAACTCAAGGGGTTGATTATGATGAGACTTTCTCACCGGTTGCAATGCTAAAGTCTATTAGGATATTATTTGCCATAGCTACTCGTTATGATTATGAGATTTGGCAAATGGATGTCAAAACCGCTTTTCTAAATGGATATCTTGTGGAAGATGTCTATATGGTTCAGCCTGAAGGTTTTGTTGATCAAAAGCATCCTAACAAAGTATGTGTTAGGATCGTGTATTAAACGAAATACTATCTGATTAACGTGTATACCGAATCAAATAGTGCGGAATCCTATTTGATTGGCGATCCAATCAGTGAGAACGCACGTCGAATCAATTATGGATTGAATCTAAATGTTAAGAATGATATGGAATCGATCTAGTGCGATCTGTGAACTTGGAACAGGTTCTTGGAGGTCTCTGGAAGGCTAGGGTACGTCTAGAGTCGAAGTGATATGAATTGTTACGTTTTTCCAAGAATTAGGTGGTATTTATAGGTTAGGGTTGTTTATTCGGGCGACTGAACCATTAGTATGGTTCAGTCGTGCGATTGAGCCATGCGGTTGATCCATTCACACGACTGAGTGTTCAGTCATGCGACTGAGCCAATCTCATGTTACAATCATACGACTGATCCAGTCTCCTGGTTCAGTCGTGCGACTAAGTCATTCGCCTGAAGTTGTTCATGCATATGGTCCATTCGCATGGGCCATTCGTATGAGAACTTCATATTACTAAGTTTGAATGTGTTCATTTGTCATTACATTATCAAGATTCATTCAAACAACCACAAACCTATATAATCAAGTCAATATGAGTTAGACAACTCATTAATGAAATATTAAACATTATAAACACAACCAAACATTTCCATTTCATTAAGTACCCAACTATTACATAAGTGTAAGACACTAAAGACATATTACATTCAGTTCAGAAACTAGGGACACATGTACCTACACTTTCACTAAGTTTTGAACTATAAGAGAAGAACTTGCCCAACTATGCAGTTTTTGTTTTAAAGAATTAACCTCGACTTCCAAAACTGCTTTTTCCTTTTTGGTTTCTTCTAAAGAGATTAAATAGAACTTTATATCATTTGATTGATTTAAGGCAACAACCTCGGTTTCCCTTAGTTGTTTCCCTAAAAGTTTTATCTTTTCTTTAAAAGTTCACTCATTTTGTTTTAATATACGATTAGCTTCAATGCATAGTTGTAAATCATTTACTAAGTTATTATTGTGTTCTAATAACCTGGCAATTTTCAAATCAATGCTTTCTCTAAATTTGTCACATTCATTACAAGCATGGTTTTCAAACAGTTGGTCTTTAGAACTTACCTGTGAGGAATCGGTTGAATCAGCCATCAAAGCAGATTTAGACTCTTCGGAGGCTGGAGATTCTGAACTTGTTGCTCCGATATCTTCCTCAACCAAGTGATTTACCACGTTCGCAGCTTCTTCAGAATCCGACATCACTTGCTCAGCTGCACTCTCACCTTCACTAGAAGACCCATTATCTACTGCTTCGACAAAAGCAATATTTGATTCTCCAAGAGAAACAAAATGGAAGGACAAGTCTTGTCCTTCATCACCTTGAGCAGTTAGAGACTTTGTCTCTTTGCTTGAAGAAGCAGTTCTAATCATGTGTTTGTCTTTACGGTTGAATGTAGGAAATGGGTTTCCATTTCCAGTTTTCTTGGGCTTTACACATTCACGTTTAAAGTGCCCCTTTTCACCAAAGTTGAAGCATGTAGCTTTGGTTTTATCAAAACCAAACTTCGTATCCTTAGTGGCTACTAGGTTCTGTCCCGTCTTCTTGACAAACTTTTTAGCTCTTCTGACTGCACTTGCCAAGGCCCACATGATGTCCATTCTTTCCAGATTGTTCTCGTCAACCTGCTCGTAGTCTTCATCTACAAGATGACAATTTCTGATCTTCGCAACAACTAAACCATCATAAGATTGGACCACTACTGCTAGAAGATCCATATGCTCCTTTGCAACTTCCTCTGTGATATTACCGAGATTCTCGGTCTTTAACTTTGTTGTATTGGCTTCAGGCACTATGTATTGAGTCGATGATGACCCAGACGTTTCTGGTCCTGAAGCAGTGGTTTGGGAAGGAGCCGCGAACTGGACACGAACGGTGTTTGCAGTGGTGCTCCTGAACTAGTTGGAGTGGAAACTGAGTTATAGTGAAGGATTCTGAACGTAAGATCCTTTCTTTGACTTGTACTTCATCCTCAGTTCCTCCACCCTTAACTTCAAGATGAAGTCATTTATGTCCAACGTAGCAAGTATGTCGTTTTGTTTGAAGTTGGAAACAAGTGAATTATATTTCTCAGGCAAACCATCTGCAAAGCTTGAAACTTTGTCTTCCATAGATGTGGTTACGCCATGAGTGTCCAGCTCACTCATGAGATGATAGAATCTGTCAATAACATCATCTAAGCTCTCATTCCCTATCAAAGAGAAATTGTCAAACTCCTTCTTGAGAGCCTTAGCCTTCAGTGCCTTTAACGTTGCATTTCCTTCGTATCTTTTCTGCAATGTATCCCACAACTTCTTCGCCTGCTTATTCTCAGAGAACTGATGAAAGACGTCTTTCGGTTTTGACTGAGTCAATAAGGCATAAACTTTCTTCTTAGCATTGTAGAGAATCTTCTGAGTTTCACTCATTCCTCCCAAGGTTAACTTGACTTCATTAGCACTAACTTGCACTGTATAACTAGTCTTGATGGATGTCCAAAGATTGGGATCAACTCCATTTAAGTAAATCTCAAACCTCTGTTTTCACTAGGATAATCATCTAACGTTATCAGCTTCAGCAGTTTATTGTGATTTCCTACCTCATTCTCCAGAAGTAGTAGATTCTAGATGCTTGAGTCCTTCCCGGCAGTAAACGCAACAAATTGATCTTCCATTTTATAAACTTGGTACTTGGAGAACAGAACAGGTTCAATCGTACGAATGGATTATGAGTATGGAGAACAGAACAGGTTTAATCATGCAAATGAAGGGTGCGAATGAATTCAATCGTGCGATTGGATTCAGTCGTGTGTATGAACAAGACGAATGGACTCAGGCGACTGGAGTTGTTCAGTCGTGCGAATGAAGGATGCGACTGAATTCAGTCGTGCGAATGGAGTGTACAAATGAGTTCAATCGTATGAATGAGCTAGTCGTGCGACTGAAGGCTGCTGTTTTTACAAAATTGAAGATTTTGACACTTAGACACAAAATATGATTTTTCTAAGAACCCTAATCTGCCGTATAGTGAAAAAACGAAACCTTAATACCAGAAAACGTTGAAAACACCTTTAGAAGCAAAGTGGTGACTCTTTTGATTAAAACATAGGTTTTTGACACCAAACCTAATTGAATCAAACGCAAAATCAAGAGCCAAAGCTCTAATACCATTTGTTAGGGACCGTGTACGTACGGAGTACTAATTGATTATGCGTTTATACCGGATCAAATAGTGTGGAATCCTATTTGATTGGCAATCCAATCAGTGAGAACGATTACCTGATCGATATAAGATTGAACTAAACGTGAAGAACGAGTAGGAATCGATCAAGAACGAACTATGAACTTGGATAGGCTGTTTGGGACGTTCTGGACGGCTAGGGTTTATTTGTATTCGCAATATCTTTTCAAGTGTTATGTTTTCCACGAATTAGGTGGTATTTATTGGTTAAGGTTTTTCATTCGTACGAGTGAATCATGCGATTGAGACATACGCACGAGTGAAGGTTCAGTCGTGCGATTGAGTTAATCTTATGTCTCAATCGTACGACTGATCCAGTCTCCTGGTTCAGTCGTGCGACTGGTGCATAAGCATGAAGTATTCATGCGTATGGTCCATAAGTATGGTCCATTAGCATGAATAATCACCCGAATAGGTTGTACATAATACTCAATCATTATTGACTTAGACTTTTGTACAACAATCTCAAACCTATATAAGAAGTTCATACATATGAATTAAAGATAAATAAACATCAAAATATATTTCATATTTCATTGAACCATTTAATTACATATGTGTAAGACATGAAAGACCTTTACATTTAAGCTCATAAACTAGGAACAACATGTATCTACAGAATGAACTATTAAGTTGTGCATATTTCTTGATCTTTAACCAAATTTGTTAATGCAGATGGATGCTCGTATATGTGTTTTGCATTATCCATCATCATTAACTGAGGTTCAAACACACATCATGACAGAAGAGTATGAGCATAAATTTTATTTATTTTTGGTACAAATACATAAAAACGTTTGTCAACATTGATGTCAACCATATTTGGGAAATGCGGATGAATAAGCTTATCCACATGGAGAAATTCGACAGAACAAAATGTTAACCGCATAAAGAAATGCGGAAGAACAAATATGTGCGCATAAGTTTACAACACTTCATAACTTGTTGTATGCATTTGTTTTGAAACTAATGCGAAAGAATTAACTTGTCTGCATAAGTTTCACTTGTGTGTTTCTTTGAACAAAACTATTACCCGCATT
This sequence comes from Flaveria ramosissima, assembly GCA_025215565.1. Taxonomy (NCBI): domain Eukaryota; kingdom Viridiplantae; phylum Streptophyta; class Magnoliopsida; order Asterales; family Asteraceae; genus Flaveria; species Flaveria ramosissima. Next base: position 30,261,444 of record CM046033.1, read on the forward strand.
GGTTATATGCTTAGGTTACCTTCACCCGCATTAACCAATGCTCTTACCCGCATTAAATTTTGAACTTGTCAAAAATTAATGTTATTGTTGTGGATAGTTTGGCTGTTTTTGTGCTGATGCTTTGACATTTATAAAGATGTGTCTTCTGCTTTTGACTTTTATGAAGATGAGTCAGTTGACTTGATATTTTTGAAGTTTTGACTGTTGCTTGGATTGAATTGTATACCAGATGTTATACACGTTTCTCAGTTTTAACTGATCTTGGACTTTTGCGCTTCCAGATATCTGCATATACTGAGATACTATGGTATAACTTCTGCACTAACATAATCACTTTTCTGTTGTATAATTATAAAAAAAGAAACAACTGTACATAATGATCAAAATTTTAATTACTCCCCCTAAAGTTTATATCCATATGGGATAAAAACTTTAAAGATTTAAAATTTTAAAGATAAAATATTTTTATAATTTTTGTTTTCTTTTCTATACATGAAGAGGAAATATACCTTTTTGAGATCATATCAATCTTACCATTCACAAGTGCAAGCAATTGTTAGTAAAATAGACATAATCATGAACATCTTGATTGTAGGTATGTTTGTCCTCTTAAAGTCATGCTTGGTTATTATTTTGATGCATGTGATCTTTATCATGTTTTGAGTGAATTGAGTATTCAACATGTACCTCACACTCAAAAGCATGGCAAGATCGACCACCCGTATCAAATGCATGGTAGGACTTTCTCACAACTTGAATGACGAGGTCATTTAAATTATGAAATCTTATTTTGGTTGATCCACATTGGGATTCTTTTACTTTGATCCTTTTAATTATTTGATCCATATTTGGAATCTTTTTCACTTTACTTTGGAAGGTGATCCCTGTTAGGATTCTTTTTGTTCATTCACAAGGAATGTAATTCTTTTATTGATTCATTCTAGGTGGATGTGTTCCATATTATGAATCTTTTTGGATCATAACATTAGCACTATGTGCATGATTCTCCAGATCTTTGCTCAACAAAACAGAGGAGAAACTGATGTGAGTGAATGAGCTTCATAAGTTATCATTACCTGGTGTGTTTAGGTTACTACACACACATTTGGATAAGCTAATACTTACTTACACTTTGAGATGAATGCTTCACAATTGAATATGAGCTTTAGTTCATCACATCATGTATCTTCTTTTCCACGCTGAGTCTACCCAGACATCAGATAAGTCATGTCAGTCTTTTGAATTTTGAATTAAGCATAATGAATTATATAAAGACTGTAATATATCATTTCCCTTTTGAAGTATATCATTTTTTTTCAACAGAATAACTTCTTTTTGTATTTCTGTAATTTTTGAATGTTTTTGTAAATTTTTATTTTTTACTCAAGGTTAATCATGCTAATTGATTGGACTAAGAATTCAAACTGACTAGGGTCAAATGCCTTAGTGAACAAATCAGCTAATTGATTGTCCGTGTGGACATGATACAATTTGGTTAACCCTTTTTCAGCATAGTCTCTCAAAAAATTATATCTAATTTCAGTGTGTTTTGTTTTTGAATGTTGAACTGGATTGTTTGTTATAAACATGGCTGCTGTGTTGTCAATATCAATTGGTGTGTGCAAGAAGTTAAAATCATAATCAATGATTTGGTTTTGAATCCAGAGAACTTGAAAGCAACAAGCTGATGCTGCTATGTACTCAGCTTCTGCTATTGAAATAGACATGTTTGTCTACTTCTTGCACTACCAGGAGACCAGTTTAGGACCAAGAAATGGACAACTGCTAGAAGTGGACTTCCTATTGAAGTTTCATCCCCTGTAGTAACTGTCATTGTAAGCATAGAGGTTGAAATACCCTTCCTTTGGATACCATAATCCAAGTGCAAGCTTGCCCTTGAGATATCTCAATATCCTCTTGACAACATTCACATGTGATTCCTTGGGATTTGCTAGATATCTGGCACAAACACATACACTAAACATTAAGTCAGGTCTTAGATAATGAGTCTGATCCACTGATTTGCCTTCTGAATTTGGATCAATCTTCATTTTGTTATCAACATGAGTTCTGATAGACTGACAATCTGCAAAATAAAATTTCTTCAACATGGTTTCCATATATTTTGATTGATTGATGAAGATCCCATCTGTTGTTTGTTTTACTTGCAACCCTAAGAAGGATATGAGTTCCCCATTGCACTCATTTGGAATTTAGAATGCATAAGGTCTTCAAAATATTTGCAGAGTTGCTTGTTTGTTGAGCCAAAGATGATATCCTCCATATAAATCTGGACCAACAACATTACTTTTCATTTTCTTTTTCTGAAAAGAGTTTGATCAATCTTTCCTCTCTCATACTCATATGCAAGAAGGAAAGATGATAGAGTCTCGTACCACTTTTGTGGGGCTTGATGTAGACCACACAATGCTCTGTCAAGCATGTACACCATGTGAGGGAAATTCGGGTCTTCAAAGCATGGTGGTTGACTCACATAGACTTCTTCAACTATTTTTCCATAAAGAAATGCACACTTCACATCCATTTGATATAGAATGAATTTCATGGATGCAGAGTACACAAGGAAAAGTCAGATGGCTTCTAGTCTGGATACAGGAGCAAACAAGTCATCATTGTCTATTCCTTCTTCTTGAGTGTATCCTATGCAATTAATCTTGCTTTATTTCTGATGACAATGCCCCGATCATCATTCTTGTTTTTGTATACTCATTTGGTACCAATAGGGTATTGTCCTTCGGGAAGGTCTACCAGCTATCATACTTCTTGTTTCTTGAACCGTAGCAATTCTTCCTACATTGCCTTAATCCAGCTGTTGTCTTGAAGAGCCTACTTTTAATTCTTGTGAACTGTTTGACACAAAAAGCAAGAAAACAAACAAACATTTGCAATACTTGTCTTGCTTCTTGACACCCACTTCTTAAGTTCACCAATGATGCTTGACACTGGATGATCCTTGTGTATCCTGGTTGTTGGAATGGAGTCATCAGCAATAGATACATCAAGGTTGGAGATATTCAAATCATTTTGGTGTAATCAAATGCTTCACCAGTTTTCGCTTCAGCATCATCAACACTTTGAAGACTTTCATCATTTGTATTTCTCTCAATTTCAACTGGCACTGTAGCTGGTTCTTGATTTCTGACTTCAGTTTATGGTTCGTCTGAAGGAGTGGGAAGTGTACTAGGACCAGCCTTCTCTGATTTTCTTGTTCTTGTCTGACAAGATCAGCTTGCAATGGAACATCTTCATCAAGTTGATTAGTAGAAGTAGGAGGAATCACAGGAAAATCATCTCTTCTTTCTACTGTTGTAGATGATCCAACTGATTGTAGGTTACCTGCTGTTGACAAGTGAAATTGATCAAAAGCTCTTGTAAAAGAGTCAATATCAAGCAACCAGTCGGGACCATTTATTGACTTAAAAAAGGAATGCTCATTGAATTGAATATTGGTTGATTCATCAATGATGTTTAATATAGAATTAAACACTCTAAAAGCCTTTGAGATAGAGGAATAACCTACAAAGAATCCCTCATCATACTTAGGAGCAAGCTTTCTCAAATGGTCTTGGGTGTTTAATATTAAGAAAGGACTACAAAATGACTTGAAGAATCCAATAAATGGTTTTCTGTGAAAAAGAAGTTTATAAGGTGTTTTGTTGCTTTCTTTGACTATCAATGTTTGATTTTGCACAAAGCACGATGTGTTGACTGCTTCTGCCCAAAAGGTAACTGGCAGTATAGCATCAGCTAGCATTGTTCTTGCTGCTTCAGTCAGTGTTCTATGTCGCCTTTCAGCTACCCCATTTTGTTAAGGAGTTCTAGATGCGCTGAATTGATGAGCAGTGCCTTTGGTTGTGCAAAATGAAATTAGATCTTCATTTTTAAATTCATTCCCATTATCACTTCTGATTAATTTAACTTTAAGATCAAGTTGATTTTCAAATTTAGTGATAAAATCTTTTATTATTTGGGACGCTTTGTTTTTATGAAGTAAAAAAGAAGATCCATGTGAATCTAGAAAATTCTTTAATGATCACCAAAAATTATTGTTTCTTTCTAATGCTCAAAACATGAGTTGGTCAAAGAGATCCATATGAAGTACCATCAATGGAGAATTGGTTATGTTCACAAGCTTTGGTTTATGTGAAGACTTGTGTTCTTTTCCTTTGAGACAAGCAGAACAGTGGTCAATAAAATGAATTTTTTTGGAGATAAACCAATTACATGGTTTTCATTGACCAATCTATTCATGTTTTTGAAATTTCTATGTCCCAAACGTCTATGCCAAAGTTGTGACTCATCAAATAATGCTTTTGGTTAAAGACATAGTTCTTCATTAAGTTGAGCAGAATTAAGGTTTAACACATGGGTGTTATTCTTCCTCGAAGTCTTCAAGATAACCCATTCTTCAAGAATTTGAAATCCTGGTTTCAGAATATAGCCAATGAGTGTCCGTGAAGTGAGTGGAATATATTGGATCAAGTAAGGCTGGTGCAACCAAAACAAAGAATTTTGGTACAACTGTGAAAGAACTTCCAAAGGGAAAAGCCGCACTTCCGAAGATTAAGGCTAAAAGAACTTCCGAAGAGGAATCCTGACTTCAGAAGACAAAGTCATCCTTCTTCCGAAGTTCAACACTTAGAAGACTTCAAGACAATGACTTCTGAAGTATGAAGTCATGAAGATAAGCACGAGTCTCGAAAGAAGTAGACTCTTCCAAAGTATAAGTGGCTTCAGAAGAACTTGTTCTTTCGAAGCCAGTTAACCTTTCGAAGAACCTACTATGAACGAGTGGACGTAAGTATGGTCCCTCTGACAAGCCGCTGCAACCTCTGAGATACTGCATGGTACTTTCCCACGCCCATGTAGTTGACCATACTTTATTCCACTATTCATCCTTTATCAGTTAGTATAGTTACCAACTTTAGTTGGTGACAAAAGGTAAGTCATGGACATGTCGTGACTACCAAATATAGGATAGTATTTTATCTTAGATACTATACATCTAACAATGTAGTATTTGTTTAGTCGTAAGTTTCCAGCTGGTATCAAAGTATAACCGGCTGTGTAACACCTCTGAAATCTAGTCCAATTAGAAAACTTAATGTGTTATAGGACCCAATAAAGGTCCGGATTGAATTGGGCTTACCAAAGAAAGCTTGGAAAAGAAACTAGCCTTTTTAGGCCCAATAGGCCCAATAAGGGCCCAAACTTATAAACAAGGCCCATTTAAGGCCCAATACTCATTTACCATCTAATTAAATAAGTGATCATAAGATAATAAATTAATTTGTGATTCGAAGCAACTACGATAAGAATCCAAACCAAAAACAGATTCAAAATCTATACCGTGTAAAGTCCGGTAATCTAACGCGTACTAACGTCTAATTTACATTGGAACGTACTTATAATGGGTTATATTCTTTTAAAATCATTGTTAATCATGATGCATACTGTAAACAGTACTTGCTAAAAAAAATCGTAACCAAACGTGTATAATCAGCTACGATACGTAGGAAAAACGCGAATACCGGATACTCCGGTATTTACCGGACATCTGATACGACAACCGAGCCCTATAACGTCATAAATATTTATCTAATTATTATGTATTTATTATCATATTCTAAATTAGAGAGTGAGACGGTTATCCAGGTGCAATGTGGTTCGAGTCGCGACTGAAGCGTGGACCGGCCTGCGAAAAGGTCAAACTCGAGACTTTGACCATAAAAATACCGAATTGTTTTATTTCAAGCTAAAGTAATTAGATAAATCTATTATAAGTTTTCTAACGAGACTTTATCCAAAAGACCATTCGATACGCGATAACGACGTTTTCGGGATGTATACGCGATTTTTAAATAAAGCCCACTCAAAAACCCTAGGTATAAAAGCAACTTTTCCACATTTTCTTCATTTGAAACCCTAAAACTCAGCTGAAATCCTCTCAAGACCTACTGCATGGCCGACATCGCCGGAGCACGGCGGCGGCACGCGGCGACGCGGCGGCGGCGCCGCGGTTTCCGGCGAGTTTCCGGCGCCGGCGACTGGGGGTGAGTGGCGGCGAGTGCCACCTATGCTCTTCTTCGTCTCGACGAGACCTTTCCAACGGCGGTAGCGGCGATGTCTAACTCTTAACGGTTTGAAAGTTATGGGCGTTGGAAGGTGACGGCAGAAGGGTTTTGGCAATGAAGGTGCTGTCGCGGCTGTGGCTGATGTAGGGGGCTGCGGTGGTCGATTGGTGGTTGTCGGGCTATGGTTGTCGGTTGAGGTTGGCTGTGGCTGTGAGCTATGGTTGTCGGGCTACCGGCGGTAGCCGGTTGAGGTTAGCGGTTTTCATTGTGGCTGTGATTTTTGGCGGTGGATGTTACCGGTCGCGTTGGTGGTGTCGTTTAGTGGCTGCCGAAGGAGGGCTGCCACAGCAGGTGACGGGCCGATGGTAATGGCGGTGCATGGTAATGGTTGTCGGGTTTAGGTGGTGATGATGGTGGTTGTAATGGCGGTGCACGGTGATGGTGGAGATGGTTGTGATTGTGGTTCTCGGTTGCGGGTTTTCTAGTTTGGTTGTTGTTTTGGGCTGCTATGATGATGGACTAAAGTCCGGTTAGGATGATTGTGAAAATCATGGTTGAAATGGTATTTTAGTGGTGATGTAGTGGTGTTGATCGTGGTTGTTGCTGTCGATTATGGTTGGGGTTGTGTTAGAAAGTCAAGGTGAAGCTTTGGATAACTACTGGTCAAACTTGGTCAACGAGCAGTCAACGGAACGTCAACGCGATGCGGATCGGAACAAGCGAGTTTTAGGATGCGATATGGAAACATTAGGTATAACCATGCGTTAAATATTCTTACGCGTAAATATAATGATTATATACTAACTTGTGTGTGCGTTGAGCTACAAATAAGTATAAAATGTTAACTAGCTTATAAATTATCATGAATGGATGTAAAAATTTAAATAACGTGAGCATCGCATAATGAAAAACGACATTGGAAAAGTATTCATATGAACAAAGATATTAGAAATATATGTTTGAAGTTATCTAATCCCGTGACGTATAAAATCCTTACAAGACGTGTAGATAATTAATATTTATATAAAATGCAATTGTACATACCTATGTTTATATATATATGCATACAATGGTTGATTTAGGTTAACCGATGTTCACTCATATTTTAAATAAGACTTATAATTCTATACTAATCTATTGTCTTATTGTTATTAATAATCGATAATCTTGTTATTATTGGAATAAATATTAATTGTATCACCCTTTTTATTCGATATAATGACAACTATTATTGATATTCAAATTATTCTAACATCATATTAACTACATTATTGGTAGAAATATATCTATATAATTATGGAATATGGATGATCTTTGAAGATGTACTTACACATATTGCTTAAAATATATTTTTGGTTCACACTAAACGCGTTAAGAAGAATTTAATCATATCTATCCGTGAACCATCTAAGTAATGCCTAGATAAATTAAGCATTTTAATGGCCTAAGTGAGGCAATCTTAAAAAGTATATATATATATGCTATGCATGTGAAAATAACATAACGTCATGACATAAGAGATAGTTCATAATATTTGGATTACTCTAGCATCAATCAATTTAACATTATGATATAAGTGTAAGCATTATAAACATCATTTGGAACATTATGGATTACTTACTTCATCATTAAAAACTATCTATAAAGATTTGGTTTCCTTGATATCAACCGTTTATGGCTACACTTTTATGCAAAGAATCATTTATCGGATAAAGGCATTAATTTACCTAATATGCACGAGTGAGTGCATAACAATTGATAATTTCACAAGAAGCTAATCTACATCAACGATACTAATCGTTAACTTTAAGCTAACTAAAGAGCTCAACCGCACGCATGTAATGACATCGTGCTAATTCTAAACATGAATCTCTTATGTTCTAATTAGGATTGCTTTGTTGGTGACCTTCACATTTCTTTACCAAGTTCAAAATTATATAAGGATACCAGGTGAGTTGTAGTGATCCCCCTTTTTACTATTGTTTTGGGATGAAACATGCTCTACTTTTTATGAACTATGATCGTGCTTTATTTGATGATTCTATGTGGGATTTGTGGTTAACTGCTGATTCTTATATCATGATCATTAATTCTTTCGTGAACCGCTTGATTTATATGGATAGATCTATTTGGGGAATCCCCCACACACAGTGGCTTCCGTTCCAGGAAGGTTACCCCACTGAGATCCTGAGGGATCGTTGTGGCGTGTAACAAGTTTTGCTAAGATTCTATGGTGAACCATCCGGGCAGGTAGGGTTCACTGGTATGGGGCTCAGTTTCTTCCTTCGGGAATATCCGGTAAAACACAACTTTAGAAGAGGCCAACTGGGACTGAGTGCAGGGTTGATTATGATTTTTCTCCCACAATGTTGAAACTATGATTCATTTATTTTTATCAAATGAGGATTTGTTAAGTCCTTTTTATTTTTAAACTTTAAGCACTTGAACTCACCAACTTTATGTTGACACAAACTCTTTTGAGCATGTCTTTCAGGTACAGTTAGGTAAATTAGCTGAGCTATAGAAGATATCTAAATCCGAAGCAAGAAGTGAGGGTAGGTGTTGAAGGAAAAAGGTCGAGCCTAGAAGCCTTAGTTACTGAAGTCTCAAGAAATATTGACAAAGAGATAGGTCATGATACCCATGGATTGTAGATTGAGGCACCTTGTAAACTGAAACTAAACCCATATCCTAATGTAAATATTGTGAGATGCATTGTAATAAACCATTTAGTTTCCGCTGCATTTTGGTTGTTGTTTACCAACCGTTACGTCCCGCCTCTCTGGGCCTGGGGTGTGACAGATTGGTATCAGAGCCAAAGGTTGTAGAGAAGTAGGTCTGCTTCGCGAGACCTAAACTACAACCATATGATCCCTATAGGACCACGTTTATAAGAAGACTTTTCCGAGTTTAGTTAAGCCAAGGTTATAGGAAAGTGGGTTACTTCGACACACTTAAGCTACAACCATAAATAGGACCAGCCTGGTAGGTTGTTTCCATGAATTAGTGATCTAAAGCTTACAAAATAATAGATTCCATTAGGGACACTCGTCTCTAATCTGTATACCTCATGGGATAGATACTATTAAGAATTCCCTACCCTATAAGAAACCTTGTTGCATTAGGGTACTACCTATGATAGGTGCACCCGAGTAAAACTAAGAATATTTGGAATCTTCTGGAGTTGACTACTAGGACCCCTGAGCACTGGGACTAGGTATATTATGAATCAAAGATGTGCAAGTATATTAAGAATTAAATTCTAGGGAGATACTTATCTGATTGCACAACTGACTTTTGACATTATATGAAACAACAGCTATTATTTTTATACTTGATACGACCTTGTGTCGTTATATGAAACAACTGTTATTAGTTGAATACTTGATACGACTTGTGTCGTTACATGAGACAACTGCTTTAGTGATACTTGCTTATATGCTTCATTCATATGATGATACTTTGTTGGAATACAGTGATAGGATAGCAACCATGATGCCTTTTTGTTTGATCTGCTCTCTATTATTGCTTGTACCTGATTGCTCGTTACGTGGGTTGTTGAACTGTACTTTGAAAATGGTTGGGTTAGCAAGAATGTTAGCGTAACTAGAATCTAGATGTGCTTAATTGCAGATGATGACTAAATGAAAATTTTAACTCCAGGACCTAATTACACAAAACTTGAAACTTATGATGGGAACAACTAGAATGATAGTGTAAGGTAAATTGACGATTACGGGTGCACACGTAATGGTGAATTTACAGGTACCCTTGAATTCTGGTGGGCCCTGTCATGTAAACTAATCTCAAGGTATAACACTTAAGAAACTAGTACATACCAGATTAAACACCAATATCCAATATATATTCAACAATTACAGATTTAAAACTTCCATGCTGAGAGAAACCATTTAACTCTTGAAGAGCTACCAAGGACGATATTGTAATAATTATCCCTTTTCTTTCTCTCTCTTTCATTGTTCTGCTCTCCTATTGGAAGTATAATGATACAACTATCCAACCCAGGAGATCATCAAATGTTGTTTCAAACCCATCCAGTTTGGTGCTGAAAGTATGGCACTTCACCTAAGTTGTCTGTGTTCTTTAGCCGCGCTATTTTTCGCGATGTCTGAAAATTTCTTCCTACCTAACATAGAACTCGACAAAACTTCCTCAACATAGTAAGGGACCCTCTAACATAATGGTTGCAGCCGAGAATATACCGATGTAACAGATTTACGAGAAGCACCTATTGTGATCAATGGCATAGAGGACTTGTCACTTCCTTCTTCCCTAGTAGCTCACACTTCATAGGACATTCTGGAGTCTAGAATACCTCTGATCTTTTTCTCAAAGTCCTTGATGAATATAACTTCTCAACACCTATTCATGGTAATAGAACCCCTTAACCCAAGCACTATTCTTAATATCAGCTTCAATAGTAATTAACCATCGTTTTTCATAGTGCTATGCTTGTGAAATCCTTCATCATCCTCAACCGTTAGTCACCTGGTGACAAACTTCGATTGAAACATAAGTTGAACTATTTTGACCATGCTTTTAACTGGCCGTGTTCTTGGTAACCTTTCGAGTGCCAGAATAAGTAGGAAACGAAACCTCATCCTATAGCCCCGATTTCCGTAAAGATAAATAGCCCGAGTGCCAAAGTTATTCGCCGAGAAAATTTGATCGTCGAGCTTTCGAAACAAAAATCTGAGTCTACAATGTTGGTGAATTCCCTGTTTTCACACACTTTGTTCCGGACTTATTCTTATGAAATTCTTGAACTATCAAATGGTGTTAATCACCCTAAACCCATGATCACGATCGTCATCGTAAAAAATCATGGTCGTTAATGCGAACAGCCCTGGATACTCGTAAATAACCTCTACCTCGAGAGCTCTACTATTCGGGTGATGAATTCGTGAAGCAAGAGCAAAGATCACGAAGTCAGATTACAATCTGATGTCATACTATATGATTAATAGAGCCATAGTTAGTTTCCTTTTGTACTAAGCAATCACCTTAATGAAGATCAAAACTCGTTCGAGTCAATGTGTCGACGATAATGAAGAACTCACGTGGGAAGACTCTCAGTTAGGCTTAAAGGACTGTGTTACTCCAAAAGATGTATTAATAAGCATAGAAGATCAGCTACAAGAAATCTCATGTGTTAAATCACTTGAGGTCCAACTACGACGAAGTAATGGAACATGCAGAAGATAGTAGGCGAGAAAAACCAGCACAGCAATCACCAGTCGTAAGCATTAAATATTTTCCCCTCTAAATGTCTAAACCTTCTATAGAGCAATTCGCCAATAGCATACCCTAGTAAACTCCGTACGTTGAAATCCGAGCCACAAGACTTACTATCATATTTCAGTGGAACAATTGATAGGCCTATAAGTAGCTAGGTTTTAGATGAGGATTACTTGTTGCACGAATGGACCCCTACAGGGTACGGTTACTTTGGAGAAAGGGAAGCGAGAAAGAGGTCATCTAGAAGGTTGACCTTGATTGGGAAGCACTACAAGGAAATTAGTGGAAGAATATACAACGATTCTGTAGATAAGATGACAACTGGAGTTGCCCTAAAGGAAGGTGAATCGGAGAGAAGCAGTGATGTATGGTGGTACGAAATTCTAAGTATGTTAAGAAGCTCGTAGAAGGAAGGGAGATCTGACAACTGTTAGATAAACGGTTCATAAGACCTAGTGTGTCACCTTGAAGAACCCTAATACACTTTGTAGGAAGTGGAATGGAATGCTCTTAATATGAACAAACTATCAAGAGTTGAATAAAGTTACCTAGAAGAAGTGATAACTCCTTTCCAGAATTGTTAACTTGTTTAATCAGTTGTAAGATACTGATTTCACTTCTAATGCTATCAGCTAAGTTTATAAGTGAAAAAGACGTTACCAAGGATTGCATTTAAAATACATTAGAGTCAATAGGAAAATCACATTCAAGCTTGTTTGGGTTGGCTCACACACCCACGGTATTCATGAGCCCGATGAATGGGATCCAGTAAGTCATACTTAGGCATGCTTGTTATCTCGACATTGCTAATAAGCATGAAATTCGGGACAATTCGCTAAGATTTGGGGCTATCTAAGTCCGAGAAGTAGTAAAAACTCATTGAGTTATGTCAACGTTTAGGGGTAAGCGAAAATTTTAGGAGGATCAATAAAAGCTTCACTCGTGCAGCTATACAACTGGCACCGTAATCCCAGAAATATGCCAAATCCGTTTGGACACGGATTAGAAGGCTTCAGATGTGTGTTGGTGCAATGATACAAGACAAGCTTCTAGCCACCCGACAATTTAAGAAACACGTGAAGAGTTACATTATACAAAAACTGGAACTATGGGGCGCGACTTTTACAAAACAAAATATGCATTCGGATACATTAGCTGTATTACTCTCCCGACTACCCATTAGAATACTAGTTCAAACACCATAGGGTGATCGTCAATCGGTAATATCAACCGCATTGACAAGTGCGGATAGGAGGTCGACATCCGCATTTGTCCTAAGACGCTCGCATTTCTAAATGTGAAAGAACAAGTCTTGGCCGTGTTTGTCTCTACTTACCCGCATTGATGAATGCGGATAGCCTACCATTAGGCATTTCTTCTACTGACTTCACCAGTGTCATCGTGAACTTGCGAATTCTTCCAACGTTAGTTCACAAGAGCTTATGACACATCCTGATTGGGAAAACCCTCGACATACGTAAGTTAAGATAGATGGAACTACTCGAAGACTAGGATTATCGCATGCAGTATCGTTCCGGAGGAGGAAGGCTGGAAAAGTAGTTAATTTTTTTTGTGTGACCCAAACCTCTCCGTTCCTATTAATTATGAAAAACTTCTCAGTTTTAGCGTTATGGGAATAATCATGCGGCTCCTAAATGTTAATCAATAATCCTTAGGGAACCAAACCCTCCTTGATCTGAAGACTTTAATCTATAACATCTTATGACCTATTACCATATGGTTCTAGGGAGTTAATAGTGACGTGTAGCCGACTTGACTATTAAGTCCAATTGAAGGCATTCACATCAACCTCTAATACTTCACAACCTTTCGCAAGACTCTCCATGAGGACGGTGATATTGCCAGGATTTTTAGTATATGTTTCCCTGCTAGATCTACCTAGTAGGATTGTGCATTGAACCTCAGTGGAGAATCTCTTCTTGTTAATTTTGTTCAAATGTTAAATGACCTGATTGTGAAGCCAAAAATCTGTTCATGAAACGACTCATTGATCTTGTCGAACCTGTTCTAACGTTGGGATAATTACTTTAATCTAAATCAAACCCGGTTGTTTGATTCATAATCAACAACTTTCATCTTGGAATGCTCAACTGAATAACTTTAAAATCCTCAAGACTCATACTACGAGTGCATCACACTCGGAAACAATATTAACGATACTAAAATTTCGAGGACGAAATTTCTTAAAGGAGGGGAGAATGTAACACCTCTGAAATCTAGCCCAATTAGAAAACTTAATGTGTTATAGGACCCAATAAAGGTCCGGATTGAATTGGGCTTACCAAAGAAAGATTGGAAAAGAAACTAGCCTTTTTAGGCCCAATAGGCCCAATAAGGGCCCAAACTTATAAACAATGCCCATTTAAGGCCCAATACCCATTTACCATCTAATTAAATAAGTGATCATAAGATAATAAATTAATTTGTGATTCGAAGCAACTACGATAAGAATCCAAACCAAAAACAGATTCAAAATCTATACCGTGTAAAGTCCGGTAATCTAACGCGTACTAACGTCTAATTTACATTGGAACGTACTTATAATGGGTTATATTCTTTTAAAATCATTGTTAATCATGATGCATACTGTAAATAGTACTTGCTAAAAAATCCTAACCAAACGTGTATAATCAGCTACGATACGTCGGAAAAACGCGAATACCGGATACTCCGGTATTTAACGGACATCTGATACGACAACCGAGCCCTATAACGTCATAAATATTTATCTAATTATTATATATTTATTATCATATTCTAAATTAGAGAGTGAGACGGTTATCCAGGAGCAATGTGGTTCGAGTCGCGACTGAAGCGTGGACCGGCCTGCGAAAAGGTCAAACCCGAGACTTTGACCATAAAAATACCGAATTGTTTTATTTCAAGCTAAAGTAATTAGATAAATCTATAATAAGTTTTCTAACGAGACTTTATCCAAAAGACCATTCGATACGCGATAACGAAGTTGTCGGGACGTATACGCGATTTTTAAATAAAGCCCACTCAAAAACCCTAGGTATAAAAGCAACTTTTCCACATTTTCTTCATTTGAAACCCTAAAACTCAGCTGAAATCCTCTCAAGACCTGCTGCATGGCCGACTTCGCCGGAGCACGGCGGCACACGGCGGCACGCGGCGGCGCGGCGGCGGCACCTCGGTTTCCGGCGAGTTTTCAGGCCGCCGGCGCCGGCGACTGGCGGCGAGTGGCGGCGAGTGCCACCTATGCTCTTCTTTGTCTCGACGAGACCTTTCGAATGGCGGTAGCGGCGATGTCTAACTCTTAACGATTTGAAAGTTATGGGCGTTGGAAGGTGACGGCAGAAGGGTTTTGGCAATGAAGGTACTGTCGCGGCTGTGGCTGATGTAGGGGGCTGCGGTGGTCGATTGGTGGTTGTCGGGCTATGGTTGTCGGTTGAGGTTGGCTGTGGCTGTGAGCTATGGTTGTCGGGCTACTGGCGGTAGCCGGTTGAGGTTAGTGGTTGTCATTGTGGCTGTGATTTTTGGCGGTGGATGTTACCGGTCGCGTTGGTGGTGTCGTTTAGTGGCTGCTGAAGGAGGGCTGCCACAGCAGGTGACGGGCCGATGGTAATGGCGGTGCATGGTAATGGTTGTCGGGTTTAGGTGGTGATGATGGTGGTTGTAATGGCGGTGCACGGTGATGGTGGAGATGGTTGTGATTGTGGTTCTCGGTTGCGGGTTTTCTAGTTTGGTTGTTGTTTTGGGCTGCTATGATGATGGACTAAAGTCCGGTTAGGATGATTGAGAAAATCATGGTTGAAATGGTATTTTAGTGGTGATGTAGTGGTGTTGATCGTGGTTGTTGCTGTCGATTATGGTTGGGGTTGTGTTAGAAAGTCAAGGTGAAGCTTTGGATAACTACTGGTCAAACTTGGTCAACGAGCAGTCAACGGAACGTCAACGCGATGCGGATCGGAACAAGCGAGTTTTAGGATGCGATATGGAAACGTTAGGTATAACCGTGCGTTAAATATTCTTACGCGTAAATATAATGATTATATACTAACTTGTGTGTGCGTTGAGCTACAAATAAGTATAAAATGTTAACTAGCTTATAAATTATCATGAATGGATGTAAAAATTTAAATAACGTGAGCATCACATAATGAAAAACGACATTGGAAAAGTATTCATATGAACAAAGATATTAGAAATATATGTATGAAGTTATCTAATCCCGTGACGTATAAAATCCTTACAAGACGTGTAAATAATTAATATATATATAAAATGCAATTGTACATACCTATGTTTATATATATATATATATATGCATACAATGGATGATTTAGGTTAACCGATGTTCACTCATATTTTAAATAAGACTTATAATTCTATACTAATCTATTGTCTTATTGTTATTAATAATCGATAATCTTGTTATTATTGGAATAAATATTAATTGTATCACCCTTTTTATTCGATATAATGACAACTATTATTGATATTCAAATTATTCTAACATCATATTAACTACATTATTGGTAGAAATATATCTATATAATTATGGAATATGGATGATCTTTGAAGATGTACTTACACATATTGCTTAAAATATATTTTTGGTTCACACTAAACGCGTTAAGAAGAATTTAATCATATCTATCCGTGAACCATCTAAGTAATGCCTAGATAAATTAAGCATTTTAATGGCCTAAGTGAGGCAATCTTAAAAAGTATATATATATATGCTATGCATGTGAAAATAACATAACGTCATGACATAAGAGTTTAGTTCATAATATTTGGATTACTCTAGCATCAATCAATTTAACATTATGATATAAGTGTAAGCATTATAAACATCATTTGGAACATTATGGATTACTTACTTCATCATTAAAAACTATCTATAAAGATTTGGAATTCTTGATATCAACCGTTTATGGCTACACTCTTTATGCAAAGAATCATTTATCGGAAAAAGGCATTAATTTACCTAATATGCACGAGTGAGTGCATAACAATTGATAATTTCACAAGAAGCTAATCTACATCAACGATACAAATCGTTAACTTTAAGCTAACTAAAGAGCTCAACCGCACGCATGTAATGACATCGTGCTAATTCTAAACATGAATCTCTTATGTTCTAATTAGGATTGCTTTGTTGGTGACCTTCACATTTCTTTACCGAGTTCAAAATTATATAAGGATACCAGGTGAGTTCTAGTGATCCCCCTTTTTACTATTGTTTTGGGATGAAACATGCTCTACTTTTTATGAACTATGATTATGCTTTATTTGATGATTCTATGTGGGATTTGTGGTTACCTGCTGATTCTTATATCATGATCATTAATTCTTTCGTGAACCGCTTGATTTATATGGATAGATCTATTTGGGGAATCCCCCACACACAGTGGCTTCCGTTCCAGGAAGGTTACCCCACTGAGATCCTGATGGATCGTTGTGGCATGTAACAAGTTTTGCTAAGATTCTATGGTGAACCATCCGGGCAAGTAGGGTTCACTGGTATGGGGCTCAGTTTCTTCCTTCGGGAATATCCGGTAAAACACAACTTTAGAAGAGGCCAACCGGGACTGAGTGCAGGGTTAATTATGATTTTTCTCCCACAATGTTGAAACTATGATTCATTTATTTTTATCAAATGAGGATTTGTTAAGTCCTTTTTGTTTTTAAACTTTAAGCACTTGAACTCACCAACTTTATGTTGACACAAAATCTTTTTAGCATGTCTTTCAGGTACAGCTAGGTAAATTAGCTGAGCTATAGAAGATATCTAAATCCGAAGCAAGAAGTGAGGGTAGGTGTTGAAGGAAAAAGGTCGAGCCTAGAAGCCTTAGTTACTGAAGTCTCAAGAAATATTGACAAAGAGATAGGTCATGATACCCATGGATTGTAGATTGAGGCACCTTGTAAACTGAAACTAAACCCATATCCTAATGTAAATATTGTGAGATGTATTGTAATAAACCATTTAGTTTCCGCTGCATTTTGGTTGTTGTTTACCAACCGTTACGTCCCGCCTCTCTGGGCCCGGGGTGTGACAGGCTGTAGATAGTAGTATATATAGTTTCTCATTATAACTCATTCTGTATGCTTGAAAGAGTCTTGTAACACTTTGAATTGAGAAATACTATATAAAAGTATCTTGAAAACCTATCTCTTGTGTTTGTTTACTTATTATATTATTATCAACTCTTAAGGGATTCTGCATTATCAAACCAATTGTGATTTAGTGAGTTTGAGAGATAACAATTGTGTTGTGTGACCAAACTCAATCCTGCAATTGGTATCAGAGCTTCTTACGCTCTTGATTGTGATATCTTACCATCCAAATCAACCTGCTTCATCACTCATACACTTACCTCACTCAAAATGGCCACCAACCAAAAATTATCTGAGTCTGAACTGGGAACGATGACTGAAGCTCCTATCATCACCCTTGACTACTAGGACCCCTGAGCACTGGGACTAGGTATATTATGAATCAAAGATGTGCAAGTATATTAAGACTTAAATTCTAGGGAGATACTTATCTGATTGCACAACTGACTTTTGACATTATATGAAACAACAGCTATTATTTTTATACTTGATACGACCTTGTGTCGTTATATGAAACAACTGTTATTAGTTGAATACTTGATACGACTTGTGTCGTTACATGAGACAACTGCTTTAGTGATACTTGCTTATATGCTTCATTCATATGATGATACTTTGTTGGAATACAGTGATAGGATAGCAACCATGATGCCTTTTTGTTTGATCTGCTCTCTATTATAGCTTGTACCTGATTGCTCGTTACGTGGGTTGTTGAACTGTACTTTGAAAATGGTTGGGTTAGCAAGAATGTTAGCGTAACTAGAATCTAGATGTGCTTAATTGCAGATGATGACTAAATGAAAATTTTAACTCCAGGACCTAATTACACAAAACTTGAAACTTATGATGGGAACAACTAGAATGATAGTGTAAGGTAAATTGACGATTACGGGTGCACACGTAATGGTGAATTTACAGGTACCCTTGAATTCTGGTGGGCCCTGTCATGTAAACTAATCTCAAGGTATAACACTTAAGAAACTAGTACATACCAGATTAAACACCAATATCCAATATATATTCAACAATTACAGATTTAAAACTTCCATGCTGAGAGAAACCATTTAACTCTTGAAGAGCTACCAAGGACGATATTGTAATAATTATCCCTTTTCTTTCTCTCTCTTTCATTGTTCTGCTCTCCTATTGGAAGTATAATGATACAACTATCCAACCCAGGAGATCATCAAATGTTGTTTCAAACCCATCCAGTTTGGTGCTGAAAGTATGGCACTTCACCTAAGTTGTCTGTGTTCTTTAGCCGCGCTATTTTTCGCGATGTCTGAAAATTTCTTCCTACCTAACATAGAACTCGACAAAACTTCCTCAACATAGTAAGGGACCCTCTAACATAATGGTTGCAGCCGAGAATATACCGATGTAACAGATTTACGAGAAGCACCTATTGTGATCAATGGCATAGAGGACTTGTCACTTCCTTCTTCCCTAGTAGCTCACACTTCATAGGACATTCTGGAGTCTAGAATACCTCTGATCTTTTTCTCAAAGTCCTTGATGAATATAACTTCTCAACACCTATTCATGGTAATAGAACCCCTTAACCCAAGCACTATTCTTAATATCAGCTTCATAGTAATTAACCATCGTTTTTCATAGTGCTATGCTTGTGAAATCCTTCATCATCCTCAACCGTTAGTCACCTGGTGACAAACTTCGATTGAAACATAAGTTGAACTATTTTGACCATGCTTTTAACTGGCCGTGTTCTTGGTAACCTTTCGAGTGCCAGAATAAGTAGGAAACGAAACCTCATCCTATAGCCCCGATTTCCGTAAAGATAAATAGCCCGAGTGCCAAAGTTATTCGCCGAGAAAATTTGATCGTCGAGCTTTCGAAACAAAAATCTGAGTCTACAATGTTGGTGAATTCCCTGTTTTCACACACTTTGTTCCGGACTTATTCTTATGAAATTCTTGAACTATCAAATGGTGTTAATCACCCTAAACCCATGATCACGATCGTCATCGTAAAAAATCATGGTCGTTAATGCGAACAGCCCTGGATACTCGTAAATAACCTCTACCTCGAGAGCTCTACTATTCGGGTGATGAATTCGTGAAGCAAGAGCAAAGATCACGAAGTCAGATTACAATCTGATGTCATACTATATGATTAATAGAGCCATAGTTAGTTTCCTTTTGTACTAAGCAATCACCTTAATGAAGATCAAAACTCGTTCGAGTCAATGTGTCGACGATAATGAAGAACTCACGTGGGAAGACTCTCAGTTAGGCTTAAAGGACTGTGTTACTACAAAAGATGTATTAATAAGCATAGAAGATCAGCTACAAGAAATCTCATGTGTTAAATCACTTGAGGTCCAACTACGACGAAGTAATGGAACATGCAGAAGATAGTAGGCGAGAAAAACCAGCACAGCAATCACCAGTCGTAAGCATTAAATATTTTCCCCTCTAAATGTCTAAACCTTCTATAGAGCAATTCGCCAATAGCATACCCTAGTAAACTCCGTACGTTGAAATCCGAGCCACAAGACTTACTATCATATTTCAGTGGAACAATTGATAGGCCTATAAGTAGCTAGGTTTTAGATGAGGATTACTTGTTGCACGAATGGACCCCTACAGGGTACGGTTACTTTGGAGAAAGGGAAGCGAGAAAGAGGTCATCTAGAAGGTTGACCTTGATTGGGAAGCACTACAAGGAAATTAGTGGAAGAATATACAACGATTCTGTAGATAAGATGACAACTGGAGTTGCCCTAAAGGAAGGTGAATCGGAGAGAAGCAGTGATGTATGGTGGTACGAAATTCTAAGTATGTTAAGAAGCTCGTAGAAGGAAGGGAGATCTGACAACTGTTAGATAAACGGTTCATAAGACCTAGTGTGTCACCTTGAAGAACCCTAATACACTTTGTAGGAAGTGGAATGGAATGCTCTTAATATGAACAAACTATCAAGAGTTGAATAAAGTTACCTAGAAGAAGTGATAACTCCTTTCCAGAATTGTTAACTTGTTTAATCAGTTGTAAGATACTGATTTCACTTCTAATGCTATCAGCTAAGTTTATAAGTGAAAAGACGTTACCAAGGATTGCATTTAAAATACATTAGAGTCAATAGGAAAATCACATTCAAGCTTGTTTGGGTTGGCTCACACACCCACGGTATTCATGAGCCCGATGAATGGGATCCAGTAAGTCATACTTAGGCATGCTTGTTATCTCGACATGCTAATAAGCATGAAATTCGGGACAATTCGCTAAGATTTGGGGCTATCTAAGTCCGAGAAGTAGTAAAAACTCATTGAGTTATGTCAACGTTTAGGGTAAGCGAAAATTTTAGGAGAATCAATAAAAGCTTCACTCGTGCAGCTATACAACTGGCACCGTAATCCCAGAAATATGCCAAATCCGTTTGGACACGGATTAGAAGGCTTCAGATGTGTGTTGGTGCAATGATACAAGACAAGCTTCTAGCCACCCGACAATTTAAGAAACACGTGAAGAGTTACATTATACAAAAACTGGAACTATGGGGCGCGACTTTTACAAAACAAAATATGCATTCGGATACATTAGCTGTATTACTCTCCCGACTACCCATTAGAATACTAGTTCAAACACCATAGGGTGATCGTCAATCGGTAATATCAACCGCATTGACAAGTGCGGATAGGAGGTCGACATCCGCATTTGTCCTAAGACGCTCGCATTTCTAAATGTGAAAGAACAAGTCTTGGCCGTGTTTGTCTCTACTTACCCGCATTGATGAATGCGGATAGCCTACCATTAGGCATTTCTTCTACTGACTTCACCAGTGTCATCGTGAACTTGCGAATTCTTCCAACGTTAGTTCACAAGAGCTTATGACACATCCTGATTGGGAAAACCCTCGACATACGTAAGTTAAGATAGATGGAACTACTCGAAGACTAGGATTATCGCATGCAGTATCGTTCCGGAGGAGGAAGGCTGGAAAAGTAGTTAATTTTTTTTTGTGTGACCCAAACCTCTCCGTTCCTATTAATATGAAAAACTTCTCAGTTTTAGCGTTATGGGAATAATCATGCGGCTCCTAAATGTTAATCAATAATCCTTAGGGAACCAAACCCTCCTTGATCTGAAGACTTTAATCTATAACATCTTATGACCTATTACCATATGGTTCTAGGGAGTTAATAGTGACGTGTAGCCGACTTGACTATTAAGTCCAATTGAAGGCATTCACATCAACCTCTAATACTTCACAACCTTTCGCAAGACTCTCCATGAGGACGGTGATATTGCCAGGATTTTTAGTATATGTTTCCCTGCTAGATCTACCTAGTAGGATTGTGCATTGAACCTCAGTGGAGAATCTCTTCTTGTTAATTTTGTTCAAATGTTAAATGACCTGATTGTGAAGCCAAAAATCTATTCATGAAACGACTCATTGATCTTGTCGAACCTGTTCTAACGTTGGGATAATTACTTTAATCTAAATCAAACCCGGTTGTTTGATTCATAATCAACAACTTTCATCTTGGAATGCTCAACTGAATAACTTTAAAATCCTCAAGACTCATACTACGAGTGCATCACACTCGGAAACAATATTAACGATACTAAAATTTCGAGGACGAAATTTCTTAAAGGAGGGGAGAATGTAACACCTCTGAAATCTAGCCCAATTAGAAAACTTAATGTGTTATAGGACCCAATAAAGGTCCGGATTGAATTGGGCTTACCAAAGAAAGATTGGAAAAGAAACTAGCCTTTTTAGGCCCAATAGGCCCAATAAGGGCCCAAACTTATAAACAAGCCCATTTAAGGCCCAATACCCATTTACCATCTAATTAAATAAGTGATCATAAGATAATAAATTAATTTGTGATTCGAAGCAACTACGATAAGAATCCAAACCAAAACAGATTCAAAATCTATACCGTGTAAAGTCCGGTAATCTAACGCGTACTAACGTCTAATTTACATTGGAACGTACTTATAATGGGTTATATTCTTTTAAAATCATTGTTAATCATGATGCATACTGTAAACAGTACTTGCTAAAAAAATCCTAACCAAACGTGTATAATCAGCTACGATACGTCGGAAAAACGCGAATACCGGATACTCCGGTATTTAACGGACATCTGATACGACAACCGAGCCCTATAACGTCATAAATATTTATCTAATTATTATATATTTATTATCATATTCTAAATTAGAGAGTGAGACGGTTATCCAGGAGCAATGTGGTTCGAGTCGCGACTGAAGCGTGGACCGGCCTGCGAAAAGGTCAAACCCGAGACTTTGACCATAAAATACCGATTGTTTTATTTCAAGCTAAAGTATTAGATAAATCTATAATAAGTTTTCTAACGAGACTTTATCCAAAAGACCATTCGATACGCGATAACGAAGTTTCGGGACGTATACGCGATTTTTAAATAAAGCCCACTCAAAAACCCTAGGTATAAAAGCAACTTTTCCACATTTCTTCATTTGAAACCCTAAAACTCAGCTGAAATCCTCTCAAGACCTGCTGCATGGCCGACTTCGCCGGAGCACGGCGGCACACGGCGGCAAACGCGGCGCGCGGCGGCGGCACCTCGTTTTCCGGCGAGTTTTGGCCTACCGGCGCCGGCTACTGGCGGCTAGTGGCGCGAGTGGTGGCTATGGCTCTTCTTTTGGTCTCGACGAGACTTTCGAAGGCGGTAAGCGGCGATGTCTAACTCTTAACGGTTTGAAAGTTATGGGCGTTGGAAGGTGACGGCAGAAGGGTTTTGGCAATGAAGGTACCTGTCGCGGCGGTGGCTGATTAGGGGGCGGCGGTGGTCGATTGGTGTGTGTCGGCTATGGTTGTCGGTTGATTGTTGGCTGTGCTGTGAGCTATGGTTGTCGGGCTACTGGCGTAGCCGGTTGAGGGTAGTGGTTGTCATTGTGGCTGTGGATTTTTGGCGGTGGTGTTTCCGGTCACGTTGTGGTGTCGTTTAGTGCTTGCTGAAGGAGGGCTGCCACAGCAGGTGACGGGCCGATGGTAATGCGTTGGCATGGTAATGGTTTGTCGGGTTGACTCTGGTGAATGATGGTGGTTTAATGGGCAGTGCACGGCGATGTTGGAGATGGTTGTGATTATGGTTTCTCGTTGCGGGTTTCTAGTTGGTTGTTGTTTTGGGCTGCTATGATGATGGACTAAGTCGTAGGATGATTTGAGAAAATCATGGTTGAAATGTATTTTTAAGTGGTTATGTTAGTGGTGTTGATCGTGGTTGTATTCTGTCGATGATGGTTGGTTGTGGTTAGAAGTCAAGGTGAAGCTGGGATAAATACTGGTCAAACTTGGTCAACGGCAATCAACGGAACGTCACGCGATGCGGATCGGAACAAGCGAGTTTTAGGATGCGATATGGAAACGTTAGTTCATAACCGTGCGTTAAATATTCTTACGCGTAAATAGAATGATTTATATACTAACTTGTTGTGCGTTGACTCAAATAAGTAAAAATGTTAATATTATAATTATCATGACTCATATAAAAATTTAAATACGTGAGCATCACAAATGAAAAACGACATTGGAAAAAGTATTCATATGAACAAAGATCTGTGAAATATTGTATGAATTTATCTAATCCCTGGACGTATAAAAATCCGTACAAGACCGTTAAATAATTAATATATATATCAAATGCAATTGTACATACCTATGTTTATATATATATATATATATATATATATATATAATTATATATATATATTATATATATATATTATATATATATGCATACAATGGATGATTTAGGTTAACCGATGTTCACTCATATTTAAATAAGACTTATAATTCTATACTAATCTATTGTCTTATTGTTATTAATAATCGATAATCTTGTTATTATTGGAATAAATATTAATTGTATCACCCTTTTTATTCGATATAATGACAACTATTATTGATATTCAATTATTCTAACATCATATTAACTACATTATTGGTAGAAATATATCTATATAATATGGAATATGGATGATCTTTGAAGATGTACTTACACATATTGCTTAATATATTTTTGGTTCACACTAAACGCGTTAAGAAGAATTTAATCATATCTATCCGTGAACCATCTAAGTAATGCCTAGATATAATTAAGCATTTTAATGGCCTAAGTGAGGCAATCTTAAAAAGTATATATATATATGCTATGCATGTGAAAATAACATAACGTCATGACATAAGAGTTTAGTTCATAATATTTGGATTACTCTAGCATCAATCAATTTAACATTATGATATAAGTGTAAGCATTATAAACATCATTTGGAACATTATGGATTACTTACTTCATCATTAAAAACTATCTATAAAGATTTGGAATCCTTGATATCAACCGTTTATGGCTACACTCTTTATGCAAAGAATCATTTATCGGATAAAGGCATTAATTTACCTAATATGCACGAGTGAGTGCATAACAATTGATAATTTCACAAGAAGCTAATCTACATCAACGATACTAATCGTTAACTTTAAGCTAACTAAAGAGCTCAACCGCACGCATGTAATGACATCGTGCTAATTCTAAACATGAATCTCTTATGTTCTAATTAGGATTGCTTTGTTGGTGACCTTCACATTTCTTTACCGAGTTCAAAATTATATAAGGATACCAGGTGAGTTCTAGTGATTCCCCTTTTTACTACTGTTTTGGGGTGAAGCATGCTCTACTTTTTTGAACTATAATTGTGCTTTACTTGATGATTCTATGTGGGATTGTGGTTACCTGCTGATTCTTATATCATGATCATTAATTCTTTCGTGAACCGCTTGATTATATGGATAGATCTATTTGGGGAATCCCCACACACAGTGGCTTCCGTTCCAGGAAGGTTACCCCACTGAGATCCTGAGGGATCGTTGTGGCATGTAACAAGTTTTGCTAAGATTCTATGGTGAACCATCCGGGCAGGTAGGGTTCACTGGTTTGGGGCTCAGTTTCTTCCTTCGGGAATATCCGGTAAAAACACAACTTTAGAAGAGGCCAACCGGGACTGAGTGCAGGGTTGATTATGATTTTTCTCCCACAATGTTAAACTATGATTCATTTATTTTTATCAAATGAGGATTTGTTAAGTCCTTTTTGTTTTAAACTTTAAGCACTTGAACTCACCAACTTTATGTTGACACAAAATCTTTTAGCATGTCTTTCAGGTACAGCTAGGTAAATTAGCTGAGCTATAGAAGATATCTAAATCCGAAGCAAGAAGTGAGGGTAGGTGTTGAAGGAAAAAGGTCGAGCCTAGAAGCCTTAGTTACTGAAGTCTCAAGAAATATTGACAAAGAGATAGGTCATGATACCCATGGATTGTAGATTGAGGCACCTTGTAAACTGAAACTAAACCCATATCCTAATGTAAATATTGTGAGATGTATTGTAATAAACCATTTAGTTTCCGCTGCATTTTGGTTGTTGTTTACCAACCGTTACGTCCCGCCTCTCTGGGCCGGGGGTGTGTGACAGGCTGTTGTAGATAGTAGTATATATGTTATCATTAAATCATTCTGTATGCTTCAAAGAGTCTTGTAACACGTTGAATTGAGAAATACTATATAAAAGGTATCTTGAAAACCTATCTCTTGGTTGTTACTTAGTATATTATATAAACTCTTAAGGATTCTCATTATCAAACCAATTTGTGATTTAGTGCGTTTGAGAGATAACAATGGGTTGTGTGACCAAACGCAATCCTGCACTTGGTATCAGAGCTTCTTACGCTCTTGATTGTGATATCTTACCATCCAAATCAACCTGCTTCATCACTCATTTACTACTTACCTCACTAAAATGGCCACCAACCAAAAATTATCTGAGTCTGAACTGGGAACGATGACTGAAGCTCCTATCATCACCCTTGATAACTTCAGATCTTGGAGAATGTGTATTGAATGTTTCATTAAGTATCAAGACAGTAAAATATGGAGATCTATCATCAATGGTCCTTACAAGCAAAAGTGGCTTCACCGGCTGGGAATGGTGCCATAATAGACAAAGTCGTTAAAGATACTCAGATGAAGACCTCAAAAGAATGGACATCGATAACAATGCCATGACGTACTGCTTACAGCCATACCAAACTACATAATGGTAGGCTTTAAGCACTACAAGTCTAACAAAGAACTCTTTGATGCTTTGAAATCGATGTATTCTGGTTCAAATGAGTCAAAGAAAGATTCCATGAAGCATTAATTTGAAAACTTCACACATATTGCTGGAGAAACCCTCAGTCAGCAATACTTTAGGTATATGGATCCTATTTCATTACTTCAGTTTGTAGGTGTGACTCCTTAGAAGAGAGACCTATCAAAGAAGTTCATGAGTGCACTTCCTCAAGAGTGGACTTTCTATCGTGTCTCTATCAAGAGGACAGAGAATTTGAACACTCTTACAAGACTGAACTATATGACATTCTTTATGGATATCGTGTAGAGATGGAGACTTAGAAAGGCCACCAAATGAGCAGAACCTCTAGTTCTTCTGCTAGCAAAGCTTTAGTTATTGCTGAATGATCAAGACCCCTACAACCCCAGCAGTACCTGACTTACTCCCAGCAGCCATCTTGTTCCTCTGGACCATTACATCACTTTTCCTGAGACACCAGGTCAACAGGCTCAGTCAAGTCCCTTCACGGACAATTGGCCTTTGTCTCAGGAAATAAACATCTAGTAACTTTCAGTTCTGCTTTAATGATCTAGAATGTTTCAGCCCAGATGATGATGTTGAGTACATGGACATAGTGCAAACGAATGGCTCTGCTGACTTATATAGCAAAGAAGTTCTTCAAAAGAACTGGAAGGCAGTTTCCTCAAACCCTAACTAACAGCAAATTTGGGTTTGACAAAAGTAAAGCTAAGTGTTACAAGTGTAACTAGCTAGGTCATATTGCCAGGGAATGCAAAGCTCCTAAATCTAACCTAGGAGCCCACTTAAGCCTCTACACATCTTGTCGCATCTAAAGCTGCAACTAAGTCAACTAAACAGCAAACTTTTGCTGTTGCTCAAGAAGTTGACTAGAGCTTTTCATGGTGCAAGATGTGACCCCTGCTCAAGCACTCATGGCTGGAACAGATAATAGCAAGGTATATGAACATCTTTGTACTCCAGCTTGTATTGCTAAAGTCAAATTATACCAGGACTATAACATGGAAATCAAATCTGATATTGAGTCCTTAAACATCTTAAAATCTGATTTCCAAGGGGCAGAAACAGACTATAAAATGAAAATTGATGAGTTAGAGAAAAGTGTATCCTTTTTAAAACATGAACGCTCAACTATAGGGCTCAAATTAAAGATTTAATTTCCAAGTTAACTGAGGCTCAAGCCCATCTAGTCATAGCTAAGGCCAAAGCATAGAAGTATACCATTGAAGAGCATAACTTCAAAAGCATTCTTGCATCATCCTCCAACTCAAAGGTTTGTTATAAATAAAATGGGTTGGGAACCAATGAAATTGCTCCACCACACTCTTATGAGTCTATAAGACAACCAAGGTGTGGTACTGAAGAGTAGGAGGTTCCATCTGCTGCAGTTATGGAGAAACTCATTCTTTTGAATGGACATAGCTTTAAAAGAAAAGCTAAAGAAAATTCAAAAAAACAAAAGAGTTCCTTTGAAACCTTCTGAGAAGAAGACTACTTCAAAAGAAAAGGTTGTGGACCTTCTTCCGAGAAGAAAGAAGCCTCAGAAGTATGCAATGCTGCTCAAGCGTCATCAAGCTCATCTACACTTATCAACCAAGGGATGGAATGGAAGATCAGAAAAGATGCTGCGAGAAGAAAGAAGCCTCAGAAGTATGCAATGCTGCTCAAGCGTCATCAAGCTCATCTACACTTATCAACCAAGGGATGGAATGGAAGATCAGAAAAGATGCTGCAGGCCAGGCCTCTTCTTCACATACCACAACTAAACCTCCATGCATACATTTAGGTTCAATTATGTCATCCACATTAGAAGATCCCAAAACCAACAAGGCTTGGGTTTCCAATAGTAACTAATCTTTTCACCTTATATGTAGGGACATCCACATGACAAAATTAGAAATTTATGGATTGTGGACAGTGGATGCTCCAGACATATG
This sequence comes from Flaveria ramosissima, assembly GCA_025215565.1. NCBI lineage: Eukaryota > Viridiplantae > Streptophyta > Magnoliopsida > Asterales > Asteraceae > Flaveria > Flaveria ramosissima. The sequence goes on from CM046033.1 coordinate 30,290,009, forward strand.
ACATGGAACAAATCTCTTCTTCAACAATTTCAATATTTTGATGTAGGACCTATTCAATTTGGAGGTGAAACCGGAGGATACATTTCAGGCAGAGGTAGTGTATCCAATGGTAAGTTGAAGGTCGATAAAGTAAACTTTGTCAAATAGCTTGAACAGAATCTTTGAAGTGTTTCTCAATTCTATGACCAAAAGCACCAAATGCTTTTCATAGAATATGAGTGCATTATCCTCAAACCCGGGATGACAATTCCTCAGGAATTTGTGCTTCTTATATCTTGAAGGAAAGGGGATATGTACAAGCTTGATATGAAAAATGCTTCCCCACTGGGTGATGTATCATGCTTTCTTTCCAAAGCCAATGGTGATGAGTCAAATCTATTGCATAAAAAGATGTGTCATGTTAATTTTAAAACCATAAATAATTTGGTTAAGAATAACTTTGTATATGGTGTGCCTAAAAAGGAATTTTTCTGCAAGGATAACTGTGTTGCATGTCGGAAAGGAAAGCAACACAGGGTTCCTAACAAATCCAAAGAAGTTAACTCTATCACCACTCCATTACACTTATTGCACATGGATCTATTTGGTCCCACAAGTATAATAAGCACTGGAAGAAAATCATACTGCCTTGTGATTGTTGATGATTTTACTAGATTCAAATGGGTATTCTTTTTAAGAAATAAAGATGAAAATGTTAAAACTTTAAAATCTTTTATTCTTAAAATAGAAAATCAAATTGATCATAAGGTTAAGATAATTCAAAGTGATCAAGGGATTGAGTTTAAGAATCAAGTTCTTGACTCATTTGTAACTCAAGAGGGATTTCCAGACAATATAGGCTTCAAAACTCCTCAAATTGTGTCTTGTCTTTGTCATACAATCTAAGCCTGTTACAAAAGGTATTTCTTAAATTTGTTAAGTATGAGTTCTTTCGAAGAGAAATTAACCCTCGGAAGATATCTGATTTGTCTTCCAAATTTCCGAAGAGTTTTAGTCTCAGAAGAAATTTTGATGTTATATCGAATATTTGAAGCGTGAAAACTCTTCATTCGAAAGACCTCCTTACTCTCGAATATTAATTTCTCTTGATGAAATTTACCTTCGGAAGTAAGTTTGGCTTCAGAAAGAGATTACTCTCGGAAGAAGAAAGTTACTGTGTAACAGAAATCTTTTGGCCCCACTCTAATAAAAGGTAAAGATTTATTAATGATGTCGTTAATCTTTTTACCAATTTGACAGCCCTTAGTTTCCTTCGTCTTCACTTTACTCCTAAATCAACTTCATTTCCTCTGTAATTTCCCAACAATGGCACTAAACCCTCAGCACAACCAAGTCGCACTCCTTAACTCTTCCAAGGTTGCTGACTTCTCAAAATCATCCAGTTCCTAACACAGTCCACCTACTACACAACGTTAACTATTAACCCTAATATTTACTAAACCAACCACATGGCCGAGTTTTGAGTAAATGGTCAGATTGACACTCTGAACGGAGTTAGGGTCATTAGGTCAAGAATTTGCGGCCAAGAATTGGTCATATCTGACAGACCATCATGGGGCACCTAGAGCTTCATATTGAGGATTCTCCTACTGAATTCCCCCAATCGAATTAAAGGACACATATGCCAAAATAGGATATGGTGGAGATGTAAGCAAGTCCACTGTCTACAAGTTCAACTTCTCTTACAACTGGAAGTTCTTGCTTCACATTGTTCTACACTATCTATCAAACAAGTCCGGGGGTTGGGATCAAATTCCCTATGATTTAGGATGACTGGTTCACGGGTTGGTAAAAGGCCTCATGTTTAACTATTCAAGATTTATGCTGAACAACCTCAGAGGAAACCTTCAAAGGGAGACATTTTACATGTATCCCAGGTTTATTCAACATATAATCAACTGTGAGTTGGATCAGGAGAAGCTTGTCTGTGTAGCTACTCTACCTATCCCTCACATGAGCCCGTCCATCTTCAAGGTACTGAAGAGGGTGTCCACCAAGTTCACTGGAAGACATACTGCGCTTCTTCCAGGTATGATTGAGCAAATGGCTCCTGGTGACATCACTATTAACCTCACAAGTGATGAACCCACACCAACAATAACCACCTAAATGCCAAATCTTTCTTCCCATCCCATCAAATACATATCAGAGACACTCCAAGAGATCCCTTGTTCGATCTTATCAAGTTCCCCCTGTTCAATCCAAAAAGGCTAGAGTGGAAACATGGTCTCCCACTCAGTCTAAGGTCCCACCATCTTTTACAATTGACCTTGATATGGGTATTGAGTCTCCTCAGTCTCAATCCCATGACCTCCAAACTCAAACTTTAAGCCCTCAGGGTGAGTCACTATACTCCCCTGAGCAGCCAAAAATGGACAGCCTAATCATAGGCTTAATGCCTCTAGACATTGATCAAGGTCCCAAGTCATTAGGCATAACTTCCATATCCTTCACTGACCTTTTAATTGGTACTGATGAAGAAATCATGTCTCTTCAAGGCCATGATGTTGATCTACAACACCCATTTAAGGATCAACTGAGCCTAGAGAAACCTCTGATTTCTTGCCCCCATCAGAGAACCCAAACTAAGGTGAGTCCCACTGATGTGGAAGGGACTCATGTAGATTCAGCTGCCAATACTGAGAGTATCTTAGTGGACTCTCAGGACAGTGGTAACATCTCTTAGACTAAATCTATGACAACTTTGCCTCTAGATGAATCTGAAAGAGACATCATTAAGCAAGGGAAACTGGGGTGCCAAGAAACCAAATCTGGTGGTAAGGATGAACATACTAGGTATGTTACCTCATCTCCCCGTGATTCTTCTAAAGAAGATGAATGAAGTATGCAACTCACAATAAGAGACCTACTTTTTAAAGTATCAAACCTTGAATCTAGGGTTAAGACTTTAGAGGTAGGTCTGCCACTCAACAACTTGCGATTGAAAATCTCAAGGCGCAACTAGCTGAGAAATAGTTTGAGAGACCTGTTAGTCATGTACCAGTCCAAGTCTCACTTTCATCTTCCTCTAGCTCATCAAGCTCTCAAGATGATGCTATCAAAAAGGGGGAGAATATTCAGAGTGAAACACATGCGGAGTAGCAAAGCTTGGCTCTTTCTACACTATCTTCAAGATACCTGGTCAACAAGCAACAATTTTCCCTGAGCCTCCTCCTATTATCCTTCATGTGGACCCAATGATGCTCATAGATCTGAATAGGTTCTTAACTAAGTTCCTAACAGGCTCCTCACTTGAACAAGGTTGAATGCACCTCCTACCACTGAGGAAGGAGTTGGTCAATCTAAGGTCCACATTGAACCTGAGATTGTTCAAAGGGGATATAGGGACTGATGGCCAGCAACTGAATCAGTTGGGACAGGTAGTGCAATCCCTCTAACTTCCTAAGCTGAAGTACAAGGTGCTAAAGGGTTATCATCTTTTTCTGATGATCTAATTATCACATAGGCAATTCTTGAACTGGCCTCGAATATAAATAGTGAAGACTTTCTCAAACCCCTCTCACTCAAACACCTTCATCACAACAAGCTCAAATCACCACCCACCAACCTGAATCATCTGCATCTGAACCTCCAAAGACTCAAGCTTCCGAAGATATCAAAGGCAAAAGGAAGTTGACTGCAGAAGAATTGTTAGTGGAGGAAAGGTTGGGAAAGTTTATGAGTAAAGGTAGACTCCCTACTGGGAAGCTATTAGCTGCAAGTAGCAAAGCAGTTGTGGCAAACCAGGAGGCTATCAATAACCAAAAGAGGGTGGAAATCATTGACAGACTTGTTAATCATGGAGCAACAAGTGAAGATGTGCTCCTCCTACCACTTAGAGAGCCGTTGGAGTTAGAAAAGATAACTCTGCTGCAGAAAGAACAAGAGGAAGTAGCAAGGTTGGACTTAGAATCAGAAAAGCAGAGAAAGAGGAAGCTGAACAACAGCTGAGGAATGAAAGGATAGCTCTCTTAAGTTCTAGGGGATACTCTCTTGAAGAACTAGCTCCACATGATAATGACACGATCTTGTGGCTTTTCACAAAGAGCAAGAACAAATGGACAAGGAGAGAAAAAGGATATCCAGGGAAAAGCTTAGGGAGAAATAGAAGAAGAGGAAGTAGCTCAACTTGTGGCAGCCAAGAGATGGGAGACAAAGCTTGGATGAAGGCTTATCTCCAGGCCCATGGCTTCTCAGGCAGACAAGTTGGCCCCACGTCAAAAAGGACCCTGTAGCGACATGTCAGTGACATCAAGGCTGAAATTCGCTCAGGAAGAAGGAAAGAGGTATACAAAATGTAAGGCGCCGTTCCCGGAACAATCACAGTTGGTCAATTATCGCACATAAAACATATGATTTACATTAACTTTACTAAAACATTGCAGCGGAATCATTTTAAACAACCATTTCTTTTAATAAAAATAATTGCTTTTGCAAAATAATACAATATTCATTACAAAATATCGTTTGTTCGCATTACAATGTAAAAACATTATCGCAACATAGAATGGATGCCATCGAAATAAGCCAAGTAGCCACCCCGCGCCATCCTCAGCAACAATCACCTGCCAACTGGAAAACACATAAAAGTCAGCGTTGCTGAATGAGTTCTAGTTTTATAAAACTTATATTACCTTCCATTCGTTAAAACATTTTCTTTACTATCGCACGTGATCACACATCATACGTACATCAAGGTAATAATTCTTATCTTCATCATCGTTCGTTTCGTACATATCGCACGTTTCGCACATTTCGCACGTTTCGTACTTATCGCACTTTTCGTACTTTCATTATCTTTCCCTTCTATCTAAGTCCTGTCAAAGGCTTAACCCCCCTCTTGAGCACAAGCCATATCATCTAGGGTTAAGCGACAAGGACCCCATATCGCACATATCGCACGTATGGAGCAGTCACATAGACTAACTCCCCCTGTGTGTGAACCCTTAAGGGTTAGCCAAGATCGCACGCTGTAACACACAGTTGAGCTGACAACTCTCAATGAGTTGTGAACCTCCTTTCATTTGCTTGCAATACTTTCATTCGTTCATTCATTATGTTCCACTTTCATTATCTTAAATCTTTCGCTTCATTAAGATAATATTTTACGTTCATTATCATAATCACACAACATAAAGTCACGTCATCATACGTAATAAGGAACATAAGAAAACACATCATACATAATCATACATAAGCATAGCATCAATCACACATCATCCTCATGCCACATCATACATCACCCATCACCTCCCCTATGACCTAAAAAATTCAACTTTCATTACCCTCGGGAATCTCCCAAGTCAAAGCCTACATTCCACTTTTTTCCTAAAAATCAGAAAAATAATCCAAGTCTTAGGCGCATGGGCACTATGTAGGCGCATGGGCAACACTTAGTCAATTTTGGGAAACTTCTAGGCGCATGGGCACTATGCAGGCGCATGAGTGCCTGGGCACATGGGATTCCTAGGCGTCTGGACACTTAGCCAATTTCAGCCTTTTCCAGGGCATGGCTACTATTTGGGCGCATGGATTTTGGGCGCATGGGAACACTTAGGCAGTTTTAACCGTTGGGCGCATGGGCCACTATTTAGGTGCATTGGCAGTCTAAATCACACTTAAACTTCAAGATTCAGTCCCCAATCATCATCTAACATGTTGTAAGCTTCAATATTACATTCTAAGCTATAGAAAAACATTCATAACATAATCATAACCGTATAAACACCCAAATCAAACCCCACCCGAAAACACATTCATCACATACATACGGGTGGTAAACCCATTTTATAAAAATGAACATACATGCATTTCCAGCCCCAAATCAGTTTAAAACAAGTAAAAAGGGGGTCCTAGAACTCACCTTAGTAGCACTTTGGGTATGACCTCCTTCAAAAACCCGTTTGCGAATTGAGTTCTACCACCTAGAAACCCGCCAAACATACACCACCGAACACACAAACACACATAAGCATGCAACCAGGCAAAGACCAGTCAAGAACATCATAAAACCATGAATTCTTACCTTGAATCGGAATCTTCTTTTTGTTCTTCCAAAACCCAGAGTTTCAGCTCTTCTTTCTCTCTCTCTAAAAATCCGAATGAAAAGGTGAAAAGTAACATGGCATGGGCGGCCATGTTATGCCATGTTGCTTTTACACCCACCGTTCAAACATATTATCCTTTTTGAAACTTTTAACCCCTTGGCTTAGGTTAAAAATTGCATTTCCTTCTTTTCCTTCACTTTTATTCATTCTTTCTTGCCATGAAGAAAATAACCGGGTATTACAAGTCCACCCTCTTATATAGGTTTCGTCCCGAAACTTTTTATTCCTCAAATAATTGTGGGTAATGCTGTCTCATCTCCTCTTCCGTCTCCCACGTAGACTTAGATCCCTTCCTGTGTTTCCACTGTACACGCACAAGAGGAACTACTTTAATACATAATCTCTTCTACTTACGATCAATGATCGCCACTGGTTGCTCCACATAATTTAGAGCCGTTCATCCACCTCGTTATCTTCCAGTGGTACAATCATGTCCTCCGTCAGAACACCCACACTTCCTCACTATTAGATACATGGAATTTCTTGGTGAATTAGATCCCTTCCTGTGTTTCCACTGTACACGCACAAGAGGAACTACTTTAATACATAATCTCTTCTACTTACGATCAATGATCGCCACTGGTTGCTCCACATAATTTAGCCGTTCATCCACCTCGTTATCTTCCAGTGGTACAATCATGTCCTCGTCAGACAAACACTTCCTCACATGAGATACATGGAATTTCGGGTGAATTCCACTGAACTCATCTTGTAGCTCTAATCTATAGGCTACCTCCCCTACTCGAGCAATGATTCGGAAAGGCCCTATTTACCTTGGGCTCAACTTGCCCCGCTTTCTAAACAGAATGATGCCTTTTCAGGATGAGACCTTCAACACAACTCTATCACCCACCTGGAACTCAATCGGTCGACGTCTTTTATCGGCATACGACTTCTACCTATCTTTAGCTGCCTTCATAAAGGCTTTGATCCTTTCCAGCTTCTCAGTCGTAGCCTTAATCACCTCGACGCGCCCTAACTCTTTTGACCAATATCACCCCAACACACGGGTGTTCTACATCTCCTACCGTATAGCATCTCATAAGGGGGCATACCAATGCTGGCATGGTAACTGTTATTGTATGAGAATTCAGCTAACGGTAAGTGGTCATCCCAACTTCCTCCAAAGTCGATGACGCATGCTCGAAGCATATCTTCAAGCGTCTGAATCGTCCTCTCCGACTGACCATCCGTTTGAGGATGATAAGCCATGCTAATATGTAACCTCGTTCCTATCGCATCATGGAACTTCTTCCAAAACTTAGATGTAAACCGGGTGTCATGGTCAGACACAATAGACACCGGCACACCATGACGAGTCACAATCTCCCTAATGAACAGATCCGCCAACCTCTCGGGTGAATATGTCTCGCGGATTGGTAGGAAGTGAGCACTCTTCGTTAGACGATCAACTATCACCCATATAGCATCATACCCTCTTGCGATACACGGTAGCTTCGTAATAAAATCCATGGTGATATGCTGCCACTTCCACTCCGGTATATCCAATGGTTGGATCTTTCCGTATGGTTTCTCATGCTCGGCCTTCACTTGTAAGCAAGTAAGGCACTTACATACCCCGCCACATCGCGTTTCATACCCAGCCACCAATAATCTTTCTTCATATCTTGATACATCTTTGTAGTACCGGGATGAATGGAGTATCGAGTCTTATGAGCTTTGTCCATGATCTTCCTACGTAGATCCTCATAAAGAGAAATCCACATCCGTCCGAATCGGGTTCTAACACCGAGTGTGTTTTCACCTAACTCCGCGATTAGACCTCTCATTCTTTCAGAGTTAAGATGATCTTCTCTCAACGCCTCATCTTGAAACTCCTTGACCTGCTTCATAACATCAGAGGTCATAATCAACTGATAAGCTTTCACCTAATCAGATCGCGTCTTTCCTTTCGACTAAGGGCGTCTGCCACCACATTGGCCTTGCCCGGATGATAATGGGTCTCGCAATCATAATCCTTTATGACCTCTAACCATCTCCTTTCCCTCATGTTCAGATCCTTTTGCTCGAAAAAGTACTTCAAGCTCTTGTGGTCCGTGAAGATTGTGCACTTCGTTCCATACAGGTAGTGCCTCCAAATCTTTAATGCAAAGACCACAGCTGCTAACTCCAAGTCATGAGTAGGATAATTAACCTCATGAACCTTCAGTTGTCGGGATGCATAAGCTATAACCTTTCCTCACTGCATTAACACGCAACCCAACCCCGAGTAAGAAGCATTTGAATAGACCACCAAATCCTCACTTCCCTCGGAAAACGACAAGACAGAGCCTCAGTCAACCTCGCCTTTAACTCCTCAAAAGCCTTCTCTTGATCTTGCCACACAAACTTCACATCCTTATGGGTCAACTTAGTCAACGGAGAAGCTATCTTGGAGAAGTCTTGGATGAATCTTCTGTAATATCCCGCCAACCCCAAGAAACTACGGATCTCGGATGGCGTCTTTGGAGACTTCCGTTGCATCTTCGCTTCGACCTTCGCCGAGTCTACCATAATACCCTCGGGATTCACTACATCACCCAAGAATTGAACCTCGTGCAACCAAAACGCACACTTGGACAACTTGGCATACAACTTCTCCTTTCTCAATGTCTCAAACACTTCCCAAATATGATCGGCATGCTCCTCCTTGCTCTTCGAATAAATCAGGATATCATCAATAAACACAATCACTGATTTATCCAACATCGGCCGACACACTTGATTCATCAAGTCCATAAAAGCAGCTGGCGCGTTGGTTAAACCAAAAGACATAACGCGAAACTCATAATGTCCATAACGCGTACGAAAAGCTGTTTTAGGAATATCTTGCTCCTTCACTTTCAGCTGATGGTAAGCAGATCAAAGGTCTATCCTTGAGAACCAACTGGCACCTTGGAGCTGATCAAAGAGATCATCAATTCTCGGTAGCGGATACCGATTTTTCACCGTCAACTTATTCAACTCACGGTAGTCTATGTACATTCTCATACTACCATCCTTCTTTTTCACAAATAAGACTGGAGCACCCTAGGGATAGATACTTGGTCTAATGAACCCCTTATCAAGCAACTCCTGCAATTGCTCCATCAGTTCCTTCATCTCGGACGGAGCCAACCGATACGGTGCCTTAGCTACGGGTGGGCACCGGGTACTAGGTCAATCTGAAACTCAATCTCACGGTCCGGTGGCACTCCTGGCAAGTCCTCGGGAAACACGTCTGGAAAGTCACACACAACTGGAACATCAAACAGTTGTGGTGTTTGCGTATCCACATCCTTCACGTAGGCCAAGTAGGCACTACATCCATGCCTCATGCACTTTCCCGCCACCGCCATCGAAATCACTTTCGGGATCATCGTGACCCAATCACCGCAAATCGTCATCGAACTCATGTAAGGCGCTGTCAATCGAATCATCTTCTTGCGACACACAATGTTCGCCTTGTAGTCCGCCAACCAATCCGTTCCTAGAACTACATCGAAGCCGCCTAAGGTCATCACGAATGGTCTAACAGGAAGCTTGTGACCTTCTAATTCTACGTCACGACCTTCTATCACCTCAAAAATCCTGGTAGACTTACCTATGACAGTTTCTACATCGAAGGGCTTATCTATACTCCTACTACTAACAAGCAGTTTAGCATAGAAAGCAACAGAAATAAAACTTTTACTAGCACCAGAATCAGATAACACAAAAGCTAGAGTTTGGTTTACTAGAAACGTACCTGACACAACATCGGGGTCCGTCCTAGCCTCCTCCTGCGTCATCGTGAACGCTCTGCCACTCGCCCTCTGCCCTTCTCCTCCAGCCTTCTTTGCTCCCGAACCTTCAGCCCTTGGCTTCTTGCAATCCGTACTCAGATGGCCATTTTCCCCACAATTATAACACTTTATAACTCTATAGTCTCTCGCCATATGACCATGCTTCCCACACTTGAAGCAGATATTTGATCCCTATTTGCATTCCCCCGAATGCTCCTTCCCGCATTTACCACATCTCTTCGATCCTGCACTAGATATGACCACACGCCGGTCACCCACCCTCGCAGCTTTGTTGTTTGGGACGGTCCCGCCACGCCCAAACCTCTTCCCGTTCCAGCCCCGATCACCACCACCTATTTGCTCACCTCAGCCACCACCACCTCCCGCTCATCATACAGTCTCCCTGCCAGGTCAACCGCCGACCTGAACGTGCTTGGTCGGGCGGTGATCATGTGCCTGCGGCTGTCCGCCGGCAAGCCCTGAATGTACCTCTTGATCTTCCGTGACAGAGATGTCACCTGATCCGGCACTAGCCGTGCCATCTCGTTAAACTTGGTGATGTATTGCTGATGTGTCATGGTTCCCGCCTCCAGCTATAGGAACTCCCTTTCCACCTTGTCCATCTCTCGGTGAGGACAAAACTCCTCGATCACCAACTTCTTCAGCTCCGACCATCTCATTCTTCTAATTGCCCGACTAGCCTCGGCTTGGACAATATTGTCCCACCCGCACAGAGCCGAGTCCATAAATGAATGTGTGGCAAACTTCACCTTTTGATCCTCCCGACACTCGCTGATATCCAGAACAGCCTCCATCTCTCTCACCCATCGGTGAGCAGCAGCAGCACTGCCATTTCCATCAAAGGTCGGGGGCCTGCATCTTTGAAATGCCCCGTAGTTACAGCCTCGTGCTGCCTTAGGCATAGGCTCTTCCTCTTCCTCTTCATCAGAAGAGACAACCGTCTCAGTCTCGGGCTGTCCCCTTTCACCCGTAGGCCTATTCCTTTCCCTCCTTTCTCCGTCCCTTACCGCCTTGATCACTTCGGTCACCTTAGACGACAAGATCGTCTGCATAACCTGATGCATCTCTTCCATAATAGCCTCCTTCACTTAGGCTCTCAAGTTAGCACTCTCTTCCCCAGCCTCCGGATGAGGGGTCTCAGGTTCTTCATGAACCACCTCTTCAGCTCTAGGTCTTCCTCTCGTGGCCCGTGGTCCAACACCACGTCCACCACGACCTCCACCACGTGAAGCCTTCGAAGATCTACCACCAGCCATCCTCTAAACACACTATAAGATTCAAACACTAACACGGTCATTCAAGGGGATAGCTTAGTTTATGTCAAGTATAGAAAGTCCCTAATTATAGTAGCCAGTTGTGATTAGCCACTTACTTTACTCTTCATAACCCAAGCATTTCCTATCCTGACTACAATAGTATCTAAATCTACTAAAGGCACATAAACCACATAACATGCACATGTAATACCGGTTATTATTAAAGAAATACCTGATGGCACGCAACTACTCGGACTGGCATCCCTTCCCTTTATCCCATTTTCGGTTTAAGTTTAGGTTTATTTTGAAAATATTTACCCGTTTCACTTAAACTTTGGCTCTGATACCAACTTGTAAGGCCCCGTTCCCGGAACACTCATAGTTAGTCAATTATCACACATAAAACATATGATTTATATTAACTTTACTAAAACATTGCAGCGGAATCATTTTAAACAACCATTTCTTTTCATAAAAAATAATTACTTTTGCAAAATAATACAACATTCATTACAAAATATCGTTTGTTCGCATTACAATGCAAAAACATTATCGCAACATAGAATGGATGCCATCCAAACAAGCCAAGTAGCCACCCCGCGCCATCCTCAGCAACAATCACCTGCCAACTGGAAAATACATAAAAGTCAGCGTTGCTAAGTGAGTTCTAGTTTTATAAAACTTTATATTACCTTCCATTTGTTAAAGCATGTTCTTTACTATCGCATGTCATCATACATCATACGTACATCAAGGTATTAATTATTATCTTCATCATCGTTCGTTTCGTACATATCGCACGTTTCGCACATTTCATACTTATCGCACTTTTCGTACTTTCATTATCTTTCACTTCTATCTAGGTCCTGTCATATGCTTAACCCCCCTCTTGAGCACAAAGCCATATCATCTAGGGTTAAGCAACAAGGACCCCATATCGCATATATCGCACATATCGCACGTATAGAGTAGTCACATAGACTAACTCCCCCTGTGTGTGAACCCTTAAGGGTTAGCCAAGATCGCACGCTGTAACACACAGTTGAGCATTTGCTTGCAAGACTTTCATTCGTTCATTCATTATGTTCCACTTTCATTATCTTAAATCTTTCTCTTCAGTAAGATAATACTTTACGTTCATTATCATAATCACACCACGTAAAGTAACGTCATCATACGTAATAAGGAACATAAGAAAACACATCATACATAATCATAGCATCAATCACACATCATCCTCATGCCACATCATACATCACCCATCACCTCCCCTATGACCTCAAAAAGTCAACTTTCATTACCCTCGGGAATCTCCCAAGTCAAAGCCTACATTCCGCTTTTTCCCTAAAAATCAGAGAAATAATCTAAGGCGCATGGGCAACATGCAGGCGCATGGGCAACACTTAGTCAATTCTGGGAAATTTCTAGGCGAATGGGCACTATGCAGGCGCATGAGTGCCTGGGCGCATGGGCTTCCTAAGCGTCTGGACACTTAGCAAATATCAGCCTTTTCCAGGCGCATGGGATTTTGGGCGCATGGGAACACTTAGGCAGTTTTAATCGTTGGGCGCATGGGCCATTATTTAGGCGCATGAGCAGTCTAAATCACACTTAAACTTCATGATTCAGTCCCCAATCATCATCTAACATGTTTTAAGCTTAAATCTTACATTCTAAGCTATAGAAACACATTCATAACATAATCATAATCGTATAAACACCCAAATCAAACCCCACCCGAAAACACATTCATACACATACATACAGGTGTAAACCCATTTTATAAAAATGAACATACATGCATTTCCAGCCCCAAATCAGTTTAAAACAAGTAAAAAGGGGGTCCTAGAACTCACCTTAGCAACCCTTTGGGTATGACTTCCTTCAAAAACCCGTTTGCAAATTGAGTTTTACCACCTAGAAACCCACCAAACACATACCAGCGAAGACACAAACACACATAAGCATGCAACCGAGGCAAAGGCTAGTCAAGAACATCATAAAACTATGAATTCTTACCTTGAATTCAGAATCTTCTTCTTGTTCTTCCAAAACCCGAGAGTTTCTACTCTTCTTTCTCTCTCTCTAAAAATCTGAATGAAAAGGTGAAAAGTAACATGGCATGGGCGGCCATGTTGCTTTTACACCCACCTTTCAAGCATATTTTCCTTTATGACACTTTTAACCCCTTGGCTTAGGTTAAATTGAATTTCCTTCTTTTCCTTCACTTCTATTCGTTCTTTCTTGCCATGAAGAAAATAACCGGGTGTTACATAAAAGTATACAGAGGATGACTTTCAAACCTTCACCAAAACCTCAACCTCAACCTGAACCAATACCTTTCCCCTTCCCTATCAAAACTGAGCCAACCACTGACCCTTACACCCCTGAACCCACATCATTAATCATACCCTCATCCTCTCCTATTGTATCACAACAACCACCACCACTACCTATCTTTAAACCTAAAACGCTTGCAAGAATTCAACCATTATCCACCCATCAACCACCCAAGCCATCCTCTTAATCATCCAAACCTCTGACCTTGGAAGAATTCAAAGAGATCAAGAGGAAGCTCATCAACTGCACTACTCTGAGCGACATCTCTTGTGAGAAGCGGTCCATCAAATTATCCTTCACTGATGGCTCCTCATGTTCCCTCACAAGAGAATAATTCCTTGATCTGCCAATAGGTACATTGGACCAGGCTCTCAAACTCTTCGCAACTAAATCTAACTCCCTTGAGGAAGAAGAGAAGAAACTAAGAAGAAGGCTAGTGAATCTGGTGGATCCTAGGGAAAGCTACCATCTCAGCCCCTTGTTCTCTACTACACTCCAGCAGATTTGATATTGATGAGTTAGCAGACTTTGTTCTCTGCTACACTCCAGTGGAGGTGCAAGACTCTTCTCACAACTTTGTTATGGAAAGAGAGAATGGTGAAGTCAACAGACTTAATGCATCTTCTCTGCTACACTCTAGCAGATTTGACATTGCTAAGTTAGCAGAGAAACCATTCTTCAATCCCTCAAACTCTGAAGTAGTTGCTCACATCAGAAACCATAAGAGCAGCCTTCATCTGGCTGAATTGACTAGAAAGACCAAGATTGAAGAAGAGTTGAAGCTAAGAGAAAGGGAAGGAAAGGAAGGGTCAACCACCGAAGAAAAAGCTTTTTTTAAAATGGTTGAAGAACCTTAATTGAACCTACAGTTCTATGGGAGTATGAATACAACTCCCATCAACTAACTCTCTTTAGAGGAACACAACAAAAGGTGCATGTCATTCAAAGTAATAGTTTAGATCTTCTGTCTAAGAATGACTTGTACAAACTTCTCAGCGCCACCTCTAGAAAGAATAGACAGACAAATAAGTATCTTCTATCATTTGAAAGTTTTGAGAAGTAGAACTAAGTGAGGTTTTGGTAGTATCAGTTTAGGGGGAGTTTGTTGGATCAAGTAAGGCGGGTGCAACCAAAAATAACACTTAAAAAACAGTTTTGGTACAACTATGAGAGAACTTCCAAAACAAAAAGCTGCACTTTTGAAGATTAAGGCAAAAGAACTTCCGAAGAGGAATCCTGACTTCCGAAGACAAATTCATCATTCTGCCGAAGGTCAACACTTAGAAGATTTCAAGATAATGACTTCCAAAGTATGAAGTCATGAAGATCAGCACAAGTCTCGGAAGAAGTAGACTCTTCCAAAGTATAAGTGGCTTTGGAAGAACTTATTCTTCCGAAGCCAGTTAACCTTCGGAAGAACCTACTATGAACCAGTGGACATAAGTATGGTCCCTGTGACAAACCATTGAAACCTCTGAGATAATGCATGGTGCTTTCCCATGCCCATGTAGTTGACCATACTTTATTCCACTATTCATCCTTTATCAGTTAGTATATTTACCAACTTTAGTTGGTGACAAAAGGTAAGTCATGTACATGTCGTGACTACCAAATCTAGGATATTAATTTATCATAGATTATGTACTTCTAGCAATATAGTATTTGTTTAGTCGTAAGTCTCCAGCTGGTATTAAAATATAACCGGGTTTAGATAGTAGTATATATAGTTTCTCAATGTATCTCATTCTGTATGCTTGAAAGAGTCTTGTAACACTTTGAGTTGAGAAATAATATATACAAGTATCTTGAAAACCTATCTCTTGTGTTTGTTTACTTTTTATATTATTATCAACTCTTAAGGGATTCTGCATCATCAAACCAAGTGTGATTTAGTGAGTTTGAGAGATAACAATTGTGTGTGACCAAACTTGATCTTGCATAATATTTCTTGTCATAGATTTAAGATACGCTGAGAAGATTGAAGTTCAGTTGGTCGCAGTAGTTCACTTTATCAAAGCTCAACAGTCCATTTGTCACAGATCCTTCACCCATAATTTTCCCACCTTGTGAATCTCCACCATATATGACAGTAGTTCCTTGGATATGCTTGAAGTCATGAAGGAGGGAACTATATCCTGTCATGTTGCGGGAGCATCCACTTTCCACATACCATAAGCTGTTGGACCTGTATGGACGACCCTACAAGCACAAAAGAATTAGTTAAATTATGGAACCCAAGCCATGATGGTCTTGGGTTTCCTGTTTCTATCCATGATTGTAACTTCTTGATAATATCCTCTAGGTTGTGGCTTAGAGGATGAAGCTTTGATGGATTTCTATTGGGGTCTTTTTGATTTCATCTGATCAACTTCAACTAAAGAGTCAAAAGAGTAGTCAAATCTTTGATCCTTATTTATGTAGAGAAATTGGACACATATTTGATTTTCAGAAATCATTTTTGCGTTAGATCTTAGAAAGAACTAAATGATTGTTTCATATTTTGATCATAGAAGTCATTATCAGAATTTGAACCCTTGATTGTTTATTATGTGATGGACTTCTACTTTTAGGCTTGATAGTTGAAATTGGTGAGATGGGCTTGTTTTGAGGAATTCTCAAGCCTTTATGTTTGAAGAAACAATTAGATGTATTGTGATTTGTCATATCACATATTGAACAATACTTGTTGAAATAATAGTTTGTTAGGACCATGTATGTACGGAGTACTAACTGATAATGCGTGTATACCTAATCAAATAGTGCGGAATCCTATTTGATTGGCGATCCAATCAGTGAGAACGCAGTTTCGATCAATCTAGAGATTAATGAAACATTATGAATGATCAGAACACGAACTGCGATCTATGAAGTTGGAACAGGTTCTCTAGGGTCTCTGGACGGCTAGGGTACGTATGTGAGTCGAAATTCTTCAAGTGTTGTGTTTTTCCACAAATTAAGTGGTATTTATAGGTTAGGGTTTGTCAATCGTGCGACTGAACCATTAGTATGGTTTAGTCGTGCGACTGAATCATACGATTGGTTTCAGTCGTGCGACTGAGCCAATCTAATGTCTCAATCGTGCGACCGATCCAGTCTCCTGGTTCAGTCGTGCGACTGGTCCATTAGCATGAAGTGTTCATGCGTATGGTCCATTAGCATGGTCCATTCGCATGAATACTTCATACGATTAAGTTTAAACACATTTCTCAACCATTCTTGACTAAGAACTATGTAAACAACCACAAACCTATATAGTAAGTTCAATATGCGTTATGATACAATAAACAATGAAACATTAAACAATATAAGCATCAATCACATATTTCATTTCATTCAACTCATTCATTACATATATGTAAGGAAAGACATTTTACATTAAACTCCTAAACTAGGTATATATGTATCAACAAACTCCCCCTTAGACCTAGTTTACATCATTTTCTAACATTCTTCTTTAGCTCCTCAAACTTCTTGTACTTTTCCTCTCTTGTAACTCCGGCATGTATCTCGAATGCAAAACAGAGTCGTATTACATTTTGGAACTGCAGGGCTTGTATAATATCCTGTGAGTCATAGAATAGTGGCCACTTGTATAAGGTATATACATCGTCAACAGACAAGTTAGTCAGCCACATAGGGTCAAATACCCGGATAGTATCTATTTGGCTCTCCTTTTGTAAGAGTATGTCCGCTTCACCTGTTCTCCAATCGTAGTACCACCACTTGAAGTATGGAGTGAAGTCCTGTGGCATTTCCCTTAGAGGGTTTTTGGACATTGTACACGGAGGACTCCACTTCAGCACTACCTTAGGCTTTCCAGTAATGCGATCAACTTCAGACCATCTGATGTACCTCTTCGATTGTTAAGGTCTGAAGTTAACCCACCTGGTGTGGTATTCTTTCCTCAGTGCAGCCTCAAACCAGCCTGGCATCTTTCTCGGGTCAGCATACAACAACTTTAGGCGTGCCAGCTAGTTGAGCTCAAAACCAGGGAGAGTCTTTAGATCATGTAGGAATCTAAAGTACTCTATGCCCTTTTCTCTTTTCACTTCATACACATTCAGATCCTCAAAATAAGCCCATGCAATGATCTTGCCCGACACCTTTAAGTGTTTAGCTTGGTGTAGACATTGGGCTTTTGTGCAGTACGCATGGCTTGGATCTCAGCAAAACAGGCAGCCCATTAAGCCTTTTTGATGTCAACATCGGCGTCTGAGGCTTGGGCTTGACCCTCGGTCTTCTCAGCCTCTTTCTCCATCTGATCCAGCTTGTCAAATGTATCACTGCCGAGAGTATCACCCATGTTGGGGATTACATTTCCCTTTCGGTCAGTGTACTCTGAATAATGGTCAGCAGTGACATCCTCTATCTCGATTTCATCTATGTCGTTGAGCTCATCATCACTTGTCACCTCAAAAGTAGGAGCATCCCTGACAATCTCGTCCGGGTTCAGCCTAAACATCTAAGCAAGTTGCTCATCAGTCAGGTCATGAATGATTTCTCCTTCTTCGGGAGTATAGCTCACTGACCGTCTGACAATCCCTTGCAAATCAAGAATCATTGTGAGTTGAGACTTGATTTGCTGAAGGGGAGCAACATCGTATTCATCTTGCTGAGATGTTTGATCTGCTTGATTTAAACATGTAACACATCAATCATTAGTCAATAATCAAGATAGTTAAACATTAAATATATATAAACATTAAGTACAAAATTTTAATACATGATTCATGTACAAAAGCTTTCAAATAGATAAAAATCTAATCATTACTTTTGCCCTGAATAGCAGGCTCGTCAGCTGGAGGGGCTGAGTATGAGGCTCCCTGATCCTGAGCCTTCTTTGACCGTTGCTCTCTAACCTCTGTGGATGCTGATGCAGCAGCATCATCTCCTTCATCCTTATCTCCTCTATTCTCCTCTCCTTCAGCTCCATCACCTTCTTCATCTGTCTCATCATCATCATCGTCATCATCCTCATCATCATCATAATCACCCTCATCGTCTCCTTCTCTGATCTTGAGGGGCTCATCTTTGGAGCCTTTGAGTCGTAACATCAACTTCTTGTTCTTCTCCTCAAGATCATCTATCCTCTGTACTGAAGAAGTGTGCAGCTCACGAAGCTCAGCAATCTCCTGAGCAACATTAAGCTCCATCAACTGGTTTAGCTGTGTAGCTCGTTGCTCATCAGTAGCAAGCAGCTTAAGCATAATTCAGTTTTAGATTGGCCAGCTGCTCCTCTAACCCAACGGAGGGCAGAGAGGATCCAAAGCTCAGTGGGACCTGAGATGAAGTCCCAGCACGATGGGTGGTGGTAGTGGTGGTAGTTGTGGTAAAGATGGGTGGTGGTATAGGCATAACTGGTGGAGGTATGGCTGTAGTAGTAGAGGGTGGAGGTGTGGTAGTAATGGTGAGTGGTGTGGTAGTAGTGGTGGAGGGTGTGGTAGTGGTGGCGGTAGCTGTGGTGGTGGTGGTGGTAGAGGTGGTGATCAAAGTGAATCTACTTCTCTTACTCTTCATCCCGTGCGGTTGAGCCATCCTCTTTCCTTGATCCCTTCGAGGAGGATGCTCCCCATTGGCTATTGGGCTGGTCTAGGGTGTAAGATGTATCAGTATCAACCTTCCCAGACTCACCCTGGCAACAACCTACCGCTCTAATCCCTCGCTCGGTGGCAACCACCTTTCTGCCCACCGTCCGAACTAATGGCTCCTCATCAGACTCCTCCTCCTCATCATGACGAATGTCCTGGTGGAATCCTGCCATATCAGCTCCTTCGTGGGTGGATGATGGAGATGTAGCATCTCTGGTAGTGGCCCTAGATTGGATGGGGCCAGTATCTCCACCATCACCACTATCATCATCATCAGAATCGTCGGATGGGAGCACAATCGGCTCAGAATCTGAGTCACTATCATCCTGACGCCACTTTCTCCTAGCTGGCGCCACGTAGTCCTCTCAGGCCAAATACCCAAACAATCTCCTTACCGGGGGCTTCACCTGCTTGCCCCGGTAAACCTTCATCCACCCTAGGTTAGTATCATCCATCACCTCTATTGTAACTACATCTTCTCTCTCCTTGGGCAGCAAAGTAAGCTTCTGGTAGATGATCGTCTAAATGAAACGTGGGTACATGCAGAAGCCTTCCTTGCCTTTGGCCTCTATGTTCTCCACCAAGTAGGTGAAGATCATCCTCGAAAAGGTGAACGGGTGGTTCAGCACCAGAGCTACATACGCGTTCTAGATCTGATCTGACATCTCATCAAATCCGCCCTTCCTCGAGGCAATACACTTCAGCAGCACATGGGCTAAGTACTTGAGTTGGGGGCACATGTTGCTCTTGTTGAGCACACCTGCGTTTATGTCCCCCGAGTACTTAGCCCGAAGAAAACATCCTCGAACTACCAACGGATGCAGTCTGGTAGGGCAATCACCATCATCTCCCAACCCTAAGCCTGTCCTCAAATCCTCCTCACTGATCTCAATGTCCTGACCAAAGATGGAACTCCTAATACGGTGAGGCTCTGAGGACCTATCTACAACCGCGCTTTCCCAGAAAGCCTGCTGTATCAATCTGTATGGTGTGCACGGAGTGGAGATAGCTCTGAAAATCCTCGATCTCCGTAGAAATGTAATAATGCCCGCGAACTCAAACGCGTTCCGGGACGTAATGTCTAGATGAGCACATATGTTGTGCTTTGTGCTCATCGTCCACCGACTCGCCATGTTGCTGTAACACAAGATAGATAAACGTTAGAGTGTGTGTAAATGAATGACATTTGAATTTATTGTACTTGAATCCTTCTGTTATGTCGTGCGAATGCACAGTGCCACTGAGTCTGAGTCGTGCGATTGAGCTCATTCGTGCGATTGAGCTCATTCGTGCGATTGAGCATGCGACTTCGCTTAGTCGTATGCTATCCCATGTGGTTGAACCAGTCGTACGACTGAACTCGTACGCATGGTTCAGTCGTATGATTGTGCCATTCGCCCAGCTCAGTCGTGCGATTGAGGTTCATCAGTATATCCATTCGCAGGACAGTCTGTTTTTCCATTCAAATTCAAATCTTGAGCAAAACATGATGTTAGATGTTGTGGTTTGGCTCATTAGAATCGTAATCGTTCCAACTAACATCTAACACATTTTTAAGTTAGGAATTTACTTAGTTTTACAGGTTTATTTTGTGAACTAAGTGTCGGTTCTTGTTAGGGATCAAATTAAGTCGATTTAGGGCACGATTTGGTGAACATTTGAGTGGATAGCGTCGCACATTACCTGTATAATTAAGAGAAATCTTTAGAAGCAACAGTAATCAGTCTAGGGCACTAATCGAAATTTTGGCAGTGTAACGGTACAATTCGTGCGAAGAGAGGGCGATTGGGGAGTGATGAGTGTCTGCGATCGACTCCCCCTTATTTATACTAGGGTTTCTTTCAGTCGTGCGACTGAACCTAATCGCACTGTTGATTCGTGCGACTGGCTCAGTCGGTCACCTTCAGTCGTGCGACTAAGTTTCAGTCGTACGACCATCTCATTCGGTCACCTCCATTTGGGCGATTGGTTCATTCTGATGATCCAATCGTATGGATTGGCCCATGCTTATGGTCCAATCGCACGTCTGGTCCATACATGTGGTTTAGTCGTGCGATTGGGCTCATACGTATGGTCCAATCGTACGACTGGTCCATACTCATGGTCCAGTCGTGCGAATGATTCATACTTATGAGTTTGACCATATGACCATTCATACACTTAGCCCTTTTACTTATTGATAAGACATTTTGACCATTGATCATCTCAGACATGAGCATTTTAACTTAGAAAAACTGTTGATCACCTCAGACATAATCCTTTTACATTTGAAAACCCCATTGGTCACCTCAGACGTGACCCTTTTAGTGAGTGAATCCCAGATTGACTTCCGATGCGTAATCCGACATTTAAATACTAAATTAACTGAAATGAACTAAATTAAACAGCTAGAAATAAAACAAAGCTAAAACATAATTTTGTATTTTTGTGTGAGGTTAAAATCCTAAGATAAGTATCTACCAGATTTTTCTTCCTGGACAGTATAGCGTCAAGTTACTTTGATCACAACTGGAACGATTCATTATGGAATCGTACAGGTTTATCAAATCATTTGGGACATTTTACTAAAGCCTTTTGATGCTAGATTCTTGTTATCAGCGAGAGGTATTAGCAAGTTTAGGAAATCATACTAGTGCTGTGAGATACACACAATGATTTGGACTTTCAAGAGTTGCAGCCACGATGATTGTCAGTATACTTGTCCACTTAAATCCGTACATAGATTTTTGACACACATTGGTGATATGTTAGGTTTAATTATTTCAACAATCATTTATGGATCCCACACTTATATGGTAATCAACATTCCTCAGGAGATTTTTTGAGCGGTCTACGGGTATTTTGACAAGAAGAAACTATTCTAAGAGCTTTTAAAGAGATGCTATGCCTCAGGTCAGTGCCATCGCACAGTAGAGAGGCGCAAATAACAATGAATTATAGAATATTTAGGTTATGATTATCCTCAGGTCAGTGTCATCGCACAGCAGAGAGGCACACAACCTATCTTCTTGTGAGAGCATTTTTCTTTTCTTTTTGCACGTAACGCACTAACAACATGTGTTATCAGCTTGATAGCGCTTATACATTTTGTTTCGTGCTTTGCTCTTTTTATGGTCATCCGCACACTTTTGTGGCATTTATTTGCTCGTCACCCCTTATTGGAACTACGTTGATTGTGTTAACCAGGGATAAGATGGATAACCACAGCAAGTTGAACAATTTAGTTTGAATTTAAATCAACAATGAGATCTACTCATCTATTGTGTTGAATCTACCGACACATCATATAATGAGCTAGTAACCTTTAGGTCTATTTTCTATATGTTACCTTAGTAGCATACTAGTTTTACTATCATTTTTCCTTTTATTCTGCTTAGACTTCTCAGATTTATATTTTGAATTTTGCATCTTAATCATTTAAAACTTTTAAAGTCCCAAACGATCTGTTTCCTATGTACTATCATTTTCCATAAGCATTGAATCAGTATCACAGATTTGATTTCTATCCTTTTAGCTAAGGTGTCCTTCTCCCCCTTTTTCCTTTTTTTAGCAATTAAATTAAAACAACTAATTTAATACTGCTCTAACCTATTCTCCCCCTAAAGTTCTAAAAAAGAAAATATTTTTTTGAGTTTTTGGATTATATAGAAACAGGAAATTAAAATAAGAAAAATAAAAGAAAATAAAAAATAAAAAATAACTCTACTCGTCGGACTATGTACTGTCATCTTTTGGAATCATTTCACATTTCCTTTTCACGCCGTTGACCTCTAACAGATATAAAAATCTTGGTTTATCGAAAGCTTTTGTGTAGAGGTCAGCGCGTTGAAAGTCCGTATTAATTTTAACAACATCGATTAATTTTCAAAACAATCACGTATAAAGTGATATTTAATTCTGATGTGTTTGGTTTTAGGATGTTGGACAGGATTTTTAGTTACGGCTATAGCAGCAGAGTTATCAACAAATATAGGAGTGTTAGAGAATTTCAACCCGTAGTCCCGCATTTGCTGTTGAATCTAGATGATTTGTGAACAGCACCTTGCAGCAACAACATTTTCAGCTTCACAAGTTGACAAAGCAACCGATGTCTACTTCTTACACTGCCACGTGACTAATCTTCTCCCAAAGAATTGACATCCTACTGAAGTTGACTTGTAGTTCATTTTGCAGCCGCCATAATCCGAATCGCTATACCTGTAAGCTCAAAGTCATCGTCATGAGGATACCACAACCCAAGTGTTGGAGTACCCTTCAGATAACGAAATATTCTTTTGACTCCTATGACATGGTTGACTTTCGGTTTAGTCTGATATCTGGAGTAGAGACACGTCGCGTACATGATATCAGGTCATGAGGCAGTGAGGTACATGAGGGATCCGATCATTCCTTGGTACATGGTGGCATCCACCAGATCACCATTTTGGTCAGGTGCCACATCGTGGTTTGTCGCAAGTGGAGTTCCAGTTGCCGAAGCATTCTCCATATCGAACCAACTTAGGATATCACCTACATACTTGGTCTGATGTAGAAATATTCCCTTTGGTGTCTGATCCACCTGTAACCCAAGAAAGAACTTCATTTCTCCCATGGAATTCATCTCAAATTCAGCTTTCAAAACTGCTTCAAATTCTTTACATAGATCTTCGTTTTTGGAACCGAAGATTATGTCATCAACATAAATCTGTACGAGCACTAAGTCAGCATCCTTTTCTTTGATGAATAGTGTACAATCCATCACTGCTCTACGAAAGCTGTGTTTTACAAGATGAGTCGAGAGCTTCTCATACCATGCTCTTGCGGCTTAATGGAGCCTGTAGAGAGCCTTATCTAGTTTGTAAACTCTATCCCGATGATACGGATCCTCAAATCCTTTGGGTTGACTGACGTACACTGTCTCCCAGATTTCACCATGAAGGAAGGCACTCTTTACATCTAATTGATAAACTTTGATCTTCATGTAAGAGGCATAGGCTAGGAAGATACGGATTGCTTCCATCCTTGCCACAGGTGCAAACACTTCATTATAATCGATTTCTTAGACTTGTCTAAAACCTTGAACGACTAGTCGAGCCTTGTTGCGAATTATGACCCCTTGATCGTCTTTCTTGCATTTCAAGACCCATTTAGTTCCAATGACTTTAGCACCTTTTGGTCTATCCACAAGGGTCCATACTCCTAGCTTCTTGAACTCTAGGAGTTCTTCTTGCATCGCACTTACCCATGCCTCATCGTTTAATGCTTCACTAACATATTTTGGCTCAAATTGAGACACACAACATCGATAAGCACCATCGTGAAGATATCCCTTTTCCATGACTGTGGTATAATCAACAGAGTATAGCTGATTTTTGGTCTGTACTCCTGATCGAACATCTCCAATGATATTGTCCAAAGGATGATAAACATTTAGTCGTGATCCAGGAGTGGTGGGAACAACTACCCCATTATCTAGATTGTGAACACCAGTTTCAGAATCTGAGGTAGTGGGAGTGTGAGGTTCTGAAGTGTTAGAGGCATCAACATCAGATGCTTGTGTACTTGCAATAGTAGGAACCTGTTCCTCCTGGTTCACCTATTCAGTCTCCACTTCTTCATCGTCAGAAGAGGAGTCACTTTCATCAAGTGCTCCCCCTGAAGAACTAGAAGACTCCCCGTGTGGAACTGATGTGTCGAGTCTAGGGACGGTGTGTTTAAGACATCGTACATCATTCTGGTCGCTAACTCATCATCAGAAGGGGAGAGAAGGATGTTGAAGGACTTAAAGAATCCATCATAATCGAAGAAGAATGCGGGTCCTTTTCCAGCAGGGGGTGGTGTATCTCTAAACGTCGACGTTGCACCACACTTCTACTTGACCCATTGTGTTGTTGTAAACTCTCTTATTTGGTATGTTGTATCCTAGAAAAATTCCTCCTTCAACCATTTCACTGAACTTCCTTGACTGATTTTTCTTCAGCAGCGTACATGGTGCGCCAAATGGTTCGAGGTACTCTAGATTAGGTTTACGTCATTGGAGCAACTCGTAACACGTTTTACCATGACGTTTGACCACCAGGACTCTATTTAGGGTGTAACATGCATTAGCTACTGCCTCGTTCCGAAATTGGATAGGCAGTTTCAAGTCTGCTACCATCGTACGAGCTGTCTCTATCAAGCTTTGATTCTTTCTCTCAGCAACTCCGTTCATTTGAGGAGTGTAGGCAGATGTGAACTGGTGCACAATTCCTTTTTCTTTACAGAATGCCTCCATCCATTTGTTCTTGAACTCGGTACCATTGTCCGAACTGATTTGCCTTAGCTTCAGCTTGTAGAGTGACTCCAATGTAGTTATCAGCTCCTTGAATGATTCAAATGCCTCTGATTTGGATTTCAGAAACATCACCCAAGAAAATCTTGAATAATCATCCGTAACTACATAGCAGTACAAATCGCCAGCAATGTTCTTTGTACTAACTGGCCCAAACAGATCCATGTGAAGAAGCTCAAGAGGTAGGTCAATTGAGTGAACTTTCTTTTCCTTATGAGACTTCTTTGTCTGTTTCCCTATCTTACACGCGACACAAAAACCGATAATTGGAAGTTCTTAACATTTACTCCACACACTAGATCATTTTGGATCAAGTGATTCATCTTCCGTGGATTAATGTGTCCCATTCTCCTATGCCAGGAAATGGAGTCTTTCTCTATTGCCTTTGACAAGAAGCATTGAACTTGATGATCGATTGTGGAGGCCTTTAATAGATCCAAGACATATAAATCATTATATCTTGAAGCTGACATTAAGACTTGGTCCTTCAGGATTACATACACCTTCTTCAACACATAGCGCTTCTTGTTGTCAAAGACTACCTTGAATCCTATGTCATAGATCTGGGATACAGAAAGCAAGTTATTTTGTAGTTTTTGAACGTAGTTGAGCCGTGATGTATCCTCCTTTATTTCCAGCAAATGATACATGTCCCCCTTTAATTTGTTTGAGATTGAAAAGGATAGACAAGTTCCCGGTCATGTGCCTAGACGCCCGACTATCAACAATCCAGGTATTTGTGATAGCATTGTAACGACACTCTGCACATTAAAAGGAAATGATCAGTTTAGGTGTGGGACCCAAGCCTTAACTGGCTTGGGTGACCCGGAGGAATCACAAATCATAATTTGTCAGGACCTGGTATTTGAACGAAATACCGAGTGATTAGCGTGTAAACCAAATCAAATAGTGCGGAATCCTATTTGATTGGCGATCCAATCAGTGAGAACACACGAAGAATCAATAAAGTATTGAATCTAACGTTAAGAATCGATTGGGAATCGATCTAATGCGTTCTATATGAACTTGGAGAACGAATTGGAGGCTTCTGGACGGCTAGGGTACGTCTGGAGTCGAAATAGAATGAATGCTTACGTTTTTTCCACGAATTGGGTTGTATTTATAGGTTAGTATTGTTCATTCGTGCGACTGAACCATAAGTATGGTTCAGTCGTGCGATTGAACCATGCGGTTGATTCATCCGCACGACTGAGTGTTCAGTCGTGCGACTGAGCCAATCTTATGTTTCAATCATACGACTGATCCAGTCTCCTGGTTCAGTCGTGCGACTGAGTCATCGTATGAAGTTATTCATGCGTGTGGTCCATTCGCATGGGCCATTCGCATGAGAACTTCATTGTGTTAAGTTTGAATGTATTAATTAATATAACATTATGTGTAACCATTCAAACAACCACAAACCTAATTAACCAATTCAATATCGACTCATTAATGAAATATTAAACATTATCAATCACAAACAATCAATATCATTTCATTAATCATTTCAAACATTACATCAGAATCAGATAAACAAGATCTATTACATTCATATCCTGATCTAGGGACATACATGTATCAACAAACTCCCCCTTGGACCTAGATCTCTCTAATGTCTTGTTTTCTGCATCACCTCCTCATATTTCTTGTACTTATCCTCTTTTGTGACTCCCGCGTGAATCTCAAACGCGAAGCAGAGTCTTATGACGTTCTGGAACTGGAGGGCTTGTACAATATCCTGCGTATCATAGAACAGTGGCCACTTGTATAGAGTGTAGACATCATTAGCTGACAAGTTGGTAAGCCACATTGGGTCGAATACCCTGATAGTATCCATTTGGCCCTCTTTGTTTAGGACTATGACCGCTTCTCTCTTCTCCTGTCCTCCAATCGTAGTACCACCACTTAAAGTGTGGAGTGAAGTCCTGTGGCATTTCCCTGAGCGGGATTCTTGACATTGTGCGCGGAGGACTCCACTTCAACACTATCTTTGGCTTTCCAGTAATGGCATCAACCTCAGACCTTCTGATATACCTTGTAGGCTGTTGGGGTCTGAAGTTAACCCACCTGGTGTGGTACTCCTCCTTAGGGCAGCCTCAAACCAGCCTGACATCTTTCTCGGGTCAGCATACAACAGCTTCAGTTTGGCCAGCTGGTTGAGCTCAAAACCTGGTAGAGTCTTCAGATCATGTGGGAATCTGAAGTACTCTATGCCCTTTTCCCTCTTAACTGCATATACGTTAAGGTCCTCAAAATACGCCCACGCTATGATCCTGCCCGACACCTTATGATGTTTCTTGACTCTGTAGAGTTTGGTGTAGGCATCCTGTTTAGGTGCAGCGCGTTGGGCTCTAACTTCTTCAAAACACGCAGCCCACTCAGCCTTTCGGATATCAACATCATCATTTGAGGCTTGGGCCGTTCCCTCTGTTTCTCTGACTCTTGCTCCATCTTGTCTAACACCTCAAAAGTATCGCTAACAAGGGATTCACCCAGATTGGGGACCACATTTCCCTCATTGTCAGCATACTGAGGGTAGTGCTCGGCAGTGACATCTTCAATCTCTATTTCATCAACATCGTTGAGCTCTTCGTCACTGGTCGAGTCGCACGTCGGAGCATCCTTCACAATCTCATCTGGATTGAGCTTGAAGATCTCTGCTAGTTGCTCGTTTGATAGATCGTGAATTATTTCCCCTTCTTCAGGGGTATAACTCACCGACCTCCTTACGATCCCTTGCAGATCAAGAATCATAGTTAGCTGAGTCTTGACCTGCTGAAGGGGAGCAACATCGAACTCATCCCTCTGATAGTTTGGATCTGTTTGATTTAAACATTCAACACATCAACCATTAGTAATTAATCAAAAAGAAATGCATTAAACTTAATATAACATGAATACATAGGTTTAAATACATGATTCAAATACAAAAGTAATTAAATACATAGACATCTAATCTTTACTTTTGTCCTGGATCACTGGGTCATCACTTGGTGGAGCAGAGGAGGAAGCTTGTTGGTCTTGTCTATTCTTGGATCTCCTCTCCTGACCTTGAGCAGAGGCCGATGCAGCTGCATCTCCTCCTTCTGCATCATCATCCTCATCCTTCTCCTCTGTCCTCTCTTCTTCAGTCCCCTCATCCTCCTCAGTCTCATCTTCATCATCCTCATCGTCATCCTCATCATCATCACCATCATCTCCGTCTCCCTCTTTGATCTTCAGGAGCTCCTCCTTAGAACCCTTTAGCTTTAGCATGATTGTCTTCTTCGCCTCCTCCAACTCCTCTATCTTCTTGGATTGACATGATTGGCACATGGCTCTGAGCAGCCATTGGAGTTGGGCGATCTCATGGCTCTGAGCAGCCATTTGTTGGGCCTGCTCCTCAATCAATCGAGCCTGCTCTGAGATCTGGCGTGACTGTACAGCAGTAAGATCAGCCAGCTGGCGGATCTGAGCCGTCTTCTCCTCATCCGCAGCTAATAAACGCATCACCATCCGGTTAAGCGCAGAGAGCTGTTCCTCTACCCCAATTGGAGGTAGAGGTGATCCATATGTATGTGAGGGATGGGAGGGTCCTGCTTGGTGGCTAGTGGTGGTGGTGGTGGCTGTAGTGAAGATGGGGCTGGGTCTGTGAGATGGTGGAGGTGATGTGGGAGTGAAAGATATGGTGGTGGTTGGCATCTGTACAGTGGTGGGAGGTGTGGAGGTAGTAGTAGTAGCTGTGGTGGCTGTGGTGGTGGATGGTGTGGCTGTGGAGGTGGTAGTGGTGGTGGTAGATGTAGTGGCTGTGGTGGTAACGAAGGTAGTCTTCTTTTCTTCTTCTTCTTCTGGCCGTGGGGCTGAGCCATCCTTTTCCTCCTCGTTCCCGTCGAGGTGGATGCTCCCCCTAAACACGGCTAGCTGACTCGGTGCATAACTGGGATCTGCAGCTGTCTCTCCTGAATCTCTTGGGCGTTCACCAACCGCCCTTAGCCCATACTCTGTGGGAACAACCTTGCTTCCCACAGTCCTCGTCAAGACTCCTCTTCCTTCCTCACCAGGAAAAAGTCCTGATGGAAACCAGCAGACTCGGCTATGTCACCAGCTGGGGCAGACACTGGAGGTATAACATCTGAAGCTGTGCCCCTTGGTGGAGTAGGCATATCATCCCCAGCATCCCCACTGTCGTCATCATCGGAATCATGCTCTGGGAGCAATAGCCTCTCGTCGTCTGAATCACTATCATCATGACGCCACTTGCGTCTCCCTGGCGCCACATATCTCTCATTGGCCAGATGGCCGATCAACCTCTTCACCTGGGGCTTTACCTGCTTGCCCCTATACACTCTCATACGACCCAAGGTCGTGTCATCCATAATCTCCAAGGCAACCGCATCATGGCTCTCCTTGGGAAGTGAAGGCAGCTTCTCGTTGAAGATCAGCTGCAGAAACCTGGGGTACATACAAAAACCCTCCTTCCCCTTTGCCTCCAGGTTCTCCACCAGATATGAGAAAATCATGCTCGAGAAGCTGAAGGGGTGGTTCAGCACCAGTGCCACGTAGGCATTCTGAATCTGGTCTGATAGGTCATCGAACCCACCCCTCCTTGAAGCAATACACTTCAGGATCACATGCGCCAAGTACTTGTACTGGGGGCACAGGTTGCTCTTGTTGAGCACACCTGAGTTTATGTCCCCAGCGTACTTAATCCTGAGAAAGCAGCCTCTAACAGTAAGTGGATGTAGTCTGGTGGGGTGATCAGTATCGTCCCCAAACTCAAGAACTCTCTGGATGTCAGCTGCTGTAATCTCAATATCATGACCATGAATGGAGCTCCGTATACTGTAAGGCTCACGAGAACGATCAACGGAGGCATTCTCCCAGAATGCCTGATGTAACGACCTGTAAGGCGTACACGGTGTAGAAATGGCCTTATGTATCCGAGAACGTCGAAGAAACGCAATAATCTCTGTAAACTCGGCCCCATTCCGAGTCGTATGGTCCAAATGAGCACATATGTTGTGCTTTGGGTTGATGGACCATCTATCAGCCATTTTCCTGAAACACAAGACACAGAACCATTAGACAATAATACATCAAAATTCAGTTCTAAGTGTATAGTTTAAATTCAATCTGATTCATTCGTGCGAATGAATCATGCGACTGAAGTCAGTCGGTTGTCCTTTCATGCGACTGAGCTCATTCGGGTGAATGAGACATGCGACTGAGTTCAATCTGCTGACTGAGTCTGCGATTGGTTCAGTCGGCCGACTGAGCTCATTCGCATGGTGCATTCGGCCGATTGACCCAATCGCAAGATTCAATCGTGCGATTGGAGTTCATCCGGACGACCAGTCGCTTGTCCCACTGTTCAGTCGCCTGCTGTTCGAATCTTGACCAAAACAAGTGATTTAACATGGGTTACCGGTTCAATAGACTCGCCATCTTGTCACTAATAACCTATTAAACTTAATTTTAACATTTTGCTTAGTTTAGGTTGGTTATTAGGTCATTTACAGTCCGTTTCTTGTTTTCACTCGAAAATCACAAATTAGGGTTCCATTTCTTCAGATTTCGGTGAGATTTCACTGCAATCTACCTGTATAAACGTCAACGAACGTCAGAAGATCAATAACAATGTGAAAACAGGATCTAGAGAAATTTTGGCAGAGTAACGGTACAAAGTGCGATTTAGGAGCGATTGAGGGTGATGAGTGAAATGCGATCGACTGTGGCCCTTTAAATACTGAAGCTGAGTTCAATCGGCCGACTGGCCTCATTCGCTCAGTTCATTCGGGCGACTGAAGCTCAGTCGTGCGATTGGCCCAGTCAGTCGCATTCAGTTGGCCGACTGAGGTTCAGTCGGTCGACTGACTCATTCGTACCCTTTCATTCGCATCTTCAGTTGACCGACTGAGTCTCAGTCGGTCGACTGACTCATTCGCACCCTTCCATTCGGTCGAATGGATCAGTCTGATAAGCCATTCGGGTGAATGGCTCAATCTCATGTCCAGTCGTGCGAATGGGACCCATTCGCATGGTTGGTCCATACTTATGGTCCAATCGTGCGAATGGGTTAGACTTATGAAATTTTCTGCCATTTTGACCATTTTACATTTAAAACCCTTTTAACTTTTGAAATTAACATTATGAGCATTTGATCATCTCAGACATGATCATTTTAACTTGAAAACTTTTGATCACCTCAGACGTGATCCTTTTAAACAATTTAGTCACCTCAGACGTGACCTTTTAAACACTTTGTCACCTCAGACGTGACCCTTTTAAACTTTGAAAACACATGTGGTCATCTCAGACATGACCCTTTTAGTGAGTTGATCCCATACTGATTTTCATGATGTAGTCCGACAAACAAACAAACTAAATGACTAAATGACTAACTAAATTGAAATTAAAATAAATACAATTAAACTTGTTTTTGGCTTTTTGTGAGAGATAAATCCTAAGATAGAAATCTACTGGATTTGGTTCCGGAATAGGCAGCTTCAACTTAGATTGACCACACCTGGACCAATTCAATTTTGGAATCATACAGGCAAGTCAAATCATTTGGGACTTGTTATCAAAACTTTTGATGCTCAATTCTTGGTTTTCATCCAGAGTCGTTAGCAAATTTAGGAAATCATACTGGAACTATTAGATTCCCACATTGATTTGAACTTTCAAGAATTGCAGCCACAATGATTGTCAGTATATTTGTCCTCTTAAATCCATACACAGACTTTTGACACAAACTGGTGATAGTTTTAGGTTTAATTATTTCAACTAACATTTGTGGATCCCACACTTATATGGTAATCAACATTCCTCAGGAGCTTTTGAGCGGTCTACGGGTATTTTTACAAGAAGAGACTATTCTTAGAGCTTTCAAAGAGAAGCCAATCCTCAGGTCAGTGCCATCGCACAGCAGAGAGGCGGCAAACAACAATGAATTCTAGAATATCTAGGTTATGCTTATCCTCAGGTCAGTGCCATCGCACAGCAGAGAGGCACACAACCTATCTCCTTGTTAGAGCAGCTTAATTTTATTTTGCACAAAATGCACCAACAACATAAGTCATTAGCTTGATAGCATTTGTCTTTCATTTTTTTCGTTGCTTTGCTCTATTTATGGTCATCCGCACACATTCGTGGCGTTTACATGCTCATTACCCCTTATTGGAATATTGTTGATTGTGTTAACCAGTGATAAGATGGAAGCCCACAGTCAGTTGAACAACTTAGTTTGATCTTGAGATCACCAGTCAGGTCTAATCATCTATTGTGTTGAATCTACCGACATATCATTTGTGGTCTAGCAACCTCTAGGTCTACTTTCTTTGTGTTACCTTAGTAGTTACCAGTTTTTCTATCATCTTCCCTTTTATATTGCTTAGACTACACAGACTTATACTTTGAATTTTGCATCTTTTCTAAATTAAATTTTAAAGTCCCTCTTGATTTGTTCCTGTGTACTATCATTTTCCAAAGGGTTTGAATCGGTATCACAGATACGATCTACCTTATATCAGCTATCCACTCCTTCTCCCTCGTTTTTTTTAATGTTATTGGCTGACTTATTCTCCCCCTAAAATACTAAAATCATAACTGGTTTAATTATTTTAGGATTTTAATAAACAGCTAAATAACATGAATTTAATTTAAACAAAATAAAATAAATAAGGAAAATAAATAAAATAAAAAAAAAATTAACTAAACTGCATCGGACTACACATGATCATCATCAGGAATAACATCACTTTTCTTTTTAACGCCGTTGACCTCTAACAAATATTGAAAACGTGGTTTATCAAAGGCTTTAGTATAGAGGTCAGCGCGTTGAAAATCAGTATTAATTTTTACCACATCAATTAAGTTCTTTTCAAAACAGTCTCTTATGAAATGGTATTTAATACCGATGTGTTTGGTCTTTGGATGTTGGACCGGATTTTTAGTTACTGCAATTGCAGCAGAGTTATCAACAAAAATAGGAGTAGAAGAAAACTTTAAACCGTAATCCCGCATTTGCTGTTGAATCCAGATGATTTGTGAACAGCAACTTGCAGCAGCAACGTATTCGGCTTCACAGGTTGACAATGCAACCGATGTCTGCTTCTTACACTGCCAGGTAACTAATCTCCTCCCAAAGAATTGACACCCTGCTGATGTAGACTTGTAGTTCATCTTGCAGCCCCCGTAATCCGAGTCACTATACGCCGTGAGCTCAAAGTCATCATCATGAGGATACCACAACCCAAGTGTGGGTGTACCCTTCAGATAACGAAATATCCTCTTGACCCCGATCAGATGGTTCACCTTAGGCTTAG
This sequence comes from Flaveria ramosissima, assembly GCA_025215565.1. Classification (NCBI taxonomy): domain Eukaryota; kingdom Viridiplantae; phylum Streptophyta; class Magnoliopsida; order Asterales; family Asteraceae; genus Flaveria; species Flaveria ramosissima. Next base: position 30,323,701 of record CM046033.1, read on the forward strand.
CCTGATATCTAGAACATAAACATGTAGCATACATGATATCAGGTCTTGAGGCAGTGAGGTACATGAGGGATCCAATCATTCCTCGGTACATTGTGGCATCTACTAGATCTCCATTTTCATCAGGTGCTATATCATGATTAGTAGCAAGTGGAGTCCCAGCAGCAGAAGCATTCTCCATGTCAAAACGACTGAGAATGTCTCCTACATACTTGGTCTGATGTAGAAAGATCCCATTTGGTGTCTGATCCACCTGTAACCCGAGAAAGAATTTCATCTCCCCCATAGCACTCATCTCAAACTCTTTCTTCATAACTGCTTCAAACTCTTTGCATAAATCTTCGTTCTTTGAACCGAAGATTATGTCATCGACATAGATCTGTACGAGCAGTAGGTCTCCATCTTTTTCTTTGATGAACAGCGTGCAGTCAATGACTCCCCTGCGAAAGCCGTGTTTCACAAGATGAGTCGAGAGTTTCTCATACCAGGCTCTTGGAGCTTGATGAAGCCCGTATAAAGCCTTGTCGAGTTTGTAAACTCTGTCCCGATGATAAGGATCTTCAAATCCCTCGGGTTGACTGACATAGACTGTTTCTCTGATTTCCCCATGAAGGAATGCACTCTTCACATCTAATTGGTAGACTTTAATCTTCATGTACGATGCATAGGCAAGGAAGATACGAATGGCTTCCATCCTTGCCACGGGTGCAAACACTTCATTGTAGTCAATCCCCTCGACTTGGCGAAATCCCTGAACCACCAGTCGAGCCTTGTTCCTGATAATGACCCCTTGGTCATCCTTCTTGCATTTCAAGACCCATTTGGTGCCAATGACCTTAGCACCTTTAGGTCTATCTACCAGAGTCCATACACCTAACTTCTTGAACTGAAGAAGTTCTTCTTGCATGGCACTCACCCACGCCTCATCATTTAGTGCATCACTGACGTATTTTGGCTCAAACTGCGAGACAAAACACCGATAAGCACCATCATGAATATATCCCTTTTCCATAACAGAGGCATAATCAGCTGAGTATAGCTGATTTCGGGTTTGTACTCCTGATCTGACATCCCCAATGACATTGTCTAAGGGATGATAGACGTTTAGACGTGATCCTGGAGTAGTAGGAACAGCTACCTCAGAGCCAAGATTATGAACATTTGGTTCTGCATCTGAGGTAGTTGGAGTTTGAGGTTCCGAAGTCGAAGGTGCATCACTGTTAGATGCTTGTGGACTTTCAGGGATTGGAACCTGTTCCTCCTGACTGTTCTGATCATCTTCTTCAGCTTCATCTTCTGAGGAGGAGTCACTGTCGTCGACTACTCCCCCTGACTGAGTAGATGATTCTCCCTGTGAGCTAGATGATGTTGAATCATGAGATGGTGTATTCAAGATATCATACATCATCCGAGTAGCTAACTCATCATCCGAAGGAGAGATAGGGATGTTGAAGGACTTGAAGAATCCATCATAGTCGAAAAAGTAGGCGGGTCCTTTGCCAGTAGGTGGTGTGGTATATATCTCTGAACATCGACGTTACACCACACTTCTACTAAACCCGTTGAGTTGTTGTAAACTCGCTTGTTCGGTATGTTGTATCCTAGGAAGATTCCTTCATCAGCCTTCTCGTTGAATTTACCTTCTTGAGTCTTCTTCAGAAGTGTGCACGGCGCGCCAAATGGTTCGAGATACTCCAAATTTGGTTTGCGTCTTTGTAGTAGCTCGTAACATGTCTTTCCGTGGCGCTTGACTATCAGAACTCGATTCAGTGTATAACATGCATTAGCCACTGCCTCATTCCAGAATTGGATAGGCAGTTTCGAGTCTGCCAGCATTGTCCGTGCTGTCTCTATCAAGCTTCTGTTCTTTCTCTCAGCAACGCCATTCATCTGAGGCGTGTAGGCAGAAGTGAATTGATGCACAATTCCCTTTTCCTTGCAGTAAGCCTCCATCCACTGGTTCTTGAATTCAGTCCCGTTGTCTGAGCGTACTTGTCTCACTTTCAGCTTGTAGAGAGATTCCAGTGTGGTTACTAACTCCTTGAATGACTCAAATGTTTCTGATTTGGACTTCAGAAACATTACCCAAGAGAACCTTGAGTAGTCATCAGTAACCACAAAACAGTACAAGTCGCCTGCAATGCTCTTTGTACTGACTGGACCAAACAGATCCATGTGAAGAAGTTCAAGAGGAAGTTCTATTGAATGAACTTTCTTTTCCTTATGAGACTTCTTCGTCTGTTTGCCTTTCTTGCAAGCTACACAAAAATCAGGAAGCTGGAAATTCTTGACGTTGACTCCTCTCACGAGATCCTTCTGGATCAAGTGATTCATCTTCCGTTGATTGATGTGTCCCATTCTCCTATGCCAGGAGATGGAATCCTTCTCAGTTGCTTTTGAGAGAAAGCACTGAACTTCATGATCCGTTGTAGAAGCTGTTGACAGATCAAAGACATAAAGATCTTTATATCTTGAAGCGGTCATCAGAACTTGGTCCTCTGGAATCACGTAGTCTTTCTTTAGCACGTAACACTTCTTGTTGTCGAATATAACTTTAAATCCCTTATCACAGATTTGGGAAACAGAAAGTAAGTTGTTTTGAAGTTGTTGAACGTAGTTCACCTTATCAAACTTAACTTTCTGATTCCCAACTTCTTCTTGAGCTGTGATATAGCCTCCCTTGTTTCCAGCAAAAGAAACATGCCCTCCTTTTATTTGCTTGACGTTTGATAAAAGAGTCCTGTTTCCTGTCATGTGCCTGGATGCTCCGCTGTCTACAATCCACGTGTTAGTTTCAGCACTGTAGCGAACACCCTGCACATACAATATAAAAGATTAGTTTAGGTTAGGAACCCAAGCTTTTACTGGCTTGGGTTTCCCAGAGGCATCACACAACATGAATTCAACCCATTGACCCTTAGAGGGTGAGGGTAGCTCAGGTTCCTTCTTGTCATCATTTTCAGACACAGAGGATGACTTCTCTTTCCATAAGCCAGATTTGTTCAAGGCCTGTTTGTGATAAACAGTCGACTGGCTAACGGGTTGAACTTTAGGTTCACTAGTTCTTCTAGGTGGAGTCAAAGAGCTTCTCTTAGAAGACCTAGGTTTTGAGTCCTGAAGTTCAATCTTCTTCCTAGGTGTCTGATAGTAAGGACAGTAGGAAGCAATGTGTCCACACTCTCCATAGTTGTAGCAAGACCTGCTATCAACTTTATGATTAAACTTTCTTTGTGGAGATGTGTGTGACACTCTAGTAACATCACTCAATTTAGGTTTTGACTCTGGTTCTTTTGATGTTTTCTCTTGTTTAACAAAATTAATTGTTTTAACATTTTTAACATCTTTTTCTTTTTGGTTAACTGGTTTTTGACTTGAAACTTGTGAAAGATTAACATTAACAGTCTTTTTAGGTTCTGATTTGACTCTGTTTGACCCTGACTTTATATTAACCTTTTCAAATTCTTTTTCCAGATTAACACAAGGCATTTTACCCTTTGCCTTGGAAGTGGCCTCCTTTTGTTTGGTTCCAGATTCAATAGATGAACATGAGGAATCTGGATCACTAACAAGAGGAGTAGACACCACATGATCCTTGATGGGGTTATTATTTATTGGTCTAGTCTTAGTGTTCATCAAGGTCTCAGGTGGTGGTGGAACCACTTTATAACCCAATCCTCCCCGTTGTTTCTTTCTCTCACTAAGTGTTGGACAATGTGTGATGAACTTGTCCAACTGTGCAGTTTCTGTTTTAATGAGTTTACTTCTACTTCTAGAACTGCCTTTTGCTTCTTAGTGTCTTCTAGGGAGTTAAGATAGTACCTAATGTCATTAGCTTGGTTAAATGCAACTACCTCAGTTTCCCTAAGCTGTTTAGTCAAAAGGTCTATCTTTTCTTTGTAACTATGCTCATTTTGTTTTAATACTCTATTAGCCTCAGTGCACAGTTGCAAATCTTTTACTAAGTTATCATTATGATCTAATAACCTAGCAAATTTTTCATCTATGCTATCTCTAAAAGTATCACAATAAGAACAAGCATGATTTTTAAACATTTGGTCAGTGGTACTTACCTGAGGAGGTTCAGAAGAGTTAGCCATCAACGCAGCATCAGATGTCTCTGGTTCTGGTGATTCTGTCTTTTCTGTGGAAGTCCTTTCTTCAGGCTTGTAGCTGACCTCAGTTGCAGTTGTCTCTTCAATATTTGACATCGCTATCTCAACTGCAATATCTCATTCACTCGCGGAATCATCGTCTAAGTCTTCTACACTTGCAATGTTTGATTCCCCTGGAGAGACAAACCTAAAGCTCCAGTGCTGTCCTTCATCATCATGAGCAGTCAAGGCTTTTGGATCCTTGCTTGATGAAGTAGAACTAGTAGCTTGCTTGTCTTGACGAGTGAAGGATGAGAATGGGTTCCCGTTACCCGTCTTCTTTGGCTTAACACATTCTCGCTTGAAGTGCCCCTTCTCTCCACAGTTGAAGAAGGTCACTTTACTCTTGTCAAAGCCAAATATGGTATCCTTAGTAGCTACTAAGTTCTATCCGGTCTTTTTTACAAACTTCTTCGCCCTCCGGACAGCACTAGCTAAGGCCCACATAATGTCCATCCTCTCTAGCTCCATCTCGTCCACCTGCTCGTAGTCCTCATCTGCCAGATGGCAGTTTCCAATCTTCCCAGCTACAAGTCCATCATATGAATGAACCACTGCAGCCAAAAGATCCATATGCTCTCGAGCTACATCCACTGTCACGTTACCGAGGTTCTCGGTCTTCAGTCTAGTAGCATTCGCTTCAGATCCAATATAATGGGTACAAGAAGACCCTGACGTGTCTGATACTGAAGGAGAAGCATGTGAAGGACCCGATGGCTAGACACAAATGCAGTCTGAAGAGGTGCTCCAGATGTCTTAGCCTAAGGCGTGGCATTGTACAAAGCTGGATTTTGAGTGTACGAAGACTTCTGAGCTCTGTACTTCATCCTAAGTGCTTCTTCTCGCAGCTTTAGTATGAAGTCATTGATATCCAGCTTTGCCAGCATTTCATTCTGTCTCAGGTTAGACACGAATGAAGCCCACTTTTCCGGCAATCCGTCTGCAAAATTAGTCACTTTTTCTTCCATGGTAGTAGTGACCCCATGTGTATGCAGTTCACTCATCAGATGGTAGAATCTATCAATGACATCGTCCAAACTCTCGTTTCCCATTGATGAGAAGTTGTCGAATTGCTTTTTTAACTCCTTAGCCTTGATTGCCTTCAGCGAAGCATTTCCGTCGTGCCTCTTTTCCAGCTCATCCCATAGTTTCTTGGCCTGCTTATTCTCTGAGTACTGGTGGAAAATATCTTTAGGGATAGACTGTGTGATCAATGCATAGACTCTCTTCTCTGCATTATACTTAACCTTCTGCGCGTCTGTCATTCCTCCTAAAGTAAGCTTTACTCCATCGGCTCCCACCGGCGTACTATACCCAATCTCGATAGCTTCCCACAGATTTGGATCCACTCCATTGAGGTAGATCTCAAAACGTTGTTTCCAGTGGGGAAACTCATCTAACGTTAAGAGCTGTAGTGGTTTATTATGATTACCCACCTCACTCTCAAGTAGCAGCATATTCTGGATCCTTGAGTCCTTCCCAGCAGTAAAGGCTGACATTTGATCTTCCATGTCGAATAACTTTAAGTCTACTAAAACAAACTGTCAACTGGTGCGACTGAATGATGCGATTGGGCTATCCGTGCGAATGAACTATGCGACTGGTTCAATCGTGAGGCTGAACTAAGCGATTGGTTCAGTCGTGCGAATGAAGCTGATCCGTATGAACACTGCGAACGAACGGTTCAATCGTACGAATGGAGATGCGACTAGGTCCAATCGTGCGACTGGGCAATGCGAGTGAAGTCCAGTCGTGCGAATGGCTCACTCGTGCGACTGAAGCTGCTGTTTTGCGAAAATTTCTAGGTTAAACGTGTTTTAGCCGTAATAATTCGAAATTTCGCAAACTCTAATCGCCTAAGTCCGTAGAAACCAAAACTTGATGAGCAGGGAACGTCCAAGATCACTTTTGACACAAAAGATTGTGTTTTTAGTGTAAAAACACAAACTTTTTATCAATCTTGATTGAATCACATGTAATCAAGAGCCAAGGCTCTGATACCACCTGTCAGGACCTGGTATTTGAACGAAATACCGAGTGATTAGCGTGTAAACCAAATCAAATAGTGCGGAATCCTATTTGATTGGCGATCCAATCAGTGAGAACACCAAAGAATCAATAAAGTATTGAATCTAACGTTAAGAATCGATTGGGAATCGATCTAATGCGTTCTATGAACTTGGAGAACGAATTGGGAGGCTTCTTGACGGCTAGGGTACGTCTGGAGTCGAAATAGAATGAATGCTTACGTTTTTACATGAATTGGGTTGTATTTATAGGTTAGTATTGTTCATTTGTGCGACTGAACCATAAGTATGGTTCAGTCGTGCGATTGAACCATGCGGTTGATTCATCCGCACGACTGAGTGTTCAGTCGTGCGACTGACCCAATCTTATGTTTCAATCATACGACTGATCCAGTCTCCTGGTTCAGTCGTGCGACTGAGTCAATCGTATGAAGTTATTCATGCGTATGGTCCATTCGCATGGGCCATTCGCATGAGAACTTCATTGTGTTAAGTTTGAATGTATTAATTAATATAACATTATGTGTAACAATTCAAACAATCACAAACCAATTTAACCAATTCAATATCGACTCATTAATGAAATATTAAACATTATCAATCACAAACAATCAATAACATTTCATTAATCAGTTCAAACATTACATCAGAATCAGATAAACAAGATCTATTACATTCATATCCTGATCTAGGGACATACATGTATCAACATAAATTCAACCCACTGTCCATTTGAGGGTGAGGGCATATCATGCTTCTTAGTGTTCTCAATATCAGACACTGAACTTGATTTTTCTTTCCATAAGCCAGTTTTGTGTAAGGCCTGTTTGTGATAAATAGACGACTGGCTTACGGTTTGAACTTTAGGTTCATTACTTCTTTTTGGTGGAGTAATAGAACTCCTTTTTGAAGAAATTGGTTTAGTATCATAAATTTCAATTTTCTTTCTTGGTGTCTAATAATGAGGACAATTAGAAGCGATGTGTCCTCTCTTTCAACAATTGTAGCATGATCTACCTTCTACATATTGGGAAAATTGTCTCTGTGGGGAAGTGTGTGAAATAGGTGTGACTTTAGTCTGGTTGGGTTTGGACACTTCTTGTTTAGATTTTTTTTTCTTTAACAAGATTTATGGTTTGAACGTTTTTAACATCTTTAGCCTTTTGTTTATTTGGACTTTGACGTGAAGCACGTGTTTGGTTAACTGGTTTGGTCAGTTTGGATTTTGAAGAAGACATGTTTGAACCTGACTTTACATTAACCTTTTCTAGTTGTTCTTCCAAATTCACAATAGGCATCTTGCCTTTAGATTTCAAAGTAGCCTCCTTCTGTTTAGTGACAGATTCCATCAGTTTACACGTGGAATCTGGATCACTAACTAGAGGAGCAGACACCACATGATCCTTAATTGGATTGTTATTTGCAGGTCTACATTTAGAATTTAACAATATATCATGTGGTGATGGAACTACTTTGTAAGCCAACCCTTCCCCATTGTTCCGTTCTTTCACTAAGTTTTGAACTATATGAGAAGAACTGGTCCAGCTGTGCAGTTTTTGTTTTAATAAGTTGACTTCGACTTCTAAAACTGCATTTTTTTTCTTAGTTTCTTCCAAAGAGTCCAAATAAAACTTTATATCATTTGCTTGATTAAAAGCAACAACCTCGGTTTCCCTTAGTTGTTTATTTAAAAGTTCTATTTTCTTTATATAACTGCACTCATTTTGTTTTAAAATCCGATTAGCTTCTGTGCACAGTTGTAAGTTATTAACTAAGCTATCATTGTGATCTAATAACCTAGCAAATTTAAGATTAATGCTTTCTTTAAACTTATTACATTCATTACAAGCATGACTTTCAAAAAGTTGATCTTTGGTACTTACCTGTGAAGATTCCGTTGAACCAGCCATCAGCGTAGAGTTTGGTTCCTCGGATGCTGGAGATTCTAAACTTGTCGTTCTAAGATCTTCTTTAATCAGGTGATCGACCACGTTAGCAGTATCTTCATTTTCTGACATCACTAGTTCCACTGCAATGTCACCTTCACTTGCAGTGTCATAATCCAAACCCTCGACATTAGCAATGTTCGATTCGCCTGGAGACACAAACTTGAAGGTCCAATCTCGTCCTTCATCATCTTGAGCAGTCAAGGCCTTTGTTTCTTTGCTTGACGAACCAGCTCCACTCATGGGTTTGTCTTGACAGTTGAATGATGAGAAAGGATTCCCATTACCTATCTTCTTAGGCTTTACACATTCACGTTTGAAGTGCCCCTTTTCTCCACAGTTAAAGCAGGTAACTTTGGTTTTGTCAAAACCAAAGGTTGTATCCTTTATGGCTATCAAGTTCTGTCCTGTCTTCTTCACAAACTTTTTCGCTCGCCTGACAGCACTTGCTAAAGCCCACATAATGTCCATTCTTTCTAATTCATTCTCGTCCACCTGCTCGTAATCCTCATCGCTAGATGGCAATTTCTGATCTTTCCTGCAACTAGACCATCATAAGAATGAACGACCGCAACTAAAAGGTCCATGTGCTCCTTTGCAACATCCACAATGATATTCTTGAGATTCTCGGTCTTCAACTTAGTAGCATTTGCTTCAGGCACTATATATTGGGTGCAAGACGATCCTGACGTTTTCAGATCCCGAAGCAGTGGATTGGGAAGGAGCAGTTGAACTAGACACAAATGCCGTTTGAAGAGGTGCTCCTGAACTTGTTGAAGTGGAAGAGGATTTATAAAGTGAAGGATTCTAATCATAGGATCCGTTCTGTGACCTGTATTTCATCCTCTGTTTCTCCTCTCTCAATTTCATGATGAAGTCGTTTATGTCTAATTTTGCTAGTAAGTTGTTCTATCTCAAATTTGACACAAACAAGTCCCACTTCTCTGGCAGACCATCGGCAAAGCTTGAGACTTTATCTTCCATTGACTTTGTGACTTCATGAGTGTACAGCTCACCCCTTAAATGGTAGAATCTGTCTATGACATCATCCAAGCTCTCTTTACCCATTGAAGAGAAGTTATCAAACTCCTTCTTCAACGCCTTTGCCTTTAGAGCTTTCAACGATGCATTCCCGTCTTATCGTTTCTCCAAGGCTTCCCATAGCTTCTTTGCCTGTTTGTTCTCAGAAAACTGGTGGAATATATCCTTAGGTATCGACTGAGTCAACAGAGCATACACTTTCTTCTCAGCATTGTACTTCACCTTCTGGCTATCAGTCATGCCACCCAAGGTAAGTTTAACACTATCAGCACCAACCGGCATGCTATAACCTGTCTCGATTGATTCCCACATATTGGGATCAACTCCATTCAGATAAATCTCAAACCTTTGCTTCCATTATGGGTACTCATCTAGCGTTATAAGTTTAGGGGGCTAATTGTGATTTCCAACCTAATTCTCCAGAAGCAGAAGGTTCTGGATTCGAGAGTCTCTACCAGCAGTAAACACGGAATACTAATCTTCCATTTCTAGAAACTTTAAATTTTAAATTAAGACTTATTCACTCTTGCGAATGGAGAGGTGCGAATGGGCCAGTCGTGCGATTGAACCAATGCGGATAGGTCAATCGTGCGATTGGACTAATACGAATGAACAAGTGTGCAATTGAGCAAATGCGGATGGACAATGCAAATGGGTTGGTTCGGTCGTACGAATGGAGGGGCGACTGAGTTCAATCGTGCGTATGGGATGTGCGATTGAGTTCAGTCGTGCGATTGATCCAATCGTGCGACTGAAGGCTGTTGGTTTTGAAAATTCGAAGGTTTTTGACACTTTGACATAAAAACGCGATTTTTCAAGAACACTAATTTGCCGTATGCTTTTAGATCTGGAGACACAAAAACACAAAAACATAAACTTTTAGATCTGGAGACACTGAAAAACACTGTTTTACTAAAAAAGGTGACTCTTTTGAATGAAAAACGTGATTTTTGCACCAAAACTAATCGAGCCAATCTTATGTCTCAATCGTGCGACTGATCCAGTCTCCTGGTTCAGTCGTGCGACTGCTCCATTAGCATGAAGTGTTCATGCGTATGGTCCATTAGCATGGTCCATTCACATGAATACTTCATACGATTAAGTTTAAACACATTTCTCAACCATTCTTGACTAAGAACTATGTAAACAACCAGAAACCTATATAGTTAGTTCAATATGCGTTATGGTACAATAAACAATGAAACATTAAACAATATAAGCATTAATCACATATTTCATTTCATTCAACTCATTCATTACATATATGTATGACATGAAAGACATTTTACATTAAAATTCCTAAACTAGGTAGATATGTATCAACATGGTTTTTGGTTGAATGATTGTTCATATCACAAATTGAGCAGTATTGATTGAAATAACACTATCTCTGCTGTGATTATACATGTCACAAATGTCACAATACATATCTTTGTCTCTTGATTTTCATTTTGATGTTGAGGCCTCAAGTGATTTAATAGATTTTAACTTAGCCTCAGATGGAGTTTTTAGTGAAGAAACAACTTCAGCCTTTTTGATTTCAGTAGATTGTTTCATAATTCTACTATGTTTAGTCTTTTCCGGCTGCTTTTGTTTCTTTTTGCTCTTACTTGACTCTTTTTCAAGTTTAGTTAAATGTTATTGGTTACAAATATCAAAACCAACCCTTTGCTTGTGTTTTGATGTTGAATGAGATTCTAATTTGATTTTTGACTTTTGACCATGGGAGATTTCTCTTTGTTTTTCTTTGAAACCTTTTCTGATTTGATCGAATTCTTTGGAGATTTGATCTCTCTATCAGATATGCTTTTAGCAGAGGATTTCACGAAAACTTCAGCCTCTTTTTCCACGTTGATAATTGAAGGAATGAACTTCACAAATGGCATAATGGCCTTGACTGACTCTTTGGTTTCTTGACATGCATAGGTTTGTCTGAGCACTCTTTGATTTTAATTGGATAACATAATTTGATTTTATCCTCATTTATTTCAATGTAAACACTTGGTTTATTTAGAGGATTAGTATCTATGAAACTATTGTTTTAGTTTCAATAACTCTAGGTTTAGTTGACTTTGAAAAAGTGAGTGACTCAGACATAACTTGTTGGACCCTGAAAGGATCATACATGCCAATTCAAGAGGTGGTTGATGGTTGTTCGCCGGTGAAATCCCACAAGTCCAAGAAGATATGCCAGTGAAGAATCTTCTTAAGAAGACAAGTGTTGGCTATCCCCATTTGTATATGCGGATGACCAAAGAACAAATGCTGACAAGTGTTTGTTCATCCACATATACAAATGTGGATAGTCTAAACAAATGCTGATAATGTTGGGTTTGTTGGACCATATCAAAGTAGTTTAACCTTTTAAACTATGAAAACGCAGCGGAATGTGACCTTAAAATTATCATTAGTAATCTGAAAATTAGGGCTAATAACAAAACATCAACAAACCCAAGAACATAGGATCATTTATATGTGTTTGAGCTAGCTATCAACTACAAATAACAACCAAAACAAGCCATACATACTACCTTTAGTGAAGCTGCTGAAAAACGATTTTGGGTGAAAAGATGATGTTCTTCAATAGCCAAGACACCAAGAAAAGATGTCCTCAAGCATTCATACCCACAAGCATCAAGCATACACCATTCTTGGTAGGATTTGAGCACCAAATCGGATCAAGAAGGCTGCTGGAACCTTGTTCCAGCCGTGAACATCAACAAGGCTGTTAGAACTTTGTTCCAGCCATGATATCTTTCTTCCGAAAAAAAATGATGTTCTTGTGACCCTTTTGCATATAAGAGAGTGAGAGAGATCTGAATGGAGAGTGTGTGCGTTCATGGAGAGCCCAAAACTCAAGAGAGAACAACAACAAACAAAAGGAATGGGGCTACCAAAGGGGGCAGCCGAAACCCTTTGTTTTTATTAGGGTTTTCCCCCCAAAACCTTTTTTTTATACTTTTTAAACAAATGTTTTTAATAAGTTATGTTATTATCCCTTTAATTATATAACTTATACACACACTCCTATTATTTGATGTTATTTAATCAAATTAAACAACATTACAAATAATATTCATGAACAAAATATCCATATAAGTTGTTCAATCTCATATGCAACTTATTTAGAAACCCATTTTCTAAATTGGTGTATTTATTTAATTGCATGATCATATCATCAATTAAATTTGGTGTTTGCTAAGCTTGTTATTGGGTATGACCCGACTTGGATCATAACGTACTAACCACATCAATGTTCTATGTGTCTTGGGCATAAAGAATCCAACAATCTCCCACTTGCACAAGATACATAGAAGATTGATGCAAGCAGTAAATACCGCCTAACAACGGTTTACTACCCTTAATACGCATGACTTTAAAGCCATTCAATAACATCATGCCCTTCAAGTTCCAAACTTGAAATGATTTAGGTGAATCGATCATCTATCCTTTTGTTACAGATGTCATGTTAAATCCAAGGACATAGAATGATCATTCCTTGTTGATTTAACTTAATCAGGCCTTAGACATCTTGCTCTCAACGAATAAGAGGAACAAATCCCATCTTGACTGCATACGTTTCTCACAATCACCTTGTGTCACACCTGAACATAGCCTTATGTACTGTCCATTATTTCAGAACAGTAAAGAACTAACTCAAGGTATAACATTTGGTGAATATCAAAACCCAATATGCTTCTCAGGTCTGAGAATACTAAATGATATTCGCCTTTACTCAAAATTACTTATGATCAATCAAAGAGATTCTATGTAGTAAAATTTGAGACGCGGGTCAGTCCAATATTTGCATCCCACAAATATCTATGAACCTTGGTAGCAACCAATTGCTCTATATTCATACCTTATGAATATCTACCAATCCATGTTCATAATAGTCTTACATTCATATTTGTTCCCACAAATATGACCGACTACGGACATTTAGAATAATAAACATATTCATGGATATAAACATGCTAAAAGGGAACATAACTCAAATATATAAAAGAGTTAAATATTACAATTGTTCCATATTTTATATGCTAAACAAATCAATTCTAATTACCAGAAAATCGAAGTCCTAAGGCACAAGTATGACCCTCATACTTTGCCCTCAACAAGGAGCTTCGTTAGTGGATCAGCAATGTTTTGATCTTTATGAACTTTACGAATACATATCTTTACCCTTTTCAACTCCATCCCTTATGATGTTGAATCTCCGCTCAAGGTGCTTAGTCTTTTGATAAGTACGGGGTTCCTTGATTTGAGCTATCCCACCCACGTAATTACCAAAGATTTCTAGGGGGTCTTGAATGGTAGAGACCACCCCTAGATAAGCAATGGACAAATTTATCCATGCAGCTTTCCAAGCTGCCAATGAAGCGGCTATGTATTCAGATTTTTGTAGTGAACAATGCTACCGTGTCTTGCTTTGAACCTTTCAAGGACACTTCTCCATTCATAATGGAAGTATACCCCGATTGTGATCGAAAATCATCTCGATCAGTTTTGGAAGCCTGCATCCGTGTAACCCTTTACAACGACTCCCTTTTCAATAGATCCATATATTAGAAACATATCCTTAGTCCTACTAAGGTATTTCAATATACCTTTAAGAGCCATCTGATGGATATTTCTATTGGTATCTTCTTTGTCATACTTAATAAGCATGACTCGTCCGGTCTAGTGCATATCATCACACAAATGATGGATCCTATAGTAGATGCGTATGGGATATCCTTCATTTGATTTTGCTCATTGAATAGGTACCATACCTTTCTAAGAGTTTTTCATCTTGAACCTTTTCAAGATTTCATCAATATATATGAACTTTGGTTTAACCCTATCAACCACCTCGATCTATCCTTATAGATCCTTATTCCAAAATATGGGTGGCTTAAATGAGATCTTATATCAAAAACATCTTTCAAGCTAGGTTTTAACACCTTCCAAGGTGGGAATATTATTTCCAAATAGTAGTGTGTCATCAACATACAACACTAAGAATACAATTATGCTCCCTATAGCCTTCATATATACACAACCTTCTCGATGCTTGTTTCAATCCATAGATTGATCACTTTAACTTATATACATTATTAGGATGTCATGGATCGACAAAACCATCATGCTGAACTATATGGACAGTCTCTTCGAGATGTCCATTAAGAAAAAACGGTTTTGACATCCATTTGCCAAAACTCATATTCAGAATATGCAGTTATGGCACATGATATCATAATCGACTTTAGCATTGCCACGGGCGCAAGAGTTTCATCATAATCAACCAATTGAGTTTCATGGAAACCTTATGCTATAAGTCTTTGATTTATAAGTATTCAAGTCTCCATGCATATCTGTTTTCGTCTTGAAAACCCACTTGTATCCAACCGGTTTGGAGTTAAGTGGAGGGTCAACCAATTCTCAAACTTGGTTGTTATACATGGATTGCATCCTTACGTTCATGGCTTCTAGCCATTTGTCCCAATCCAAATTGGACATAACATCTTGGTATATGGTTAGCCTACAGGGGTCAACCACGTAGCATCCATTCTTGGAATATTCATATCACTTAGATGGAATACTAACTCTACCAGATTGTGAACGTTTTGTGTATATTTATCAACCTCTTGATTATCATCAACAACCTCTTGTTGGTAGCTAGTGTCAACCAAAAGTGTACCGGCTTGTGGATCTTGATCCTTATCAAGTTCCGTAGTTCTACATATCATTCCTTCGATAAGGAACTCGGTTTCCAAGAACTTAGCCTCTCGAGCAATAAATACTTTTGCTCTGTTGAGTCGAAGAAACAGTATCCTATACAGTCTCTAGGATATTCAACTAATCTACACTTTCTTGGTCCGGGTCATATTCATAATATGAGCCTTAAAGAGCAATGCGAAAACCCAAAATGATAAAGATGGTAAGCTCATAGCCATAATAAATTGAACAATATCCAAATAGGGTTCAGTTTCTCCTTTATCAGAATGAAGAACATAGATAGTTATGTAGTGTTGATTTTCTACTTCATTATTGAAGATTTTGAACATTTCAAAAGCTTCATACTTATGTGTCATCAAGTGCACACAATAATAGCGACTGTAATCGTCGGTAAAAGTAATGAAGTATCTTTCACCAATCTTTGTCATTGTCTTAAAAGGACCATATACATCCAAATGTATCATTCCTAATAAGTCTTTTGGTTCACACTTATCAAATGAAACATTTTCATTTGTTTCCAAAAGACCATTCTTTTGAAGTGTTTGAATCCAATTCTTGTTTATGTGACCAAGATGACAATGTCAAAGATAAAATAACTTAAACCCATTTTAAGTTTCTTGGTGCTTAATGTGTATAATGAGTTATTATAGGACGAATTACCATGAACCAATTCATGGATATCATTAAAAGGCATGTCCTTAAAATGAAATACATCATCCATAAAACTTAATATCATTATTTACAAACTTTAAATCATGATCACATTGTTTTAATTGGAAACATTAATTATGTTCCTAGTCAAACTAGGTGCATACAAAATGTTTTGAGAACAACTTCCAAACCATTTGAAAGTCTCAAAATAGATTTTTCCTCCTTGAAGCGCACATTTCTTTTGAACCCCTTTGCAACAATTGCAAGAATGAGTCTCACATCCGGTATCCAATACCCACGTGTTTGAAGAAATGACATTTAATACAATGTGTGAATCATGGAAATTGTATTTTAGGTTTGCTCAACATCCCTCTTGTCTTTCAACTCCTTGAGATAGGAAGGACAATTCCTTTTTATTATCCTATCTCTCCATACTCAAAGCATGGATCGTTCTCCGTTACCTTAGGCTTCATAAGCTTAGGTTTTTTGAGGTTTCGCTTTAACCTTTGCTTTGATGTATTCCTTTCCTTTGGCGATAATTGCCTTAGGATCGGGATTGGCCATTTCTTATAGCCTCCCTCATTGATTGAGAGAATAGGTAGAACCTATCTACCCATCCCTGCCTCGGTTGCTTTGAGCATTGCGTGAAGTTCACCAATGCTCTTGTCCCACCCATTCATATTACAGTTTATTATGAATGTCTCAAACCTTTAGTTAGGCAATCAAGGATCAAATCCTTGGCCAAGTACTTTGAGACAGGACAGTTAAGCAACTTGAGGCTATCAATGTGGCTTTTCATCTTAAGAATATATAAGATGATATCGATTGGGTTTCTTCCATGTGACATGCATAAAGTGCTCGAACCGTTTCGAAGCAATCAACTAAAGTTTGTTGAAGGAACATTTCCTTCAA
Organism: Flaveria ramosissima; assembly: GCA_025215565.1. Taxonomy (NCBI): domain Eukaryota; kingdom Viridiplantae; phylum Streptophyta; class Magnoliopsida; order Asterales; family Asteraceae; genus Flaveria; species Flaveria ramosissima. Next base: position 30,340,147 of record CM046033.1, read on the forward strand.
CTAGATTATCATGTCATATGCCCCATGATGCTCCAAACCCTTTTGGAGTTTGGGAATCATATTCCCAACATGAGGTAGGATACTTGCACAGAATCCTTAGTGTGCCTAAGCCAATCGTCAAAAAACCTTAACATCAACAGCGTTGGTTGGTGAGGTATGGGATCGTCAAGGACATAGGCCTTTACTCATTTTTGAGAACGATTCTCAAGTTTCGAAATTGAGTCCATAAGGTTATTATGGTTAAGATGATCCCCTTTTAAGATGGTTCTCGGTGATAGGGTAGGGACGGTCGGGGTAGTAGCATCGTGGTTTGCGGCCATTACTACAAAAATACAAAGTTCATTTTAGTATTTCTGAAAAATTGCATTTTAACTATTAATACCCTTTACATGTCTCATAGACAATTAATAATTAAAATCTAGAATCCAACGTTACATTTAAATGATGGTTAGGTGACCTTTATCCCATTATTTAAATTAACAAGGTAGTCAACAGTTGACAATTGCAACCTATTGCAACTTCTAGTTTTATGGGATCGGTTAAACATCATATGTTTAGTCAGCATGTTTAATCCCATCAACACCATTGTACGCCATGCTTCGGTGACCCTAATCACATGGTTTCCAATTCAAGTCGTCCTACTTACACACATGTGTGAGTTTTCACATACAAGCGGTTAGGTGACCTTTATCCCACAAGTACGTTAGACTCACCTCAAAGATACAAGTTCCCTACAAGTGGTTAGGTGACCTTTAGGTGACCATAAAATTCAGCTTGTTATGATAATTTATTTAGATTGTTAAGCATATCCATATATAAAACAATCAATATAAAATGAATAATCAAACAAGCATATTTCATACAACCACATGTGCATAACCATAGCCACTAAGTTGACTACACTTGTTTGCCATCACAAGTGTTGTCATAAGGTCTTTCTTTAGGGTTAACAATGACACATCATATGTGTCCATGAACTCCCACTTGATTCCACATCCAAATGCTTCAAGTGTCCATGTCTCTTGTGTCCTTCCTTTTGTGTCTTCATCTTATGCATCTTCTTTTACAAAATCATATCCTAATACAATTTTCTAATAAAAGAAATGCACCTATTCTATTTATTACATAACCAAATGAATAAATAAATTACAACCCAAATACAAACACAAAAGAATAATGTTACAACCCTTTACGAATGAAATCAACCAACATGACAAAATCACAATCAACCAAATCCAAAACACACATGGTCAAGGCTATGTTATGCACTAAAATATGTATCCATATACATTATTTACAACATTCAAGAACCAAATAAATCCCCATATGACCCTAAATTTTCAGCCAACATAAACCATGAATTTAGGGTCTTTTGTCCAAACAAAAACATAATCAACTATTTGATATCTTACTTTCAAGGTTTAATCACTAGCATGTTAGATATAACCTTGAAAGGTTGGGGATTTATTATCATCACCACAAAACAGCCCCAAAATGGTTGTTAAAGCCTCATAAAACCATTTTTACAAGAACACATGAAACTAGTCATCCACATATCCGGCTCTAGATGCCAATGTTGGGTTTGTTGGACCATATCAAAGTAGTTTAACCTTTTAAACTATGAAAACGCAGCGGAATGTAACCTTAAAATTATCATTAGTAATCTGAAAATTAGGGCTAATAACAAAACATCAACAAACCCAAGAACATAGGATCATTTATATGTGTTTGAGCTAGCTATCAACTACAAATAACAACCAAAACAAGCCATACATACTACCTTTAGTGAAGCTGCTGAAAAACGATTTTGGGTGAAAAGATGATGTTCTTCAATACCCAAGACACCAAGAAAAGGTGTCCTCAAGCATTCATACCCACAAGCATCAAGCATACACCATTCTTGCTAGGATTTGAGCACCAAATCGGATCAAGAAGGCTGCTGGAACCTTGTTCCAGCCGTGAACATCAACAAGGCTGTTAGAACTTTGTTCCAGCCATGATATCTTTCTTCCAAAAGAAAAATGATGTTCTTGTGACCCTTTTGCATATAAGAGAGTGAGAGAGATCTGAATGGAGAGTGTGTGTGTTCATGGAGAGCTTAAAACTCAAGAGAGAACAACAACAAACAAAAAGAATGGGGCTACCAAAGGGGGCGGCCGAAACCCTTTGTTTTTATTAGGGTTTTCCCCCCAAAACCTTTTTTTTATACATTTTAAACAAATGTTTTTAATAAGTTTTGCAATTATCCCTTTAATTATATAACTTATACACACACTCCTATTATTTGATGTTATTTAATCAAATTAAACAACATTACAAATAATATTCATGAACAAAATATCCATATAAGTTGTTCAATCTCATATGCAACTTATTTAGAAACCCATTTTCTAAATTGGTGTATTTATTTAATTGCATGATCATATCATCAATTACATATTAATTGGTGTTTGCTAAGCTTGTTATTGGGTATGACCCGACTTGGATCATAACGTACTAACCACATCAATGTTCTATGTGTCTTGGGCATAAAGAATCCAACAGACAAGTGTTTGTTCATCCCAATTAACTAATGCGGATGCTCAGAAGACAAATGCGCTAAATATTTGTTCATTCACATTTGTCAATGCATATAAAGCCTCGTTCCCGGGACGCTTACAGCTGGATCCTCATCGCACATAAAACATAATATTACCTTTCACTTTCATAAAACGTTGCAACGGAAATATTAAAAACAACATTTTCAATTCATCAAAATACTTTTGCAAAATAAAATAAACGTTTATTACACAATACCATTTTACATTCATTACAAAAGCATTAAACATAAGAATGCCATCCAAAATACGCTGAGTAGCCGCCCCGTGCCATCCTCAGAAACATACCCCTCAACTGAAAACACATCAAAGTCAGCGTTGCTGAGTGAGTTCTAGTTTTATAATAAAATATACTTTACTTCCTCTATAAAATCTTTCGATACTTTCGTAAGCGATCACACAACATACATACACATAGATAATATAATTATTATCTTCATCATTCATTCATGCTTTAACTTATGTTCGCACATACGTTTTTACTTTCAATCATTCGTTAATTATTACATCTTGTCTTTCCATTAAATACCATGAACTTTACCTATCATGCTCATGATACTAGGCCTAAGTCCATCGTTGACTTTCATTCACGGTGCCCCGCACCTCTTACCACAGTACCTAGGATAAGGTTCAGGATTATTACGTCTTTTCCATTTATCAACACCACGAACTTTACCCTTCATGCTCATGGCACTGGACCTAGGCCTATCATAGACCTTCTATAACAGTGCGCAGCACCTCATGGTCACATTACCTAAGGTAAGGTTTAGGATCATTATATCGGTTACATTCTCACGTTCTGGGCCGAAGTTCACAAATGACTTCCACACTGCACATAACCTGGCACCAGCACCAGGGAAAGCGACAGAGATCCCAACTATATTCCTCACCCCCAACATATGGGTACTATGACATTCTACTCCCTAACGATATGGGTACAATGACATCCTGCACCTCCAACGATATGGATTCTACACCCCCATCAACATGGGTACTACACCCCTATCAATATGGGTACTACACCCCAATCAATATGGGTACTACACCCCCATCAATATGGGTACTACACCCCCATCAATATGGGTACTACACCCCCATCAATATGGGTACTACACCCCCATCGAAATGGGTACTACGACATTCTACACCATGCACCACACCGAAGGTCAGCCACGAAGACTGGAACCCCTGCGTGCACACTTTAGGATTAGGTGAACCACGCGCGGTTGAGCTTAAGGCATTTAGATCCGTGCACTTCAGTACTCATCGCTTACGAGCCTTTCACGTTTTCATTCGTTAATTAATGATGCGTTCATTCCTCATATTCCTCTCTTATTTATCTTTCACTTTACTTTACATAATACTTTCATTACATACATTAACGCTCAACGCAAAGCCAAAGAAAGATACATGTACATAACAAGAATATAAGCATAAACATACATACGTCACCATACAGAGCATCATTATATATATGCATCAATCATACACACGCATCAATCATACATCACATCACTAACATCACACACATGCCCGGCATAATGTCTATGACCTTGAAAGTCAACTTACACAAGCCTACGGGAACCACCCGAGTCAAAACCCACAACTGCACTTTCCCTCGGAAGTCATAAGATAAACCGTTGCTCTTTCGGGCGTATGAACCCTACTTCGGCGTATGGACACCCTCCAGCCGTATGGCCTTTCGGGAGACAGAACACTTAGGCGAATGGACATCAGGCGAATGGACTCTATGCGAATGGACCTATGGGCGAATGGACATCCATGCGTATGGACTCTCAGTCGCATAGCTTCTATGCGTATGGCCTTCAGTCGTATGACTTCAGGCGTATGGGCTTCAGTCGCGTCCTCTTCATGCGAATGAACCTCAGTCGCATGGCCTCCAGGCGCATGGACTTCAGTCGCATGGCAATCGTGCGCATGGACCTCAGTCGCACGCCAATCGGCCGTATGGCCTCCAATCGCACTCCAATCGGTCGCCTAGCCCTAGCTGATGCAGAATGCATTTAATCCCGACTGCAGCCGACAGGTTTCGGCCTCCAACCTCTTCCAAACTCGATTTTAAGCCAAATCAACTATTCTAAGCCTTAGGGAAAGATACCACGACCTCATTCAAGCATAACCAAGCAAGAAATCAAGCCTCAAACGCATCATACACATACACACATGCAAAAAAACAAGTTTACACCCAAAAACTCGAAAAAGGTTTTCAGATGTGTTCCAGCCCTAAAATCAGTTGAAAACATGTAAAAGAGGGGTCCTAGAACTCACACAAACGATCCCGTCGAGTAGAGCTTCGATTTGACCCACTACACGACGATTTCCACGCTCGACTCCACCTGAACCAAACTTTTCTCCTCTTTTTCTCCTTCTCTTCTCCTCTCCTCATTTCTTGGCTGAAAAATGCCAAGAAAGGGGGTGCTCTCCCCCTTTTATACTCCCATTCCTCGAAGGTTCTTTCGTTGGCGAGTTTGGTCCCTCAACTTTGGACTTTATTTCTTTTCCTTCATTCGCCGGCTTCAAAGGAAAATTTCCGGGCGTTACAATGCAGATGAACAAACTTAATGCTGAAGAAAACAGAAGAAATGCTAATGAAGAACAAGACATCCACACTAGTCAATGCAGATGAACAAATACAAATTGTGATTAGATTTTGTAACACCCCAACCCGAGTAGGGTTGACATGTCACACAAACAGTAATCAGAGTTTCATAAACAATATAATTTAAGTACTAAGAAACATTCAAATTCTTATATAGGTCCAAATAAATCAAATAAAGTCTTAAGATTAAAATACTACTAGGTCTTATTAAATCAAAAGTTCTCATCCTAGCTTTTTGAGTTCACACTCTTAACCCGTTCCTTTGAGCCCCTTGAGTACCTGCTAAAAAACATAAGAGAAAACCACAAAAAGAAAACACGGCTGAGCCAAAGAATGCTCAGTAACGAAAATAAACAACAGCAATACAATGATCAATAACGATGACAATAAGATAATCAAGTTGAAAATCAAATAATAATGATCATCTAAAAAGGAATACCCATATGAGCCGATGACAATAAACAATTAACAATATGTATATTAGTTGCAGTTCTAATGCACCAATATGTGAGATATGAATGTGGGCACACACACCTAACCATCTCACCAATAATAATAACAATAATATCCTAGGATCGATCCATACGCCTCTTTTAACATTTATCAATATGTGTAACAACTTCGCAAAATAATTATAATGTAGAGACGATGTGGTCTAATCGCTCTGCCACATATAGAGCATGTCACTTGTGCCATAATGACACCCTATGTCCCAATAGGTGGATGTGCTCGGGTACGGAGGTCAATAATACAATACAATCAAGCCAATATAACACAATAAGTTACACTAGAGCTCATAACCCTTAATCAAGGTCACAAACTATAATCAATAATTTAGGAAGCATGTGACAACGAGTACAAAGCAGATAAATCCTATCACATGCAAACAATGTCAACTATACGATAAGCATGTTTAACAATAATCGATGGATTTAATAACCAACAAGTCAAGTTACAAATTCAAGATAAAAATCAAGAACGAGAGGTATTCATGCTACGAGAGAGGAAGGGTCGGAATCCGTACCTTAGCTTGCTTAACGAAGTTAGCACAAAACTCAATGACGTCCTTATTTAATCTACATATTAACATTATTCCACAATTAGATTGTTAAACTTGTATTAGGCGTTTACTTTGTTATTTATTTATTTATTTATTTTTATTTAGTGCTTATATTTTTCTAATTTATGTCTTATATAATCTTTAATTATTTTGATTTAATAAAATAAACATAAAATATACAATGGTTTCGTGAGTTTTAAAAGAACAAAAATGAAATCACTTTCACCATTAAATTATTTATTTAGTTATCAAGTGGTATATATTTGTTTAGTCTGTCGATTCATTGTGTAATATTAAAATAATGATGAAAACATCATATTTAAAATGATTATAAATAATAATAGTATGACCCACTTTTAAAGTAAAAGTATTATTTATTAATGCATCTGCATGTTATCCTCAATAAAACAATAGTATAATAATAAAAACTATAATTTATGAATTTTATTTGTTTCATACATTCTCATGCTTTCATGCAATTCTTTTTATTTTGCATTGTTGTAGTCCACTGTATTTAATATATTTAATTATCTTAAAACTTAACAGAAGCATTGGTGTTTATGTTGTTACCTTACGAAGAATAGAACCACCTGAGATGCTCTAGCAACAATTGTGGTGGTAGTTTCGATGGTCACCGATGGTGGTGTGCGAACCGATTCGATCAAGGAAAGATTTAAGGCTGGAAATCTAGAACGAGATTCGTTACGAATAAGAACATTAGACGGAACCGAGCAGTTCAGCGTTACCTTGGATTCAAAGCGGTAAATCGATCGGTAGGAGGTAGTGTGTAATTTAACGTCAACACGGTACCTTGTAAATCAAACTGTCGGATTAGATAGTGATCCTTGATCAAATGATCTCCTACGACTCGTAACCGGTATAGTTTTAAGGGCTTACCTTGTGATGTAAGATCCACGAAAAACTTCGAAATCAAGGGGTCGTCAACCGGTGTCTAGCTTCGCAGCCACTGAAATTATGAACGGTGAGTTTGATACTTGATAATCGTGTTAAGGAAACACCAATTCTTAACGTAAGTATGCAAGGCAGGTTGTGTTGAGGGATTTGTGAAGTTCCATCGAGATCTCTTGGTTACTTTATGACCAATTGAAATTGCATTACGGAATCAATATCTCGGTAGTTTGTTAGGATATTTTGATGAATTTTGAAATATTCCGTAAAGATAATCAAAAGTATGGGTGTTAGTTTTCAAGTATTATATTATAATAATAATAATAATAATAATTATTATTATTATTATAACTATTATTAATAATATTAATCGGATATTTCAACTCTACCCCTCTTACTTTAATTTCGTCCTCGAAATTCTAAGTAGCGTAGCATGAATCCTCAAAAATACGATTCAAGGGCAACTAATAAGCTCACACAACTTACGAACAAAGTAGTAAATAAAAAAATAAGGTTAGAGAAACATACACTTAGTTGTCGAATAGGTATGGGTACTGAGAACGAATCATTTCTTCTGTCTCCCACGTCGCTTCATGTTCAGAATGATTTTTCCATAAGGCTTTAACGAATGGTATTGACTTGCGTCTCATAACTCTTTCTTGAAGATCAATAATAGCTTTAGGTTCTTCTTCATAAGAAAGATCTTCTTGAATCGCATGAAGGGGGTAACTAATAACGTGCAACGGATGATAGTTGTATCCCCTCAATAAGGATACATGAACAACGTTATGAACATGAGAGAGTTGTGGCGGCAATTCTAAACGATACGAGACTTCTCCAACCCTTTCAAGAATCTTAAATGGACCAATAAAACGCAGACTTAATTTTCCTTTAATTCCAAATCAACGTACTCCATGACAGGGTGACACTTTAAGAAACACATGATCTCCAACTCTAAATTCCAAGGCTCGTCGGTGTGGATCGGCCTAACTCTTTTGTCTAGTTTGGGCTTCTAGCAACGGCAACTTTATCATTAGTAATTCTAACCAAATCTGGTCCTTCAATTATCTTCTCTCCGACCTCATTCCAGCATATTGGTGCTCTACACTTTCGCCCATATAAAAGCTCAACGGGGCCATATCAATACTAGCCTGTCAACTGATATTATATGCAAACTCAACCAAGCATAAGTGCTCATCCCAGTTGCCAGTCCATTCCAGCGCACATGCTCTAAGCATATCCTCTAAAGTCTGAATAGTGCGTTCAGACTGCCCGTCAGTTTGCGGATGGAAGGCAGTGCTAAATCTTAACTTTGTTCCCCAAGAATTTTGGAAACCTTTCCAAAAGCATGACGTGAAACGTGGATCTCTATCACATACAATCGACGATGGTGTGCCATGAAGTCGAATGATATCCTGCAGAAACACCTCTGATAATTTGCTAACTGAGTAACCCTGCTGAATGGGAAAGAAATGAGCCGACTTCGTGAGTCTATCCACTACGACCCAAATGGTGTCATTCTTCTTGAATGCTTTTGGTAGGCCTGTAACAAAGTCCATGGAAATATCATCCCATTTCCACACAGGAATATCTAGTGGCTGCAGTAACCCACTAGCTCTCTGATGCTCAATCTTTACCTGCTAGCAAGTTAAACAATGGCTCACATATTAAGCTACATCTTCTTTCATACCACTCCACCAAAAGTTCTGCCTTAGATCCATATACATCTTAGTAGCTCCCGAGTGAATAGAGAAAGGTGAGCGGTGTGCCTCTGCCACTAAGTACTCACAAAGGGTTGAATAATCTGGCACACATAACCTGTTCCCACACCAGATAACTCCTTGTTCATCAACTCGAAATTCAGATTGCTTTCCTATCTTCAAATTTTGTAATATCGCACAAAGTTCTCCATCTTGATTCTGAGCTTCCTTGATACGTATAATAAGATCAGATTCTATCCTCATCTTGGCTAGATAACCGTTAGACTCACCAAACTGTAACCCAACTTCCATTCTATCAAGATCTGAGATAATATGTGGTTGGATTTGAAGACATGCCACTCCCCCAGCACTCTTCCGGCTGAGAGCATCTGCCATGACATTTGCCTTGCCCGGATGGTACTGGATGTTAGCATCATAATCCTTGAGTAGTTCTAACTATCTCCTTTGCCTCATGTTGAGTTCTTTTTGAGTGAAAATATAATTAAGGCTCTTATGATTAGTAAAGATGTCACATGTCTCTCCATGCAAATAATGTCTCCAAATCTTCAATGCAAATACAACGGCTGCAAGCTCTAGGTCATGTGTTGGGTAGTTTACTTCATACGGTTTAAGTTGTCATGAAGCATAGGCAATAACTTTACCATGCTGCATAAGAACACAACCAAGTCCTTTCTTTGATGCATCACTATAAATTTGGTACTCTTGGACCAAAAGAACCAATGAACCTGATCAGAAAAACCTCTAAGTCCCATAGACATTACAACTACTAAAGAAGATCACAACAGCTGAAGACATCAGCTGATTACAAGGTCTGAAGACAAAGTCTGAAAGTAAAGAACTGAAGAAAAAGTCTGAAAGTGAAGTACTGAAGACAAAGACCGAAGACCAAAGTGATCAGTAGTTGTCACAACAGCTGAAGTTATTAACTTCAGTAGTTGTGATGGTTTTTCCTTTTCAGTACTTGTAATTTACCTTTCAGTAGTTTATTGTTTCAGTAGTTTTAGTTCAGTAGTTTTATGTTCTTGTACTTAGCATTCTCTGAGATGTAATCAGTTGTTGAGAACATTTCAGTAGTTTGCATAGTTTTAGTTGTTTGTATAATTCTGTTAGATGTCACTATCAAGTGACATCAGCAGACGTCACATTCCTCTATAAAAGGAATGTTGACGTACTTGTTTTGTAACTGAAGCATTAAGCGTGAATGAAAATATTCCTTTAACAGAAAAGTTCTCTCTCTCTCTATAATCGTCATTGTGTGATTGCATATTCATACTTATCTTGCTTGAATTCGATCTTATTTCTGTTATATTCCACTGCAAAATTCAAATCTAATTGATCAAACTAGATCCGATCCTATCAAATGGTATCAGAGTTGGTTAATCATTGATCGATTTAACAATTAATCATTGAAACTGCTCTTTTGATAGCTAAGTTTGATCGAATTAGCAAATTTGTAAGAATTGATTATAGAGTTTGATTTTCTGTCACTTCCGGTCAATTAATTGAGATTCAGATTATGTTGTTGAGTTTTTAAACTAGACTGATTTTAATCTCATTGAATTTGGTTGAATTGGTGAAAATGACTACTTCAATCAATGATCCTCACAATACTGGCTCCTCAACTAGGCCTCCGATGCTTGTTAGGAGTGAGTATAACATATGACAACGCCGAATGCTCCATCACCTGTCTGTTAACAGTTCAGGTTGTTGGAAGTCAGTGGTTCATGCACCATATAAGCCTATGGTGAGTAATCCTGAAACCAATGAGATGGTTCTAAAGAAGAAGGAACAATATTCTGATGAGGACTTAAAGCTGTTTGAAATTGACGCTAAAGCCCATGGAATTCTGGCCATGGCACTGCCTAATGAAATCTACTCTGGGCTTATGCATCATGAAACTGCTCATGATCTCTGGGTTGCTCTAAAAGAACAATTTGGAGGAACTGATGAGGTCTTAGCAGACAACAAAGAAATCCTTGCCCAGCAATATGAGACGTTCTCTCATAGGAAGGGTGAGACATTGACTCAACAGTTTGAGCGATTTTCATGTTTGATCTCTGAGCTAAAAATGGTTCAACATGAATATACAAACAGCCAGATGAATAACAGATTCCTCAAATCACTGCCTGAGAGATGGGACACTTATACCATTGTCCTACACTCCAGTGCAAATCTGGATACTCTATCTCTCACCCAACTTCATGGGAAACTCTTAACATTTGAGAGAGAGATAGAACAGAAAAGGAAACTATCTTCATCTGGAAAGCTCACTGATGACTTTGTACCAGGAAACACTGCTCTGGTTGGTCATGAGTCTGAATATGCTTCATCTGAAAGTTCATATGATGAGCATATTGATTTCTCTTCAAACAGTGGAATTCATGCTTTTGTTGGAGTTGAGGGTAACTCAGGTTTTAGTGTTGATAACTTGTGTTTTCTGATGGATGATTTGAAAGGAATTGCTGATGATCATCTGGAAGAGATGGATATTTTGAGCCAAATGGCATTGATCAATATCAGATCTCAAAAGTTTTACAAAAGAACAGGTAGAAATTTCCCTGGTCTCTCAGGCAAAACCAAAGTTGGTTTTGATAAGAGCAAGTTGAGATGTCACAAGTGCCATAGACTTGGAAATTTTGCTAGAGAGTGTAGATCATCTGGATCTAACTCATCTGCACCCTTTGTGACTTTTCCAAGCAATATCTCATAATCCAAAGGGCAACATTCTACCAGTTCTGATCATCATTCACAACATCAATCATCTCCTGCATTCTTTGTTCCTCAAAATCCAATGCCATATCCTTATCCATGTTTTTACATGCGTCAGTCTGGTCAGGTTCCTGTACCCATGGCTCAACAACCACATGCTCTACCTGATCCTCAACCATCTCAAACAAATCAACAATCTCAATCTTAATCTCATCAGAGCTTTTTCACCCCTGAGGTTGTTGACTGGAGCAGCTTACCAGATGATGTCTCTGGTTATTCTGAACAATTATTTGCTGGTGCTGGTCAACATGGTGGTGAAAACCCTTTTGGAAATCTTGCTCTAATGGCCTTGGATTCTACTGATGGAAATTTTTCATCATCACAGGTACCACAAGTATCTTCTGAGGCTAAGGCCAAGTTATGTTCTGAGTCATGCATAGCTGCTTTTGTTTCAATTAGGGAAGCAAATGTAGCTTTAATTAATCAAAACCTTGACCTAGAAAAAGCAATTTCCAAAAGAAAAGTTGAGTTTGAGTCTGTCTTAAAAGAGAAGGATGAGGAGATTTATAAACTAAAGTGTCAAATCACTGATGAAAAAGCAAAGGTAGAGGTCATTTTGGAAAATCACAAGAATCTCAAAGAAACACTTGCAGCTACCCAAGTTAATTGTGAACGTTGGGTAACATCATGCAAGGGATTTGAAATGCTTCTCAGTAAGCAAACAGCTTCTAATGTGAAGTTTGGGATTAGGTATAATCATACCATACCTCCTACAGATTTTACTCCCAAGTTAGATGTAAAATCTGAGGATGATTGTCATTCCCAAACCACATCATCAGGTGTTTCATCCTCAAATGATAATTCAAAATCAGAGGATGAAGTCAGTGTGAGTACCTCAGCTAATCAAATGCTGATGGTCCCACTGCTTCGAAACACATGATCAAGAAGAGACTGAGTAATTCAGGTGTTGTTCCACAAGGTACTCAAAGTACTGAAGGGCAAAACACAACATCTGATGAGCATTTCAAATCAGAGGAAAACAAGCATTGCTTGACAACTGCTGAAAGATCTATCAGGAATCTCAAAAGTGCTGATAGAAAACTTCTGAAGAACAAATCTTCAGTTGTTGCAAATCCTTCAGTAATTCCCAAAAGTACTGAAAGGAAGAAAGTACTGAAGAACAAATCTTCAGTAGCTTTATCATCTTCAGCAGTTGATCAACAAAAGATGAAATGAAAGCCATGTGAAATATGTGGTTTGTTTAATCATCTTACTGATGAATGCTGGTATAACAAGGGTTTAAAATTCAACAAAGAGAAAATCATTAAGAAGCAAATGCATAAAATAAAAGATGAATTTCAAACCAAGTTTGTACCACAATCATCTCAATCTGATAAACCAAAGCTTTTTCAAAAAGTCACAAAGAAGGAAGGGGTCTGTTACACAACAGCTGCAAATATTCCTCATGGAATATTAAAAACTCAGACTAAGTCTTTGTCTTTTCAAAAGAAGAATGTAGTGAATCACAAGAACAAATCACCAACAAGTACTGATGTGTCAACTGAGTTGAAAACTTTGACAACCAATCAGACACAACTTGTTATGATGGTTCAACATCTATTGGGGAGAGTTAACCAATTAGATGTTTCTGTGATTAAACCTCTGAAAGGGACACCTAAGCCAAAATCAAAGGAATCCTTTTCAGCACCATCTACATCTTCAAATACTGTTAATCATGCAAAATCAGTTAGTTTAACATCTGTTGATGAAAACAGACCCAAAACCAAAAAGGTTTGGGTCTCAAAGGCTAACTAATGTTTGTGAAAAATGCAGGGTTCTTCAGCATGCCAAAGAAGCATCTGGTATGTAGACAGTGGAGGATCCATGCATATGACAGGGAGCAGCTCTCTTCTTCATGATTATTCTCAAGGGAAGAAGGGATTTGTTTCTTTTGGAAATGATGCCAAGGGTTACATCATTGGAAAAGGATTTGTCTCAAATGGGGAGATAAGATTTGATGATGTTAACCATGTGGAGAACCTCAAGTACAATCTTTTGAGTGTCAGTCAAATGTGTGATAAAGGGCATGTTGCACTTTTCACAAGTCAAAACTGTCGGATTCTGTCTTCCAAAGTTTTGCACAAGATTGACAAGATATTGGATGAATACACTCTCTGAAGGCCAACAGGATTGGAAGAGTATATGCCTTAGATTTATCAAAGAAAATCGATCTTAAAGGCCATCCATGTCTGTTCTCCAAAGCCTCTCCTCAAGAATCTGAACTATGGCATAGAAGGCTTGGTCATGTGAATCTTAAGAACATGAATCAGCTCATTCATCATGGTTTAGTGAGAGGTTTGCCATTGAAGGAGTTCAAATGTGTGATAACTATCCAGCTTGCTTAAAAGGAAAGCAACACAAAGTTTCATTCCCTCCTATAGAAGAACCAAGTCCACTGCCTGCTTGCAATTACTGCATATGGATCTCTTTGGTCCTGTTAGAGTAATGAGTATGGCAAAGAAAAAGTATTGTCTGGTAATTGTGGATGATTATTCCAGATATGTATGGACTTTCTTCTTGCATTCCAAGGATGAGGCTGCTCAAAGTATCATTTATTTTGTGTTGCATGTGGAAAAGCAGCATTCACTTCCAGTCAAATGTGTGAGAAGTGATAATGGCACAGAGTTTAGGAATCACACTCTTGATGAATTCTATTTGTCTAAGGGAATCAAAAGACAATATAGTATTCAAAGAACTCCTGAGCAAAATGGAGTGGTGGAGAGAAAGAACAGGACCCTTATTGAAGCCGCAAGGACAATGTTGGCTGACTCAGGTTTGCCACTAACCTTTTGGGCTGAAGCTGTCAACACAGCTTGCTATGTACAGAATAGGGTATTAGTGAATCAGAGGTTGATGAAGACTCCTTATGAGTTATTACATCATTTGGCCCCTCTAATTTCATTCTTTAGAGCATTTGGGTGTCCCTGTTATATTTTAACACAAAGAATCCACTTCAGAAGTTTGAATCCAAGGTGGATGCAGGGTATTTTGTTGGGTATTCATCTACTTGCAAGGCATACAGAGTTTTCAATTGCAGAACAAAGATTGTTGAAGAAACTTTGCATGTCAAGTTTAATGAATCTCCAAAAGACAAGATTCCTCAAAACCCTGTTGAGTTGTTTGATTTGGACATACTGCAATATGTTCCATATCAGTCTCCACCTGTTATTGTTTCTGAAGTTCCATCCTCTCCATCTGATGGTACAAATGCAAGTTGTAGTGATCATCTGCCTGTATCTACTACACTTGATGTTCCTGTAGCTTCAGCAGTTCCATCCACAACAAATGCTGATGAAATCTCTGAATCCTCTACTTCATTTGAACTGCCATCTCAGTCTAGGTTTCAAGAGTCTGAATCAACATCTGTTGCTGCTGAATCTCCTACAAACACTTGCACAGATATTATTGAGTATCAAGAATTGAAGAATCATCCCATGTCCCAGATCATTGGTGACATTAATGCTGGTGTTTCAACAAGAAGTCAATTGTCCAATTTTGTCTCTATGCTCTCTTCATCAGTCAGCAAGAGCCAAAGAATTATCATGTGGCATTAAGGGACAATGGATGGGTTGAAGCCATGCAGCTTGAGCTTCTTCAATTTCAAAAACAGCAAGTGTGGGAACTGGTTCCTCTACCCCAAGGTAAGTGTGCAATAGGCACTAAATGGGTGTTTAGGAATAAAACTGATGAAAAAGGCCAAATTGTCAAGAACAAGGCCAGACTGGTTGTACAGGGGTTTTCACAAGAAGAAGGTATTGATTATGATGAAACCTTTGCCCCTGTAGCCAGACTGGAGGCAATCAGATTGTTTTTAGCTTATGCTGCTTTCCATAACCTTAAAGTTTTTCAAATGGATGTCAAAAGTGCATTTTTATATGGTAAAATAAAAGAAGAGGTTTATGTGTGTCAACCACCAGGTTTTGAAGATCATAAACATCCAGATTGGGTGTATAAGCTTGATAAGGCTCTTTATGGGTTGAAACAAGCACCCAGAGCCTGGTATGAAACATTATCTAACTTTCTTCTTCAAAATAATTTCACTAGAGGCTCCATAGATAAAACTTTGTTCATTAAGAAAGTAGGCATGCATAAGCTCCTTGTTCAAATTTATGTTGATGACATTATTTTTGCATCCTCTGATCCACAGTTGTGTGATGCATTTACTAAATTGATGCAACAAAAGTTTGAAATGAGTGCCATGGGAGAATTACAGTTCTTTCTGGGTTTGCAAATCAAACAAATGGCTGATGGAACTTTCATTCATCAGTCAAAATACACAAAAGATTTGTTAACCAAGTTTGATTTACAAAACTGTAAACCTTGTTCTACTCCCATGTGCAGCCACACACAACTGGATGCTGATCAAAAAGGTAAAGCAGTTGATGAAACTCTTTACAGATGTATGATTGGTTCCTTGATGTACCTTACAGCTTCTAGACCAGATATTATGTTTGCAACTTGTGTCTGTGCTAGATTTCAGGCTGCTCCTAAGGATTCCCATATGATTGCAGTCAAGAGGATCTTTAGATATTTGCAAGGAACTCAATCTCTAGGACTTTGGTATTCCACTGGGCACTCTTGCAAATTAGTTGCTTTCTCTGATAGTGACTATGCAGGGTGTAAGTTAACCAGAAAATCAACTTCTGGTGGATGCCAATTTCTAGGCAACTGTTTAGTTTCTTGGCAGAGTAAGAAACAAACTTCAGTTGCTACATCCACAGCTGAAGCAGAGTACATTGCAGCTGCAAGCTGTACATCTCAGGTACTCTGGCTTCAAAATCAATTATTGGATTATGACATTACAGAGACTAAGACTCCTTTACTAATGGATAGTGCTTCAGCTCTTTGTATTGTTAAGAATCCTGTCCAGCATTCTAGGACCAAACATATTGAGATCAGACATCATTTTATCAGGGATTGTTATGAAAAAGGTCTGATTGATCCAAAGTTTGTGCCTAGTGCTGATGAGCTTGCAGATATATTTACTAAGCCTTTGGATAGTGCAACTTTTCATAATCTTGTACTCAGGCTTGGTATGCTGCAACTAGAATAATTTGACAACTACTGATGCTCTTAGTCAATAAATACTGATGAGCATTAGTATACTTCTGTCAAAAATAAGTGCTGATAAGTCATTTTATCTTCAGAAGTTTTTATAACTACTGAAGACTAAACTACTTAAAAGTACTGAAGTACTTCATTTGTTGGAAAGTACTGATGTAGTTCAAACTACTGATGTCTTTTATAATAGATAAGTACTGGTGATAATTGAAACATCTAAAAAAATGATCTGAGTAAGTGTTAAGGTCATTGAAACAGCTGCACTTTGTGAATTGACGACAACTACTGTTTCATTTCAAAACAACTGAAGCCAAAACCAAGTCTTCAGTAGTTTACAACTACTAATGACCAACACCAAGTCTTCAGTTGTTTACAACATCTGAAAGTTAAAACCATGTCTTCAGTTGTTTTCTAACAACTGATGACTCACACCAACACTTTCAGTTGTTTTCTTTCAGCCGTTTCATTATCTATATATACCTAACCCTAACTTCAAACTTTTCATAACCCACTTTCCAAACGTTCATCTTCCATTAATGGCGACCATGCAAATCAAACCCGACACAACTGTGTCGCTTACCTTACCAAATCACCCTTTTGGAACAAGTTTGATGCTGCTATTGATTTGATGGTTGATTCCCAATATCGCACAGCCTTTCTCTTGAATCCTACCATCTATCCCGATACTCTTTGCCAATTCTGGACAAACGTCACTGTTCATACTGCTGAGAATGATGACTCGATCACTCTCCAGTCGTTTATTAACCAGAAACAGGTGGTCATTACTTCTGAGATCATTCGTCAAACCCTAGACCTGAATGATGCCACCTATGTCACCAAATACCCCAAAGGCACCATTGACTTATCCTTTGCTAATCATGGTTATGAGGGTGACCTAAGTGCTACTACTATTCTGAAGAAGCACTTCCATGATGCTGAGCGGCTCATTTTCCATATGATCAATGTCTGTCTCGCCCCCAAAACATCTTCATGGGATCAAATGTCATCCAGGTGGCAACAGGTACTATATTCTATCCTTGAACATCAAAGCCTAAATTTTTCTGAAATAATATTTTTGGAATTAAAAGATTTGGCAATGAAACCTGTGGCTAATAGATGGATATTATATCCAAGGTTTCTTATGGCCATAATTCTAAATCAATTAAAATCTGATGGCCTTGTTGGCCTTGGAGTCCTTGCTCTGGTAGTTTTGCCAGAGTTATACTCCAGGCACAACTCCAATCCACAACTCAAAGAGGCTGCCAAACTGCTAAAACCCAAGCAGAGGGAACCCACAGCCTCCACCTCCAGATCTAAAGTCCCCTCCAAACCAAAATCCAAGAAACCCAAAAAGCTACTCAGGGAGTTGAGTCCCCTGATGATGCCCCTGCAGCACAAACGCAGGATGACACTACAAGTCTTAATCCCCTTGTAGTTTCAATGACTCCACCAGCTGAAACCACTCAGGTATCCTCTCAACAGGACCCTGATGCAACCAACATTAGGGAAGCCACATTAATGGAATCTCTCTCACTTGAGAAGATTGCCATTGAAGAGCACCATTCACCCCGGGTGCAATCCTTTTCACCTCCATCTCCCACTGATACCACCCCTACAAGCCCAACTACAGTCATTGCACAAGTGCTGACTCAACTACATTGCTCTACCCCTCCCCAGAAACCTGTTAACACTGGGAAAACCTCAACAGCTGAGGGAGAGGATCATAATGTAGTTGACAACCCACAACATAGGGATTATAAAGTTCAATCTCCCAGTCTAGATGTGGAGACTAGAACATCTGGTGAGGCTACCTCTTCCCCTGTTTCAACACATGAACAGGATGAAGTAGGTATCATCTCTAAGGCCTCACCAGAGGCAACTGCCAATGAAGGTCTTAATCCTGAGGCAGGAAGTCCCCAGTTCCAAGACAAAGGGGCACATGTGATTACTGATCTACACTCAGCACATGTTCATCCTGATTTACTCAGGAGGTCAGCTGATTCAGCTTACACTGATGATGACTTGGGCTTTTTCTTTGAAGTTCTAGCCCAAAACACCATTCTTGAAGCTGAGGTTTGCAGATTAAAAGAACTGCTTGCCAAAATGTCTCAGGAATCAAGTCCATCTGCTCCAATTAACCCACAGATGGCAGCTTATGTTGATGCTCTCCCAAACACTGAGCCACTCAAATCAAATAAGCCACCAGCCTCTGTTTCAGGCACTATTTCTCAGGGAGAGAACCCCTCTGAGCAAATAGTTGCTGTTTTTAAATCTTCCTTAACCTCTCATCACTCCCATCATCACTACTATTGTCCATCAAAGCATTGATGAGAGGATTTCCTCAAATCTTCAAACCCTTGTGGATGATGTTGTGTCAAAGAAACTTTCTGACATTCAAACCCCTGAACCCAATGCAACCAAAAAGGGGGAGTCTAAGTCAGTGAAAGATGATAAAAGAAAAAGAATTGAAGAGGAAGAAGCCAAGGAGAATAAAGGAAAAGAGATTATTACTTACAAAAGAAAGAAAAGTGCTGGTGAACATACTGAGGATGAGAAGAAGTTGGAGGAGATGATCAAAGAAGCTGATGAGCAACACAACAGATCCATGGACAGGATTATTGATCAGCTCTTCAGGCAAGGCTTTGATACTGCCAAACTTGATTCTGAGATCAGAAGGCTTGAGATTCAGGAGATTGAAAATCGATGGGCAGGCTGCAATGAGAAAGAAAGGGAAAGATTGGAGGCTATGATCAGATTCCTATCAAAACACTTGGGAAGACCTATCATTGAAGTCAAGTCATGGTCTAGAGCTAGCATTTTGGAGATAACCACCAAAATATGCTCCTCTGAAAGCTTCAACAAAGGTCTGATCATAGAAGCTCTGGATGAAGCTGGTGTTGGGAAGAGATCTGACATGGCTAAGTTATCCAAAGCCACCCTCACAAACAAAATGATAGAGCAGTCTTTACAATCTCCCTTACCAAAACAACCCTCGAAATCAACTTCACAACCTCCAAACCAATTATCCTCATAATCCTCAAAACAACCAACCTCACAACCCTCAAAACCAACCCCTTTACCTAAGAAACCCACTCAATCTACCACCAGTGATGCACCTAAAAGAAAGAGAAGGGTGTTGAGGATGGAAGAAGAAGAAGATGATGAAGAGGATAGTCTGCCAATCTCTGCTATGATCAAAATGAAGAAACTTGAGCCTAGGAGTCAATCAGCAACAATAACTCCTGAAACTCAAAGGCAAATGGTTAAAGTTAAGATTGAAGAAGAAGAACAGCAGAAGCAGCATGATGAGCAATTTCTCAAAATGGTTGACAAGGACTTCCCTCAGTCCTCATCCATTCAAGCAATAAAGAAACAAGCTCAGAGGCTGTACACTCTTAGACATACATTCCAACATCAAAGAGAAAGAGTGAGGATTTGGCCAGACCCCAGGGTAAGTTCCAGAATACACAAGAAAAACATACCAAGTAGATATCATGGCCAAGTGAAAAAGACTTTGAATGCTGCAATTATGTTGGCCATGGTAGTCCCACCCTGGGAGATTATAGAAGAATTCAAGAGAGCACATACCTCAAAATCAACCCCTCAATCTATACTTGAGAACAAAATGATCAAGAAGGGGCTGTTATACAAGAGACTTGAAGATCTTCAAAAGAGTGAACTCCAGTTGTTGCTAGAAGGCTCTCATCCAGATGAATTTACATATAGAGAGATCACAACTGTTGAGTTGAAGAATGGGAAGCAGTAAGATATCTGTCTGAATATTATGGCCCTGATTTCTTCTTTGAGGGAGGAGCAGAAGAACTCACCAAGGAGGAACAAGTTGTTCTCCTTGAGGCCTATGCAAGAGAGTCTTACAGACTCATTAATGGGAAATAGGTTTCATGGTTGGGACAAGACTCTGTGTCCAGTTTCCCCAAGACAGAGTTCCCTTCCATACTTAGCCAATCAAAAGATTAGAAACCTTTTTCCGGCCTATGCTTTCATGATTACCTCTGACGCTGATCAAGAGAGTGTTTCTGCCAAAGAATAAGTGGGATCATCAATAAACTTAGAGGTTTTTGCTACATTGGTTCAGGGGGAGTTTGTTGGACCAAAAGAACCAATGAGCCTGATCAGAAAAACCTCTAAGTCCCACAGACATTACAACTACTGAAGAAGATCACAACAGCTGAAGACATCAGCTGATTACAAGGTCTGAAGACAAAGTCTGAAAGTAAAGAACTGAGAAAAAGTCTGAAAGTGAAGTACTGAAGACAAAGACTAAAGACCAGAGTGATCAGTAGTTGTCATAACAGCTGAAGTTATTAACTTCAGTAGTTGTTATGGTTTTTTCCTTTTCAGTACTTGTAATTTACCTTTCAGTAGTTTATTGTTTCAGTAGTTTTAGTTCAGTAGTTTTATGTTCTTGTACTTAGCATTCTCTGAGATGTAATCAGTTGTTGAGAACATTTCAGTAGTTTGCATAGTTTCAGTTGTTTGTATAATTCTGTTAGATGTAACTATCAAGTGACATCAGCAGACGTCACATTCCTCTAAAGGAATGTTGACCTAGTTGTTTTGTAACCGAAGCATTAAGCGTGAATGAAAATATTCCTTTAACAGAAAAGTTCTCTCTCTCTATAATCGTCATTGTGTGATTGCATATTCATACTTATCTTGCTTGAATTCGATCTTATTTCTGTTATATTCCGCTGCAAAATTCAAATCTAATTGATCAAACTAGATCCGATCCTATCAGGTACCCGCCAGAACCCGAGGGTAAAGTAAGAATAGGGGCAAATACAAGTCTTTTCTTCAGTTCCTCAAAACTCTTTTCTCTGTCCTCGTTCCAAGTAAACTTCACACCTTTTCTCATAAGTTGAGTTAAAGGTAATGCCACACGAGAGAAACATTCCACAAAACGTCGGCAGTAGCCCGCTAAACCAATAAAACTACGAACTTCAGTGACGGATGTTTGTCGAGGCCACTTAGTAATAGCTTCCACCTTTTCTGGATCCATTGTGATACCTTTAGCTGATACAACATGGCCTAGAAATGCCACTTGTTCAAGCCAAAAGTCGCACTTAGAAAATTTTGCATATAGCTTCTTTTGACGTAAGGTCTACAAAATCGTACGAAGGTGGTCTTCATGTTCCTCTCTACTTTTAGAGAGTACCAAGATGTCATCGATAAAAAAAATTACAAAGCGGTCTAAATACTCGTGGAAAACTCTGTTCATGAGGTCCATGAAGATAGCTGGAGCATTGGTCAAGCCAAAAGGCATGACTAGAAACTCGTAGTGACAATAACGGGTGAGAAACACTGTCTTAGGAACATCTTGATATCGGATCCTCAATTGATGGTATCCTGATCTGAGGTCGATCTTAGAGAAAAACTTTGCCCCTTGTAGTTGGTTGAGGAGATCGTCAATACGCGGTAACAGATAGCGGTTCTGGATAGTAATCTTGTTAAGCTCTCGGTAGTCGATACATAGATGCATACTACCATCTTTCTTCTTCACAAACAGTACTGGTGCTCCCCATGGTGAAACACTTGGTCTAATGAATCTGAGTTGTAATAGTTCCTGTAGTTGTTCTTTTAATTCTTTCAACTCTACAAGGGCCATCCGATAAGGTGCCTTAGAAATAGGTTCTGCTCAGGGAATTAAATCAATAGTAAACTCCACTTCGTGCTCGGGTGGTAACCCTGGTAGTTCTTCAGGAAAGACATCAGAGAATTCCTGAACAATAGGAAAGTCTACAATATGAGGAGTATCCACTAATGTATCTTTTATAGTGGCTAAAAATCCCTCACATCAATGGGATATAAGCTTTTGGGCTTTCAGAGCAGAGATGATTTTTAGAGACTTTCGAGGAAGGCTCTTGGTAAACTAAATAAGGATTCATGGGATCACCAAATAGAACATGGCGAGTTTGACACTCTATGGTGACTCGGTGTCATGTTAACCAATCCATGCCGAGAATAATATCAAAATCACCCATGTGCATAGGAAATAGGTCAGCCTCTCTAACGGTTGATTCGATCTGAATAGAATAGTTTTGGTACACTTGAGAAATTACAATCGATTCTCCAACAGGAGTAGAAATCACCAATGTAGGCTCTAGAGCAGTAGGCATGATCATAAGGCGCTTAGTGAATAGATGAGATGCTATCGAGTGTGTAGAGCCAATATCGAACAATACAGAAATATCATAGTCACCATAATGAAGTACACGACAAATCGTACCTATGTATTGATAACTAATGAGATACTAACGATGGTAAAAACTAGAATCACTGAAAGTAGGTCATGCTTATTAGAAATGCAATAGTATGGGAATATGTACCTGGAGTATTAGCCACTTCCCCTGCAGTTAGTGCGAATACTCGACCTCCAGTAGTGGGCGGCGCATTAGCTCCCTTAGCAGCATTCTCGGGTTAGTTCCTCGCCTTTGGGCATTGACTAACCCTATGCCCCATATCCCCGCAACCAAGACAAGCTCCTGCAAGTCGACGGCAAATTCGGGGATGATGCTTTCCACAATGAGTAAACATCGGATGTTTAGAAGGATTGCCTTTTTGATTCACCGGTTGAGCTGCAATTGGTTGCTGATGGGGCATCACTTGACCTTGACTTCGAGTCTTACCATGCCATGGCTTAGTGTTCTTCCCCAATGCTTAATTTTTCTGACGATCATTTCCATTTTGGTCAGATCCTTGAGATGACTCACTGCCAGCCTAATTACGAGTCTCATCTCTATTCCGCTTCCTATTATTCTCAAATTTTCTAGAAATTCCTTTCTCTCCAGGTCTACCCTTTTTGCAGCCCTGACTGCTTCCTCAACATTATTGAAAGTGGAGTGAATAATAGCCTTACGAATCCGATCACATACTGCCGATCACAAACCGCCTTTGCTTTTCACCTTTCTTCATCCTTAAGCTTCTCAAATGGCCAACCTTAACCGTAGAAACAACCCATATTTCTCTATGTAACTTCACAGGCAACACAACCAGCTTGCTCTGTTAAGCTCTGAGAAAGATGAAAGTTTCTTAGAGATTTGCCAGTTCTTTGCTCTATCAAATTACATCGCCTCCCTAACCATTGATCCTACTCTCTATGAGGATCATCTGCTTGAATTCTGGAAGACCTGCCAAGAGGTCATCCTGGATGGGGAGAAGGCACTGTCTGCCACAGTGCAAGGGAGGACAATCTTCATCACTATCATCAACACTCATTTGCAGCTAGATGATGAAGAAGGTGAGTTGTTCTTCCCAAAGGAAGTTTTCAATCATTCCTTTGAGCAGATGGGCTATGAGGGAGATTTCTCTGTAAAGACCTTCAGGAAAGGGAAGGTCTCATCCCAATGGAAATACCTACTCCATGTGGTTATCCACAACTTGTCAAACAAGCATGGAGGATGGGACCAGATTCATGAGGATCTCTCCTTCATAGTGCATGGAATGGTTCAAGGGGTCAAAGTTCAGGTACTCTCAATTTGTCTATACCAATTTGCTTGCTAACTTGGTCTCCTTAGAGTATTATATGTTTCCTAGATATGTTCAACACATTCTTATCTGTGAACTGGGCACACAGTTGAGGGAAACAGATAATATTCTTAAATTGGGACAAATAAAGCCCGGCATCTTTAAAAGCATGAAGAATCCAACTGTAGGCTTCTCAGGGGTAGAAACAGCCCTTGTCCCCAAAATGTTAGAGCTTATTGCTCAAGGTGACAACCTAGCAATACAAGCTAGTGTTGAACCCACACCCTCTACCTCTTTACCACTAAAAGGCCTCAAGTAACCCTCACCTACCAAAGAAAGTCCAAACGAACCCCTGCTCAAGCTATTGAGTCTGTGCAGGTCTCCATATACTCACCTTTACAGGAGGAAGTGGACACTAGAGCTCCCACTTCCCCTGAGGAGCAAACCACTTCCATCTCTTCAACTATCAGGGTTGAGGTTCCTCATGCTCACCCTGATGAGCTCACAAGCCTAACTGCCTTAAGCCTTCAGGGGATAGTTACCATCCCTAGCCTTTAGATCTAAATCAACCCATTCCCAACCTTTCCTTCTATACTGATGAAGACTTAGGTTTCAATGAGTACCATGAGTCTTTCTTCTCTTCCCCTACTCAAAGAGAGATGAGTACTCCTGAGTCTCCTCAGTCTATCCCACATCAGTCACCTATAACTGAGGTGGACACTTCTGAACCTGTTCAGGATGTCCATATGGAAGAGGCTCTTACTTTTGCAAGTGATTACATCATTAAGACCTCAACCATGGCAACTCAGCCCACTGACATCTCAACTGAGATTGCCAGTGAGCAGAGGAAAACCAGCAGCCAAGAACCTCAAGCTGGTGGTGAGAGAGAGGACTTTGGTCCAATCATCCCATCCCCCATTGATTCTTCTACTGAAGAAGAGGGGAATCTGAGACTAAAGGTGCAAAAACTGTCAAAAACATGCTACTATTTAGACTCTAAGGTTAGTCACCTTGAATCTCAGGTGACTACCTTACACAACAGGGTCAATGATCAGCAACTTGAGATTTCATATCTTAAGGAAAAACTAGCTGGGAGACCTTTAAGAAGAGCTCAACCAGGAACACAAGAACCTGTGGATGTGATTGATCTATCCTCCAACTCACCTATGCAAGTAGGTGATGCTACCAAAAAGGGGGAGAAAGTCATTGCAGCCACAGAACCTGGGAGTTCTTCACAGAGAATGGACATTGAGGACTCACCATCCTCACTTGCAATTGTGCATTCTTAGCAACTTCCTCAAGTTCATATTAATGTGGACTCTATAGACTCTATCATTAGGAGTCTCTTTGAGGAAGGTATACCAAGGGCTATGTCATCCCCATCTCAAGGAACTTCAAACTACATCATTGAGTGGAGGTATGATGCTGATAGAAGAGCCCTTATTCTTCACAGAGTTCAAGGGCAACAAGAAGTATTTGATTTTCAAACCTTGAACTTCTATAAAGGTCTGGATCTAGTCAACATACCACTTGTCAACCCAAGCAAATCAAGACAAGCTGACAGACCGGCTCAAAGAATCCGAGACAGGATCACTGCAGAGTTTAGCTTAAGAAGGTGACTTAGACAATCAGGTAATGCCATCGGTAAACTGGATGTTGAGGCAGACCCTAAGATTAGTTTCATAGGGGAAATCTTGACTGAAGGCCAAGTGGCAGAACCTGAGACCCTTGTCTCATCATCATCAACTGCTGCAGAGATCCACATTTCTTCTAAGACACCTGCTGGTGAAGGTGCTTCTCAACATCTCTCTGGCCAGAGCATGGATGCTACACCAAGCGATGAAGGCCAAACCTCTATCCACCCTGAGTCACAAAGTCTGTTGGTGACAAAGGGAAAAGGATTTTGACTCTTGAGGAGATTGAGGAGGAGGAGAGAGAGAGGAAAAGGAGACTGAGGGAAGAAAGTTCCTCTGCCAAGTCTTCAAGACTCATGGAGTCTGCTATCAGGGCTGCCCCCAGACTAGATACTCAGAATGATGAGTTAAGGGCAGTCAGGATAAATTATCTACAGTCAAGGAACTATGACATAGACAATATCATTTCTCTCCCCTTAGATGAGCTAAATGAACTGGCTGACATGGAAGTGTCAAGAGAGATGAAAGAAAAAGAGGATGCAAGGTTACTTCTCCAATTCAAAGAGGAGAAGAGAAAGAAAAGACTCTACAAGCATGCTCCTACTCTCTCCCCAGTTCAAGAAAGTCCTGTACAAGAAGATGTGGTTAAACAAGAACCTCAGGTAGACAAAGAAGAAGATAGGATCAAAATAATCAACTACATGAGTGCCACAGGCTTCTATCAGGCAGATGCACTTCTTCCCTTGTCCTATGACTATGTTGAGTTTGAGTAATTAAAACAACTTGAGCTTGAGTTAGTCAAAGACAGAAAGACAATTAAGAAGAAGCTAAGGGAAGAAGCTGCAAAGTCAAGAGCCATCATCCAAAAGAGTATGAAGAAGTCTGCTGACAGACAAAGGATGATGAGCTTCTTGAAGCTGTATGGATTCTCCGGAAGGAGACTTGGCCCTATGTCTCTATCCACAATGGATGAACATATAAGGGTAATCAAGCAGAAGATCAAGAGTAGAGAACTGATTGACTTACACTCTCTTCCAAATCAAGTCCCACCTGAAGTGGAGGTTAAGGTTGAACAACCTGAGACAACACAACCCGGACCTCCTGCTGAGCCTCAGCAAGCTTCATCTTCTGATCCACAACAGGGTCAAACTCCCTCTCCTTCTGAACCTGTGAGGGAGGAACACCCAACTGAGAAAGACAAGGATGATCAACAAGGTGCTGCAGACCAGTCTTCTCAGTTAAAGTCCTCTTAGAGGAAGAAGAGGATGACTTCTAAACCAAAGTCTAAGAAGAAGAAGCCTGAATCATCTACCTCTACACCTCAGGCTGAGTCAGATCAACCTGAGGAAGTGCATGAAGAGGCAGCCCAATCAACTCCAATTCAAGTGGCTCCTCTTGCAGCTGAGACACCCATCTTATCCTGGACCTTCTCTACTAATCCAGAAAGATGGCATGTAATCAGAGATCAAGGTGTGAGAATGTCTATACATGGCAAGACATAATCAACTTACCTCTGCATGATCTCTTTGAGATGAGAAGACACTATGAAAGTCTGAATGATCCTAACCATCTAATGAAGAAGGGTATGGTCATCATTGTGCTTAAGACTACTAACATCTGAAGATCTTCTATATGTTTTGGTAGCATCAGCCTAGGGGGAGTTTGTAAGGATTCCTTTAAGTCTGATGCAAACCAAAACATCCAAAGTCTTTCTGCAAGCAATGCACTAAAAAACTGAAGTAGAATTGCTTCGGAAGTTTTACACCATACACTAGAAATATTCTAAGTGTAACATCTTCCGAAGCCAAGACCAATATCTTCCGAAGCCAAATATGAAGTCTTCCGAAGCCTTAGAGACAAAGTCTTCCGAAGCTTCATCTTATGAAGACAGATTTCTTCCGAAGACTTTTAGTAACATGCTTTATCAGATGTACTGTTCCATAAAGCTGGACACCTTTCCGCTGCATCTCTGTAAAGTCACCAACTTACATGAGTTGGTGAAATGGTCCATGGTTTTTGTCACACCCCCGCTAAAAGCGGAAACACGGGGATGTAACGAGACCGGGATCGTCATAACACATGGTAAGCGATAGAGAGCAATATAAATAAATGATGACATGCGTGTCATGACGACACCCGACAACAAGGGGACTTGTGTCGTGTTTAGTCAATGTTCACGACAACATAGCCATAAGCAACATGATAATGATAACACATAATCACATAAGATGAAAATGTAAATGATAATTCCCACAACCCGGGAACAAGTTTCAAAAGTTGATAATTGTTTACAAGCGTTAACATTGTTCAAAAGATTGTTTAACAAAACATGTTAAGTCCCAAAATGCATCCTAGAGTCTCCACTAAGGCAACACACCTAGATTCCTGGACTTGCATGATCACCTGAAAAGATATGCTTAAAACGGTCAACAAAATTGTTGGTGAGTTCGCAGGTTTATGAAATAAAAATTGTAAGTGATGCTGTATTAAGTAAGCGCGTCGGAATACCGTGAATACAGTTATATACACAAGTAAATATCACATGACATGAGCTTTGCAACCAAACCTAGCGACGTACACAAAGAAATTGTCGGCATATATTCACCCAAGGGCCCGTTCCTGGCCATTGATGGTACCAACTAGTATACCATCGAACGAGGGTGGGGGTGTAAACCCAGTAGTACTACCAATACCTAACCGTCGGTTCCCACACTGGAATTAAATAGTTGCAAAGATAGAACCACACAGCAGACCCAAGCATGTATCAAATAGTACTTGCAACACATTATCACGTTGATTCCTTGTATGTAAAACGTATGTAAGTTGTACAGCATAAAAATTGTGTAAGCATACTTTTCCCCCAAGTTGTAAATGATTGAAATATTGTATAAGCGTAAAAAGGGGCCACGAAACTCAGTTGTTAGGTGGTAAGTATGTATGATCGATGTATCCCAAATGTTGAATGCAAATAAACAGTCAAACACCTATTGACAGTTATTGTATAGCATTAATGATATGATATATGTATAAGCGCGCAATAATGATGGGTCGGTTCGGGTCGTATCGGCTGGGTCGCGTATAACACACACAGACTGACACACGTACTAGATCCTATGTAGATCCAAGTACAAGACATTGTCGCCATTAAAGATGATGTTTTAAGTAAAAGTCTCATTGTTATTGAAGAAGCATTGATTAAATGTCAATGGTTATAAGTCAATTTGATCGTTGTAAAGTGTTAGTTCAATTTGTTCAAAATAGTTTCTGTGCCCTTTCTCGCGTTGACTTTAATATTTGTTGTCGAATAATGGCATTATTGTGTTAATGTTACCTCAACACCACACGACTTACTCACACCACGCACAAGGGATCAAACACAACAATTTCAGTCGCATAACAAGGTCAGACGCACGACTCAACCTCCATTCGTGCGAATCAACCCTCAATCGTGCGAATCAGCTTCATTCGTACGATTGAGCCTTCATTCGTATAACTGGCATTCAGTCGTACCACACAACACCCAATCGCACGACTCAACTTCCATACGCACGAATCAACCTTCAATCGTGCGAATTAGCTACTTTCGTACGATTGAACCTTCATTCGTGCGATTGGACTCCAGTCGTGCGAATCACGCACATTCGCACACATTCAGTCGGTCGCCTGATATGCAGAATCGCGAATGTGGTCGGGATGAGCAGCCCCCGAGCTGCTCTAAACACGGGTTTTACACCATAAGGACCTCCAGAAACACTCAACAAACATACACAAGCATGAAACACAAGCAAAGAGACCTCTCACGCACCCATACGACCTTGTATGTTCGGGTTGAACCCGCACACCCGGAACCCTAGTTTGGACAGCCGTGAAAAGGCTAGAAAATGGACAACCAAAGACAACTACCTGCTAGAAAAGGGGTAGTCTAGGCTGTAGACGGTGTCAAGACGAAGAAAACAAGACCTCTCGGGTTGGATTTGGTGCAAGAATGGTGATTTTGTGTGTGAAGAGGATGAAGATGAAGAAGATGGTGATAATGAGGATTAGGGCTGGTAAGGGGGTATTTATACCCAGCCCAAGTTTACAAAATTACAAGTTTAGTCCCTGCACTTAACCCCCGAGTTTTCCCAAATTTGGTTCGGTTGAAAAACGACTTTATTGAATGTTTTATTATAATTGTAAAAGTTTATTTAATGTTGTTATGACTTAAGAAATGGTTATATTAAAAACATTTATTATATTTATAAAATTATATATTTGACGTTTTTAAAGATGAAAGCTTTAAAAGTCCTTTTTAAGGTTAACACATGGTTATAACGAATACACACACAACGATAATAAAGCACACATGATATCCACATAAAGAGTCAAATAGAGATAAGGAATGACCAATCGTAAAAGAGATAACGGACAATCACGTTAATTGACGGACCTTAAAGTGACGGATGTCACATTATCCCCCAGTTGAGAGAATTTCGTCCCGAAATTTAGCTGGAGTTAGGTCCAAGAGTGTCATCCTCGAAAAGATGTGGATATTTGAGTTTCATCTGATCTTCGCGTTCCCATGTAAACTCTGGCCCTCGTTTTGAATTCAACCTTACGCGAACAATAGGTATCCTACTGCGTTTCAGTTGCTTGACCTTTCGATCCATGATCTCAATGGGTTCTTCAACAAAATGAAGCTTGTCGTCAATCTTGATTTCCTTGATTGGCACGCGAAGGGATTCATCGGCCAAACACTTCTTGAGGTTGGACACGTGAAAAGTATCATGCACACCGCTAAGCTCTTGTGGCAACCTTAACCGGTAAGCCACTGGACCGATCCTTTCAGTGATCTCAAATGGTCCAACGTATCTTGGGGCTAACTTCCCTTTCTTTCCGAATCGAACGACTCCTTTCTAAGGGGAAACTTTGAGTAACACACGATCCCCAACATTGAATTCTAAAGGCTTCCGACGATTGTCGGCATAGCTCTTTTGGCGATCTCGTGCGGCTTTAAGTCGATCTTTGATTCGGAAAATCTTGTCTGTTGTTTCCTGGATGATCTCGGGGCCTGTTAGTTGACTTTCACAAATTTCGGCCCAACAAACGGGAGATCTGCATTTCCTTCCATACAACGCTTCAAATGGAGCACATCCAATGCTTGTATGGTAGCTGTTGTTGTAGGAGAACTCAATCAACGGTAGATGAGCATCCCAGCTACCTCCAAAATCGATTACACACGCTCTCAACATGTCTTCTAGCGTCTGTATAGTGCATTCACTTTGGCCATCTGTTTGAGGGTGATAGGCTGTACTCATGTCTAACCGAGTGCCCATCGCTTTCTGTAGTGTCTGCCAAAAACGTGAAGTGAATCTGCTATCACGGTCAGATATGATTGACACCGGCACCCCGTGCCGTGTCACGAACTCTTTGATGTACAATCTCGCCAACTTATCCATCTTGTAGTCGTCTCGGATAGGCAAGAAGTGTGCGGACTTTGTCATTCGATCTACAATGACCCATATCGAGTCATGACAGCTGCTTGTTCTAGGGAGTTTGGTAATAAAATCCATAGCCATGTTCTCCCATTTCCACTCGGGAATTTTAGGTTGCTGTAATAATCCCGATGGCTTTTGATGTTCAGCTTTGACCTTCGAACACGTCAAGCATCGACTGACGTATAAGGCAATGTCTTTCTTCATGTCTGGCCACCAGTATAGATCCTTAAGATCATGATACATCTTGTCTGCACCAGGATGAAAAGAATATCGCGTCTTGTGGGCTTCATCCATGACTAAGGTTCGAACACCTCCCCATTTGGGTACCCATATGCGATCCATGAAGTACTGAATACCGTCATCCTTGCATATCATCTGTTTATCTAACCCCCGGAACTCTTCTCCCGCAAGGTTCTCTTCTTTCAAGGCCTCACTCTGTGCAATTTGGATCTGAGCTTTCAAGTTGGTTTGAATGGTCAATCCCAATGCTCGTGCACGCAGTGGTTTCACGCGTTCTTTGCGGCTCAAAGCATCAGCCACCACGTTAGCTTTCCCCGGATGATACCGGATTTCACAATCGTAATCACTGAGTAGCTCTACCCAACATCGTTGGTGCATGTTGAGTTCCTTCTGATCCAGAATATGTTGAAGGCTCTTATGATCGGTGAAGATGATGCATTTGGTGCCATACAGGTAATGCCTCCAAATCTTGAGTGCAAATACTACAGCGCCCAACTCAAGATCATGAGTGGTGTAGTTCTTTTCGTGCACCTTAAGCTGTCGTGAAGCGTAGGCAATCACCTTATCTTTCTGCATTAATACACATCCCAATCCTTGATGTGACGCATCACAGTATACCACAAAATTATCTGTTCCGTTTGGGAGAGACAGTATTGGCGCGTTGCACAACTTCTCTTTCAACGTTTGGAATGCTTGCTCTTGTGCATATCCCCAGTCAAACTTCCTGTCTTTCTGAGTAAGCAGGGTTAACGGTTGCGCGATCTTTGAGAAATTCGCGATGAAGCGACGATAATAACTGGCCAATCCTAAAAATTGTCGTATCTCTGATGGTGTCTGGGGCGTATCCCATTTCTTCACCGCTTCGATCTTGCCGGGATCTACGTGAATCCCGTCCTCATTAACCACATGACCCAAGAATTTCACTTCTCGCAGCCAAAATTCACACTTTGAGAATTTGGCGAAAAGTTTCTCTTCCCGTAGTAGCTCCAGAATTGCTCGAAGGTGTTCTACATGATCCTCCTTTGATCGGGAGTAGATAAGTATATCGTCTATGAACACGATCACAAACTTATCCAAGTAAGGTTTGCACACCCGATTCATTAGGTCCATGAACACAGCTGGTGCGTTAGTCAACCCGAACGGCATGACCAAGAACTCATAGTGCCCATAACGAGTCCTGAACGCAGTCTTCGGTATGTCGTCCTCGAAAACCCTTAGCTGATGATAACCAGAACGAAGATCGATCTTTGAAAAATACGAAGCTCCTTGCAGCTGATCAAATAAATCGTCGATCCTGGGGAGAGGATATCGGTTCTTTACCGTTAACTTGTTTAGTTCACGGTAATCGATGCACATGCGGAACGATCCGTCCTTCTTCTTGACAAATAGTACCGGCGCTCCCCACGGTGAATGACTCGGTCGAATAAAACCCTTCTCCAGTAGTTCCTGTAACTGACTAGACAACTCTTGCATCTCGGATGGCGCTAGTCGATATGGCGTTTATCGCTACCGGTGTAGCTCCAGGAACCAACTCAATACGGAATTCCACCTGTTGTGGAGGAGGTAAACCAGACAAGTCATCTGGAAATACATCTGGGTAATCCCGTACCACTGGAATATCCACCAGTTTCCTCTCTTCGTCTTTCTTTTCAACCACATGAGCCAGAAAAGCGTAGCACTACTTTCGTAAACTCTGGCGTGCTTTCATGCAGGAGATAAGCTTTAAGTTCTTACCCGGTCGTTCTCCCTGAACCTTCAGTACTTCCCCGTTTGGCATAGGGATACGTACTACTTTGTCTCGACAAACAATCTCTGCTCCATTTTGCGACAACCAATCCATACCCACAATCACATCGAAGCTTCCCAACTCGAAGGGTATCAAATCTATTTCAAAGGTATGATCCTCCAGCGTCAACGTACACTTCCTAATAATCTCATCGGCCTGAACAACTCTACCATTGGCCATTTCTACAGAGTAGCTAGTTTCTAGCCTACTAGGACTCAAATCAAGTAATTGCACAAACTCGGAAGATATAAAACTATTGTCTGCTCTAGTATCAAATAATATAGATGCGAAGTGATGATTGAGTAAGTGCGTACCCGTGACAACATTCGGGTCCTGACGAGCATCATTGGCTCCAATGATGAATGCACGTCCCCGAGGTGCATTCCCCTGAGTAGCCGGGCCTTGATTCCCAGCGATAGCCAACACCTGCTGCTGGTTGTTCCCCTGTTGACCCGGTGCCCGATTCAGTCTGGGACACATGTTTTTGTAGTGATCGGGGCTCCCACACTCAAAGCAAGCCCTTGCATTCCCGGCGGGGTTAACCGCGTTGACGGGTGCCACCAGATTCGGCGTAGTTCTGCAATCTCTTGCAAAATGACCCGGGCGCCTACAGTTAGCGCACACCCGGCACTGCGTCCCTGGGGGATGATGATAATTGCACCTGTCACATTTGGGGTGCGGTCTCACGTACTCTCTACTGGCCTGAGACACGGCCACAAAATTCCTGGTCGGCTTAGACCTCTTCTCAAATTTTCCGGCACTCGACCGGCTCGATTACCCAACATATTTCCTCTTCTCGGCTCCTCGGCCCAAAACCCCAGTTCTAACCATCTCATCAGTCAAAGCGCCAGCTTTCAGAATTGCGCTTTGAATAGTAGGAAGAGCGGCTGCTGTGACCATAGCTCTAATTTGAGGTGCGAGTCCCCAAATGTACCTTTCAATCCTCTTTGATTCTGGTGTGACTAAGTGCGGAACCAATCTTGCTAGCTCGTGAAAACGATCAGTGTAAGCTGCATGCCCTGCCCCCACCATGGCATGATTCCAGAACTCATGCTCCAGTTTCTGCATCTCGTTGAGAGGGCAGTATTCCTCGGTGATCAAGGCTTTGAATTCATCCCATGACATCTGCATCGCAGATTCTCTTCCTTGAGCTTGAACCTGGGTGTTCCACCAGGTTAGGGCCTTACCCTGTAGAGAACAAGTGGCATACTTGATCCTTTGACTGTCGAGGCACTCGCTGATGTCAATCACTGCCTCCATCTTTTCTAGCCACCTGGTTAGGGCTATCGCCCCACCTTTCCCGTCGAATTCCCTTGGTTTGCAAGCCACAAACTCCTTGTACGAACATCCCCGACGAGCTTTAACAACCCCAGTCTCAATACCGGCACTACCACCATTCCCGGTTTCTTGGTTGCTCTCGTTTCCGGTCTGGTTTCCGTTTCCCGTCTCAGTCTCGATCCCACCTTGGGCTCCATCATCGTTGCCACCATCCCCGTGAGGGTGGTGTTGCTGGAGTGCGTCGCTCACTTGGGCCACAATAGTAGGAATCAGTGCGGCCAATTGTTGAGCAATCAGGGCTGCCATGTCGGCGTTCCCTGTCCCTTGACTGTTACTGGCAGGAGCATCGTTTGCTCTTGGTGCTCTGCCTCTGCCTCGACCTTTGCCTCTTGGGGCTTCACTCCCGCCACTACTGCTACGGGTAACTCTTCGAGGCGGCATGTTCTAATCTTAAAAGAGGTAACATATCAGCTTTGGTCACCATAAGATACGCAAGTATTCCACTTATCAAATTCCAATGTTCATGTCCCGGTCGGTCAAGATCACCATGCAGCCCATTTCAAGCATATTCTCGGTATACCGGTGATGTTTATATATAGGGTTCCCCGCAGCGTTTCCACCACACCCACGATTTACCGAGAATGATGCCCGATCCGGTTACATGACATCCGACTTTCCTTTACATCATATCCATAATAATCCATCAAGTCCATGCATTTCATGTCAATATCATACTTATTGTCATCACACATCACAACAGTTGTAAGTCCATGTATACAATCACGTTTAGTCTAGTGGAGGTTGTCTATTCCCTCATCTTTCGAGGTTTCAGACATATTCCTCCTCAGAGTTAAGCTCAATGTCCAAGGTCAAGCGCAATAGCATGATCTGTGAAGATCTCTTCGGGTTTAATACCCGGATCTGATAAACTAACTCGGCGCGCAAAGGGAACGGAAGATCCAATAGAAGCATCCCCATAAAAGAGTGAGCACAGGGGCTCTCTCATAGGGCGGAAAGATCACATAACATATAGATGAACAAATCAAGCAGCGAGGAACACATACACGAGATATAATATGCATAAAGAGTCCTAGCATGCAAATCTACATGAAGGTTCCTAGGTTATAGTCTAGGTCAAGCGTATTGCCTAATTCTCTATAAACAATGGCTCTGATACCAATCTGTCACACCCTCGCTAAAAGCGGAAACACGGGGATGTAACGAGACCGGGATCGTCATAACACATGGTAAGCGATAGAGAGCAATATAAATAAATGATGACATGCGTGTCATGACGACACCCGACAACAAGGGGACTTGTGTCGTGTTTAGTCAATGTTCACGGCAACATAGCCATAAGCAACATGATAATGATAACACATAATCACATAAGATGAAAATGTAAATGTAATTCCCACAACCCGGGAACAAGTTTCAAGAGTTGATAATTGTTTACAAGCGTTAACATTGTTCAAAAGATTGTTTAACAAAACATGTTAAGTCCCAAAATGCATCCTAGGGTCTCCACTAAGGCAGCACACCTAGATTCCTGGACTTGCATGATCACCTGAAAAGATATGCTTAAAACGGTCAACAAAATTGTTGGTGAGTTCGCAGGTTTATGTAATTAAAATGTAAGTGATGCTGTATTAAGTAAGCGCGTCGGAATACCGTGAATACAGTTATATACACAAGTAAATATCACATGACATGAGCTTTGCAACCAAACCTAGCGACGTACACAAAGAAATTGTCGGCATATATTCACCCAAGGGCCCGTTCCTGGCCACTGATGGTACCAACTAGTATACCATCGAACGAGGGTGGGGGTGTCAACCCAGTAGTACTACCAATACCTAACCGTCGGTTCCCACACTGGAATTAAATAGTTGCAAAGATAGAACCACACAGCAGACCCAAGCATGTATCAAATAGTACTTGCAACACAGTATCACGTTGATTCCTTGTATGTAAAAACGCATGTAAGTTGTACAGCATAAAAATTGTGTAAGCATACTTTTCCCCCAAGTTGTAAATGATTGAAATATTGTATAAGCGTAAAAAGGGGCCACGAAACTCACTTGTTAGGTGGTAAGTATGTATGATCGATGTATCCCAAATGTTGAATGCAAATAAACAGTCAAACACCTATTGACAGTTATTGTATAGCATTAATGATATGATATATGTATAAGCGCGCAATAATGATGGGTCGGTTTGGGTCGTATCGGCTGGGTCGTGTATAACACACACAGACTGACCCACATACTAGATCCTATGTAGATCCAAGTACAAGACATTGTCGCCATTAAAGATGATGTTTTAAGTAAAAGTCTCGTTGTTATTGAAGAAGCATTGATTAAATGTCAATGGTTATAACTCAATTTGATCGTTGTAAAGTGTTAGTTCAATTTGTTCAAAATAGTTTCTGTGCCCTTTCTCGCGTTGACTTTAATATTTGTGGCCGAATAATGGCATTATTGTGTTAATGTTACCTCAACACCACACGACTTACTCACACCACGCACAAGGGATCAAACACAACAATTTCAGTCGCATAACAAGGTCAGACGCACGACTCAACCTCCATTCGTGCGAATCAACCCTCGATCGTGCGAATCAGCTTCATTCGTACGATTGAGCCTTCATTCGTATAACTGGCATTCAGTCGTACCACACAACACCCAATCGCACGACTCAACTTCCATACGCACGAATCAACCTTCAATCGTGCGAATTAGCTACTTTCGTACGATTGAACCTTCATTCGTGCGATTGGACTCCAGTCGTGCGAATCACGCACATTCGCACACATTCAGTCGGTCACCTGACTCAATCGCACACAGACACTCAGTCGTATGACTCAATCACATACACTCATTTGCACGCATGACTCAATCGCACACAGACACTCAGTCGCACAACTCAGTCGCACGACATGCCTAGTCGCACAACTCAGTCGCGCGATTGACTCAGACGCATGATCCAGTCGCACGACCCACTCAGTCGCACGGCTCAATCGCATGGATGACCCAGTCGCCTGATCTGCAGAATCGCGACTGTGGTCGGGATGAGAATCCCCCGAGCTGCTCTAAACACGGGTTTTACACCATAAGGACCTCCAGAAACACTCAACAAACATACACGAGCATGAAACACAAGCAAAGAGACCTCTCACGCACCCATACGACCTTGTATGTTCGGGTTGAACCCGAACACCCGGAACCCTAGTTTGGACAGCCGTGAAAAGGCTAGAAAATGGACAACCAAAGACAACTACCTGCTAGAAAGGGGTAGTCCAGGCTGTAGATGGTGTCAAGACGAAGAAAACAAGACCTCTTGGGTTGGATTTGGTGCAAGAATGGTGATTTTGTGTGTGAAGAGGATGAAGATGTAGAAGATGGTGATAATGAGGATTAGGGCTGGTAAAGGGGTATTTATACCCAGCCCATGTTT
This sequence comes from Flaveria ramosissima, assembly GCA_025215565.1. Lineage (NCBI taxonomy): Eukaryota > Viridiplantae > Streptophyta > Magnoliopsida > Asterales > Asteraceae > Flaveria > Flaveria ramosissima. Next base: position 30,378,240 of record CM046033.1, read on the forward strand.
GCAAAATTACAAGTTTAGTCCCTGCACTTAACCCCCGAGTTTTCCCAAATTTGGTTCGGTTGAAAAACGACTTTATTGAATGTTTTATTATAATTGTAAAAGTTTATTTAATGTTGTTATGACTTAAGAAATGGTTATATTAAAAACATTTATTATATTTATAAAATGATATATTTGACGTTTTTAAAGATGAAAGCTTTAAAAGTCCTTTTTAAGGTTAACACATGGTTATAACGAATACACACACAACGATAATAAAGCACACATGATATCCACATAAAGAGTCAAATAGAGATGAGGAATGACCAATCGTAAAAGAGATAACGGACAATCACGTTAATTGACGGACCTTAAAGTGACGGATGTCACAGTTTTGGTAACTGTACATTGAGGTCTTGAGTCCATGCTTTCTACTTTATGTACTTTTATCCTTTTGTAATATATTAGGATGTGAGCTATGGCATGTCATACTCACAAGTCAAAAGGCAGATATGTCTTCTGATTCTACAATTGATTTTGTTTGTGTCTAGTCAATTGTATCCAGCTGGCTTTCAAAGTATAGCCGGTTGTAGGTTGTAGTATAAGTATTCCATGTTCTAGTATCTTTCTTTATGCTTTGTAACACTTGCAATAGAACTTAAGAAAGCAATATACTGCATCCTTGAAACCCAATCTCTTGTTCTGTCTCTTACTTGTTATTTGTGTTCTTAGCATCATTATTGGTGGTTAATCCAGTTTACTGTTTGTTTAAGTTTGGTTAATCTCCTCTTTGTTTTGTTGTGTTGTAAGTGACCACCCTTCACCGGTCCTGCAATATGTACCTAGTTTATGAGCTTAATGTTAAATGTCTTTCATGTCTTACATATATGTAATGAATGAGTTGAATGAAATGAAATATGTGTTTGATGCTTATATTGTTTAATGTTTCATTGTTTATTATGTCATAACGCATATTGAACTAACTATATAGGTTTGTGGTTGTTTACATAGTTCTTAGTCAAGAATGGTTAAGGAATGTGTTTAAACTTAATCGTAGTTTCTAGTCAAGAATGGTTGAGGAATGTGTTTAAACTTAATCGTATGAAGTATTCATGCGAATGGACCATGCTAATGGACCATACGCATGAACACTTCATGCTAATAGACCAGTCGCACGACTGAACCAGGAGACTGGATCAGTCGCACAATTGAGACATAAGATAGGCTCAATCGCACGACTGAACCTTCAGTCGTACGTATGAACAATCGTATGATTCAGTCGCACAACTGAACCATACTAATGGTTCGGTCGCAAGATTGACAAACCCTAACCTATAAATACCACTTAATTTGTGGAAAAAGGTGACACCTGAAGAATTTCGACTCACAGACGTACCCTAGCCGCCTAGAGACTCCAGAAAACCTGTTCCAACTTCAGAGATCGCAGTTGATCGTGTTCTAATCGTTCATAACGTTTCTTTAATCTCTAGATTGATCGAAACTGCTTTCTCACTGATTGGATCGCCAATCAAATAGGATTCCGCACTATTTCATTAGGTATACACGCATTATCAGTTAGTACTCCGTCCGTACACGGTCCTAACAAGTGGTATCAGACCTTCAGCTCTTGATTTTGCGTGTTGATTCGATTAGTTTTGGTGAAAAAAAACAAGTTTTTCATTCAAAAGAGTCAATTTTTGAGTAAAAAACAGTGTTTTTAGTGTTTCCAGATCTAAAAGTTTACGTTTTTGGGCATAGGGCAGATTAGGGTTCGTGAAAAATCGTATTTTTGTGTCAAAGTACCAAAAACCTTCGAATTTTCAAATTCAGCAGCCTTAGTCGCACGATTGACTCAATCGCACGACTGAACTCAATCGCACCTCCCATACGCACGATTGAACTTAGTCGCCCATCCATTCGTACGACTGAACACCCCATTCGCATTGTCCATTTGCACTTTTTCAATCACACTATTGACTCATCCGCATTGGTTCAATTGCACGATTGATTCATCCGCATTAGTCCATCCGCACGATTGACCCAATACATCTTTCCATTCCCACCAGTAAAACAGTTTTGTTCTAACTCTCATAGTTTAAAGAAATGGAAGATCAGCACTCTGCGTTTACTGCCAGTAGAGACTCTCGAATCCAGAACCTTCTGCTTCTGGAGAATGAAATTGGAAATCACAATAAGCCACCTAAACTTATAACGTTAGATGAGTACCCGCAATGGAAGCAAAGGTTTGAGATTTATCTAAATGGAGTTGATCCCAATCTGTGGGAAGCAATCGAGACAGGTTATAGCATGCCGGTTGGTGCTGATGGTGTTAAACTTACCTTGGGTGGCATGACTGATAGCCAGAAGGTGAAGTACAATGCTGAGAAGAAAGTGTATGCTCTGTTGACTCAGTCAATACCTAAGGATATATTCCACCACTTTACTGAGAACACATAGGCAAAGAAGCTATGGGAAGCCTTGGAAAAACGATACGACGGGAATGCTTGTTGAAAGCTCTAAAAGCAAAGGCTTTGAAGAAAGAGTTTGATATCTTCTCGTCAATGGGTAAAGAGAGCTTGGATGATGTCATAGATAGATTCTACCATTTAATGAGTGAGCTGCATACTCATGGAGTGACAACGTCAATGGAAGATATGGTCTCAAGCTTTGCCGATGGTCTGCCAGAGAAGTGGGCCTCGTTTGTGTCGAATTTGAGACATAACAAGTTACTGGAAAAATTAGACATAAATGACTTCATCCTGAAATTGAGAGAGGAGGAACTGATGATGAAATACAGGTCACAAAAAGGATCCTATGACCAGAATCCTTCACTTTATAGATCCTCTTCCACTTCAACAAGTTCAGGAGCACCTCTTCAAACGGCATTTGTGTCTAGTTCAACCGCTCCTTCTCAATCCACAGCTTCAGGATCTGAAACGTTAGGGTCGTCTTGCACCCAATATATAGTACCTAAAGCAACTGCTACTAAGTTGAAGACCGAGAATCTCGGGAATATCACTGTGGAGGTTTCAAAGGAGCATATGGACCTTTTAGCTGTGGTCGTTCATTCTTATGATGGTCTAGTTGCAGGAAAGATGGGTAATTACCATCTGGCTGATGAGGATTACGAGCAGGTGGACGAGAATGAATTAGAAAGAATGGACATTATCTGGGCTTTAGCAAGTGCTGTCAGGCGAGCTAAGAAGTTTGTGAAGAAGACAGGACAGAACTTGATAGCAACAAAGGATACAACTTTTGGTTTTGACAAAACCAAAGTTACCTGTTTTAACTGTGGAGAAAAGGGTTTTGAGAGAGTGCCCGGGGCCTAGGTGCTAGCGGATGAGAGGGGAGATCACGCTCGATCTCTCCTTGTCAAGAGTCGTGATTCTTATGTTGTAAAGAGGTTGTAATCATTAGGTTTTATCAATGAAACCATTTTATTAAAGTTCGTTCTATTGTTTGTCTCTTGGTTGTTTATCCTTCCGTCAAGAACACGCTCGGATGTCTACTGATCCAGCGGATTCACAGACAATGTCCATGTACTCGACATCATACGGGCTAAAACATTCTAGATCATCAAAACAGAATTGAAAATCACTACGATGTCCATTTCCTGAGATAGAGGCACAGCTGTCCTGAAAGGGACTTGGCTGATCCTGTTGAGACCTTGGAGTCTTAGGGAATTTGATGTATGGCCCAGAAGAACAAGATGGTTGTTGGGAGTAAGTCAGGTACTGCTGAGGTTTGGGGGTCCTGAGCCTTCAGCAACCATTAAAACATTGGTAGTAGGAAGGCTTGAGCGTCTACTCACCTCGTGGCCTATTTTGTTCTCCATCTCTAAATGGTATGCATCAAGGATGCGATATAGCTCAGTCATGGTGAGGGAGTTCAGAATGTCTGTCCACTTGATAGAGACACAATAGAACATCCACTTATTTGGGATAGCACTCATGATTTTTCTTGAGATATCTCTCATCTCAGGAGACACCCCCATGGACTGAAGTGAAGAGATAAGATTCATGTATCTGAAGTATTGCTGGCTAAGGGTCTCTCCAGCAATATAAGTGAAGTTTTCAAATTGTTGCTTCAGTGAATCTTTCTTGGAGCCATTGGAGCATGAAGACATCTGAGTCAAAGCATGAAAGAGTTCTGTTGGATCTAGAAATGCTGACGCAACCAAAACCAAACACTTAGACTATTTTGGTGCAACTAATAAAGGACTTCCAAAGCTAAGTGTGGAACTTCCGAAGGAAATGGAGTTCTTCCGAAGACAAGTGAAAGATCAACTTCCGAAGGAAAACTCCAACTTCCGAAAATGAAGTGTTCTCTTCCGAAGTCCAAGACTTAGAAGAAATCAAGAGTTCAACTTCCGAAGTATAAAGATGTGAAGAAGTCCTCAAGCCTCGGAAGAAGTAGCCTCTTCCGAAGTATAAGTGGCTTCGGAAGAAAAAGTTCTTCCGAAGCCAATTAACCTTCGGAAGACACTAGTATGGACCAGTGGACATAAGTATGGTCTCTCTGACATTCCGCTGCAGACCTCTGACATAATGCATTGCGTTTTATCTAAAGCCCATGTAGTTGACCATACTTTATTCCACTGTTCACATTTATCAGTTAGTACAGTTGCCAACTTTAGTTGGTGACAAAAGGTAAGTCATGGACATGTCATGACTACCTTATCTTAGATACTACTTTATTTAAGATACCTTAACTCTAGCATCATAGTATATGCTTTAGTCATAGGTTTCCAGCTGGTATCAAAGTATATACGGCTATAAATATAGTTTCTCATTGTAACTCATGTAATATGCTTGTAAGAGTCTTGTAATACTTTGAGTTGAAAAGTAATATATACAAGTACCTTGAAAATTATTTCCTTGTGTTCTTTGTTACTTAGTATATTTTAATCAACTCTTAGAAGGGATTCTGCATCATCATCTGATCCGAGTGTGTTACAAGTGAGTTTGAGAGAAAAACTAAGTGTTAAGTGACAAAAACCGATCCTGCAATTGGTATCAAGGCTTTTTAGGCTCTTGATTGTGAGATCTTACCATCCAAATCAACCTGTTTTTCACTCCTCCCTACATCACACTAAAAAATGGCCCTCAACCAAACGTCTAAAGTAGAGATGGGGACGATGACTAAAGCACCTATCATTACCCCTGAAAACTTTAGATCATGAAGCAGATGTATGGAAGTCTTCATCAGATATCAAGACAACAAAATATGACAATCTATTGTCAATGGCCCTTACAAACCAATGGTGGCAGCACCAGGTGGAAACTACGCCATGATAGAGAAGGCTGTAGAAGACTACTCTGATAAAGACCGGAAGAAGCTGGACATTGATAGTAATGCTATGACTAGTCTGATGACTGTTATACCCAACTCCATCATGGTAGGGTTTGAGCATTGCAAGTCACCTAAAGAACTGTTTGATGCACTTGCTCAGATGTACTCCAGCTCCAATGACTTTAAGAAGGATTCCCTGAAGCAACAGTTTGGGAACATCACTTATATTGCTGGAGAGACCCTCAGCCAGCAATACTTCAGGTATATGGATCTTATTTCCTCCCTTCAGTCTGTGGGAATTGCCCATGACCTAAGAGATCTCACAAGAAAGTTTATGAGTGCACTCCCAAATGAGTGGACGGTCTACTGTGTCTCTATCCAGAGAATAGAAAATCTGAACACACTCACCATGACTAAACTTTATGGCAACCTTTATGGATATCGTTTAGAGATGGAGAACAAGAGAGACCATCAGAAAAGCAGACCCTTAAGTCTTCCTGCTAGCAACGCTTTAATGGTTGCTGAAGACTCAGGACCTTGCGACCTCAACAGTACCTAACATACACCCAGCAGCCATCCTGTTCTTCTGGGCCATACATTACATTCCCTAAGACTCCAAGGTCTCAACAGGCTCAGCAAAGTTCTTTTCAGGACAGTTGTGCCTTTGTCTCAGGAAATGGGCACACTAGTGACTATCAGTATTGCTTTGATGATCTAGAGTGTTTCAGCCCAGATGATGTGGAGTATGTGGACATAGTCCAACAAATGGCTCTATTAACCTATAGAGCAAAGAAGTTATTCAAGAGAACTGGAAGGCAGTTTCCTAAAAACCCAACTAACAGCAAGTTTGGGTTTGGCAAGACAAAGGCCAAATATTACAACAGTAACCAACTTGGTCACTTTGCCAGGGAATGCAAGGCTCCCAAGTCAAATCCGGGAACCCCACAGGCCTCCACACATCCCTCTACACCAAAAGCCAATGGGAAGTTAATTGAGACAGCTGTTATGGCTCAAGAAGTTGACTGCAGCTTCATGGTACAGGATGTGACTCCTGCTCAAGCACTCATGGCTGGATTAGATGACAACAAGGTATATGAACAACTCTATACTCCAGCTTGTATTGCTAAGGTTAAGTTATATCAGGACTATAATATGGAAATTAAATCTGATATTGAGTCCTTAAACATTTTAAAATCTGATTTTATAAGGGCTGAATCTGACTATCAATATAAAATTGAAGAGTTAGAGAAAACTATGTCCTTGTTAAAACATGAAGACACAAACTACAAGACTCAAATCAAGGATTTAAAATCCAAATTGTCTGAGGCTCAAGCCTAACTTGTCACAGCTGAGGCTCAAGCCAGGAAGCATGCTATTTCTGAGCAAAACTTCCAATCCATTCTTGCATCATCCTCTAACTCAAAACTTTGTTACCAAAACAAAGGTGGGTTGGGAACCAATGAAATTGCTCCACCATATTCTTATGAGTCTATTAGACAACCAATGTGTGGTACTGAAGAGCAAGAGGTTCCATCTGCTGACCCACCTTCCCATGAGTCAAAGAGTGATGCAACTATGGAGACCATCATAGGGAAGAACCAGGTAATATTACCCACTCCTACCGGTGATGATCAACCTCTGACCACCAAAGCCAGAAGAAGTTGAGCTAAGGCAGCCATAAAAACTACCAAGAAAGTGGCTGAGACCAAGCTGAAGATAGACCCAAAGCAAAAGGGTTTGTTCATCTCAGCTGGATTCCAGGTGGTAGGAAACTCTGATTCAGGAAAGGGGTGTAGTACCAGCACTCCTGTCCTACCAAAGGATCAAAAGTTTAAGGGAAAGTGTCACACCCCCGCTAAAAGCGGAAACACGGGGATGTAACGAGACCGGGATCGTCATAACACATGGTAAGCGATAGAGATGCAATATAATAAATGATGACAAACGTGTCATGACGAGTCCCAACAACAAGGGGACTTGTGTCGTGTTTAGTCAATGTTCATGACAACATAGCCATAAGCATAACATGATAATGATACACATAATCACATAAAGATGAAATTGTAAATGTAAATTCCCACAACCCGAGAACAAGTTTCAAAAGATGATAATTGTTTACACATATCAACATTGTTCAAAAGATTGTTTGTCAAAATATGTTAAGTCCCAAAAATGCATCCTAGGGTCTCCACTAAGGCAGCACACCTAGATTCCTGGACTTGCATGATCACCTGAAAAGATATGCTTAAAACGGTCAACATAATTGTTGGTGAGCTCGCAGGTTTAAGTAATAAAATGTAAGTGATGCTGTAATAAGTAAGCGTAATGGAATACCGTGAATACAGTTATATACACAAGTAAATTCATATGACATGAGCTTTGCAACCAAACCTAGCGACGTACACAAAGAAATTGTCGGCATATATTCACCCAAGGGCCCGTTCCTGGGGCCACTGATGGTACCAACTAGTATACCATCGAACGAGGGTGGGGGTGTCAACCCAGTAGTAGTACCAATACCTAACCGTCGGTTCCCACACTGGAATTAAATAGTTGCACAGATAGAACCACACAGCAGACCCAAGCATGTATCAAATAGTACTTGCAACAAAGTATCACGTTGATTCCTTGTATGTAAAATGTAAGTAAGTTGTACAGCATTGAAAATGGGTAAGCATACTTTTCCCCCAAGTTGTAAATGATTGAAATATTGTATAAGCGTAAAAATGGGCTACGAAACTCACTTGTAAGGTGGTAAGTATGTATGATCAATGTAATCGCAAATGTTGAATGCAAATGAACAGTCAAACACCTATTGACAGTTATTGTAAGCATTAATGATATGAAATAAGCGCGCAATAATGATCGGTCGGTTCGGGTCGTATCGGCTGGGTCGCGTGTAACTCACACAAACAGACACACGTACTAGACCTTATGTAGATCCAAGTACAAGACATTGTCGCCATTGATGATGATGTTTGAGTAAAAGTTTCGTTGTTATTGAAGAAGTATTGAATATGTGTCAATAGTTATAAGTCAGTTGATCGTTGTAAAACGTTAGTTTAATTTGTTTAAAATAGTATTTGTGCCCTTTTTAGCCTTGAGTTTAATCTTTGTGGCCGAACAATGGCTATTGTGTTAATGTTACCTCAACATCACACGTCATACTCACACCACGCACAAAGGAGATCAAACACAACATAAAGTACTTAATACACATCCCAATCCTTGATGTGACGCGTCGCAGTATACCACAAAATCATCAGTTCCGTCTGGGAGAGACAATATAGGCGCGTTGCACAGTTTCTCTTTCAACATTTGGAACGCTTGTTCTTGTGCATGTTCCCAATCAAACTTCTTGTCTTTCTGAGTAAGCAGGGTTAATGGTTGTGCGATCTTTGAGAAATTCGCGATGAAGCGCCGATAATAACCGGCCAATCCTAAAAATTGCCGTATCTCTGATGTTGTCTGGGGCGTATCCCATTTCTTCACCGCTTCGATCTTGCTGGGATCTACATGAATCTCGTCCTCATTAACCACATGATCCAAAAACTTCACTTCCCGCAACCAAAATTCACACTTTGAAAATTTGGCGAAAAGTTCTCTTCCCTTAGCAGCTCCAGAATTGCCCGAAGGTGTTCTTCATGATCCTCCTTTGATCGGGAGTAGATAAGTATATCGTCTATGAACACGATCACGAACTTATCCAAATAAGGTTTGCACACCCGAATCATTAGATCCATGAACACAGCTGGTGCGTTAGTAAATCCAAACGGCATGACCAAGAACTCATAGTGCCCATAACGAGTTCTGAACGCAGTCATCGGTATGTCGTCCTCGAAAACCCTTAGCTGATGGTAGCCAGAACGAAGATCGATCTTTGAGAAATACGAAGCTCCTTGTAGCTGATCAAATAAATCGTCGATCCTGGGGAGAGGATATCGGTTCTTCACCGTTAACTTATTCAGTTCACGGTAATCGATGCACATGCGGAACGATCCGTCCTTCTTCTTGACAAATAGTACCGGCGCTCCCCACGGTGAATGACTCAGTCGAATAAAACCCTTCTTCAGTAGTTCCTGTAACTGACTAGACAACTTTTGCATTTCGGATGGCGCTAGTCGATATGGCGTCTTCACTACCGGTGTAGCTCCAGGAACCAACTCAATACGGAATTCCACCTGTCGTGGAGGAGGCAAACCAGACAAGTCATCTGGAAATACTTCTGGGTAATCCCGTACCACTGGAATATCCACCAGTTTCCTCTCTTCGTCTTTCTTTTCAACCACATGAGCCAGAAAGGCGTAGCACTGCTTTCGTAAACTCTGGCGTGCTTTCATGCAGGAAATAAGCTTTAAGTTCTTACCCGGTCGTTCTCCCTGAACCTTGAGTACTTCCCCGTTTGGCATAGGGATTCGTACTAGTTTGTCCCGACAGACAATCTCTGCTCCATTTTGCGACAACCAATCCATGCCCACAATCACATCAAAGCTTCCTAGCTCAAAGGGTATCAAGTCTATCTCAAAGGTATGGCACTTCCTAATGATCTCATCGGCCTGAACAACTCTACCATTGGCCATTTCTACAGAGTAGCTAGTTTCTAGCCTACTAGGACTCAAATCAAGCAATTGCACAAACTAAGAAGATATAAAACTATTGTCTGCTCCAGTATCAAATAATATAGATGCGAAGTGATGATTGAGTAAGTGCGTACCCGTGACAACATTCGGGTCCTGACGAGCATCATTGGCTCCGATGACAAATGCACGTCCCCGAGCTGCATTCCCCTGAGTAGTCGGGCCTTGATTCCCAGCTATGGCCATCACTTGCTGCTGGTTGTTTCCCTGTTGACCCGGTGCCCGGTTTAGCCTGGGGCACATGTTTCTGTAATGATCAGGGCTCCCACACTCAAAGCAAGCCCTTGCATTCCCGGCGGGGTTAACCGCGTTGACGGGTGCTACAAGATTCGGCGCAGTTCTACAGTCTCTCGCCAAATGCCCCGGGCGCCTACAGTTCGCGCACACCCGGCACTGTACCCCTAGGGGATGATGATAGTTGCACCTGTCACATTTGGGGTGCGGCCCCACATACTCTCTTTTGGCCTGAGACACGGCCACAAAATTCCTGGTCGTCTTGACCCTCTTCTCAAACGTCCCGGCACTCGATCGGCTCGATTTCCCAACATCCTTTCGCTTCTCGGCTCCTCTGCCCAAAACCCCAGTTTTAACCATCTCATCAGTCAAAGCGCCAGCTTTCAGAATTGCGCTTTGAATAGTAGGAGGAGCGGCTGCTGTGACCATTGCTCTAATTTGAGGCGCAAGTCCCCAAATGTACCTTTCAATTCTCTTGGATTTCGGCGTGACCAGATGCGAAACCAATCTTGCCAGCTCATGAAAACGATCAGTATAAGCTGCATGCCCTGCCCCCACCATAGCATGATTCCAGAACTCATGCTCTAACTTCTGCATCTCGTTGAGAGGGCAGTATTCCTTGGTGATCAAGGCCTTGAATTCATCCCATGACATCTGCATCGCAGATTCTCATCCTCTTGCTTGAACCTAGGTGTTCCACCAGGTTAGGGCCTTACCCTGTAGTGAACAAGTGGCATACTTGATCCTTTGACTGTCGAGGCACTCGCTGATATCGATCACTGCCTCCATCTTTTCCAGCAACCTGGTTAGGGCTATCGCCCCACCTTTCCCGTCGAATTCCCTTGGTTTGCAAGCCACAAACTCTTTGTATGAACATCCCCGACGAGTATTAACAACCCCAGTCTCAATACCGGCAGTACCCCCATTTCCGGTCTCCTGGTTGCTTTCGTTTCCGGTCGGGTTTTCGTTTCCCGTCTCAGTTTCGATCCCACCATGGGCTCTTTCTCCGTTGTCTCCGTCATCGTTGCCACCATCCCCGTGAGGGTGGTGTTGTTGGAGTGCGTCGCTCACTTGGGCCACGATAGTAGGAATCAGTGCGGCCAACTGTTTAGCGACCAGGGCTGCCTTGTCAGCGTTCCCTGTTCCCTGACTGTTACTGGCAGGAGCATCATTTGTTCTCGGTGCTCTGCCTTTGCCTCTGCCTCTGCCCCTTGGGGCTTCACTCCCGCCACTATTGCTACGGGTAACTCTTCGAGGCGAGATGTTCTATTCATAGAAAAGTAAACACATAAGCTTAAATCAATTGAAAGTGTGTATCCATAACACTCATTATGTCCAGTATTTCATGTTAATATCACACTTATTGTCACCACACATCGCATGCAATTCGTGCAGTTCTCACACCATGAATTAATAATGTTTCAATGATAATCCATCACAACAGTTGTAAGTCCATGTATACAATCACGTTTACTCTAGCGGAGGTTGTCTATTTCCTCCTCTTTCGAGGTTTCAGACATAACCTCCTCAGGGTTAATCTCAATGTCCAAGGTCAAGCGCAATAGCATGATCTGTGAAGATCTCTTCGGGTTTAATACCCGGATCTGATAAACTAAATCGGCGCGCAGAGGGAACGGAAGATCCAATAGAAGCATCCCATAAAAGAATGAGCACAAGGGCTCTCTCATAGGGTGGAAAGATCACATAACAAATAGATGTGAACAAATCAAGCAGCGAGGAACACATACACGAGATATAATATGCATACAGAGTCCTAGCATGCAAATCTACATGAAGGTTCCTAGGGTATAGTCTAGGTCAAGCGTATTGCCTAATTCTCTATAACCAATGGCTCTGATACCAATCTGTCACACCCCCGCTAAAAACGGAAACACGGGGATGTAACGAGACCGGGATCGTCATAACACATGGTAAGCGATAGAGATGCAATATAATAAATGATGACAAACGTGTCATGACGACACCCGACAACAAGGGGACTTGTGTCATGTTTAGTTAATGTTCACGACAACATAGCCATAAGCATAACATGATAATGGTACACATAATCACATAAAGATGAAATTGTAAATGTAAATTCCCACAACCCGGGAACAAGTTTCAAAAGATGATAATTGTTTACACATATCAACATTGTTCAAAAGATTGTTTGTCAAAATATGTTAAGTCCTAAAAATGCATCCTAGGGTCTCCACTAAGGCAGCACACCTAGATTCCTGGACTTGCATGATCACCTGAAAAGATATGCTTAAAACGGTCAACATAATTGTTGGTGAGCTCGCAGGTTTAAGTAATAAAATGTAAGTGATGTTGTAATAAGTAAGCGTAGTGGAATACCGTGAATACAGTTATATACACAAGTAAATTCACATGACATGAGCTTTGCAACCAAACCTAGCGACGTACACAAAGAAATTGTCGGCATATATTCACCCAAGGGCCCGTTCCTGGGGCCACTGATGGTACCAACTAGTATACCATCGAACGAGGGTGGGGGTGTCAACCCAGTAGTACTACCAATACCTAACCGTCGGTTCCCACACTGGAATTAAATAGTTGCACAGATAGAACCACACAGCAGACCCAGGCATGTACCAAATAGTACTTGCAACACAGTATCACGTTGATTCCTTGTATGTAAAATGTAAGTAAGTTGTACAACATTGAAAATGGGTAAGCATACTTTTCCCCCAAGTTGTAAATGATTGAAATATTGTATAAGCGTAAAAAGGGGCCACGAAACTCACTTGTTAGGTGGTAAGTATGTATGATCAATGTAATCCCAAATGTTGAATGCAAATGAACAGTCAAATACCTATTGACAGTTATTGTAGGCATTAATGATAAGAAATAAGCGCGCAATAATGATCGGTCGGTTCGGGTCGTATCGGCTGGGTCACGTGTAACTCACACAAACAGACACACGTACTAGATCTTATGTAGATCCAAGTACAAGACATTGTCGCCATTGATGATGATGTTTGAGTAAAAGTTTCGTTGTTATTGAAGAAGTATTGAATATTTGTCAATAGTTATAAGTCAGTTGATCGTTGTAAAACGTTAGTTTAATTTGTTTAAAATAGTATTTGTGCCCTTTTTAGCGTTGACTTTAATCTTTGTGGCCGAACAATGGCTATTGTGTTAATGTTACCTCAACATCACACGTCATACTCACACCACGCACAAAGGAGATCAAACATAACAATTACAATCGCACGACTCAACCTCCATTCGCACGATTCAACCCTCAATCGTGCGAATCAGCTTCATTCGTACGATTGAACCTTCATTCGTATGACTGGCTTTCAGTCGTACCACACAACACTCAATCGCACGACTCAACCTCCATACGCACGAATCAACCTTCAATCGTGCGAATTAGCTACTTTCGTACGATTGAACCTTCATTCGTGCGATTGGACTCCAGTCGTGCGAATCACGCACAATCGCATACATTCAGTCGGTCACCTGACTCAATCGCACACAATCATTCATACGCATGACTCAATCGCATACACTCATTCGCACGCATGACTCAATCGCATACAAACACTCAGTCGCACGACTCAGTCGCACGACATGCCTAGTCGCACAACTCAGTTGCACGATTGACTCAGACGCATGATTCAGTCGCACGACCCACTCAGTCGCACGGCTAAATCGCATGACAGACCCAGTCGCCTGAACTGCAGAATTGCGACTGTGGTCGAGCTGAGCAGCCCCCGAGCTGCTCTAAATGCGGGTTTTACACCACAAGGACTTCCAGAAACACTCAACAAACATACACAAACATGAAACACAAGCAGAAGGACCTCACACGCACCCATACGACCTTGTGTGTTCGGGTTGAACCCGAACACCCGAAACCCTAGTTTTGAAAGCCGTGAAAAGGAAAGAAAAGAGACAACCAAAGTCGTCTACCTGCTAGAAACGAGTAGTCTAAGTTGTAGATGAAGACTAGACGACGAAAACGAGACCACACGGGTTGGATTTGGTGCTAGAATGAAGAAGATGTGTGTGTAGACAGTGAAGAGATGAAGAAGATGGTGAAAATGGTGGATTAGGGCTGGTATGGGGTTTATATACCCAGCCCAAGTTTGCAAAATTACAAGTTTAGTCCCTGCACTTAACCCCCGAGTTTTCCCAAATTTGGTTCGGTTGAAAAACGACTTTATTAGATGTTTTATACTAATTGTAAAAGCGTATTTAATGATATTATGACTTAAGAAATGGTTATGTTAATAACATTTAATATATATAAAAAATGATATATTTGACGGTTTTGAAAATGAAAGTTTTATAAGTTTTTAAGGTTAACATATTATTATAATGAATACACACGCACAACGATGATAATGCACACAAGATATCAACATAAAGAGTCAAATAAGGATGAGGAATGATCGATCAAAGAATGTTTAACGGACAATCACGTTAATTGACGGACCTTAAGGTGACGGATGTCACAGAAAGATTGCTGATGAAGAAAAGAAGAACAAGAAACAGCAATCCTCAAGTTCCCAGAAGATTAACATTGATTGCATAATGTGTGGTCTGCAAAACCACATGGCCAAAGATTGTTACTACATTCCTGCTAACACACATTATGCAAACTATGTTAAAAGAGAAGGATTCAGGGAAGGTTTCTCATTTCGACCTTATAAATGGTTCAAATGATGAAAAAGGGAAAGCTTATTTCCAAAGCAAGGTTGCTTTCGGAAGAAAGTCCTTCTTCCAATGGGAAAATGGCTTCGGAAGTTAAAGCTGTCAAGACTCAAAAGAACAAAAGAGTCCCCTTGAAACCATCCTAGAAGAAGACTGCTTCGGAAGAAAGGGTGGTGAAGGTTTCTTCCGAAAAGAAAAAAGCTTCTGAAGAATGCCAAGCTACACAAGCTTCAACAAGCTCATCTTCTATGATCAACCAAGGGATGGAATTGAAGATCAAGGAAGATGTTGCAGCCCAACCTCTTCTTCAAAGACATCCATTGAACCCCCATGCATAAAATTTGGTTCAATTATGTCACTATCATTGGAAGAACCCAAGACCAACAAGGCTTGGGTTTCCAATCAAAACTAATCATCTCATCTTATATGCAGTGACATCCATATTTCAAGAATAACAACGTATGGATTGTGGATAGTGGATGCTCTAGGCATATAACAGGGAACAGGTCTTTCCTTCAATAATTTCAACATTTTGATGGAGGTCCTGTCCAGTTTGGAGGTGAGGCCAGAGGATATATTTTTGGCAGAGGGAGTATATCCAATGGTAATTTAAAAGTTGACAAAGTACACTTTGTAAAACATCTTGAACACAACCTGTTAAGTGTTCTCAGTTTTATGGTCAAAAGCATCAAATGCTCTTCACAGAACATGAGTGCATTATCCTCAAACCCGTGATGACAATTGCTCAGGAATTGGTGCTTCTTAGGTCTCCCAGGAAAGGGAATATGTACAAGCTTGATATGAACAAAGCTTCCCCACCGGGTGAAGTATCATGCTTTCTTTCCAAACATGATGGTAATGAGTCAACACTATGGCATAAATGAATATGTCATGTGAATTTTAAAACAATGAATAAATTAGTTAAAAATAACTTGGTACATGGTTTGCCTAAAAATGAATTTTTCTTCAAAGATAACTATGTTGCATGCCTAAAAGGGAAGCAACACAGGACATCTCATAAATCCAAAGTTGTTAACTCTATCACCACTCCATTACACTTATTGCACATGGATCTATTTGGTTCCACAAGTATAATGAGCATTGGAAGGAAATCATATTGCCTTGTGATTGTTGATGAGTTTACAAGATTTACATGGGTATTCTTTTTTAGAACTAAATATGAAGCTGCTGAAACATTAAAATATTTTATTTTTAAAATGGAAAATCAAATTGATCACAAGGTTAAAATAATTAGAAGTGATCAAAGGACTGAGTTTATCAAGTTCTTTATTCATTTTGTAACTCAAAAGGGATTGCCAGACAATATAGTGCTCCTACAACTCCTCAACAAAATGATGTTGCTGAGAGGAGGATCAAGACACTTATTGAGGTTGCTCGGACCATGTTAGCTGATTCAAAGCTGCCTATAACATTCTGGGCAGAGGCAGTCAGCACTACATGCTATGTGCAGAACAGGGTTCTTGTAGTTAAGCCACATGGAAAAACCCCTTATGAGCTATGGACCAAGAGGCCACCGCTCATTGGATTTCTAAGGTCCTTTGGCAGCAGGTGTACCATACTTAACACAAAGGACAATTTGGCAAAATTTGCTGAAAGTCGGATGATGCTATCTTTGTTGGATATTCCTCTAACTCTAAAGCTTATAGAGTTTATAACATCAATAATCAACAATTTGAGGAATCTTCCAACATTGTTGTTAATGAGCACACTCCTTGTGTTATGGGGAATGGCCCTGATCATATCTTTGATTTATAATTGTTTCCAAACTCTTCTAAACCATCTTATGAGAATGTTTCAGCTGGAACAGTTACTCAAAGTGACTCTGATGAAGACCAACTGTTTCAGTTACCCAGACCTATTCCAAGTTCTCCAAGAATTGCTGCAAACTAAGCTCCCACTATTGGCAGATCTGATAGCATGACTATCTCAAGAGATAGTGGAGCTTCAACCAGTGATCCACCTAATGAGCCTTAAAACTCATCTGGTGACACTGTACAACACCAAGCTAATGGATGTAGCATCTTGAAGGAACAGGCAACTGTTAATGATGCTTCACAATCAACAAATGATGATGATGTTTCTCATTCATTCAATCAGTCCTCATTGAATGAGTTTGAAACAGTAGTTGATCCCAGTGTTCAAGCTCCTGTGGAAAATATGTCCAATCTGGATCTATCTTTGCAACTGCAGGTGATCCCTAGAATTAGGATCCACAACACTCATCCAGCTGAGAACATTATAGGGGAAGTCTCTAAAGGTGTGAGAAAAAGAGGACAAACTCATAATGGGAATGTCTGTTTGTACTCATGCTTTTTATCCCAGATGGAACCCAAGAAGGTAGAAGATGCCTTGAAAGATAGTAGTTAGGTTGGGTTAATACAAGAGGAGTTGTTTCAATTCTAGAGACAAAAGGTTTGGAACCTATGTCCGCTACCATCCGGTCAAGTACCAATAGGCACCAAATGGGTTTTTAGGAACAAGAGAGATGATAGATGCTTGATTATCAAAAATAAGGCAAGACTGGTAGTTCAAGGATACACCCAAGAGGAGGGAATCAATTATACTGATGTCTTTGCACCTGTTGCAAGACTTGAGGCAGTTAGGATCTTCCTTGCTTATGCTGCATCCAAGACTTTTACTGTCTACCAGCTTGATGTCAAGTGTGCCTTTCTATATGGGGATATAGATAGGGAAGTCTACGTGTGCCAGCCTCCAGGATTTAAAGACCCACAGCACCCCAACTATGTGTGCAAACTGGATAAAGCTCTATATGGGCTGCACCAGGCACCTAGGTTGTGGTATGAGACATTGTCTCACTTTCTCCTAAAGAATGGTTACACCAGAGGTACCATTGATAACTCTTTTCATAAGGAAGTCTGGGAAGGACATTTTGCTCGTTCAAGTCTATGTTGATGATATCATATTTGGTTCCTCAAATGACTAAATGTGTAAGGACTTTGAGAGTATTATAAAGAAGAAGTTTGAGAGGAGTTTTATGGGAAAAATGGACTTTTTCCTTGGAATTCAAGTGAAGCAGATAAAGGAAGGGTTCTTTATCAATCAATCTAACTATGTCAATGACATTTTAGAAAGATTTGATATGAAAGATTGTAAGCCAGCCAAAATACCTATACCCAGAAACCATAATCTTTGTCCTGACTCTAAAGGGGAGGATACTAATTAACATCACTATAGGGAAATTATTGGTTCTCTGATGTATCTCACAGCAAGTAAACCTGATATCATGTTTGCAACTTGTATCTGTGCAAGATATCAGGCTGCTCCAAAGGTGTCTCACCTAGTTGCTGCTAACATAATCCTCAGATACCTCAAAATAGCACCTAAACTAGGCCTCTGGTATTCAAGGAACAACAATTTCAATTTCTATGGCTATTCTGATAGTGACTACGATGGCTGCAATATCAACAAGAAATCAACATCAGGTGGATGTCAATTTCTTGGTGGAATGATCATCTCATGGCAATGCAAGAAGCAATCTTGCGTTTTAACATCTAGTGCTGAAGCTGAATACATTGCTGCTGCTAGTTGCTATGATCAGCTGCTGTGGATGCAGCACCAGATGATAGTGTTAGGATCGTGTATTGAATGAAATACTAACTGATTAACGTGTATACCGAATCAAATAGTGCGGAATCCTATTTGATTGGCGATCCAATTAGTGAGAACATACGTAGAATCAATTATGGATTGAATCTAAACGTCAAGAAGGATATGGAATCGATCTAGTGCGATCTGTGAACTTGGAACAGGTTCTTAGAGGTCTCTAGACGGCTAGGGTACGTCTGTAGTCGAAGTGTTCTCAATTCTTACGTTTTTCCACGAATTAAGTGGTATTTATAGGTTATGGTTTCTCATTCGGGCGACTGAACCATTAGCATGGTTTAGTCGTGCGATTGAGCCATGCGGTTGATCCATTCGCACGACTGAGTGTTCAGTCGCGCGACTGAGTCAATCTCATGTTACACTCGTGCGACTGATCCAGTCTCCTGGTTCAGTCGTGCGACTGAGTCATTCGCATGAAGTTGTTCATGCGTATGGTCCATTAGCATGGGCCATTCGCGTGAGAACTTCATATTACTAAGTTTGAATGTATTAATTAATCATTACATTATTAAGACTCATTCAAACAACCACAAACCTATATAGTCAGTTCAACAAGCGTTAAACTACTAAAAAATGAAATAATAAACATTATAAGCACAACCACACATTGTATTTCATTAAGTATCCATTCAATTACATATGTGTAAGACAATAAAGACATATTATATTAAGCTCAGAAACTAGGTACACATGTATCTACAAACTCCCTCTTGGACCTACATTCATCTATTGTCTTACATTCTTCATAAGCTCCTCATATTTCTTGTACTTCTTCTCTCTTGTAACTCCTGCATGTATTTCAAATGCAAAGTAGAGTCTGATCACGTTTTGGAATTGTAGGGCTTGTACAATATCCTGCGAGTCATAGAACAGTGGCCACTTGTATAAGGTATAAACATCATCTACTGACAAGTTGGTAAGCCACATTGGGTCAAATACCCTAATAGTATCCATTCTGCCCTCTTTGTTCAGAACTATGACTGCCTCCCCTGTTCTCCAATCATAGTACCACCACTTAAAGTGTGGAGTGAAGTCCTGTGGCATTTCCCTTTGAGGGATTCTTGACATCGTACGTGGAGGACTCCACTTCAGCACTATCTTAGGCTTTCCAGTTATGGCATCAACTTCAGACTTTCTGACATACCTCGTAGGTTGTTGAGGTTTGAAGTTGACCCACCTGGTGTGGTACTCTTTCTTCAATGCAGCCTCAAACCAGCCTGACATCTTTCTCAAGTCAGCATATAACAGGTTCAGTTCGGCCAGCTGGTTGAGCTCAAAACCAAGTAGAGTCTTTAGATCATGTGGGAATCTAAAGTACTCAATACCCTTCTCTCTCTTTAGCCGCGTATACATTAAGATCATCAAAATAGGCCCAAGCGATAATCTTTCCTGACACCTTGTGATGTTTCTTCACTTTGTAGAGCTTGGTGTAGACATTCGGTTTTGGGCTCGGATCTCCTCAAAACATGCAGCCCATTCAGCCTTTCGGATGTTGACATCGGCGTCTAAGGCTTGGGCTTGTTCCTTATTCTTCTCAAAACATGCAGCCCATTCAGCCTTTCGGATGTTGACATCGGCGTCTGAGGCTTGGGCTTGTTCCTTATTCTTCTCGGACACTTGCTCCATTTTATCCAGTATCTCAAACGTATCACTGACCATGGAATCACCCAGGTTGGGAACCACATTTCCCTCTTTGTCAGCATACTCTGGATAGTGCTCTGCAGTTACGTCCTTGATCTCGATCTCATCAATGTCGTTCAGGTCGTCGTCACTGGTTGCTTCAAAGGTTGGAGCGTCCTTGATAATCTCATCAGGATTGAGTTTGAACATTTCGGTCAGTTGCTCATCAGTAAGATCATGAATGATTTCCCCCTCTTCAGGGGTGTAACTCACTGATCTCCTGACAATCCCTTGCAGATCAAGAATCATGGTTAGTTGAATCTTGACCTGCTAAAGGGGAGCAACATCATATTCGTCCATCTGAAAAATTTGGATCTACTTGATTTAGACATGTAACACATTAATCATTAGTTAATAATCAAAACAGAAACACATTAAATATATATAAACATTAAGTACAGATGTTTAATACATGATTCAAGTACAAAAGCTTTCAAATACATATATGTCTAATCATTACTTTTGTCCTGAATCGCAGGCTCATCAGTAGGTAAGGCAGAAACGAGGCTCGTTGGTCTTGATTTCTCTTTCTACGTCTCTCCTGACCCTGAGCTGAGGCAGATGCAGCTGCATCTCCTTCTTCATCATCATCATCATTCTGCCTTTCCCTTGTCTCTTCATCATCACTTGCCTCATCATCATCACTATCATCATCTTCATCATCATCATCATCATCATCACCATCGTCATCACCATCCCTTTCTTTTATCTTCAGAGGCTCATCCTTATTTCCTTTTGAGCTTGAGCATGATGGTCTTTTTGCCATCCTCCAACTCCTCTATCTTCTTTGCTGATAGAACTTTATGCTCCTAGAGTTGGGCAATCTCTTGGCTCTAAGCAGCCATCTGCTGTGCCTGCTGCTCAATCAGTTGCGCCTGCTGAGATATCTGCTAAGATTGTGCAGCGGTAAGATCTACCAACTGACGAATCTGAGCTGTCTTCTCGTCATCGGCTGCTAACAGCTTCAGCACCATACGGTTTAGTGCTGAGAGCTGTTTCTCTACCCAACTGGGAGGTAGAGATGAGCCAGACGGAAATGAGGGGTAAGATGATGGTCCTGCTGGTTGGGTAGAGGTGGTGATGGTGGCAATGGTGAAGATTGGGGGTGGTATAGATGTAGGTGGTGGTGGATGAGCTGTAGTGGTGGTGGTTTGGATGTGGGTACGTGATGGAGTGGGTGTGGTAGTGGTGTGTGAGGTGGTAGAGGTGGTGGTAGGTGGTGTGGTAGCTATGGTGGTGGTAGTAGTGGAAGGTGTGGCTGAGGTAGAGGTTGTGGTAGTGGATGAGGTCAGTGTAAACTTTAGTCTCTTCCCCTTCTTGCCATAGGGGTGTGCCATCCTCTTCTTCCTTGAGCCTCTAGGAACAGAGGCTCCCCCTTGGCTGCTGGGTGGGTCCGGGGCATATGTGGGATCTGAATCAACAACAGCATCCCCGGACTCCCCTGGGCGTCCACCAACCGCCCTCAAACCTCTCTCTATGGCAACCACCCTGCTGCCCACAGTCCTCGTGAGAGGCTCTTCATCACTCTCTTCCTCCTCATCAGGCTGAAAGTCCTGATGGAATCCTGCCGTCTCAGCTCCTCCGTGGGTGGATGATGGAGATATAAAATTTGTGGTAGTGGCCCTAGATTGGGTGGGGCCAGTATCTCCACCATCACCACTGTCATCATCGTCAGAATCATCGGATGGGAGCACAATCGGCTCAAAATCTGAGTCACTATCATCGTGACGCCACTTCCTCTTCGCTGGCGCCACGTAATCCACTCGAATCAAATGCCCAAATAGCCTCTTTACCGGGGGCTTCACGTGCTTGCCCCGATAAACCTTCATCCTGCCTAAGGTGGTATCATCCATCACCTCAAGCATCACAGCGTCTTCTTTCTCCTTGGGCAATGTTGGCAGCTTCTCATCAAAGATCATCTGAAGAAATCTAGGGTAACTGCAGAAACTCTCTTTGCCCTTAGCCTCAAGATTCTCTATCAAGTAAGAGAATATCATGTTCGAGAAGCTGAAACGGTGGTTCAGTACCAGTGCCACGTATGCATTTTGAATCTGGTCTGAAAGATCATCAAACCCACCCCTTCGCGAAGTAAAGCACTTAAGTATGACATGTGCTAAGTACTTGTACTGGGGACACAGGTTGCTCTTGTTGAGTACACATGCGTTGATATCCCCAGCATACTTCATCCTTAAGAAGCACCCTCTCACTGTAAGCGGGTGAAGTCTAGTAGGGTCGTCTGCATCGTCACCCAAACCTAGCACCCGACGAATATCCTTTAATGTAATCTCTATATCCCTCCTAAAAATGGAACTCCTGATGCTATATGGCTCATGTGAGCGGTCAACCTATGCCCCCTACCAGAAGGCCTGCTGAATAGACCTATAGGGAGTGCACTGAGTAGAAATGGCCTTGTAGATCCTGGATCGCTGGAGAAAAGCAATGATCCCCGCAAACTCGGGACCGTTCCGAGTCGTAGCATCTAAGTGAGCACATATGTTGTGCTTAGGGTTGATGGACCACCTGTCAGCCATCAATCTGTAACACAACAACACACAAGCATTAGATCACCACATAACACAAATCAGTACGAATTAATCTAGTTGAATTCATTCTGGTTCAATCATGCGATTGAAACATGCGACTGAGTTCAGTCGGTTGACCAGGCATGCGACTCGATTCAATCTAGTGAATGAGCATGCGATTGAGTTCAATCAGGCGACTGAGCATGCGAGTGGTTCAGTCGCCCGACTGAGCTCATTTGCATCAATCATTCGGCCGATTGAGTCATTCATTCAACTCCATCATGCGATTGTCGTTCATCCGTGTGTCCAGTCTCCTGTCCCACTATTTGTTCAACTGAAAATCAAATTTGGTCCAAAACTTAGAATTAGACGCCGTGTTTTGGTTCATTAGTCTCGCAATCCCTTAACTAATAACCTAATAACTTTAATTTCAACATTTTACTTAGTTTAGTTAGGTTATTTGTCTAGTAACTGTTCGGCTATTGTGTGGGACGAAATTCAACACTTAGGGCACCATTCCATCAGATTTCGGTGAGATGTCATCACAATTTACCTATATAACACTTCACAATCGTCAGAATATCAACATAAGTTGGAAATTTTGGTCTGATGAAATTTGTGCAGGGTAATGGTAAGGTTTACGATTTTAGGGCGATTGAGGGTGATGAGTTGAATGTGATAGACTATGGCCCTATTTATATACTAAATCTGATTTCAATCGGGCGACTGGACCCATTCGCTCGGTTCATTCGGGCGAATGGACCTCAGTCGTGCGATTGGATCATTCATCACATTCAGTCGGCCGACTGGGATTCAGTCGGGCGACTGACTCATTCGCACAACTCCATTCGGGGGACTCACTCAATCCTATGAGCCATGTGGTTGAATGGTTCATACGCATGCTCCAGTCGGCTATCTAGGGCATGAGTATGGTCCATTCGTGTCACACCCTGAGCCCAGGTAGGGTGGGACGTCACAGACTAGCAACAGCATATGGCAGCGGGAACAAACCATTACAAGAGCTCAAAGGAGAGAATATCACATGGCATTAATGTTTTTAAAATTGTCACACCCCAACCTTGACGGCAGAAACGTCGAGGAGTGAGAGTTAAGATCGTTCACAGCCACATAACGCTATTAATAATCCAAATATAATTTAAACATAAGTTTGATTTGTCACATTACAAACATAAGTCTCAAAGGAAATAAAAGCATAACATAGAATGTAACAAATCATTGCATTTTATTTATTTATCTAGGTCCATTCCTAGATGTGCAAGCTTCAAAGTGTAGATATCAAACTTGGGCGTTTCCTGAAACATGTTAAAAATAAAAGGTCAACAATAATGTTGGTGAGCATTCCATAGTTTTTAATACATAGATTATATAAAAGATGGCAATTCAAGTCATAAGTTAGTGAATAAAGTGATTAGGGATGTTATGAACAATGCAACAATCAAACCTCGACAAAGCTTTACAAGTGTCAAACGTTTAAAAGTATATACGATCAGCTAAGTGTACTTGGATCAACCAAAGTACGCTTGTCTTACCCATAGATCTATGACTTCGCTAGGCTAGCAATAGTTAATGATTGTACATATAACGCCATAACATGGTAACCACAAAAGTTCAACTAACCACAACTTTACAAGATGAATTGACATAGGTTTACAAGTCTCAAATAAGTTTACAAGTGCAATGATAATAAGTTAACATGTTTCACCCCAAAGTGTGAAAATAAGCAAAAAGGGGTATGCAAAATACTCACTTGATCAATAAGTATATAATTGATGAATAATAAGAAAATAATAGACGGCGTTCCAACGTAAACCTTCACAATGCTCCTAAAATATACATATTTACAAACTTTAAGTTCGATTATAATAAATTTAACGTGTTAACGAGAACTAGGGTTTTTAGGTGAAATTTGGGGATTTTTGTAAGTACATTAAATATTTAAATAAAGAAATTTACCACTTATGTATTTTAATAGAAAATGAAATTAAACCATTTGTAACAACTAATAAAGTTTAAATATAAAATTTAAATAAACATTTTAAATTGTCATGATTTTAAAAGGTAACGTTTGGACCGACACTAACTTATTATTTTTTATTTGGAATCCATTTTAGTAGAATCAAACCAAGAACAACATTTGTTAAGAGATTTTAAAAAAAATAATTCATTATCTAAATTTATAAAAATTCAAAAAAATATTTGGTGTTTAAAAATATTTAAAGTTTACAAGAAAACTATTTTTATATTTATTAAAAATTTTCTATAATTAATTTGAGGGTTAAAAAGGCCTTAAAATTATACATGAGGGTGCCCGGGTTCGAACCCGGGACCTCATGGTAGAAGGGGCAATGTCTTAACCAGTGAACCAGGGCCTTAGCCGTGGTTTAAGTTGGTTTCGAATTCTAATAAACCCAAATTAAGAAGTTTTCCCTAATTCACATAAACCCTAATTCAAATCCAATCCAATTGAAGCATCAAACGTTAACGATTACTGTAATCGGCATGGGGCTTTTGTTCCCCATGTCAAATCGAGTGTATAGGTGTTTTAATTACCCGCTTCGGTTCGAAATGATGCCAAGATCTCACGAAGAACAGATCGCGACGAGGTTGGATTCAGTTGGTGCACCAAATAACGATGAAAACCAAATTAAACTCGTGGACAGATTCTAGTGATGCTCTGAATCCAAAGCCCCTTGTTAATTGCAACTCTTGATGTGCAGAAGATAGTATTCAAGTAAGTTGCAGGTCGCGATGTTCAGAGGGATTGAATTCGATGATGATGTTTGTTTCAGATGTAATTAAATGTTGCGTTCGATTAGCGTTTGATAGTTGATTATTTAGGTGAGTTTAATTAGATTATTATTAGGTTTTAATGCTCGAACGGCTATGGATTTAAGATGTTTCGGTTAATCATTCGTTCGGGTTCATAACCGACGTTTAAATGCAATTAAGGTTCATAATGGTGTTCGAATCATGCTCACGAAGCGTTTGGAACGGTTTGGTAACGAAAATTGAGAGTTTTTGATGGGTTTTAGGGGCGGCCGGAGCTCGGCCGGAGTATGGCCGGAGCTCCGCCGGAAAACCGGGGTGAAAGGGGGGGGGGTTTGGTTTGGGGTTTTGCGAAGTTACACCTTTGGTCCCTTTGGTTATGATTTTATTACTTTATGCAGAAACTTATGTCTCAAGTTCCTAAATTGGCAATAAAGCACCCTAGACTTCTTTAAACCTTTTTAAGTTGATTAAGTTTTACATATTGCTATTATTGATAATAATATGATTATTATTATTTTTCTTAGTTATTATTATTATTATTATTATTATTATTATTATTATTATTTAATAAGTAATAATTAGCATTATCAACTTCCAATTTAAGACAAATTTAAGGAAATAAACATAAATAACTCATCACTTTAAATAAAAGAACAACAATGGTCCTTACAAGAATTAACGACGTTAACTTTTAATTAATGTAGAAATACAGAATGTCACAGTCTTCCCAACTTAAAAGAATTTCGTCCCGAAATTAAGAATAAAGCTAAGAGAACAAATGCGAGTATCTCTCCTTCATATGATCCTCACGCTCCCAAGTGAACTCAGCTCCACATTTGTTTTCCCAACGGACTTTGACGATAGGTGTGGTAGTTGTTCGGGTCTTCTTCAGGGTTCGATCCATAATCTCAACAGGCTTCTCAACGAAATGCAATGACTCATCAATTTGAATTTCCTCTAGTGGAACATGCAAATTTTCATCAGCCAGACATTTTCTCAAGTTTGAGACATGGAAGGCAGGATGAACTCCGCTAAGTTCAGAAGGTAACTCCAGTTTGTAAGCCACTTTCCCAATTCTTTTCAGAATCTTGAAAGGTCCTACAAAACGTGGGGCTAACTTACCCTTCTTCCCAAAACGTACAACACCCTTCCATGGAGAGACCTTAAGAAGAACCATGTCGTCGACTCGAAACTCCAACCGTTTGCGTCTTTTATCGGCATAACTCTTTTGGCGACTTCTAGCCACCTCAAGGTTATTTCGGATCTTGGAAACTTTGTCAGTCGTTTCTTGAATAAGTTCCGGACCAGTGATAAGATTTTCCCCAATGTCAGTCCAACAGATTGGAGAACGGCATTTACGACCATACAAAGCCTCGAATGGTGCCATCTTGATACTTGAGTGATAACTATTGTTTTACGAAAATTCCGCGAGCGGTAAATGCGTATCCCAATCACCACCAAAATCAAGGACACAAAGACGCAGTAGATCCTCGAGGGTTTGGATTGTTCGTTCGGTTTGACCATCGGTTTGAGGATGGTAAGCCGTACTTAAATCCAATTGAGTACCCAAGAGTTCTTGCATCGAAGACCAAAAGTGTGAAGTGAAACGAGCATCTCGATCGGAAATAATGTGCAACGGCACGCCATGACGACTCAAAATTTCATCAACATAGATTCGAGCCAGCCTTGAAACCTTGTACGCATCTCGAATAGGTATGAAATGTGCTGTCTTGGTCAAACGGTCAACAATAACCCATATGCTATCATGACCACCAGGTGTACGAGGTAACTTGGTTATGAAATCAATGGATATATGTTCACATTTCCACATAGGGATTTCAGGTTGCTCAAGTAAACCACTTGGTCGTTGATGCTCGGCTTTGACCCTTGCACACGTGAGACACTTAGAAACATAAGACGCGATATCTTTCTTCATTCCAGGCCACCAATATCGACCACGCAAGTCCATGTACATCTTATCGGAGCCAGGATGAATGGAATATCGGGTTTGATGAGCTTCGTTCATAATGAAGTGTCGAAGGTTGTCACGATTTGGGATCCAAAGTCGATTCAAGAAATACCACATGCCATTTGGTTTTGTCTCCAATTGCGACCGAACGTTAGACATCAAATCTTCATCTTTCCCTTCGTCGGTTAGAGCCGCTTGTTGAGCCTTGCGAATGCATAACTCAAGGTCACTATCGATCCTTATGTTTTGAAGCATGATAGTAGCCTCGTTGACATCCACATGGATCTCGGTATCAAATTCTCCTAGCGTATCAAACCATTGCCTTCAATCTCGAATCTCTTCAAGCGAGACAGTCTTATTGTGAACCTTGCGACTTAGCGCGTCGGCTACAACATTCGCCTTTCCAGGATGGTAGCGAATGTCGCAGTCGTAGTCGCTAATTAACTCGATCCATCGTCTTTGTCTCATGTTGAGATCCTTTTGGTTAAACACGTGTTGAAGACTCTTATGATCGGTGTAGACTATGCATTGCGTCCCATATAAATAATGTCGCCAAATCTTCAATGCGAAAACCACAGCACCAAGTTCGAGGTCGTGAGTTTTGTAGTTCACTTCATGAACCTTCAATTGCCTCGACGCGTATGCTATAACTTTGCCTCCTTGCATGAGCACACATCCAAGACCTTGATTAGAAGCATCGCAATATACAGTGAAGTCATCATTTCCATCGGGAAGTGTGAGAATAGGAGCGTTGCACAACTTGCGTTTTAATGTCTCGAAAGCCTCTTCTTGCTCGGGTCCCCATTCAAAGAGTCAATTCTTTTGAGTTAGCGCCGTTAATGGTTTAGCAATCTTCGAGAAATTCGCTATGAACCTACGGTAATATCCCGCTAAACCCAGAAAAGAACGAACCTCGGTTGGGGTTGTGGGAACGCACCAAATCTTCACGGCTTCAATCTTAGCAGGATCAACGTGAATTCTTTGGCTATTCACCACATGCCCTAAGAATTGAACTTCTTCCAACCAAAATTCACACTTGGAAAGCTTAGCGTACAATTGCTCCTTCTTCAAGAGTTCAAGAACTTGTCGCAAGTGTGTCTCGTGATCGACTTTCGTCTTGGAATAGATAAGAATGTCATCAATGAACACGATTAGGAACTTATCCAAATACGGTTTACATACTCGATTCATGAGATCCATGAACACGGTAGGTGCATTGGTCAAGCCAAAAGGCATGGCCATGAACTCGTAGTGCCCATATCGAGTACGAAAAGCGGTCTTTGGGATGTCATCATCGTGGACACGTAGTTGATGATACCCAGAACGTAGATCGATCTTTGAGAATTGAGTTGCTCCTTGAAGTTGGTCGAAGAGATCATCGATTCGAGGAAGAGGGTATCGGTTTTTGATAGTAAGCTTGTTGAGTTCCCGGTAGTCGATGCACATACGAAATGAACCATCCTTCTTCTTCACAAACAGTACAGGTGCACCCCACGGTGATGAGCTAGGACGAATGAAAACCTTATCGGTCAACTCTTGCAATTGACTAGCTAATTCTTGCATTTCAGACGGTGCAAGACGATAAGGTGATTTAGCCACAGGGTTTGCGCCAGGGATTAAGTTAATCTTGAACTCAACTTCTCGCACGGGAGGTAACCCTTTAAGATCCTCGGGAAAAACCTCGGGAAAGACTCGCACAACAGGAATGTCTTTCAACTCCTTACCCTTGGCTTTCGTATTAACTACATATGCCATGAAAGCCATGTAGTTTTTACTTAAGCACTTGCGGGCCTTGATACAAGACATGAGTTTGAGTCTTTGGGATGATTTCTCCCCAAAGACCTTCAAAGTATCACCAGTCGATAAAGGAATTCGGATACACTTCTCAAAGCATAGAATTTCCGCACGATGCTTGGCTAACCAATCCATACCAATGATAACATCAAAGCTTCCCAATTGCATAGGAATGAGGTCGACGAAGAACTCGTGTTCGTTAAGGCTTAAAGTGCAGTCATGTATTACGACGTCCACGACAATAGATTTTCCATCGGCGATTTCGACCGTGAAAGGTCTTTCTAGGTTGACGCGCGGTTTAGAAAGTAATGACTCGAATTCCAGGGACACGAAACTCCTATCGGCACCCGAATCAAATAATACAGATGCATAACGATTATTTAAAAGATACATACCTGTTTGGTAACAACCTATTATTGGTATGATGAACATAGATAGGAATTTTTTACAAGACAAGAAAGGACTAAAAGGGATTCAACGACGTACCATTCACCACGTCGTTGTTGGCTTGTGCTTGATTGGCATTGATGTTGAAAGCCCTTCCACGAGCCGGTGGCACAGTTCCCGCATTGCGAGGACATTGTGGACGACTATGGCCAGG
This sequence comes from Flaveria ramosissima, assembly GCA_025215565.1. Taxonomy (NCBI): domain Eukaryota; kingdom Viridiplantae; phylum Streptophyta; class Magnoliopsida; order Asterales; family Asteraceae; genus Flaveria; species Flaveria ramosissima. The sequence continues at coordinate 30,408,069 of CM046033.1, forward strand.
CTCGCCACAGTTATAACAGGTTCGGTTGGTAAGCATGGCAGTGTTGTTTGGCGCACGAAGACAAGTAGCCACCAAATGACCATACTTTCCACACAGCGAGCAGACTCGGCATGGAATGTTGCTTGGGTGATGGTACTTGCACGTGTTACACATAGGATGTGGACCAGCATAAACCTTAGCCATGGGAGTTTGATTCGCAACCACCATTTGTTTTTGAGGAGCATTTGGGGCGGTCACGGCGTAGTTGCGTGTCTGGATGAACTTACGCTTTTTGTTTTGAGAAGATGACTTGGCCCTTACCTCCTTTGTTGCCTCGGGTATCACCTTTGCAGTAGACTTGGAACCCTTTGCCGACATAGTGCCAGCTCTTATATGATTCTCGGTGAGCTGTGCAGTGATGGTAATTGCTTCCTCCAAAGTTGTGGGCCTACTACCCACCACGGCATCTTGAATTTGAGGTGGCACCCCCTTGATAAATTTCTCAATGTTACGGGGCACGGTGTCCACCATGTGTGGTAGGAGCATACTCAACTCATGATGCCGAGTGGAATAAGCCAAGTGATTCCCACATCTTGTTTGAGATTCCAAAATTCCTCCTCTAGCTTTTGTAACTCGCTCCTTGGACAAAACTTTTGAATCATGATCTCCTTGAATTCCTCCCAAGGCAATGCCAAAGCAATCTCAGTTCCACGGTTTCTCTTTTCACTATTCCACCATGTGAGTGCCTGTTGTTGAAGAACACTTGTAGCATAGCGAACCTTGAACTCGTTGGGGCACTCACTAACAATGAACGTGTTCTCCATACTTTCAAACCACTCGAGAAGTCCAGTGGCTCCTTCTTTTCCACTAAAACTAGTGGGTTTGCACGAGTTGAAGTGTTTGAAAGTGCAAGCACGATTGTTCCCTTGTTGATTGTTGCTATTGTCTCCATTAGCACCACTATTGTTCCCATTGGTGTTGTTGTTGCTATTAGCCATTAGTGTGCTATTAAGTTCAGCAACCATAGTCGGGAGAACGGCAGCCATTTGTCGGGCGATCATGGCAGCCAGCTTACGGTTGGAACTTCCACGCTTTCCATGGTGACGAGACATGCTGGATATACAAAATGGAGTTAGTTCAGGAGTGAGGATAACAAAGGATAGTAGTTTAACAAAGATAAGCTAAGGGTTATAAGGTACACGGAATGATTCCATTTGGTAACACATTACCATTTGGAAACGTTGACACGTCAAGGTGAATTGATCCATTTACCTTAGAAACTTGTGTTTATTGACCATAGTTTATCACCCATCCCAGAAATCCCCAGGTAAGCATAACTAGTCCCGTAGGATTTATGCGATATGCTTGCTGTCAGGATCAGCGATCACAGGTTTGAAGTATTAGAGTGCAATGCAGCGGAATGAAATCAAGAATTAGTCAAATTATAGCAAGAGTTTGTTATTTGTAAACAGATGCGAGAGAATAATTTTCTGTGATAAGGAATGTTTCAATAATGCCCAATATTATTGCTAAATCATTCACAGTTACAATAAGGTTGGCACTCCTTATATAGAGTGCAATCACTGCTGTAATCACGGGATGGTGATTACTAGCAGATCTAGTACAAAAATAACTAATACTTAACAAACTACTGAAATGTTCACAACTACTGAGAACATGTCAGAGTGCTAAGTATAAAACATAAAACACCTGAAAAGAAACTACTGATACTACAACGACTGAAGAACAAGCTCTTCAGTCGTTTTACAAAACTACTGAAAAGAGAAAACATAAAACTACTGAAAGTAAACCGTCACAACTACTGAAGAAGTCCTCTTCAGCTGTTATGACAACGTCTGATACTTTGTCTTCAGCACTTGTCTTCAGACTTTGTCTTCAGCACTTGTCTTCAGACTTTGTCTTCAGCACTTGTCTTCAGACTTTGTCTTCAGCACTTGTGTCTTCAGACTTTGTAATCAGTTGTTGTCTTCAGCTGTTATGGACTTCAGTAGTTGTTGTGACGTCTGTGGGACTAAAGGTTTTTCTGATCCGGCTCATTTGGTTCTTTTGGTCCAACAAACTCCCCCTGAACCAATGCAGCCAAAACCTTTAACTTTATTGAGGTCCCACTTATTGTTGGCAAAATGGTTGGTCTTTTTCCTTCTTGATCAGTTGAGAAGATGACCCATATAAGCACCGGCCTGGAAGTAAGTCTCTGATGATTTGGTTGGCAAAGTATGGATGGGAGCTCTGTATTGGGGAATTGGACACTGAGCTGTTCCCCCATCCATGAAACTCACTTCCCATGTATAAGCCTGTAGGATTCTCTGGTGTATGCTCTGAGAAACATGATTTGTTCTTCCATAGTAAGATTCTCTGGTTCACCATCGAACAATCCTTCACGCCCATACAGCTCTGAGATGTATTTGGCCTGTTTGCCATTTTTGAGCTCAACTGTTGTGATCTGTTTGTAAGCAAACTCATCTGGGTGATTACCTTCAAGTAACAGACTGAGCTCATTTTGTTTGAAGTTCTCAAGCTTCTTGTAGACTAACCCCTTCTTGATTACTCTGTTTTCTAACATCTTTTGGGGAGGCTGTTTAGTCTCATAAGCCTTCTTGAAGTCTTCTACAATTTCCCAGGGTGATACTACAAGGACCACTGTGATCTCTTCATCTACGATCCTTTTTATCTGGCCCTTGTATCTTGCAGGAATGTCCTTCTTCACAATTCTGTGAGCCACCCTAGGATCAGGCCATATCCTCACCTTTTCCTTTTGATATTGAAATGTGTTGGCAAGGGTGTACAGTCTCAGAGCTTCTTTCTTCATACTTATTATTGATGAAGAAGCAGCATAAGTTTTGTCTATGCTCTTCAGCATCTCCTCATCATGAAGCCTTTGCTGCTGCTCTTCTTCTATCTTTACTCTCACAGTCTCCATCTGTGAGGTGGGAGTGATGGGCATAGATTTGGCTTTAGGCAAAGTTAGGACTGCAGAAAGAGGCAACCTATCTTCTTCCTCATCATCCTCTTCATCTTCTTCTTCTAGCCTCAACATCCTTCTCTTTTCTTCTTGGATGCATCATCGGCTGTTGGTTTTGAGGGTAAAGGAGTTGGTTTAATGGGTTGTGGTAGTGGTGATTTTGAAGTGGTAGGTTTTGCAGGTTGTTCTAGCATTCTTGTAATGAGTGAGGCTTTGGAGTATTTTGCTAGTTCGTTTCTGTTCCCAGCACCTGCTTCATTTAGTGCTTCAATCACTAATCCTTTAGTGTATGCTTCAGACGTACAGATCTTGGTGGTTATTGCCAAGATACTGTCCCTGGTCCATGACTTAATCTCTATCAATGATCTTCCAAGATACTTTGCAATGAATCTGATCATGATCTCCAGTCTTTCTCTTTCTAACACATCATAACTTGCCCATCTTGAGTTAATTTCTTCAACTTCAAGTCTTCTAATCTCTGAGTCAAGCTGTGCAGTATCGAACCCTTGTCTGTATAGTTGATCAATAATGGAGTCCATAGATTTACTATGTGTAGCATCCGCCATTTTGACCATCTCATCAAGTTGGAGTTCTTTTTCTTTTCTTTCAATCTTCCTCTTCTTATATGTGATATGAAAGTCTTTGTGACTTTCACTCACTTGATCAGTGTCAGCTTCCTTCACATACTCTTCTTCCTTCTCAGTCTCTTTCACAACCTCTTCTTCCTCCTGTTCTCTCTCTTTCAATATGCTCTTCCTTTGTCTTTGACTAACTGACTCTCCCCCTTTTTGGTTGCATTGGTTGCAAGGGTTTGAGTAGTAGAAAGCCTTGTGCTCACAATCTCCTCCACCAGTGGCTGTATATTGAGGGAAGTCTGTCATCCAAGGTTTTGATCACAATGTCTGTGATCATTGGGGTGATGAGAGGTAGGGATTTATGGAAGATAGCAGCTGTTTGCTCAGAGGGGTTCTGTCCCTGAGAAGCAGTGCCAGAGGTAGAGGCTGGTGGATTGAATGTTTTTAGTGGCTGAGTGTTTAGGAGACCTTCAGGTGAAGGTGCCATCTGTGGGTGTATGGTGGTATCAGATGGACTTGCTTCTTGAGAGAATTGGTCAAGTAGTCTTTGTAGTCTACTGACTTCTTCCTCAAGAATTGTGTTCTGGGCTAGAACATCATAAAAGAAGCCCAGGTCATCATCAGCAGATGCTGAATCACCTGACCTCCTGCTAGTAGCAAGATGTACATGCCCTGGGTGTAGACCAGTTGTAGCATGTGCCCCTTTTTCTTGGAACTGGGGACTTCCAGCCTCAGGACGATGTCCTTCATCAGCTGTTGCCTCTGATGAGGTCTTAGCCATGTTACCAGCCTCAGTCTGATCATGTGCTGATGCAGAAGAGGTGGCAGCCTCACCAGATATTCTGATCTCCGTATCTACACTAGGAGACTGAACATTTAAACCCCTGTGCTGTGGGTTGTCAGAAGCATGTTGATCCTCTACCTCAATATCTGTGGTTTTCCCTTTAGGTGGTTGTTGGGGAGGAGGAGAGGCATGCAGCTGAGTCAGCACATTTGCAATTATAAGTGTTGGACTTTGGGGGGCATTTTCATGAGGAGATAGGGTAGTATGCACCTGGGGAGAATGGTGTGTTTCAATGGCAATCTCCTCAAATGAGGAAGATTCCAGATTTGTGGGTACCCCTTCTTTGGTTGCTTCAGGTTCCTTTTGAGAGGAATCCTGAGCGGCTGTGGCTGGGTGAGTCTCTGATACTACTGGGGGGTTTACACCAGCAAGTATATCCTGTCTTGGTGGTACAGGAGCATCTTCAGGGGACTCATCTTCCTGAATAGCTGTTTTGGTTCGTTTTGTTTTTGGTTTGGTGGGGACTTTGGATTTTGTGGTGGTGGCTGTGGGTTCCAGCTGCGTGGGTTTGCGCAGCTTGGCAGCCATTTTGAGTGATTGGTCAGAGTTGTGCCGGGAGTATACTTCAGGCAATACAGCCATAGCAGGGACTCCCAGGCCAACAAGTCCCTCAGCTTGAAGCTGGTTTTCAATTATGGCCATTATGAACCGAGGATATAATATCCAACGGTTAGAAAGTTGTTTTTGGGCCATATCCTTGAGCTCTAAGAATAGTATTTCAGAAAAATTTAAAGGTTGTTGCTCAAGGATGGAGTACAATACCTGTTGCCACCTTGTGGACATTTGATCCCATGATGAAGTCTTGGGGGCCAGGCAGACATTGACCATATGAAAGATAAGCCGTTCAGCATCCTGGAAATGTTTCTTCAATATGGTAGAGGCACTCAGGTTACCTTCGTATCCATGGTGGGCAAATGATAGATCAGTGGTGCCCTTTGGATAACTAGTCGGGAAAGTGGCATCATCCAGATTGAGGGTTTGGCGAAGAATCTCTGGATTGATGACCACCTTTTGGCTATGGACAAACGAATGAAGCGACTCTGTGTCATTCTCCTCAGAGACAAGAGTGACGTTTGTCCAGAATTGGCTAAGGGATTCGGCATATATGGTGGGGTTTATCAGAAAAGCTGTTTGGTAAGGTGACTGGACCATTAAATCAATGGCGTTGTGAAACTTGGTCCAGTATGGTGATTTGGTAAGGTGAGCGACACAGTTGTGTCGTGGTTTTAGTTGCATGGTCGCCATGGATGAAGAGAGGGTACAGAGTTTTTGAACGTTAGGTTTGAGAGGAGAGGTGAGAAAAACTCTGGTGAGATAAGGTATTTATAGGGTAGGGTTATGAACCGACTGAAGGTTTTGGTGTTAGTCATCATTTGTTGAAACTACTGATGACGTGGCATTAACTTTCAGAGGTTTGAAATGACTGACCGTATTGGTGTGATCATCAGTTGTTATAAAACAACTGAAGACTTGGGTTTAACCGTCAGACATTGAAACAGCTGAAGTCTTTGATTTAGTCTTCAGTAGTTATAAAACTACTGAGGACAATTCCGACTTCAGGTGGTGAAACAACTGAGGACATGGTGTTTGTCATCAGTAGTTATGAAACTACTGAAGACAGTGGTTTTGTCATCAGTTGTTGTAAACAGCTGAAGACTTAGTGGTAGTCTTCAGTAGTTGTAAACTACTGAAGACATAGCTGTGGCTTCAGTTGTTTAGAAACAGCAGTTGTAGAAACAACTGAAGAGAAATTACTCATCAGCTGTTGTCGTCAATTCATAGCTTTTCAGCTGTTTCAGTCTGACCTCCACACTTATCAGACTTAAATCTGAGTTTCAGAGGTTTCATTGGTCATCAGTACTTATATATGACATGGTTACCAATGATCATCAGTATTTATTACTGAGATCATCAGTAGTTGTCACTTATTCTAGCTGCAGCATACCAAGCCTTAACACCAGGTTGTGGAAAGTTGAACTATCCAAAGGCTTAGTAAAAATGTCTGCAAGCTCATCAGCACTAGGAACAAATTTTGGATCAATCAGACCTTTTTCAAAACAATCTCTAATAAAATGGTGTCTGATTTCAATATGTTAGTCCTAGAGTGCTGGACAGGATTCTTGACAATACAAAGAGCTGAAGAGCTGTCCATTAACAATGGAGTCTTAGTCTCAGTTATGCCATAATCCAATAATTGGTTTTGAAGCCATAATACCTGAGATGTACAACTTGCAGCAGCAATGTACTCGGCTTCAGCAGTTGATGTAGCAACTGAGGTTTGTTTCTTACTCTGCCAAGAAATCAAACAGTTGCCTAGGAATTGACATCCACCAGAAGTTGATTTCCTGGTCAACTTACACCCTGCATAGTCACTGTCAGAAAAAGCAACTAATTTACCAGAATGTCTAGTAGAATACCATAAACCTAGAGATGGAGTGCCTTGCAAATATCTAAAGATCCTCTTGACTGCAATCAAATGAGACTCCTTAGGTGCAGCCTGAAATCTAGCACAAACACATGTAGCAAACATAATATCTGGTCTAGAAGCTGTTAAGTACATCAAGGACCCAATCATACATCTGTAAAGTGTTTCATCAACCACTTTACCTTTCTGATCTGTATCCAGTTGTGTGGTGTTGCACATGGGAGTAGAACAAGGTTTACAATTTTGTAAATCAAATTTTTCCAAAAGATTTTTTGTATATTTGGACTGATGAATGAAAATTCCATCAGCCTTTTGTTTGATTTGCAAACCCAGAAAGAATTGTAATTCCCCCATTGCACTCATTTCAAACTTTTGTTGCATCAACTTTGTAAAGGCATCACACAACTGTGGATCAGAAGATGCAAAAATAATATCATCTACATAAATTTGAACAAGTAGATTATGCTGCCCTGCTTTCTTAATGAATAAAGTTTTATCTATGGTGCCTCTAGTAAAATTATTTTCAAGAAGAAAGTTTGATAATGTCTCATACCAGGCTCTAGGAGCTTGTTTCAACCCATAAAGAGCCTTATCAAGCTTATACACCCAATTAGGATGTTTGTTGTCCTCAAAACCTGGTGGTTGACATACATAAACCTCTTCTTTAATTTTCCCATACAGAAAAGCACTTTTGACATCCATTTGAAAAACTTTAAGATTTTGATAAGCAGCATAAGCTAAAAACAATCGAATTGCTTCCAGTCTGGCTACAGGAGCAAAGGTTTCATCATAATCAATACCTTCTTCTTGTGCAAACCCCTGAACAACCAGTCTGGCCTTGTTCTTAACAATAAGCCCATTTTCATCAGTCTTATTCCTAAACACCCATTTAGTGCCTATTGCACACTTACCTGGAGGTAGAGGAACCAGTTCCCACACTTGTTGTTTCTTGAACTGAAGAAGCTCAAGCTGCATGGCATCAACCCATCCATTGTCCTTTAAAGCAATGTGATAATTCTTTGGCTCTTGCTGACTAATGAAGAGAGCATAGAAGCAGAAATTTGACAATTGACTTCTTGTTGATACTCCAGCAGTGATATCACCAATGATTTGAGACATAGGGTGATTCTTCAGATCTTGGTACACAATGAGATCAGTGCAAGTGTTTGTAGCAGGCTCAGCAGCAACAGATGGTGATGGTGAAGAATTTCCTTGAAACCAATCAGTAGATGGTAGTTCAAAGGAAGTTGAAGTTGTAGAAATCTCATCAGCATTTGTTGTGGATTGTGCTGCTGGAGCTACAGGAACATCAGGTCTAGCTGAATCAGGCAGTTGATCAGTAAATCTGAAGAGGTGAGTACTACTATCATCATCATCAGCACCAGCAGTACCACCAGGTGGAGAACTGTTGACAGGAGCAACAGCAGGAGTTTGATGAGGAACATATTGCAGTATGTCCAAATCAAATATCTCCACAGGGTTTTGTGGAATCTTGTCCTTTGGAGATTCATTAAACTTAACATGTAGAGTCTCTTCAACCATCTTTGTTCTACAGTTGAAGACTCTGTATGCTTTGCAAGTTGATGAATAACCAACAAAATATCCTGCATCCACCTTAGAATCAAATTTTTGGAGTTGATCCCGTGTGTTGAGAATGAAACAAGGACATCCAAAAGCTCTGAAGAATGAAATTAGAGGGGCCAAATGATGAAGAACTTCATATGGAGTTTTCATCAACCTCTTATTACTAGAGCTCTATTTTGTACATAGCAAGCTGTATTGATAGCTTCAGCCCAAAAAGTCATTGGCAATCCAGAGTCAGCCAACATGGACCTTGCAGCTTCAATAAGGGTCCTGTTCTTTCTCTCCACTACTCCATTTTGTTCAGGAGTTCTTGGAATGCTAAAATGCCTCTTGATTCCCTTTGAGAGGTAGAACTCATCAAGTGTATTGTTTCTAAATTCTGTTCCATTATCACTTCTAATACACTTGACTGAGAGGGAATACTGCTTCTCAACATACAACACAAAGTTGATAATCTTCTGAGCTGCTTCATCCTTTGAATGCAAGAAGAAAGTCCATACAAATCTGGAGTAATCATCCACAATTACCAGACAGTATTTCTTCTTAGCCATACTCATCACTCTCACAGGACCAAAGAGATCCATGTGAAGAAGCTGTAAGCAGGCTGTGGACTTAGGTTCTTCTATGGAGGGAAATGAAACTTTGTGCTGTTTTCCTTTTAGACAAGCAGTGCAGTCATCTTCACATTTAAACTCCTTCATAGGCAATCCCCTTACTAAACCATGGTTGATCAGCTGATTTATGTTTTTGAGATTAACATGACCCAGCCTTCTATGCCATAGTGTAGATTCTTGAGGGGAAGCCTTGGAAAATAGGCAAGGATGGCCTTTGAGATCTATTTTCTTAGAAAGATCTAAGGCATACACTCTTCCTGTCCTGTTGGCCTTAAGGAGAGTGTGTTTATCCAACACCTTGTCAATCAAACTCAGAACTTTGGATGACAGAATCCGGCAGTTCTGACTTGTGAAAAGAGCAACATGGCCTTTGTCACACATTTGACTGACACTCAAGAGGTTGTACTTGAGATTTTCCACATGGTTAACATCATCAAACTTTATTTCCCCATTGGAAACAAAGCCTTTGCCGATGATGTAACCCTTTGCATCATTGCCAAAAGATACAAATCCCTTCCTTCCTTGAGAGTAGTCATTAAGAAGTGATCTGTTTCCTGTCATATGCATGGATCCTCCACTGTCTACATACCAGATGCCTCTGTGGCATGTTGAAGAACCCTGCAGAACAAAGCAAATTAGTTAGATTTTGAGACCCAAACCTTTTTGGTTTTGGGCCTATTCACATCAACAGATGGTGGACTAACAAGTTTGCTGGAAATAACAGCTTGAGAGGAAGAAGATGGTGGAGAAGAGGAATCCTTTGGCTTGGACCTCCTTTTCTGTGGATTCAACATAGGAACATCTAATTGGTTGACTCTTCCCAATAGATGTTGAACCATCATAACCAGCTGTGTCTGATTTTGTGATAAAGCTTTCAGCTCTTCAGACACATTAGCACTGGAGTTTGATAAGTTCTTATGTTGCACCTTCTTCTTTTGAGCAACCTCAGCTGTTACCTGTTTAACCCCTTCCTTTTGGATTTCTTTTTGGACTTAAGGATTACAGGATTTGATGTTGCTGGTACAAATGTGGCTTTAAACTCATTTTTCATTTTAACCATTTTCTCTTTAATTTCATCTTTATGTTTGAGTTTGGATCCTCTTTTGTACCAACAATCATCAGTGAGATGATTAGACAAACCACATACTTCACATGGTTTCTTTTTCATCTTATGTTGATCATCAACTAAAGAGGATGAAACTACTGAAGACTTGCTCTTCAGTACTTTGGAAGCACTATTTGCTTTCTTGACTTCCTCTTTAGTAGTCTTCAAACTCTTTCTACTGACAGTTTTCTTCTTTTCAGTGCTGTCAGTAGTTGGAGCTTGAACTTCAGGAGTTAAATCTTGCTCTCCAGTCCTTTCAGGACTTTCAGAAATAACTCCTGAGTTGACCAACTCTTTATCATGTGAGTGTCAGCAATTGAACCATCAACATCAGCTGATAGGTTCTGAGAGGGCTTAGTGCTGACTTCAACTTTTGATGATGCTTTATCAAAAAGTGAATCACATGATGAGGTGGATTGGTTATTGCTTTCTCCATCAGATTTCACCTCTACTCTTGGAGCAAAATCTGTAGGAGGAGCAGTGTGATTATAACCAATGCCAAACTTCACATTGGAAGCTGATTGCTTACTAAGAAGCATCTCAAAACCTTTGCATGATTGTACCCATCGATCACACTCTACTTGGGTGACTGCAAGGGTTTCTTTAAGACTTTTCTGGTCTTCCAGAATAACCTCTAGCTTAGCCTTTTCATCATTTAATTGGCATTTAAGCTTATAAATCTCATCATTTTTACTATTAAGAGCAGACTCATACTCAGCTTGTCTTTTGGAAATTGTTTTCTCAAACTCAAGTTTTTCATTTATTAATGCTACATTTGCCTCTCTAATAGAGACAAAGGCAGCAATGCAAGATTCAGAACATAACTTGGCTTTAGCCTCTGAAGATACCTGAGTTACCTGTGAAGATGATGCAGTTGAGCAGGAACCCTCAGTTGATTCCAGAGCCATAAGTGCCAGATTCCCAAAAGGACTATCACCACCATGTTGATCAGCACTTGTGAACAGTTGTTCATGACCAGACATGTCATCTGGCAAGCTGCTCCAATCAACAACTTCTGGGGTGAAGAAGCTATGTTGTTGAGGTTGAGGGGGTTGATGAGATGGTTGAGGTTCTGGGAGTGCATGAGGTTGTGGTACCATAGGAGCTTGAACTTGACTGGTTTGTGGCATGTAATAACACGGGTAAGGGTAAGGCATTTGACCCTGAGGAACAAAATATGCAGGAGATTGTAGTTGAGACTGATGACTAGAATTGACAGGATGTTGCCCTTTGTTTTGTTGACTATTGCTAGGAAAAGTCACAAAAGGTGCAGAGGAATTAGATCCAGATGATCTACATTCTCTAGCAAAGTGTCCAAGCCTTTGGCATCTGTGACACCTCAACTTACTCTTGTCAAAACCAACTTTGGTTTTGCCAGAGAGTCCTGGGAACTTTCTTCCAGTTCTTTTGTAGAACTTCTGAGATCTGATATTTATCAAGGCCATTTGGCTCAAAATATCCATCTCTTCTAAGTCATCATCAGCAATCCCCTTGAGATCATCCATGATGAAGCATAGATTGTCATTATTACACCCAGGAAATTGACTATCAACACTCACAAATGCTGAATCAGAAATGTTTGAAGAGAAATCAATATGCTCATCATACTGGCATTCAGATGAAGCATATTCTGACTCATGACTAACCAGAGCAGTGTTGCCTGGTACAAAGTCCTCAGTGAGCTTACCAGATGAAGACAGTTTTCTCTTTTGTTCTATCTCTCTCTCAAATGTGAGCAATTTCCCATGAAGTTGGGTGAGAGATAGTTTGTCCAAATTTGCACTGGAGCGTAGGACAATGGTATATGTATCCCATCTCTCAGGCAGTGATCTGAGAAATCTGTTATTCATCTGAATATTAGTATACTCATGTTTGACCATTTTCAATTCAGAGATCAAACAAGAGAACCGCTCAAACTGTTGAGTCAGTGTCTCACCCTTCCTATGAGAGAATGTCTCATATTGTTGGGCAAGGATCTCTCTATTATTTGCCAAGACCTCATCTGTTCCTCCAAATTGTTCTTTCAAGGCATTCCAGAGGTCATGGGCAGATTCATAATGCATTAGCCCAGAATAAATTTCATTGGGTAGTGCCATGGCCAGAATTCCATGGGCTTTTGCATCTATCTCAAACAATTTCTTATCCTCATCTGAGTATTGATCCTTCCTCTTCGGAACCATTTGATTGGTTTCCGGGTTATTCACCATAGGCTTGTGTGGACCATGTACCACTGATGTCCAACAACCTGAGCTGTTAACAGACAGGTGATGGAGCATACGACGTTGCCATATGTTATACTCATTCCTAACCAGCATTGGAGGCTTGGTTGAGGAACCAGTATTGTGAGGATCATTGGAAGGAGTAGTCATTTGGGATTCAAAAACAATTTTATTCAAGCAAAAAAAAAATATTTAGACACACCACAACAAGCTCAATGAAAACCAAGAATAAGTCGCAGGATGAATGATTAAAAGCACAGAAAATTCAATCTCTATAACAGTTTCTTGCAAAAATGCTAATGCAATCAAACTTGGATCTTGAAGAGCAGTTTCAATGATCAATTATTAGATCGATCAATGATTAACAAGCTCTGATACCATTTGTCAGGATCAGCGATCACAGGTTTGAAGTATTAGAGTGCAATGCAGCGGAATGAAATCAAGAATTAGTCAAATTATAGCAAGAGTTTGTTATTTGTAAACAGATGCGAGAGAATAATTTTCTGTGATAAGGAATGTTTCAATAATGCCCAATATTATTGCTAAATCATTCACAGTTACAATAAGGTTGGCACTCCTTATATAGAGTGCAATCACTGCTGTAATCACGGGATGGTGATTACTAGCAGATCTAGTACAAAAATAACTAATACTTAACAAACTACTTAAATGTTCACAACTACTGAGAACATGTCAGAGTGCTAAGTATAAAACATAAAACACCTGAAAAGAAACTACTGATACTACAACGACTGAAGAACAAGCTCTTCAGTCGTTTTACAAAACTACTGAAAAGAGAAAACATAAAACTACTGAAACTAAACCGTCACAACTACTGAAGAAGTCCTCTTCAGCTGTTATGACAACGTCTGATACTTTGTCTTCAGCACTTGTCTTCAGACTTTGTCTTCAGCACTTGTCTTCAGACTTTGTCTTCAGCACTTGTCTTCAGACTTTGTCTTCAGCACTTGTGTCTTCAGACTTTGTAATCAGTTGTTGTCTTCAGCTGTTATGGACTTCAGTAGTATTTGTGACGTCTGTGGGACTTAAAGGTTTTTCTGATCCGGCTCATTTGGTTCTTTTGGTCCAACACTTGCCTTAGCCCGATGGCCTTTTGCCAGGAAAACCAGGATACAGGTGTCTATGTGTCACACAATATTTCTTAGGTTCATAGAATCAAAACCTTGATGAGATTTATATAGATTAGACATAACGTCTAAAGATCCAAGTCATAACATAAGCATAAGATTCCACGTGTCGACGAGAATAAGATTAAGAGAGTTCATGTTCGGGGAGAGTCAAAGAGTCAAGGTTAAGTTTAGGGAGACAAGTAACAATGTTTAGGCAATCCTATGCTAAAGCATCAAATTGCACAATAGAGACATAACATTATGTAGCATGAAAAGTATATAATTTACAAGATAGAAATATAATTCTATAAGCTTCATGCATACTATAGCCTAGGCCACCATTTCTAATGACCTAGGTCCCTATAGTTACGGGCTCTGATACCAATCTGTCACACCCCAACCTTGACGGCGGAAACGTCGAGGAGTGAGAGTTAAGATCGTTCACAGCCACATAACGCTATTAATAATCCAAATATAATTTAAACATAAGTTTCATTTGTCACATTACAAACATAAGTCTCAAAGGAAATAAAAGCATAACATAGAATGTAACAAATCATTCCATTTTATTTATTTATCTAGGTCCATTCCTAGATGTGCAAGCTTCAAAGTGTAGATATCAAACTTGGGCGTTTCCTGAAACATGTTAAAAATAAAAGGTCAACAATAATGTTGGTGAGCATTCCATAGTTTTTAATACATAGATTATATAAAAGATGGCAATTCAAGTCATAAGTTAGTGAATAAAGTGATTAGGGATGTTATGAACAATGCAACAATCAAACCTCGACAAAGCTTTACAAGTCTCAATCGTTTAAAAGTATATACGATCAGCTAAGTGTACTTGGATCAACCAAAGTAGGCTTGTCTTACCCATAGATCTATGACTTCGCTGGGCTAGCAATAGTTAATGATTGTACATATAACGCCATAACATGGTAACCACAAAAGTTCAACTAACCACAACTTTACAAGATGAATTGCCATAGGTTTACAAGTCTCAAATAAGTTTACAAGTGCAATGATAATAAGTTAATATGTTTCACCCCGAAGTGTGAAAATAAGCAAAAAGGGGTATGGAAATACTCACTTGATCAATAAGTATATAATTTATGAATAATAAGAAAATAATAGACGGCGTTCCAACGTAAACCTTCACAATGCTCCTAAAATATACATATTTACAAACTTTAAGTTCGATTATAATAAATTTAACGTGTTAACAAGAACTAGGGTTTTTAGGTGAAATTTGGGGATTTTTGTAAGTACATTAAATATTTAAATAAAGAAATTTACCACTTATGTATTTTAATAGAAAATGAAATTAAACCATTTGTAACAACTAATAAAGTTTAAATATAAAATTTAAATAAACATTTTAAATTGTCATGATTTTAAAAGGTAACGTTTGGACCGACACGAACTTATTATTTTTTATTTGGAATCCATTTTAGTAGAATCAAACCAAGAACAACATTTGTTAACAGATTTTAAAAAAAAATAATTCATTATCTAAATTTATAAAAATTCAGAAAAATATTTGGTGTTTAAAAATATTTAAAGTTTACAAGAAAACTATTTTTATATTTATTAAAAAATTTTCTATATTTAATTTGAGGGTTAAAAAGGCCTTAAAATTATACATGAGGGTGCCCGGGTTCGAACCCGGGACCTCATGGTAGAAGGGGCAATTTCTTAACCAGTGAACCAGGGCCTTAGCCGTGGTTTAAGTTGGTTTCGAATTCTAATAAACCCAAATTAAGAAGTTTTCCCTAATTCACATAAACCCTAATTCAAATCCAATCCAATTGAAGCATCAAACGTTAACGATTACTGTAATCGGCATGGGGCTTTTGTTCCCCATGTCAAATCGAGTGTATAGGTGTTTTAATTACCCGCTTCGGTTCGAAATGATGCCAAGATCTCACGAAGAACAGATCGCGACGAGGTTGGATTCAGTTGGTGCACCAAATGACGATGAAAACCAAATTAAACTCGTGGACAGCTTCTAGTGATGCTCTGAATCCAAAGCCCCTTGTTAATTTCAACTCTTGATGTGCAGAAGATAGTATTCAAGTAAGTTGCAGGTCGCGATGTTCAGAGGGATTGAATTCGATGATGATGTTTGTTTCAGATGTAATTGAATGTTGCGTTCGATTAGTGTTTAATAGTTGATTATTTAGGTGAGTTTAATTAGATTATTATTAGGTTTTAATGCTCGAACGGCTATGTATTTAAGATGTTTCGGTTAATCATTCGTTCGGATTCATAACCGACGTTTAAATGCAATTAAGGTTCATAATGGTGTTCGAATCATGCTCACGAAGCGTTTGGAACGGTTTGGTAACGAAAATTGAGAGTTTTTGATGTGTTTTAGGGGCGTCCGGAGCTCGGCCGGAGTATGGCCGGAGCTCCGCCGGAAAACCGGGGTGAAGGGGGGGGGGGTTTGGTTTGGGGTTTTGCGAAGTTACACCTTTGGTCCCTTTGGTTATGATTTTATTACTTTATGCAGAAACTTATGTCTCAAGTTCCTAAATTGGCAATAAAGCACCCTAGACTTCTTTAAACCTTTTTAAGTTTATTAAGTTTTACATATTGCTATTATTGATAATAATATGATTATCATTATTTTTCTTAGTTATTATTATTATTATTATTATTATTATTATTATTATTTAATAAGTAATAATTAGCATTATCAACTTCCAATTTAAGACAAATTTAAGGAAATAAACATAAATAAACTCATCACTTTAAATATAAGAACAACAATGGTCCTTACAAGAATTAACGACGTTAACTTTTAATTAATATAGAAATACAGAATGTCACAATAATGATACCAGGGCTAGAAACAAATCAAGCCCCCAAATGAGTTTTACAATCATCCAAAAAAAATTAAATTGTACTTGTTTAACACAAACATGAAATTGTTCGAATGATTCATTAAGAAAAATATGCTAATGCCATGGTCGTGGGGATAGGTCTAGGTCTTCACAACAGCTAGGATCTCTTCATACTTTACCTGAAACATACTCAAAAGAAATTTGTGTCAACTAAAAAGTTGGTGAATTCAAGTGCTTAAAGTTTAAAAACAAAAGGACTTAACAAATCCTTCTTTGATTAAAAAGAAAATAATCATTGTTTAAACATCGTGGGAAAAATCATAACCAACACTGCACTCAGTCCCGGTTGGCCTCTTCTAAATTAGTGTTTAACCGGATATTCCCGAAGGAAGAACTGAGCCCCAAACCAGTGAACCATACCTGCCCGGATGGTTCACCATAGTTTCTTAACAAAACCCGTTACATGCCACAAACGACCCCTTAGGATCTCAGTGGGGTACCCTTCCTGGAACGGAAGCCACTATGTGTGGGATTCCCCAAATAGATCTATCCATATAAAACAAGCGGTTCACGAAAGAATTAATGATCATGACATAAGTATCAACAGGTAACCATAAATTCCACATACAATCATCAAATAAAGCACAAATATAGTTCATAATTAACAGAGCATGTTTCATCCCAAAACAGTAGTAAAAAGGGGAAGTCACTAGAACTCACCTTAGGTTTCAAGTCAAGAAGTCTCTTGGTGTGCCGGGAGTGTCTCAAGTCTAGCACCCTAACATGTACATATTAAGTAATAAGCTACTGCTCTAAACTCATTTAAGGTGCAACAATAGTGGCTAGATTTTAGCTATTGGGTAAGGCTTTGATTTCGCGAAGGTTTGTATAAAAAGTTTTCTTTTTTTGGCAGGTCAAGGTTTCTTCATGAAAATTGGGATTTTTACATCATTAGGTTAAGGATATTAAGAAATTTCGTTGTTCAAGTGATTTTTAGCTTCATAGAAGTCGGTTATAAAGTTTGGTAAAATTTTACAGTTTAGTCCTTCAAGTTTTAAAATTGACAGTTTCTACCCTCAAATTTGGTTACTTGTCCTTTATGACACTTATGACCGAAAATCAGGCTCTTAGAGTAAAATTATACTTATTATAGAGTAAGTGCTTCAAAATTTCAGTTTGCGGGTCCGGTTTTAAAACTATGCTTTTAGCGCTCCCGGTTGCGGTAAAAGCCGTAGAGTTTTAACCGTTATTTTAGGGTTTTTATAAATTTGAGTCTTGGACCAGTAGGTATCATCTAAAAGATATTTTTAAAAATTTTAAGTCCTTAAATTGTGAAATTTGGCCTTTAATAGTTGAAAATCTTGTTTTTACGTTTGACCCGTTAAATCGCGGTTTTGACCGTATTTGACCATTTAAAGCTTGTTTGACCAATTTTTCAAATCCTTTAGGTCTTTTCTACTTATCTTACTGAAATCACATGATTTTTATAAATCTTAGCTTTAAACTCCTTTTTCATGGATTTTTCTCAAAAACGATGCCCGGTTGGTACCCGTTTTTAGTTAAAACGTCATTCATTTGTTCTTTTGACCATTTAAATTACCCATTGACTCCAGAACACTTTATTTATCATTTTTAAGCCTGGAATACTTTTCAAGACTCTTAAATCCATGTTTTTTACTATTTTTAAGGTCGTTTTACCATGTTTCATGTCCCGAAAATAACCAAAATAGGTCTAATCTTAACATGTCCATAATTCCCAGAGATTAACCACTTGTCACAACCTTAATATTCATCAAAACATTCTGAAATTAAGTCCAAAATCACGGCTAGGTTTCCCATCACAACAATGAGCCATCAACTTAGTGATTTAGCCAAAACTAACCATAACACATGTGTAAACCATTGCAACTTGTAGTTAAACCTTACCAAAACCCCATTTAACTTTAAATCCAGATTATTATGGTGTTACCAAGTCGTTTATGAGCAGATTGTAAGCCTTGGTTAAGAGTGTTTTCAAACAAGTGCTTAGCTTGCAATATATCTTGTAAAATGAAGGTTTTTGAGGTGTAACTTGTGTTAAAACCATACATCCACGGTGTATCTTCTTTCATAACTTTTAAATCAGGTTATTAGGAGTTCATTAAACCTTTAACAAGCAGGTTATAAGTTTTGCCTTCAAGAGTTACAAGATCTACAAGTTAGATGGTGCAAAAGTCCCAAAAATAGGGTTTTCATGGTGGAAATCGGTTTCCACCTTAGATATGACAAGTATAACGAGTGAGATACCTCTTGTGAAGTTGAAAGCTCCTCAAGAACAAGGTAGTGGTGTCGGGTTTCTGCAACAACAAAGAGGGGAGGTGTTTTTAAAAGAGAAATGAAAGAACACATGAAAAGACCATTTTCGGATGTCATGAACCTACACTTGATGTTGTTCACGTTTTGGAGAGTGTAGATGGTCTTGAATGGCTCGAATCTTCTTGGACAAGGCTGGAGAATCTTCTAACAAAGTTGGAAGAGTCGAACAAATGGTAGAGATGTGTCCAAACTCACGGTTATGGCCACCTTCTTGCGGGTCTTCGGTTGGCCGATACTTGTTGATGTTGTTCTTGCGATTTTCGGGGCTGGAGTAGAGAGAGTTTTGAGAGTGTTTGCAAGGAGTGGAGGAGGAAATGCTGCTGGTGGTTCGAATATGAGAGGAGAGGGAGAGATTGTGGATGTGAAGTGTGTAAGGATTGCATGTGAGAAGAGTGGTGGATGTGGAGGTGGTGTAGAAAAGAAAGGAGTGGGGGAAGAGGGGGCGGCAGCTTTTGGCCTCTTGTGAGGGTGATTAAATTTAAATTTTAATTGTTAATAATTATTAGGTAGTGTAGTTTTGTAGTATTGGGTATAATGTATTATTTAGTGAATGATGTTAATTGAGGTATCTAGTGCATGTCCATGCATGCATGGGCCGAAAATATGTGAGTGTGAGTGTGTATGCTCACATTTTAATTGTTTTCACTTGAGATTAATTTTTAAGGGTGACTAGTCAATATTCCCGGAACACTAATATTTAAAAAGGTAAAACCTAAATTAACTAAAAGTCAATAAAAATCATATGAAACCATAAATTGAATCAAGTAACAAGAAATGCTTCTAATTTCATGGTAGGGTTGAATTGTTTCAATTATTAGTACTCATAAGGTGGATAATGATGCAAGTAGATTAGGGTTAGGATAACAACCTAGAGGCCGGTTGTCACATTCTCCCACTGTTTAGGAAATTTCGTCTCGAAATTTTAGCTTTGATTAGAGTCTGAACGGCTGGATTTGAAGAGTTGTGGATAATTCTTCCTCATTTCATCTTCACACTCCCAAGTAATTTCAGGTCCTTGCTTGGAGTTCCATCTAACCTTAACCTTGGGTATGCGGCTCCGCCGGAGTTGCTTGACCAAGCGATCCATGATCTCCACGGGTTCTTCCACAAAATTCAGTTTGTCGTTTATTCTTGCTTCTTTTAATGGTAGTTCTAGGGTTTTGTCTACCATGCTCTTTTTCAAGTTCGACACATGAAAGGTGTCGTGTATGTTGCTCAACCCCAGGGGTAGTTTCAGCTTGTACGCCACTGGGCCGATTCTCGCCAGTATTTCGAATGGTCCAATGTACCTCGGGCTTAACTTTCCTCTTTTTCCGAACCTCACAGTTCCCTTCCATGGTGCTACCTTTAGCATTACCCTGTCGCCCACTTGGAACTCTAGAGGTTTCCGTCTCCTATCAGCGTACTTCTTCTGCCGATCTCTGGCTGCTTTCAGTCGCTCCTTTATCTTATAGATCTTGTCGGTGGTCTCCAACACAATGTCGGGTCCCATCACTTGGCTATCACCAATCTCATTCCAACTCAATGGTGATCGGCATTTCCTGCCATATAGGGCCTCATACATAGAGGCTTACCAAAGGGAGATGGTTGTCCCAGTTTCCGCCAAAGTCCATCACGCAAGCTTTAACATATCTTCCATCGTTTGAACAGTCCTTTCGCTCTGACCGTCAGTTTGAGGGTGGTAAGCAGTGCTTAGATCCAAACGGGTTCCTAAAGCTTGCTGGAATGATTTCCAGAAACGAGAGGTGAAACGGCTATCACGGTCGGAGATGATCGACAAAGGCACTCCATGCCTCGTTACTATCTCGTCGACATATAGTTGGGCCAATTTCGTCATGTCGTAGTCTTCTCTAATTGGAAAAAAGTAAGCTGACTTCGTTAGCCTATCTACTATCTCCCAAATAGCAGCGTGGCCTTTAAACGTTCTGGGCAACTTGGTAACAAAATCCATCATGACGTTATCCCATTTCCATTCAGGGATTTCGGGTTGTTGTAACGTTCCCGATGATTTTTGGTTTTCAGCTTTTACCATGGCACAGGTTAGACATTTCCCCACATAAATGGCGATTGATTTCTTGATTCCAGACCACCAGAAAAGTGCCTTTAAATCCTGGTACATCTTATCATTTCCAGGGTGAATCGAATACCTAGACTTGTGTGCTTCGTCGAGGATTACTTCTCGAATTCCTCCGTGCTTCGGCACCCAAGTCCTCCCTTCGTACCTATATGTACCATCGTCCCCTGTCTCAAACTGTTTTTTCCATTCCGGTTAATCCTTCTTCTTTTAACCTCTCTTCCTTTAATGCCTCGTTTTGAGCTTCTTTTAGTTTTGCGATAAGGTTGGTATACACCCTCATCCTTAAGGCTCATACACGAAGAGGCTTTTCTCTTTCCTTTCGGCTCAACGCATCCGCCACAACATTGGCCTTACCGGGATGGTAGCGGATTCCGCACTCGTAATCGTTTAATAGCTCGACCCATCTTCTCTGACGCATGTTGAGCATCATTTGGTCAAGGATGTGTTGCAAACTTCTATGGTCAGTGTAGATGATGCACTTCGTGCCATAGAGGTAGTGCCTCCACATTTTGAGAGCAAACACCACGACACCCAACTCCAGATCATGCGTCGTGTAGTTCTTCTCATGATCATTCAGCAGTCTAGATGCGTAAGCAATCACCTTGTTGCGTTGCATCAATACACATCCTAGTCCTTGACGTGAAGCGTCACAATAGACCACGAAGTCTTCTACTCCTTCTGGAAGGGCAAGGATAGGTGCACTGCATAACTTCTCCTTAAGCGTTTCAAACGCCTCATTCTGCTCTCGCTCCCACACAAAGGTTGTGTTCTTCTTGGTTAGTGCGGTCAAAGGTTGCACTATACGCGAGAAGTCTTTTACAAATCGTCGGTAGTAGCCAGCCAGCCCTAAGAATTGCCTTATCTCCGTAGGAGTTTCAGGAATCTATTAATTCTTTATGGCCTCAATCTTGGAAGGGTTGACTTGAGTCCCATTCTCATTCACCACATGCCCTAAGAATTGGATCTTGCGCATCCAAATTCACATTTAGAGAACTTGGCATATAGTTGTTCATTCTTGAGTAATTCAAGAATTAGCCTGAGATGCTTCTCATGCTCATCTTTACTACGGGAGTAGATCAGTATGTCGTCGATAAACACGATCACAAACTTGTCGAGGTAAGGGCGGCAAACGCGGTTCATGAGGTCCATGAATGCTGTTGGAGCATTGGTCAGTCCAAAGGGCATGACCAAATACTCATAGTGTCCATACCTAGTTCGGAAGGCCGTTTTGGGTATGTCCTCTTCTCTTATCTTCAGTTGGTGGTATCCTGACCTCAAATCTATTTTGGAGAAATAACTTGCTCCTTGCAGTTGATCAAATAGGTCATCTATTCTCGGAAGAGGGTAACGGTTCTTTATGGTCAGCTTGTTCAATTCTCTGTAATCAATGCACATTCGCAGGGTTCCGTCCTTCTTTTTCACGAATAGTACCGGGGCGCCCCATGGAGAGACACTCGGACGTATAAATCCCTTGTCCAGTAGTTCTTGAATTTGTACCATTAGCTCCTTCATCTCAGGTGGGGCGAGTCGCTACGGTGCCTTGGCTACTGGTGCAGCACCAGGCAGCAAATCTATCTGGAATTCAACTTGTCGGTTCGGGGGAAGTCCTGGTAGGTCTTCCGGAAACACTTCTGGGTATTCAGAAACCACGGGAATATCTTCGATCTTCTTCTCCTTTTGGGTCTTCATCACATAAACTATAAAAGTTGGACATCCCTTCATTAAGCTCTTGGTAGTCTTTAAGTGGGATATTATGGGGTATAGATTGTTACTCCTTTCGCCTTCTACCACTAACACTTCTTTGTCGCTCAACGGTATCTTGAGTAGACGCTCATCACATACTATTTCGACTCTATGCTTAGCTAGCCAGTCCATACCAACAACCACATCAAATCCTCCTAACTTAACGGGCATGAAGTTTATCCTAAACGTATTCCCCTTTAGATTCAACGGGCAATCCTTGATGACTTCGTTAGTTTCTAAAATGTTACCGTCAGCTAATTCTACGGTAAACGTATCAGTCAAGGCACTCGCGTCTAAGTCAATCAAAGGCCTAAAAGTACTAGAGATAAAACTAGCAGTCGCTCCATTATCGAACAGTATAGTAGCAGGATGATTGTTTACAAGGAACTTACCATTAACCACGTCAGGTTCCCTACGAGCTCCAGCTGGGTCCATTACGAAAGCTCTTCCCTTAGGCTTGTTGTGCTTGGCATCCTTGTCTCTACCCAGCTTAGGACACTTGTTCCTCATGTGCCCTGGATCTCCGCATTCATAGCATTGTTTTCCTGGTGCGTAAGTACAGTCTTTGATTAGATGGCCTGTTCTCTTGCACCTAAAACAGGGCATCGGGTTACATTCCCCTTGATGATGTAACTTGCACTTGTTGCAAAATGGGCTTGTCCCCGAATACAGCCTCCGGGTCTTCCTTCCCTGATCATCGCGCCTCGCACCTTCAGAACTCCTTCTACCTGACCCGCTACTACTTCCAACCGCTCTCTTCACTTCAAACCATTTCCTTTTCTCACCAACAAACTTCCTCTTCTCATCAGCCCTTGCTTGTTCAGTCCATCCAGCCCTAATTAAGTCATCAGTCAAACTGCTGGTAAGGTCAACAGCAGCTTGTAGGGTTAAAGGCTGGACGGACCATTCCCCTAACTCTTGGGTGTAGTCCCCAGATGAATCGTGCTACACCTTTGGCTTCAGGCATCACCAGATGTGGAACAAGTCAGGATAGGGCTAAGAAACGATAGATATATTCTGTGTAGTTGGGACCTTTCATTTCAAAGCTTAGGAATTCTGTCTCCAGCTTCTCAAGTTGATTGATGGGGCAATACTTGCTGGTCATTAGCTCTCTGAATTCAGTCCAACTCATTCGATTAGCCACATTTCTTCCACGGGTTTGAGTAATTGACTTCCACCATTCAAGGGCTGATCCCTTGAGGGATTGTGATGCAAACCTCACCATATGATCCATCTTGCACTCGCTAATGTCCAAGACAGCTTCCATTTCATCAATCCATTTGTAAGTCTCTATAGCACCCTCGGTGCCATAGAAGTCCTTAGGCTTACATGCCATGAAGGTCTTATAGGAGCATCCCTTCTTTAATGCCTCGGTTCCTCGTCGTGGCCCTCGTCATTCACTGGCCGATCATTACCATTAGTGTTACCCCGATCTGCATTTATCTGTGTAATAATGGTCGGGATGGCGTTAGCTAGTTGCTGAGCTACGAGGTTAGCAATTCTTTCATCACTCTCTTGATTAGCATTTTCCCTCTGGGGAGTTCCTGGTGGAGTAAGTTGGTTTCCAGTCTGCCTGGCTTCCTCACGGCGGCTCCTAGTGGCTCCTCGCCGTCCAAATCGTGTTCCTCTGCGAGTCGGCATTCTGATAGTATCACAAATAGATTCGTTTAGCATCTGAAAATTTGTTTCGAATAGCCTATGCATCATTACCCTATTACACCATGCCACGGAAAGAGGGATCATGGCATGCACATATGTATTTACAACCCATTAAGAAAATCTTACAAAGTCCAAATCAAAACATGACATAACAGTTAGGCAACCAATTAGAAAAGGCACAGACCAATTTCGAGGCACAACACAACATATTGAAATTCAATACAAATAATCCAATAAATCTAGCATCCAAACAAACAGTTCATAGATAGATAGAGATAGTAGTATCATCCAGCAAAGTGGAATCAGAGTCAAGCTCTTACAAATTGGAAGGTGCCATCACCTCCATGTTAATAATAATAGTAATAGTATCGAATAATAATTCAAATAGTTTCCTTCTATTGTCTAGAGACAGATAATCCTGCTGAGTACCCCTAATCTCACATCCACTTTTTCTTCAGCCATCCAAACCATCCTGAACTCTTCTTTCTCTGCTCCTGCTCCAAACGCTGCACTC
This sequence comes from Flaveria ramosissima, assembly GCA_025215565.1. Taxonomy (NCBI): domain Eukaryota; kingdom Viridiplantae; phylum Streptophyta; class Magnoliopsida; order Asterales; family Asteraceae; genus Flaveria; species Flaveria ramosissima. The sequence goes on from CM046033.1 coordinate 30,432,721, forward strand.
CTTGCGTAGCCATAATAGCCTGGAATTGAGCAGACTGGGAGGTTCGAGGGGCGTGCTGAACAGTCAACTCATGACGGCGAACGGTCCTCAAGATTTTATCCAATGTCGCATCAGAGGGTCCTACGTCAGTTGCCCGGCGACTCGACTGGGAGTACCTATCACCAGCCAGTACGCTAGGGCCGTCATACATACTATGTCTCGGCGGCATCAGGTGCTCATCACGCGGGTCAAACAGCGGAGGTACCGAAGTCGGAATGCTAACAGGCGGGGGAGGAGGAGGAGGCATCCTAAAGGATACGGAGGATCCTGGCCTAACACTTTTGCGAGGTCGGGTGACTGTACGCGCACCCCTATTCCCAATAGGTGGGATGGGTGAAAGGGTAGGAGCAGCTACTTGAGGAGAGTGGGAACGCGTTCGGCTTCGGGAAGGTGATGTGGAGGAAAAGTCCTCGGAAGCTTCAGTGTCTTCTGACGTGACGGATTTCCACCCTGGATGTCCGCATCTCCGGAGGTACGCTTCATACTCAGTCTGAGGCTTCGCCCTTCTCAAGGTTCCGGTAGGAGTGATCTCAGTGTCGGGGTGAGCAGGCGCCTTACCTTTATCAGCCATATTCGTTGTCCTGTAAGAAATACATTATGAGTAATTTGGTTTCTCATAGCTCATGATTATAATAATAGTACTAGTAATAGTAGTGATGGCAATAGTATCTGTTATTCCAACATATAATTGTCCGTGTTGCCCAAATCAATAGTCTCTTCAAATAGTATCGGATAACATAGTTCATCATAAAAATCATTTAAATCCCCTTTTTGAAATTAGTTTCAAAATCACCAATATAAATCAGAAAAAGTCCAACCATAACCTAAAGATCCGTGATGGAAATTACGTTGTCCGGTAAATTCATGATTACGTTGATCAAGTGTAATCATCAATTTACCCAACCCGATCATCCCAACACTTCCCACAAGGACAGTCCTAAGGTATCAGGGTTGTAGCCTAGGGTCTACTATGGTATTCCCGACTTCTCTACAACCTTTGGCTCTGATACCAATCTGTCACACCCCGGGCCCAGGTAGGGTGGGACGTCACAGACTAGCAACAGCATATGACAGCGGAAACAACCATTACAAGAGCTCAAAGGAGAGAATATCACATGGAATTAATGTTTTTAAAATGATACCGGGGCTAGAAACAAATCAAGCCCCCAAATGAGTTTTACAATCATCCAAAAAAATTAAATTATACTTGTTCAACACAAACATGAAACTGTTTGAATGATTCATTAAGAAAAATATGCCAATGCCATGGCCGTGGGGATAGGTCTAGGTCTTCACAACAGCTAGGATCTCTTCATACTTTACCTGAAACATGCTCAAAAGAAATTTGTGTCAACTAAAAAGTTGGTGAATTCAAGTGCTTAAAGTTTAAAAACAAAAGGACTTAACAAATCCTTCTTTGATTAAAAAGAAAATAATCATTGTTTAAACATCGTGGGAAAAATCATAATCAACCCTGCACTCAGTCCCGGTTGGCCTCTTCTAAATTAGTGTTTAACCGGATATTCCCGAAGGAAGAACTGAGCCCCAAACCAGTGAACCATACCTGCCCAGATGGTTCACCAGTTTCTTAACAAAACCTGTTGCATGCCACAAACGACCCCTAAGGATCTCAGTGGGGTACCCTTCCTGGAACGGAAGCCACTATGTGTGGGGGATTCCCCAAATAGATCTATCCATATAAAACAAGCGGTTCACGAAAGAATTAATGATCATGACATAAGTATCAGCAGGTAACCATAAATCCCACATACAATCATCAAATAAAGCACAAATATAGTTCATAATTAACAGAGCATGTTTCACCCCAAAACAGTAGTAAAAAGGGGAAGTCACTAGAACTCACCTTAGGTTTCAAGTCAAAAAGTCTCTTGGTGTGCCGGGAGTGTCTCAAGTCTAGCACCCTAACATGTACATATTAAGTAATAAGCTACTGCTCTAAACTCATTTAAGGTGCAACAATAGTGCCTAGATTTTAGCTTTTGGGTAAGGCTTTGATTTCGCGAAGGTTTGTATAAAAAGTTTCCTTTTATGGCAGGTCAAGGTTTCTTCATGAAAATTGGGATTTTTACATCATTAGGTTAAGGATATTAAGAAATTTCGTTGTTCAAGTGATTTTTAGCTTCATAGAAGTCGGTTATAAAGTTTGGTAAAATTTTACAGTTTAGTCCCTCAAGTTTCAAAATTGATAGTTTCTACCCTCAAGTTTGGTTTCTTGTCCTTTATGACACTTAAGACCGAAAATCAGGCTCTTAGAGTAAAATTATACTTATTATAGAGTAAGTGTTTCAAAATTTCAGTTTGCGGGTCCGGTTTTAAAACTATGCGTTTAGCGCTCCCGGTTGCGGTAAAAGCCGGAGAGTTTTAACCGTTATTTTAGGGTTTTCATAAATTTGAGTCTTGGACCAGTAGGTATCATCTAAAAGATATTTTTATAATTCTTAAGTCCTTAAATTGTGAAATTTGGCCTTTAATAGTTGAAAATCTCGTTTTTACGTTTGACCCGTTAAATCGCGGTTTTGACCCTATTTGACCATTTAAAGCTTGTTTGACCAATTTTTCAAATCCTTTAGGTTTTTTCTTACTTATCTTACTGAAATCACATGATTTTTATAAATCTTAGCTTTAAACTCCTTTTTCATGGATTTTTCTCAAAAACGATGCCCGGTTGGTACCCGTTTTTAGTTAAAACGTCATTCATTTGTTCTTTTGACCATATAAATTACCCATTGACTCCAAAACACTTTATTTATCATTTTTAAGCCTAGAATACTTTTCAAGAGTGTTAAATCCATGTTTTTTACTATTTTTAAGGTCGTTTTACCATGTTTCGGGTCCCGAAATTAACCAAAATAGGTCTAATCTTAACATGTCCATAATTCCCAGAGATTAACCACTTGTCACAACCTTAATATTCATCAAAACATTCTGAAATTAAGTCCATGATTTTTGACTTTATGACCATTTGACATTTTACACCCTGTAACTTATTGATTAAAACGTTTTAAGCACTCGATCATCTCACACATGATCCTTTTAACTTGAAAACTTTTGATCACCTCAGACGTGATCCTTTTAAAATAATTTGTCACCTCAGACGTGACTCAGTTAACATTTGAAGATGTGTGTGGTCACCTCAGACGTGACCCTTTTAGGTGATTAAATCCCCGATTGAATTTCATGGTATAGTCTGATGTTTAACAAACTAAATTGATGAAATTTAAACAAAATAAAAGAATTAAAACTGAGAAACAAAACTAAGACATGTTATTGTGGTTTTGTGAGGGTTAAATCCTAAGATATAAATCTCAAGATTTCATTTCCTGAAAAAGCAGCTTCAATTCATTTTGACCATACAAGGACCAATTCACTTTGGAATCATACAGAAAAGTCAAATCATTCGGGACATGTTATCAAAAACCTTTTGATGCTCTATTCTTGTTTTTCATCCAAAGTCGTTAGCAAATTTAGGAAATCATACTAGTACTATTAGATCCCCACATTGATTTGGACTATCAAGAATTGTAGCCACGATGATTGTTAATATACTTGTCCTCCTAAATCCATACACAGACTTTTGACACAGATTGGTGATAGTTTAAGGTTTAATTATTTCAACAAGCTTTTGTGGATCCCACGCTTATATGGTAATCAACATTCCTCAGGAGATTATTGAGCGGTCTCAGGGTAGTATTCAAGAAGAAACTATTCTTAGAGCTTTCAAAGAGAAGTCAAGCCTCAGGTCAGTGCCATCGCACAGCAGAGAGGCGGCAAACAACAATGACTTCTAGAATATATAGGTTATGCTTATCCTCAGGTCAGTGCCATCGCACAACAAAGAGGCACATAACCTATCTTCTTGTTTGAGCACTTTTATTCTTTTTGCACAGATCTCACCAACAACATAGGTTATTAGTTTGATTGCTTTTGCATTTTTTTTCATGTGCTTTTGCTCATATTTTGGTCGTATGCACACATTTGCGGCGTTTATTCTGCTCGTCACCCCTTATTGGAATTTTGTTGATTGTGGTAACCAGGGATAAGATGATAACCCACAGCTTGTTGAACAACTTAGTTTGATCCTAAGATCACCAACAAGGTCTAATCATCTATTGTATTGAATCTACCGTTATATCATTTGTGGTCTAGCAACCTCTAGGCCTACTTTTTTTGTGTTACGTTAGTAGTAACCAGTTTTAATATCATTTTTCCTTTTATATTGCTCAGACTACACAGACTTATACTTTGAACTTTGCATCTAATACAATTTAAACTTTTAAAAGTCCCAAATGGTTTGTTCCTGTGTACTATCATCTTCCAAGGTTTTTGAATCGGTATCACAAATACGATCTGATTTCTATCAACTAGCCTCTCCTTCTCCCTCGTTTTTTTTATTTTTTTTTTTTTTAATGTTGTTAACTAAACCTATTCTCCCCCTAAAATTCTAAAACCATAAACGAGTTGCGGTTTTAGGATTTTAATAGGCGAGGAAAAACATCAATTTAATTCAAAACCTAAATTAAGATAAATAAAATAAAATAAAATAAAAGGAAATAATTGACTATACGCATCAGAATAAACATGGTCATCTTCTGGAATTACATCACTTTTATATTTAACGTCGTTGACCTCTAACAAATATAGAAAACGTGGTTTATCAAAAGCCTTTGTATAGAGGTCAGTGCGTTGAAAATCAGTATTTATTTTAACCACATCGATTAGGTTCTTTTCAAAGCAGTCACGTATAAAGTGATATTTTATGCCGATGTATTTGGTCTTAGGATGTTGTACTGGGATTTTAGTTACTGCAATTACAGTAGAGCTATCAATAAAAATAGGAGTAGAAGAGAAATTCAAACTGTAGTCTCGTATTTGCTGTTGTATCCATATGATTTGTGAACAGCAACTTGCGGCAGCAACATATTCGGCTTCGCAGGTTGACAAAGCAACCGAGGTCTGCTTCTTACACTACCAGGTCACTAATCTTCTCCCAAAGAATTGACATCCCGCAAATGTAGACTTGTAGTTCATCTTGCAGCCACCGTAATCCGATTCACTATACGCCGTAAGCTCGAAGTCATCGTCATGAGGATACCATAACCCAAATGTTTGAGTACCCTTCATGTAACGGAATATCCTTTTGACCCCTATGAGATGGTTAACTTTTGGCTTTGCCTGATATCTTGAACATAGACATGTAGCATACATGATATCAGGTCTGGAGGCAGTGAGATACATGAGAGACCCAATCATTGCTCAGTACATGGTGGCATCAACCAGATCACCATTCTCGTCAGGTGCTACATCATGGTTTCTAGCAAGTGGAGTCCCAGCTACAGAAGCATTCTCCATGTCAAACCGACTCAGAATATCTCCTACATACTTGGTCAGATGTAAGAATATTTCCTTTGGTGTCTGATCCACCTGTAACCCGAGAAAGAACTTCATCTCTCCTATGGCACTCATCTCAAACTCAGCCTTCATTACTGCTTCAAACTCTTTACATAAATCTTCGTTCTTTGACCCGAAGATGATGTCATCAACATAGATTTCAACAAGAAGTAAATCACCATCTTTCTCTTTGACAAACAGTGTGCAATCAATAACACCTCTGGGAAAGCCGTGTTTCACAAGGTGAGTCGAGAGTTTCTCATACCAGGCCCTTGGGGCTTGATGAAGCCCGTATAAAGCCTTGTCAAGTTTGTAAACCCTGTCCCGATGATATGGATCTTCAAATCCCTCCGGTTGACTGACGTACACTGTCTCTCGGATTTCACCATGAAGGAATGCACTCTTCACATCCAATTGATAACTTTAATCTTCATATACGATGCATAGGCAAGTAAGATGCGGATGGCTTCCATTCTTGCCACGGGTGCAAACACTTCATTGTAATCTATTCCCTCGACTTGTCGAAATCCTTGAACTACAAGTCGAGCCTTGTTCCTGATAATGACGCCTTGGTCATCTTTCTTGCATTTCAAGACCCATTTGGTGCCAATGACCTTAGCACCTTTAGGTCTATCCACCAGAGTCCATACACCTAACTTCTTGAACCGAAGAAGTTCTTCTTGCATGGCACTCACCCATGCCTCATCATTCAGGGCTTCACTGACGTATATCGGCTCGAACTGAGACACAAAACAACGATAACCACCGTCGTGAAGGTATCCTTTTTCCATTACCGAGGCATAATCAGCTGAATATAGCTGATTTCTTGTCTGCACTCATGATCTGACATCTCCGATGACATTGTCTAGAGGATCATAGACATTTAAGCGTGATCCAGAAGTGGTGGGAACAACTACCTCAGAGTCAAGATTATGAACGTTTGGTTCTGAATCAGAGGCAGTAGGAGTTTGAGGTTCCGAAGACGCAGAGGCATCAATGTTAGATGCTTGTGGACTTGCTAGAATTGGAACCTGTTCCTCCTGATTGTTCTGGTCATTTTCCACAGCTTCATCTTCTAAGGAGGAGTCACTTACTTTGAGTGCTCCCCCAGAGTGGTGAGACGAGTCACCTTGTGAACCAGATGATGTTGAATCTTGTGATGGTGAGTTCAAGACATCATACATCATCTTGGTTGCTAACTCTTCATCAGATTGGAGAGAGGTATGTTGAAGGACTTGAAGAATCCATCATAGTCGAAAAAGAAAGTGGGTCCTATTCCAGCAGGTGGGGTGGTGTATCTTTGAACGTCCACGTTACACCACACTTCAACTAGACCCATTGAGTTGTTGTAAACTCTCTTGTTCGGTATGTTGTATCCTAGAAATATACCTTCTTCAGCCTTCTCGCTGAATTTTCCCTCCTGACTCTTCTTTAGTAAGGTGCACGGTGCGCCAAACGGTTCAAGATACTCTAGATTAGGTTTATGTCGTTGTAGTAACTCGTAACACGTCTTGCCATGGCGTTTAACTACCAGAACTCGAATTAACGTCTAACACGCATTTGCCACCACCTCATTCCAGAATTGAATAGGCAGTTTCGAGTCCGCTAGCATTGTCCGTGCTGTCTCTATCAAGCTGTGATTCTTTCTCTCAGCAACTCCATTCATCTAAGGTGTGTAGGCAGAAGTGAACTGGTGCACAATTCCCTTTTCCTTGCAGTAAGCCTCCATCCACTGATTCTTGAACTCGGTTCTGTTGTCTGAGCGTACCTGTCTTACCTTCAGCTTGTAGAGAGACTCCAGTGTAGTTACTAATTCCTTGAAAGACTCAAATGTTTCCGATTTGGATTTCAGAAACATTACACAGGAAAATCTTGAGTAGTCATCAGTAATCACAGAGCAGTACAAGTCGCCTGCAATGCTTCTTGTACTGACTGGACCAAACTGATCCATGTGAAGAAGTTCAAGAGGAAGCTCGATGGAATGAACTTTCTTTTCCTTATGAGACTTCTTCGTCTATTTGCCTTTCTTGCACGCCACATAGAAATCCGAAAGTTGGAAGTTTTTGACGTTAACTCCTCTCACTAGATCATTTTGGATCAAGTGGTTCATCTTTCGTGGATTAATGTGTCCCATTCTCCGATGCCAGGAGATGGAATCCTTCTCAATAGCCTTTGACAAGAAGCACTGAACTTGATGATCCGTTGTGGAGGCCTTTGAAAGATCCAAGACATAAAGGTCATTATATCTTGAGGCAGACATTAAGACTTGGTCCTCCGGGATCACATAGTCCTTTTTAGGATATAGCACTTCTTGTTGTCGAATATAACCTTAAAGCCTTTGTCACATATTTGGGATACAGAAAGTAAGTTGTTTTGAAGTTGTTGAACATAGTTTACTTTATCAAACTTCACTTTCTCATTTCCCACTCCCCCTTGAGCTGTGATATACCCTCCTTTGTTACCCGCATATGAAACATGGCCTCCTTTTATTAGTTTGACGTTTGATAAGAGTGCCGTGTTCCCCGTCATGTGCCTGGATGTTCCGCTATCGACAATCCACGTGTTGGTTTCAACACTATAGCGAACATCCTGCACATTCAATTGAAAACATTAGTTCAGGTTAGGAACCCAAGCCATTACTGGCTTGGGTTTCCCAGAGGCATCACACATTATAAATTCAACCCATTGACCTTTAGATGGTGAGGGAAGTTCAGGTCTCTTCTTGTCCTTATTATCAGACACTGAGGTTGACTTTTCTTTCCATAAACCAGCTTTGTGTAAGGCCTGTTTGTGATAAACAGACGACTGGCTAATGGGTTGAACTTTAGGTTCACTAGCTCTTCTAGGTGGAGTCAATGAGCTCCTCTTAGAAGACGAAGGTTTTGATTCCTGAAGTTCAACTTTCTTTCTAGGTGTCTGATAGTAAGGACACTTAGACGCAATGTGTCCACACTCTCCACAGTTGTAGCATGACCTGCTATCAACTTTATGATTTAACTGTCTTTATGGAGACGTGTGTGACACCCGAGTGACATTGTTTTGTTTCGGTCTTGACTCTACTTCTTTATATGTTTTATCTTGTTTTACAAATTTAATTGTTTTAACATTTTTAACATCCTTTTCATTTTGTTTACCTGGACTTTGACATGAAACACGTGATTGGTTAAAAGTAATGGTCTTTTTAGGTACAGATTTGACTGTGTTTGACCCAGATTTTATATTAACCTTTTCAAACTCTTTTCCAGATTAACACAAGGCATTTTACCGTTTGCCTTTGTTGTGGCCTCCTTTTGTTTAGTTCCAGATTCAATTGATGTACATGTGGAATCTGGATCACTTACAAGAGGAGTGGACACCACATGATCCTTGATTGGATTGTTATTGATTGGTTTACTTTTAGTGTTCATCAAGGTCTCAGGTGGTGGTGGAACCACTTTATATCCCAAACCCTCCCCATTATTACGCTCTCTCACTAAGTGTTGGACAATATGAGATGAACTTGTCCAACTATGCAGATTTTGTTTAATGAATTAACTTCTACTTCTAAAACTGCTTTTTGTTTCTTAGTGTCTTCTAGGGAGTTAAGTGTCACACCCCCGCTTATAGCGGAAACACGAGGATGTAACGGACGGGATCGTCATAACACATTGTTAAATTAATAGAGATGCATTAAATGATGAAGGTCAACGTGTCATGACGTCACCGGACACAAACGGAGACTTGTGCCATGGTTAGTCAGTTCCACGACAAACATAGTCATACAAAACAAATAAGTATAAGTCCCACAACCCGGGAACAAGTAATCAAATGTGAATAACAAGTAAATGTCAAATGCAACTGTCGAAGACATCCAAAGTTTAAATGATGTAAGCCTAAGGTCATCGCTAAGGCAGCATCCCTAGCAATCCTCAATGATTGTTACCTGAAAAGATATGCTCAAAATGGTCAACATAATGTTGGTGAGTTCGCAGGTTTAAATAATAAACAAACTTGATGCTGTTTAATAGTTTGGTAGGACATGAGTGCATACAGTCATAAGCAAGTAATATCACATGAGCATCACAACTAAACCTACGACGTACACAAAGAATTTGTCGGAACATATTCACCCTAGGGCCCGTTCCTGGCCACTGTCAGTCCCAACTAGTATACTAACAAACAAGGGTGGGGGTGTCAGCCCAATAGTACTATCAATACCTGTCCGTCGGCTCCAACACCGGAGTTAAATAGTTGTGAATACAGAACCACAAAGACAACTCATGCATGTATTAGATATATACTTACAAAACAGTACACAACAGTCCCAAAATAATTGAATAAGTTCACAGCATAAAAATAGTTGAGCATACTTTTCCCCCTTGATGTTTGTAAATAATTGTAATAAAACGGGGCCGCGAAACTCACCTTGAAATGAGGTGAAGATAAATGAATAAAGACTTCTACAATTGAGAGCAACGAACGATCAAATACCTATAATGGTTGTAACTAAACTTTTAATCATGTTCAACGAAATTAGATAAGTCCGGTCGGTTTTGGTTTGGTTCGGGTCGACTCGGGTCCGAGGTGCAACTCACACACATAATATATAATTCATATCACTCTACGTACTATATTAGCAATTTAATAATAATAATAATAATAATAATAATAATAATAATAATAATAATAATAATAATAATAATAATAATAATAATAATAATAATAATAATAATAATAATAATAATAATAATAATAATAATAATAATAACATACACAATTACATAAACACAATATCATACACACACACACATGTATATATATATATATAAATATATATACTCATATTCATCCAATGCTCCCATATCTATATATATACTTATATGTAGCTGCAAACACACGCATACGATATCAATGTATACACGCCAAACGCATCCATTCGTCGCGAATATAGCAACCGAAGGCTGCTGCGTTTGTTCCGCTTGAAAGACACGCACACAAACACACGTTCAACAAACACACGTGCACTCGATCGACCCACTCATATACCCAAACAATACATATATATACATACATGCTAATACACACCACACACACATACATGCATTATACATACCCACATCATCTCACACACTCAATTATACACATATACATATATACACACCAATTCACACCCTCACACCGATACACACACACACTTCGCATACAATATATATATGCATACATATGCAGCCGTAACTACACACATATATGCATATATATATACACAACCAGGAGCATATATACACACAAGCAGCACACACGCATCACCTTGCAAAAACACACGCATCGCACCCACAACACACACTGCATATATATACACACACTGCATATATATACACACACACGCAGCATACATGTATGGCATGCACACACACACATATTCGGCATATACATATACCTATGTACATACGAATACACACATTACGCATACCCATCATCGGACACGCAAACAACGCACGTATATATACATACAATCGGTACATACACGTATGAGTGAGTTGAACCCGAAACCGAACGTCGACAATAATAACCGAAACGAAACGAGACGAAACGAGATTCATGATGATCGGTTACCTGCGAAACGACTAAACGGCGAGGCGGCGGCAACCGGCGGTGGCTAACGGCGGTGAAACGGTGGTGCAACGGCGGTGAAACGGCGGTGAAACGGTTTTTGAGATTTGATCGATTAGGGTTGACCGAATAAGTTTTATATATATAATATTCATATTTACACTTTAAACCCTAGACTTTAAATTAATTAATCCCTCAAGTTTAGTTTAATTACACTTTAAACCCTGAACTTTAATAATAATAATATTAATTATAATAATCACATTATAATAATGGTTTTAGTAATAATAATTATAGAATAAATATATATATATTTATTATTATTATTTATATAATGTTAACGAATTTTATATTATTAGTAATATTAGGGTCAACACGAAACATACATACGAGGAGATTCGATCGGAAAATAAATTAATTACGCAGAAATAATAATTTATGCACGAGAAGAAAAGAATTAACGGGTTTCGAGTCAATTGACGGACCTGTTGGTGACGGATGTCACAGTATCCCCCAGTTGAGAGAATTTCGTCCCGAAATTCAGCTGGAGTTAGGTCCTGAGGTTGTATCCACGAACAATTGCGGATACTTGGATTTCATCTGGTCTTCCCGTTCCCACGTAAACTCAGGCCCTCGCTTGGAGTTCCATCTCACCTTAACAATTGGAATCTTGCTGCGCTTCAGTTGTTTCACCTCTCGGTCCATGATTTCTATTGGTTCTTCCACAAAATGTAGTTTCTCGTCAATCTTGATTTCCTCAATCGGTACATGAAGGGATCCGTCGGCTAGGCACTTCTTAAGGTTCGATACATGAAACGTATCGTGTACCCCACTAAGTTCTTGAGGTAACTTTAACCGATACGCTACGGGACCAATTCTTTCAGTGATCTCGAATGGTCCAACATATCTCGGAGCCAATTTCCCTTTCTTCCCAAAGCGCACGATTCCCTTCCACGGAGAAACTTTCAATAAGACATGATCACCAATGTTGAACTCTAAGGGTTTGCGACGATTATCAGCATAGCTTTTCTGTCGGTCTCGAGCTGCCTTAAGCCTATCCTTGATTTGAAATATTTTGTCAGTCGTTTCTTGGATAATCTCTGGGCCTGTCAATTGGCTTTCACCTACTTCCGCCCAACACACCGGAGATCTACATTTTCTTCCATACAACGCCTCAAACGGAGCACATCCAATGCTCGTGTGGTAACTGTTGTTGTAAGAGAACTCGATCAATGGTAAGTGGGTATCCCAACTCCCACCAAAATCAATCACACATGCCCTAAGCATGTCCTCTAAGGTTTGTATCGTTCGTTCACTTTGACCGTCGGTTTGTGGATGATAGGCGGTACTTAAGTCTAAGCGAGTACCCATCGCCTCCTGAAGAGTCTTCCAAAACCGAGATGTAAATCTACTGTCTCGATCAGATATAATAGACACAGGCACTCCATGTCTAGTCACTATTTCATTCACATATAACCTTGCTAACTTCTCCATTTTGTAGTCCTCGCGAATAGGTAAGAAATGAGCAGATTTCGTCATTCTATCCACTATGACCCAAATTGAATCATGCCCACTACTTGTTCTAGGCAACTTAGTGATGAAATCCATCGTTATATTTTCCCACTTCCATTCGGGAATTTCTGGTTGTTGCAACAGACCTGACGGTTTCTGATGTTCGGCTTTGACTTTGGAACAAGTCAAACATTCACTCACATACTTTGCAATATCCTTTTTCATGCCTGACCACCAATACAACTCCTTAAGATCTTGATACATCTTGTCTGCACCAGGATGAACAGAATACTTGGACTTGTGTGCTTCATTCATAACTAGGGTTCGAATATCACCCCACTTAGGTACCCATATACGATCCACGAAATACCGTACACCATCTTCTTTACAGTTCATCTGTTTGTCTAACCCTCGAAACTCCTCACATGCCACATTTTCTTCCTTTAGCGCTTCACTCTGCGCCAACAGTATTTGTTCTTTTAAGTTCGATTGAATAGTCATCCCTAATGCTCGCGCACGTAGCGGTTTAACACGCTCCTTCCTACTCAAGGCATCCGCTACTACATTCGCCTTCCCTGGATGATATCGAATCTCACAGTCATAATCACTTAAGAGTTCCACCCATCTCCTTTGGCGCATATTCAGTTCCCTTTGGTCAAAGATGTGTTGAAGACTTTTATGGTCAGTGTAGACAACACACTTAGTCCCGTATAAATAATGCCTCCATATCTTTAGGGCGAATACCACTGCGCCTAGTTCCAGATCATGTGTCGTATAGTTCTTTTCGTGAACCTTAAGTTGACGTGAGGCATAAGCAATCACCTTGTCCTTTTGCATAAGCACACAACCTAGGCCTTGATGTGATGCATCGCAAAACACCACAAAATCATTCGACCCATCAGGAAGGGTTAATATCGGTGCGTTTCATAGTCTTTCCTTCAACGTCTGAAATGCCTCCTCTTGTTTTCGTCCCCAATCAAACTTCTTATCCTTTTGTGTTAACATTGTCAACGGCTGTGCGATCTTAGAGAAGTTTGCAATGAATCGTCGATAGTAACCAGCCAATCCCAAAAATTGTCGTATCTCTGAGGGTGTCTTAGGAGCGTCCCACTTTTTAACTGCTTCGATCTTTCCAGGATCAACGTGGATTCCCTTTTCATTAACCACGTGTCCCAAAAACTTCACTTCTCGCAACCAAAATTCACACTTCGAGAACTTGGCGTAAAGTTTCTCTTCCATCAACAATTTGAGTATCGCTCGAAGGTGTTGTTCGTGGTCTTCTTTGGATCTAGAATAGATGAGTATATCATCTATAAACACGATCACAAACTTGTCCAGATAGGGTTTACACACCCGGTTCATAAGATCCATGAATACTGCTGGAGCGTTGGTCAGCCCAAACGGCATGACTAAGAACTCGTAATGCCCATATCGGGTCCTGAATGCTGTCTTTGGTATGTCCGCCTCATGGACCCGTAACTGGTGATAACCTGATCGGAGATCGATCTTAGAGAAATATGACGCTCCCTGCAATTGATCAAATAGATCATCGATCCTGGGAAGTGGATATCGATTTTTCACGGTCAGCTTGTTCAACTCTCGATAGTCTATGCACATTCGAAACGTTCCATCCTTCTTCTTTACAAATAGTATCGGTGCTCCCCATGGCGAGTGACTTGGTCGTATAAAACCCTTATCTAGCAACTCTTGTAGTTGACTTGATAGCTCTTGCATTTCCGACGGAGCTAACCGATATGGCGTCTTTGCTACTGGTGTCGCCCCAGGTACCAAGTCTATACGGAATTCCACTTGTCGAGGAGGGGGTAAACCGGACAAGTCGTCAGGGAATACTTCCGAGAAGTCTCGCACTACCGGAATGTCTTCCAGTTTCCCTTCCTCAGGTTTCTTCTCCACTACATGTGCCAGAAACGCATAGCATTGCTTCAGCAGATAATGACGAGCTTTCATACATGAGATGATCTTTAGACTCCCTCCTGCCCGTTCTCCTTGAATCTTGAGCACATCACCATTAGGCATAGGGATCCGTACTACCTTCTCTCGGCAAATAATTTCAGCTCCACGCTTCGACAACCAATCCATTCCCACTACCACATCGAAACTTCCCAATTCAAAAGGTATTAAATCTATGTCAAAGGCGTGATCTTCTAATGTAATCGTGCACCCTCTAATTATTTCACTAGCTCTCACAAATTTACCGTTCGCCATTTCTACTGAGAAGCTAGTCTCTAAACAACTAGGGTTCAAACCAAGCAAGGGTACAAATTCAGCAGACACGAAGCTATTGTCTGCCCCGGTATCAAATAATACAGATGCAAAGTGATTATTGAGAAGGTACGTACCCGTAACAACGTTCGGGTCCTGGCGCGCGTCGTTTGCACCAATTACGAACGCACGCCCTCGGGCAGCATTTCCTTGATTACCTTGCTCTTGATTACCAGCGATCGCCATCACTTGATTTTGGTTATTCCATTGTTGACCCGGTGCCCGATTCAGCCTGGGGCACACATTCCGATAATGCTCTGGGCTCCCACACTCGTAGCAAACTCTAATGTTTCCAGTTGGATTGATTGCATTGTTTGGTGCAACCAAGTTGGGTGCCACTCTACAGTCCCTTCCAATATGCCCTGGGCGCCTACAATTCGCACAAACTCGACACGGCGCCGCAGCAGGATGATGATAATGGCATTTCCCACACTTAGGATGTGGCCCAACATATTCCTTTCTCCCTTGATTCACTGCCACAAAACCTCTAGTCACCTTTGCCTTTTTATCAAATCTTCCGCCTGATTGTCTGCTTGATTCCCCCGCGTCTCTCCTTTTCTCACCACCTTTGCCTAGTACTCCAGTTCTTACCATCTCATCAGTTAGAGTGCCCGCCTTCAAGATTGCACTCTGGATAGTCGGGGGTGCCGCAGCAGTCACCAGGCCACGTATTTGAGGCACTAAACCCCAAATGTAACGCTCGATCCGCTTTGATTCAGGTGTCACCAGGTGTGGCACCAGTCTTGCCAGCTCATGAAACCGGTCGGTGTAAGCAGCATGTCCTGACCCTACCATCGCATGATTCCAGAATTCATGCTCCAACTTCTGCATTTCGTTCATTGGACAATATTCTTCAGTTGCCAAGGCTTTGAATTCTGCCCAGGTCATGGCCATTGCTGCCTCTCTTCCACGAGCCTGCACTTGGGTATTCCACCATGTTAATGCTTTTCCCACTAGCGAACATGTAGCATACTTCACCTTTTGATTTTCAGCACAATTGCTGATGTCCATCACAGATTCCATCTTCTCAATCCATCGGGTCAAGGCGATGGCTCCACCTTTTCCATCAAACTCTTTTGGTTTACAAGTCATGAACTCCTTGTAAGTACAACCGACTCTTCCTCCATTGCCATTTCCATTCACGTTTCCATTACCATTTCCATCACCCATTCCACCTCCTTCACCATGTTCATTTCCACCTCCATTTCCATGTTCATTTTCATTATTCTCTTCATGACCATCATTTTCATCATCATGCCCAATACCCTCATTACCACCTCCATTGTTATGATTGATGATATTATCACTCACCTGTGCCACTATGGTCGGAATGAGTGCTGCAAGTTGTTGGGCAATCATGGCGGCTATATCAGGGTTTCCAGCTCCCTGGTTATTATCACCATGCCCACCTTCATTTCCACCTACAGGTGCTTCACCCCTACCTCCTGCACCTCTTCCTCTACCTCTACCTCTTGGAACAGCACCACCACGACTAGCACTGCGAGTAATTCTCCTGGGCGGCATCTTTCTAGTCAACATAAACAATACGTAAGCCCCAAATCTTAAAGTCAATCAATAAAGTAATACATGTGCAGTGAGTATCATTGCTAAGTAATAAGGTGATGGATGATTTTGTGACAATATGATCCCGTGAATCTTTAGGTGAGTTAGAACTCACGTAAGTAATAAGGTGATGGATGATTTATCAAGATTGATAAGGTCTAATAAGGAACAGGACACTAATGTCCTAAGGTATGGAGTTGAGGATTCGTACTAACAATGACAGTTATCTTGCGGCAAGATTGTCTAGACTTCGCATGCACGACAAATTGCATTTACGTGTGCACCCGTAATTGTAATTTGCTTTGCATGGTCAACCCCATCTCATCCTAACCGAGTCAAACCGCCTTGTCAAGTACAAAGTGTTATTCAAGATAGAAGTATCAAAGGTATGATCGATAATCAAAAGTTAATTATCAGAAGTTGAAAAAAGGAAATGAAATGGAATTATTAACACATTACGGATCATGAGTAGTTTCAATAATTAAAGAACATACACGCATAGTCAAATGCACATAAGTCCTAATATGCATTCTACATGCAGGTTCTTAGGTTATAGTCTAGGTCGAGTGATCCACCTAATTCTCTATAACCAATGGCTCTGATACCAATCAATCTGTCACACCCCCGCTTATAGCGGAAACACGAGGATGTAACGGACGGGATCGTCATAACACATTGTTAAATTAATAGAGATGCATTAAATGATGAAGGTCAACGTGTCATGACGTCACCGGACACAAACGGAGACTTGTGCCATGGTTAGTCAGTTCCACGACAAACATAGTCATACAAAACAAATAAGTATAAGTCCCACAACCCGGGAACAAGT
Source organism: Flaveria ramosissima (assembly GCA_025215565.1). NCBI lineage: Eukaryota > Viridiplantae > Streptophyta > Magnoliopsida > Asterales > Asteraceae > Flaveria > Flaveria ramosissima. The sequence continues at coordinate 30,449,945 of CM046033.1, forward strand.
AATCAAATGTGAATAACAAGTAAATGTCAAATGCAACTGTCGAAGACATCCAAAGTTTAAATGATGTAAGCCTAAGGTCATCGCTAAGGCAGCATCCCTAGCAATCCTCAATGATTGTTACCTGAAAAGATATGCTCAAAATGGTCAACATAATGTTGGTGAGTTCGCAGGTTTAAATAATAAACAAACTTGATGCTGTTTAATAGTTTGGTAGGACATGAGTGCATACAGTCATAAGCAAGTAATATCACATGAGCATCACAACTAAACCTACGACGTACACAAAGAATTTGTCGGAACATATTCACCCTAGGGCCCGTTCCTGGCCACTGTCAGTCCCAACTAGTATACTAACAAACAAGGGTGGGGGTGTCAGCCCAATAGTACTATCAATACCTGTCCGTCGGCTCCAACACCGGAGTTAAATAGTTGTGAATACAGAACCACAAAGACAACTCATGCATGTATTAGATATATACTTACAAAACAGTACACAACAGTCCCAAAATAATTGAATAAGTTCACAGCATAAAAATAGTTGAGCATACTTTTCCCCCTTGATGTTTGTAAATAATTGTAATAAAACGGGGCCGCGAAACTCACCTTGAAATGAGGTGAAGATAAATGAATAAAGACTTCTACAATTGAGAGCAACGAACGATCAAATACCTATAATGGTTGTAACTATACTTTTAATCATGTTCAACGAAATTAGATAAGTCCGGTCGGTTTTGGTTTGGTTCGGGTCGACTCGGGTCCGAGGTGCAACTCACACACATAATATATAATTCATATCACTCTACGTACTATATTAGCAATTTAATAATAATAATAATAATAATAATAATAATAATATAATAATAATAATAATAATAATAATAATAATAATAATAATAATAATAATAATAATAATAATAATAATAATAATAATAATAATAATAATAATAATAATAACTACACAATTACATAAACACAATATCATACACACACACACATGTATATATATATATATATAAATATATATACTCATATTCATCCAATGCCCCCATATCTATATATATACTTATATGTAGCTGCAAACACACGCATACGATATCAATGTATACACGCCAAACGCATCCATTCGTCGCGAATATAGCAACCGAAGGCTGCTGCGTTTGTTCCGCTTGAAAGACACGCACACAAACACACGTTCAACAAACACACGTGCACTCGATCGACCCACTCATATACCCAAACAATACATATATATACATACATGCTAATACACACACACACACATACATGCATTATACATACCCACATCATCTCACACACTCCATTATACACATATACATATACACACCAATTCACACCCTCACACCGATACACACACACACTTCGCATACAATATATATATGCATACATATGCAGCCGTAACTACACACATATATGCATATATATACACAACCAGAGCATATATACACACAAGCAGCACACACGCATCACCTTGCAAAAACACACACATCGCACCCACAACACACACTGCATATATATACACACACTGCATATATATACACACACACGCAGCATACATGTATGGCATGCACACACACACATATTCGGCATATACATATACCTATGTACATACGAATACACACATTACGCATACCCATCATCGGACACGCAAACAACGCACGTATATATACATACAATCGGTACATACACGTATGAGTGAGTTGAACCCGAAACCGAACGTCGACAATAATAACCGAAACGAAACGAGACGAAACGAGATTCATGATGATCGGTTACCTGCGAAACGACTAAACGGCGAGGCGGCGGCAACCGGCGGTGGCTAACGGCGGTGAAACGGTGGTGCAACGGCGGTGAAACGGCGGTGAAACGGTTTTTGAGATTTGATAGATTAGGGTTGACCGAATAAGTTTTATATATATAATATTCATATTTACACTTTAAACCCTAGACTTTAAATTAATTAATCCCTCAAGTTTAGTTTAATTACACTTTAAACCCTGAACTTTAATAATAATAATATTAATTATAATAATCACATTATAATAATGGTTTTAGTAATAATAATTATAGAATAAATATATATATATTTATTATTATTATTTATATAATGTTAACGAATTTTATATTATTAGTAATATTAGGGTCAACACGAAACATACATACGAGGAGATTCGATCGGAAAATAAATTAATTACGCAGAAATAATAATTTATGCACGAGAAGAAAAGAATTAACGGGTTTCGAGTCATTGACGGACCTGTTGGTGACGGATGTCACATTAAGATAGTACCTAATGTCATTAGCTTGGTTAAAGGCTACTACTTCTGTTTCCCTAAGCTGTTTGTTCAATAGGTCTATCTTTTCTTTGTAACTATGCTCATTTTGTTTTAGAATTCTGTTAGCTTCAGTGCACAGTTGCAAATCCTTTACTAAGCTATCATTATAATCTAATAACCTAGCAAATTTCAATTCAATGCTCTCCCTAAATTTATTACAATCAGAACAAGCATGATTATTGAAAAGTTGGTCAGTAGTACTTACCTGAGAAGGTTCTTATGAATCAGCCATCAAAGCAGAGTCTGGTGTTTCTGGTTCTGGTGATTCTGACGTTGTTGTAGTTGTCCCTTCTTCAGGCATGTAATTGACCACAGTTGCAGTCTCTTCAGTGTTTGACATCGCGAGTTCCACTGCAATATCTCCTTCACTAGCTGAATCATCATCTAAATCTTCAACACTAGCAATGTTGGATTCTCCCGGAGAGACAAACCAAAAGCTCCAGTCATGTCCCTCGTCATCATGGGCAGTCAAGGCTTTAGGATCCTTGCTTGATGAAGTAGGACTGCTAGTTGGCTTATCTTGACGAGTGAAGGACGAGAATGGATTCCCGTTTCTAGTTTTCTTGGGCTTCACACACTTGTTAAGATCATGTACTGAACGAAATACTAACTGATTAACGTGTATACCGAATCAAATAGTGCGGAATCCTATTTGATTGGTGATCCAATCAGTGAGAACGCACGTAGTATCAATTATGGATTAAATCTAAACGTTAAGAACGATATGGAATCGATCTAGTGCGATCTGTGAACTTGGAACAGGTTCTTAGAGGTCTCTAGACCGCTAGGGTACGTCTGTAGTCGAAGTGTTCTCAATTCTTATGTTTTCCACGAATTAAGTGGTATTTATAGGTTAGGGTTTCTCATTTGGGCGACTGAACCATTAGCATGGTTCAGTCGTGCGATTGAGCCATGCGGTTGATCCATTCGCACGACTGAGTGTTCAGTCGTGCGACTGAGTCAATCTCATGTTACACTCGTGCGACTGATCTAGTCTCCTGGTTCAGTCGTGCGACTGAGTCATTCGCATGAAGTTGTTCATGCGTATAGTCCATTAGCATGGGCCATTCTCATGAGAACTTCATATTACTAAGTTTGAATGAATTTATTAATCATTACATTATCAAGATTCATTCAAACAACCACAAACCTATATAGTCAGTTCAATAAGCGTTAAACTACTCAACAATGAAATAATAAACATTATAAGCACAACCACACTTTGTATTTCATTAAGTACCCATTCAATTACATATGTGTAAGACAATAAATACATATTACATTAAGCTCAGAAACTAGGTACACATGTATCTACAGATAGACTACGGATTCAACTTCATGAGTACTCCTATCCACATTGACAACATAGTGCTATTTCCATTACTAAAAATCCGGTGAAGCATTCCAGGACAAAGCACTTTGATATCAAGTATCATTTCATTAGAGATATTCATGAGAAAAACCTGATTAAACTAATCAAAGTTGACTCAAATGAATAATATGCTGGTTTGTTCACCAAAGCCTTTGATGAACAAAGAATTAAATATCTCATTACAACTATTGGGATGATAAACATTGATTACTCCATCTCATTTGAAAAACCTTTTTAAAATGTGAATGTCTTGTGTGAAAACAATCTAAGCCCTGTTACAAAAGGTCTTTCTCTAAAATTTCACTAAGTATAGATTCTTCCAAAGAGGAATTAACCCTCGGAAGGTGTTTTATATATCTTCCGAAGCAAAATTCCTCCAAGGAAAATCTTCTTCTTGGAAGAATTTTTAGTCTCGGAAGAAGGGATTGATTGCATATCAGATCTACTTTCGAAGCTTATAAGATTCTCCATTCGGAAAGCACTTTTTACTCTTGGAAGTAAGAAATTTACCTTTGGAAGTAAAATTGCCTTCGGAAGAAGATTACCTTCGGAAATGCTTTATAATCGGAAGAAAAATTTTACTGTGTAACGGAAATCTTTTGTGCCCCACTCTGTAAAAAGCAAAGATTTGGTTAATATTTAAATGGAGTTAACCTTACCGCCCTTGTCACATCATACACCAAAAACATCTTTTCACCTTATCCAAAACCCCAAAAACCCCCAAAACCGCCATTTCACCCATTTAAATAACCCCGACTTATCACTTTCATCTTTTTACCAAATTTATCGCCCTAAAGCTTCCTTCGTCTCCAATTTACCTAAATTCAAACTCATCTCTCTGCAACCTTTCCTACAATGGCACTTAACCCTCAGCACAACCAAGTCGCACTCCTTGATTCATCCAAGGATGCTGACATCTCAGATATCATTTCCTTTCTCACCCAATCTACCTATTACACCGCTCTGACTGTTAACCCCACCGTTTACTCAAACTATATGGTGAATTCTGGGGCAACGGTCTGATTGAAACCCTAAACGGAGTTAGGGTAATAAGGTCGATCATTTGTGGCCAAGAGTTGATCATTTCCAAACAAATCATCAGGGAGCATCTAGAGCTTCACGATGAAGGCGCCCCTACTGAATTCCCCAAGTCAGGCCTAGAAAACACCTATACCCAAATGGGATATGGTGGAGATGTAACAGATCTACTGTTTACAAGTTCAATTTCTCATGCAACTGGAAGTTCGTACTTCATGTTGTTCTCCACTGTTTGTTTAATAAGTCTGGGGGATGGGATCAAATCCCATATGAACTAGGATGCCTAGTTCATGGGTTGGTGAAGAGCCTCCACTATAACTACTCAAGATTTGTGCTACACAACCTTATGAGGAACCTCAAGAGGGACACATTCTATATGTATCACAGGTTCATTTAGCATATTATCAACTGTGAGCTGGACCAGAGTCAGCTTGTTTATGCAATTGTTCTACCAGTTCCTCAAATGAGGCTGACCATCTTCAAAGTCTTGAAGAGAGTGTCCACCAACTACACTGGAAGACACATTGAGCTTCTTCCAGGTATGATTGAGCCAATAACTCCTGGTGACATCCCTGTTAACCCCACACCAACAACTACCCTCACTTTGCCAAATCTACCTTCTCACCCCATCACAATCACATATCAAAGACACCCCAAACGAACCCTTGTTCAATCTACTCTGATTGAACAAGCTCCTCATGTTCAATCCAAAAAGACTAGAGTGGAAACATGGGCTCCCACTCAGTCTGAGGTCTCAACATCCTTCACTTTTGACCGCAATATGGGAATTGAGTCTCCTCAGTCTCAATCCCATGAGCCTGAAACCCAAACTGTAGACCCTCAGGGAGAGTCTTTATACTCCCCTGAGCAGCCAAAAAAGACAACCCCACCATAGGCTCATTGCCAATAGACATTGACCAAGTTCCCGGGTCATTAGGCTTAACCTTTATATCTTTCACTGACCTATTGATAGGAACTAATGAGGAGATTATGTCTCTTCAAGGCAATGAAGTTTATACACAACACCCTCTCAAGTATCAACAGAGCCTAGAGAGACTTCTTATCTCTAGCCCTCATCAGAAAGCCTTAACTGAGGGGAGTCCCACTGATGTGGAGGGGACTCATGTAGATTCAGTTGCCACTACTGAAGGAGCCACATTGGACCTTCAAGATAGTGGTAACATTACTGAGAATGAATCTACGGCAACCATGCCATTTGATGACTCTGAAAGAGACATCATTAGGCAAGGGAAACCAGGGTGCTAAGAAACCCCATGATTCTTCAAAAAAAGATGAAGGAAGACTGCAACTCACCATTCAAGACCTACTTTCTAAAGTCTGAAACCTTGAATCTAAGGTTAGGAGTTTAGAGGATAGGACTGCCACTCAGTAACTTGAGATTGATAATCTCAAGGCCAAACTAGCTGACAAACAGATTGAGAGGTCTGTTAGGCATGTACCTATTCAGGTCTCATTGACCTCTTCTTCTAGCTCATCAAGCTCTCAGGATGATGCTACCATAAAAGGGGAGAGTGTTCAGGGACAAAGCCAAAGACAAGAGGAACCACAGAGTTTCTCTCTAGAAGAACTATCTCCACATAACAATGATACGATCTTATGGCTCTTCAACAAAGAGCAAGATCAAATGGAGAAGGAGAGAAAGAAGGCTGCAAAGGAGAAACTAAGGACGAAAAGAAGAAGCAAGAAGAAGCAGGACTTACTGCTGCCAGGAAGATAGGTGATAAAGCCTGGATGAAGGACTATATCCGGGCTCATGGCTTCTCTGGTAGGCAGGTGGGTTCAATGTCTGAGAAGACCCTACAGCGACATGTCAGTGACATCAAGGTTGTCATTATCTCAGGGAAAAGAAAGGAGATGTATAGATAGGGACAAAGGTTGATCTTCAAACCAACACCTCAACCTCAACCCCAACCTAAACCTGAACCAATCCCTTTCCCATTCCCAACTAAAACTAAACCAACCTCTGAGCCTTACACCCCTGAACCTACACCATCATCCTTACCTGCCATCTCACCACAACCACCTAAGCTACCCATCCTCAAACCCAAAACACTTCCCAGAACCCAAACACCACTACCTACCCAACAACCTCCCAAACCATCCCCTCAGCCTTCCAAACATCTTGCTTTAGAGGAGTTTAGGGAGATCAAGATGAAGCTCATAAACTGTACAACCTTGAGCAACATCTCTTGTGAGGAGGAGTCTGTCAAGCTAACCTATGCTGATGGCTCCTCATGTTCCCTCACTATAGATCAATTCCTTGATCTGCCTAGAGGAACATTGGACCAAGCCGCAAAACTCTTTGGCCTCAACTCGGATTCACTAAATGAAGAAGGGAAGAAGCTGAGAAGAAAGCTGGTGACTCTGCTGGATACAAAGAAAGGGGAAAAATTGCCAAGTCAACCCCTTGTGCCTTGAAAGAAGATTATCCAGTGGAGGTTCGAAGACTCTTCTCATAACTTTGTTGTTCAGAGAGAGAGTGGAGAGCTAAACAGGCTTAATGCCTCATCTCTGCTACACTTAAGTAGATTCGACATTGCTGAGTTAGCACAGAAACCACTCTCCAACCCCTCCAACTCTGAGATAGCTGCTCACAACAGAAATCATCTGAGCAGTCTTCATCTGGCTGAGCTAACTGCTAGGACCAAGATTGAAGAAGAGTTGAAACTAAGAGAGGAGGAGGAAAGGAAAGGATTTCAACCAAAGGCAAAGCCTTTTTTCAAATGGTTGAAGGTCCTGAACTTGAATCCATAGTTAGATGGGAGTATGACTATAACTCCCGTCAACTAACTCTCTTCAGGGTGGCACAACAAAGGGTGCATGTCATTCAGAGTGATAGACTGGATCTCCTATCCACGAATGACTTGTACAAACTTCTCAACACCACTTTAGGGAAGAACAAGGAAACAGATAAGCATCTTTTATCCCTGGTGCTAAAGGTTTTGAGAAGCAGGAATAAGTGAGGTTTTGCTAGCATCAGTCTAGGGGGAGTTTGTTGGATCTACAAAGGCTGACACAACAAAACCAAACACTTAGATTATTTTGGTGCAACTAATAAAGGACTTCCGAAGCTAAGTGTGGAACTTCCGAAGGAAATGGAGTTCTTCCGAAGACAAGTGCAAGATCAACTTTCTAAGGAAAACTCCAACTTCCGAAGACAAAGTATTCACTTTCGAAGTCCAAGACTTAGAAGAAATCAAGAGTTCAACTTCCAAAGTATAAAGATGTGAAGAAGTCCTCAAGCCTCGGAAGAAGTAGCCTCTTCCGAAGTATAAGTGGCTTCGGAAGAAAAAGTTCTTCCGAAGCCAATTAACCTTCAAAAGACACTACTATGGACCAGTGGACATAAGTATGGTCTCTCTGACACTCCGCTGTAGACCTTTGACATAATGCATTGCGTTTTATCTAAAGCCCATGTAGTTGACCATACTTTATTCCACTGTTCACCTTTATCAGTTAGTACAGTTGCCAACTTTAGTTGGTGACAAAAGGTAAGTCATGGACATGTCATGACTACCTTATCTTAGATACTACTTTATTTAAGATACCTTAACTCTAGCATCATAGTATATGCTTTAGTCATAGGTTTCTAGCTGGTATCAAAGTATATCCGGCTGTAGGATCTAGTATATATAGTTTCTCATTGTAACTCATGTAATATGCTTGTAAGAGTCTTGTAATACTTTGAGTTGAGAAGTAATATATACAGGTACCTTGAAAATTATTTCATTGTGTTCTTTGTTACTTAGTATATTATAATCAACTCTTAGAAGGGATTCTCCATCATCATCTAATCTGAGTGTTTTACAAGTGAGTTTGAGAGAAAAACTAAGTGTTAAGTGACAAAAACCGATCCTGCAAGTTCTTTGGCTGATTGGCAATTCTCAAAGCCTACCATGATGGAGTTGGGTATGGCAGACATGAGAATTGTAACATCCACCCATTTTCAAACTATAAACACAAACCCGAACTCATTTTTTTTCATAATATGTGTTCAGGTTTGTTTTTATAGTTTGAAAATGGATGGATGTTACAGTCTCCCCTACTTTAGGAAACTTCGTCCTGAAATTTAATTACGAGAAGACTGATTTCATGGATATGAGGAGACTTGGATTTCATTTCACATTCGTAAGTGAACTCTTGGGAACGTTTAAATTCAATGAGTTTTGACTATGGCATTTTACTACACTTAAGTTTGTTCAATTTCATGATTTATGATTTCATGGGTTTCTTCACAATGTGGTTAGATTCATTAATTTCATTGGAATTTTTTTGCCTTTCAAGCTTTTGCATTTCAGACGGTGCATGACGATTAGGAAGGTTTGGTAACGAGTGAAGCACCAAACATTAGATCAATACGAGACTCGACTTGACGAACATGAGAAATATTTTTAAGACACTTTTGCACGAAATACGACTCCAGGGGAGCTTTCTCAAAGCAGACAACTTCGGCATGGTTCTTAGATGACATTAATATTTCAAAGTTGCATTAACATGAGGTTGATAAGGGAATTGTGTTTGTTAAGATTAAAGATATAGTTCAGAATAAGAGGATCATTGTAATGGGTTTTCAGAATAAGTGTGGTTTTAAGGGGAAAAGATTCAGAACGATTGTTATCAGAGCCATGGTTATAAGAAATTAGGTTATTAAAAATGGAATGACCTAGACTATAACTAAGTACCTTTACACATGAATCCTCTCATGTATTTACCATGTTTAGATAGGATTTTATGTGCCTTATATGTTTAAATATGATTATGTGATTATATGCCTTATGTGATTATTCTTATACCTTGATTCTTATCAATGCACACATGATTCTTAAATCATATTCTAAGGAATTGTGCCTAAATCAAATGGTTTTCAAATTGAGCTTTGAATCGTTATTCATGGTTTCCAAGTCTCGTCAAAATATGTGTCCTATAACTTGAAACATGTAATGCTGGAAGAGCATGATGCCTGTATCTCTAGGTGTTCTATCTAGGCAAGGTATTCATATAAATCTAAATCAACCGATGGATCCGTTTACCTTACCTGGGACCCTTGGGGTGAGTGTCCGCTTATAGGTACGCATGTCTTCTTTAAGGTTGTGGTTGACCTAATACTTTGATAAGTCAACGTATTTGCCTTGGTTTGTAAACCAAACGTTATACTTGAAACATCTCGTTGTTATCGTATTATCATTGACTTTGTCTTCTTGGATTTTAAAACTTATTACCCAATTCTCATAACGACTCTTAATAATCTTTCTAAATGTTTTCCCCTTAAAACCACACTTATTCTGAAACCCATTACAATGATCCTCTTATTCTGAACTATATCTTTAATCTTAACAAACACGATTCTCGTATCAACCTCACGTTAAAGCAACTTTGAAATATCAATGTCATATAAGAACCATGTCGAAGTTGTCTGCTTTGAGAAAGCTCCTCAGGAGTCGTATTTCATCCAAAAGTGTCTTAACATATTTCTCATGTTCGTCAAGCCTAGTCTCGTATTGATCTAATGGTTGGTGCTTCACTCGTTACCAAACCTTCCTAATCATCTTGCACTGTCTGAAATGCAAATGCTTGAAAGCCAAAAAAAATTCCAATCAAATTGATGAATCTAACCACATTGTGAAGAAGCCCATGAAATCATGAATCTTGAAATCGAACAAACTTAAATGTAGTAAAACACCATAGTCAAAACTCATTGAATTTAAATGTTTCCAAGAGTTCACTTGCAAACGTGAAATGAAATCCAAGTCTCCTCATATCCATGAAATCAGTCTTCTTGTAACTAAATTTCGGGACTAAATTTCCTAAAGTAGGGAAGACTGTAACATCCACCCATTTTCAATTTATAAACAGAAACCCGAACTCATTTTGAATTTTCTTACGTTGAAAAAAAATTCATTATTAATTTATTAATTCATTTTGATGAATCAAATGCACTAGTGCAATATTTAACTAATTTTATGAATAATATTGTTCAATTTTCATTTATTATACCATTAATCAATTTCAATTTTAATAATTTCAAAATTTATAGAATAAGTTTTATAAATGCTAAAAGGTTATTAATATCTATAAGATTTTAAATATTCAACTAAAATAAATAATCAAATTACAACTTCTTGTAAGATTTATAAAGTTTATAAAGATTTTATAAATAAAATAAGTTGTCAAATTAAAGTCTTAATAAATTTAGAGTTTAAATTGTAATTATTCTTTTATTTATTTAAATTATTTAATCTTATATTTATTTCAAATTCCAATCATAACCCCCTTTTAAAAAACTTGTAACTCACTATTAACACCATTCATAACCTCCTCCTAACCTCAACTATAAAAGCAAGCTTTAGGTCTCACTTTTCATTTGTTCATTATCTAAAAATCTCACTCACATATCTTTCTTTCATCCTTTGTTTTGTATCAAATTCAAGAATTATGTTTTACAAGTAATTTCATGAAGTTTCTAATATTAAAGTATAATTGCTTTTATATTATGTATATCTATATTGTTCTAATCATCCTAACATTCAATTGTTCTCATGTTCTTATTTTTATTTTTTCTTCTACTAAATATCTTTTAATTTTAATAATTATCATTTGATCATTACTATTCTGAACTTTCACTAGCCTTATAACAATCACTAACATTCCTAAATCAAGCTAATTTACACGCTAACGTACACAAAGAATCCCGTTTGCATATGGACGGCTATGCCGCCACATTTGGTTATTCCACAAGATTATTTCTCTAAATGATGGCTATGCCAAAGACTTGGAATATTTTTTATATAACTAAAATAAAGTCTAATATACGATAATATTCGAACATAATAAATTTGTTCTAACCCGTTTCTTTGCTTTAAGCATTTTTTTAAAGTGCATATAAGTGCCTTACTATATATTTAGCAGAATATAGTTTGAATTCAACTAACCATAACATGGTCATAAAAAACTAAATTTTAGTAAACTCATACGCCAATATTAAGTTCATTGAATTACCTTTTTAACGATAGTTTATACGTCTTCAAACTCAATCGGACGACTCAACAATAGCCTTCACAAGATAAGTGCGCATTTCAGCACCTTTTGTCTTGTGCTGATGATTTGACCTATTTACAGATCTTTCAATAAAAAGATTTCTGAAAGAAAGTTGTCCGGGAGACTTTGAACTAGTTAACTATAAATTTTTATAACTTTATGAAACCGTATGCTATTTATAAAACCTGTTCAAACATGTACCAAACATTCTGTCCAGAATCTAAAATTGGTACAATAATCCTTTTTCAATCTACCTTTCGTTTTTTGGCATTCTCTAAACGTCCTAACTTCTTGTAATGAATTCCGACCTCAAGTTATTGTTTCTTTTTCACCTTTGACTCTTGAACATCCAAGCTTTCTTATGTACTCTACAACCATCATTATACAATATGAGTTTTGCATGTCCCTTTTACTTTATTTCACACCTTTTGGGGTGAAACATGTTAAGCTTAAAAATATACACTTGTAACACAGCTTGATACTTGTATGCACGAGCAATTCGTTTATAAACGTTGTCATGGTTATTTGAGATACTTGTGAGTCTTATATGATAGTCATCTTGTAAAAAACAATCATTAACTATTGTTAGCCTAGCGACGTCATAGATCTATGGGAATGACAAGCCTATTTGGTGCTAAAGCCGAGGTTATTGCCGGCTCCTGATGACGTATGCTTGCTCATCATGGGAACCAAGTACACTTAGCTAATCGTTATTGTAATGGATATCTTTTGTCAAGGTTTGATTGTATCATTATGATATCTATATTCTTGCAATATTTCTTAACCTATGACATGAATTGCCTCTTAAAAGTTACTTTTATACGTATGTATAAATTCATGGGAACTCACCAACATTATATGTTGACCTTATTTTTAATATGTTTCAGATTGCTACTTTGAGAAATTCTTCATGCACATATAGGACTTGGACTTAGTTTAATTAAAGACTTTTAAATTGTTGTTTGAATCTTTATTGTATTGTAATGATTTATTTGTTTAGTATTATTCAATGAAAATGGCATTTAATATTATTTCAACTTATTTAATTCCATGAGCTATGAATAATCGTTTCACATTCATCCGCCCCGATGATTCCGCCGTCGGTTGGGGTGTGACAAGAACAGTCATAGCTTTGCTGTTGATGTCCAGCCCTTTATGGTCTTCATTAGAATTATCTTCAACTGCCTTCTCTATCATAGCACCATTTCCAGAAGGTGTTGTAACCTTTGGCTTGTAAGGGTCATTGGTGATATACTTCCACATCTTGTTGTCTTGATATCTGATAAAGCCTTCAATACGTCTGCTCCATGATCTGAAGTTTTCAGGGGTGACGATAGGTGCTTTGGTCATCGTCCCCAGTTCATATTCAGACTTTTAGTTGAGGGCCATTTTGAGTGAGGTGACTGTATGAGTGATGAAAAGGTTGATTTGGATGGTGAGATCACACAATCAAGAGCCTAAAAAGCTTTGATACCAATTGCGGGATCGGTTTTGGTCACGCAACACTTATGTTGTCATTCAAACTCACTGAATCACACTTGGTTAGATGATGCAGTGTCCCTCTAAGAGTTGATAATAATATACTAAGTAATCAAAACACAAGAAGATAATTTCAAGGAACTTGTATATATTACTTCTCAACTCAAAGTATTACAAGACTCTTACAAGCATATTACATGAGTTATAATGAGAAATATACATACAACTACCTACAGCCAGATATACTTTAATACCAGTTGGAAGCCTATGCACCATGCAGTATATCAGAGATTTGCAGCAGAGTGTCAGAAGGACTATACTTATGTCCACTAGTTCTTAGTAGGTTCTTCCGAAGGTTAATTGGCTTCGGAAGATCAAGTTCTTCCGAAGCCACTTATACTTCGAAAGAGGCTACTTCTTCTGAGGCTTGAGACATTCTTCAGGTCTTCATACTTTGAAAGTCATTGTCTTGATTTCTTCTAAGTGTTGAACTTCAAAAGAAGGAAGACTTTGTATTCGGAAGATGGAGTTTCTCTTCGGAAGCTCTTTCAGACTTGACCTTCAGAAGCTCAGCATTTGCCTTTAGAAGTTCTTCATCAGTTGCACCAAAATTGTCTAAGTGTTTGTTTTGGTTGCACCAGCCTGACTTGGTCCAACAATGTGCCATGCTAATACTTATAAACTTGGTTTATTATAAAAATGTTTATCAAATCAAGGATACATAATTATACTCATTTTAGGATTTGGAAAAAATATTACACAATTGCTACCAACATTGTTTTGTAATATAGTTTCCTTTTACTCATCACGTTATTGAACATTTGGTCTCATACGAAGGAAATGTTCTAGGTTTGTATAGTATTATTAAGCCGGTATATTGTGCAACCATGCATAAGGTAAGACTAGCATTCATCACTATAGTTGCAAGCATATAGAAAGAAAGAAGGTGAGATACATGGAGTCACTAGGGTGTGGTCCTTAAACTCAAATAATAGTTTTCCTTGCATTGTAGCATACGAGTAGGAACATGCCTATCATAATTCCAAAATTTTACGATCTTGATTAGACAATACAAATGAGTAAATGGATAATTAGTATTATTTTAGGAATCTTTATAGTAAGGCTCGTCATGTCTTTTGTTATGTCACATATACAAGAATGACTATAAATGGATAATTACTATTATTTTGAATCAACGTTGTCTCAGTATTTATTCTCCTTACATTCACGTGTTAGCGGGTGGTGACAAAAAGTGTCTATTGACTCATTATCTTTGATTTGTAGAATTCAAAACTCTAACATTAGAGATTGTAATCATGCCTTTTGCACCCAATCTGCTCTAACATGTCTATTCTTCTACACTTCTCAAGCGTCCTTTGTAGCTCTGAAACTTCTAATTTGTAGAATAACATCCTCCAACAAAGCTTGGTACATATATGGAGTTGTAGCTTTGTCTTTCTTTGCATCTGGTTGTGTATCTACTATTGGTTCTAGCATGTCCCATGACTTATTCGCCTCAAGAATGACCTTGGTTTAAGTTGCTCATACGGTATAGTTGGTCGATTTCAATAGAAGGCACTGGTAATAAGCAAATGATCCTAATGGATGTTGTGTAAATAATACATTGTTTGCAGTACCCCTAGTTCTTCAGCCATGTTTGCTACTCGTATGATTTTCAATTTTACTAACTACGATGTTTCTTAACTGTATAGATATCTGATCCAAAATACTATGTTCAATACATAATTCAAAGCAATAATTCACACATCTTCCTAATTCCTTATTTTAGCCCTATAACCTACCTTTATACTCGATCGAATGCTTACTTACCGAGAAAAACAAGTGATCTGATCTATGTGAAAATGAATAGATTCATTGGTTCCGTACGATCTTGTTCTCAACCTTGATTGAAACCTCAACCACTGCAAGAAAATGATCCTATGGAGACAAGACCTATGTGGACGACACAATGTTGTTGCCATAGATACCATAATGTGACGACATGTTGTCGCCATAGGGTCAACATTGTTTTTGACTAATCTTGACCTATGGCGGCAAGATGTCGTCTCCATAGGTTGTTCTGTCTCGACAAAAACCGGCCTCGCCATAGAAATCCTAGAGTCGTCGTCGATGCGTAATTTTATTTAATTTTTGATTAATTTAAAATAAAATATTAAAAATATTAAAAATTGCATATACTCTATGGCGACGACATGTCGTCGTCCTAGATAAAAAAATAATTTTTATTTTGTTTTTCCTTTGAAATAACTTGAAAGGAAAATAACTTGCTTTTGTAAAAACTTTATATCGACGACATGTTCTTGCAATAGGTAAAAAATTTATTTTTTGTATTTTTTTCTTATTAAATAAATTGGAGGGAGATTAACCCACCATTTTGAAAACCATATGGCGACAACATGTCGACGCCTTATGGTTATATATATATATATATTTTTTTTTTTTGTTAAAATTAATTAATTAATTTTAATCAATCTAATATTAATCATATTTCTATGTATTATTATTATTAATTATTATTATAATTGCTATTATTATTATGAATATTATATTTATTTATAATTATAAACAATGAATATTAATTAGCTAGGGTCGATTACATCATCAAAGATTAGTTATGCTCGAATTATGATTATCGATGTTAATTATATACATGTAGTAATATACTGAAAGTTATGCTTGTTAACGGTATAATTAAGTTGTTTATACTTATTTATTATCAATGAGTGTCAAACAAGGTCAATGATCTTCGGTTATGATAATTAGGGTTGATTACATACATCAAAGTTTAGTTATGATTAAATTATGATCGCTAGTATTGAATTATACAGATCGATAGTAATATATGTGAAATTATACTTAACAATGTTAAAGTTCGCTTTTTATGCTCACTTACCATCAGCGAGTGTTAAATAAAGTGAAAAATCTCCAGTTATAATAATTAGGGTCAATTACATATGTCAAAGCTTAACTATGATCTAATTATGATCATCGGTTTTAAGTTATACACTTTGATAATAATTTACGGAAACTTATGCTTATTAAGAGTACGTAAGTTTGGTTATTGTGAGTCCAGGTATCGTCAACAGGAATTATCAGTGTCAATCGATGTCAAGTCAACGTTTGCGGAATTAACGTTGATTTGGTGTAATTGTGTTAAACAACTTTAAATATCAATAAAAGATCAAGAACACATGTAACAAAACACAATTAATGATTAATCAGTATTTTATTATAATGTGTTGATGATTACAAAAGAATTGAATGAACGATATCAAAGAATGCTATGATGTTATGGTTGCTAAGGTTGATTGAAAGACTTTGGTGATTGTTGTATTGCTATTGTTGTTCTCAATCAATCAATCGTCTAACTCAATCGTCTTTGAATCGAAACCTAGGATCCATATATATAGACAGAGGTGTTTCAGTTATAGGAAACACCGAATCTCTTGGGATTTGATTTGTTTCTGTTAAGGAATCATCGGATTTCTCGGGATTCGCATAACCGCCTTGTTGACTTGTTGACTTGTTGACTTGTACCACTTGTATAATACAAGTGTTTGGACTCCGCAGGAATATTGTCTTCAGTAGTAATTTGTTCTTCCGTAGATAATGTTCTTCCGAAAGTAACTTGTTCTTCCGAAGGTATCTTGTTCTTCCGAAGGTAACTTGTTCTTCCGAAGGTATCTTGTTCTTCCGAAGGTAACTTGTTCTTCCGAAGGTATCTTGTTCTTCCGAAGGTAACTTGTTCTTCCGAAGGTAACTTGTTGTTCATCCGCAGAAGATCTTTGAATGTATAATTACTTGTAAGAAATATATCTATGGAAGAACAAAATGTTCATCCGTAGATGTTTCTTATACTTGGTCAATTTGTGAAATTGACCAATTATAATGTTTGTTACTGCAGCCATACATAAACCAACACATATATAAATGGGTTAACCTATATATTTAATGCATACACAATAATGAAATACAAAAGTTCATTACAGATATTAATTCAAGTACTAAGCCTATACATAATGACTAGATCTACTGATTCTAGACCTAACAATACTCCCCCTTAGGCTTAGATACTTGCAATCAGTTCTTCAAAATTGAAAGATCCTTGACTCTGGCAATAATTTTGTTGTAGAAGTAAGAAACAACAGTCTTCTGATCATCATACTTGTAGTTGATCTTCATCTTGCTGAACTTCTTCAGAGTCTCATAACTGATTCCCAGAACGTCTTCCGCTGTAGTGAGTGTGTCTAACACCTTGTTGTTATTCACCACTTCTAGCTCATCTTGTTCTGAGATTCTGAGTTCTGTTACTTCATCAAAAGTTGTTCCCTTCAGCAGTCCAGCATTGAATCTTCTTCTTTTGTATGCTTTGGCATGTAGTTTGTCAATTACTTGAATCACATGGACATGAAGGAACAGATCATTTTGTGCTTTTTCATCGGTCAGCTTAGGAAATAATTTATCATTTAGATATGAAGTGTAGCTGGGATGAAGTAGTTTGATTTCAACAGGATCAAAGATCCTGATCTTCTCAGCTTTCTTGTTCTCATTATTTCTTAGTAGGACTAACTCCTTTGCCTTCTCAACATAACCGCATTCAATGATTGGGTATGTGAATTGAGTCCCTTCAATGCATTTGAGTGCTGCTTTGTTTTTGTTGTTGTAGCCAACCCTCTTCAAGAATTCATCATCTACATGTCTGAGGCATTGGACTTGTATCTTTTAAGCCCTTTGATTCTCTTCTGATGTTCTATATCTTCTCTTTTAGCTTCTATTAGCACATCATCTTTAAATTTTGTCTTCAACTTTCCCACTAGAGTTGAGAAATCTCTTCCTCTAGGGTGTATTGGATAATTGCTGATGATCAAACTTTGAAGATCTTTGATGTCATTCTCTGGCAGACTCACCACTGAGAGTACATCATGGAAGTATTCAACTCTTCCAGATGTTCTTTTAATAATGGCACAATCCCAGTCTGGATCATATTTCCAGGCCATGATCCTGTTTTCTTCCACAGAGCTGGGAGTTGTGAGGTGGTCTATCAGTTGAATTAGAGTGGACTTTTGCTCGGTTATCTCTCTAACTGTAGTCCCAAGTGGCCATACATTGCCAGGTATTACTTCTCTTGGCTCTCTGATCAATTTCTCCTTTCCTTTGTGCTGATCTTTAGGTTCAACTGTTATAGGTTCAGCAGGAAATTTGCTTTGTTCCTCACAAGATGCATGTGGAGCGTCAGTTCTGAATCTTACTCCAGTATCTAGCTCAACTTTCATCACATGCTCCATCATCCTTCTGAGTTCCCCCACTGATCTTCCTTTAAGCTAATGAGGTTTGTAATTATGTCCTTGTAACCAGCAAGTCATGTTGTATTTGCTCAGCTTGGCTGTGTCATAATGTCCCAACTCCTTCTTTGTTTTCTGAATGGATTGAAAGGTGCTTAAGGCTTCATAATCACAATTTGGAATCATAAAGCATGCAAGCTCAAATTCTTTTAACAGATTCTTCATCTCAGTCATGTTTAGTCTCTCAACCATGTCATAAGGGAAACCATGGTTTATAAGTGTCATGAACATGGTTGTTTCAGGCCTCTCTTCGAATATGTCACTTGTAGTCAGAAGATCATCAGCCTTTGAGACTTCTTGTTCTGGTGGAGAGTCTCCTTTGATTAGTTCTTCCCACTCTTCATCACTTTCATCTTCTTTCTGAGAGATAGGCTTCACAGTAGATAAATCTACTGAAGGGGTGTGTTCAGGAGAGGTCAGCTTTTGTTTCTTGGAGAAACTTTCATCAATAGTTATCTTCTTCTCAGCAGTACCAAGATACTTTTTTTCCTTGAGTACAGGATCATCTCTTTTGATGCCTCAGGACATTGTTTTGTTTGTGCAGTTGAAGCCTTAGCATTAGATTCCAATGTACTGATCTTCAATTTAAGCTGCTCAATCTCTTCTTCTTTTCTCTTTATCATATTTGACTGAGCAGTCATAGTGCTAGATGCTTGTTCAAATTTCATCATGATCTTTTCCTTTTCTTTCTTCTCAGATTCTGCTGACTCTTTATGCTCAGCTTCCTTATCCAGTAAAGCATCAATGACTTCTTTATCACTTTGAGCATCTTCTCTCAGTCTTATTATTTTTGCTTGCTGTCTTATCAATTCTTCATCCTTTTCTTTTATCATTCCCTTCAGTTCTTGTATTCTTTCCTTTCTTTTGTTTGATTTGAGTACCAGCTTGTTGTACTCAGCAACCAGATAGCTCTTGCTGACAGGAATGTCATTATCACTTAGATCATCTTCATTATAAGCAATAACATCAACATGATCTGCTGCTGCATCTACTTCCTGATGCTAAGACTCAAACTCATCATCTTTAACTTCCTCTTGCTCAACACTTACTGAGCTTGACTTTGGTTCAGTGGCTTGTTCTACATGCTTTTGATGAGTTTGTTGTTGTTGATGATCAGTCACTGGAGATACTTGTTCAGTTTCATTTGAATGTACAGGGGATTCAGTTTTGGATAATGACAGTTTAACTGTACTTGCTTCTGAGACTAATTCTGTCTCCCTAGTGTAGATACTCTCAGTAGCTGAATTTGTAGGTTGTTGGTAAAGTTACATCTGAAGCTGATTTGGTGATTGGGGTTGAATGGGAGATATGGGTTTAGTATTTTGGCTGGCTGGTGATTGTGGTTGGGGTGTTTGTTGTTGTTGTGGTGATAGATGGAGGATTGGAGAGATTGGTTCTGTATTTTGGCTGTGACGAGATTGTGGTTGAGGTGTTTGTTGTTGTTGAGGTGATAGATGGAGGATTGGAGAGATTGGTTCTGTATTTTGGCTGTGAGGAGATTGTGGTTGAGGTGTTTGTTGTTGTTGAGGTGATGTTTCTGGTGAGGGAGTGTCTTGAGCAGAGTTGGTTGCAGAGTTCTCTTGATCAATTTCCCAAACAAGCTCTTGAGGTATGTCTGCATTAGCATCAATCACATGAGCAAACATGTCTATGTCACCTCTTTCATATTTCCCTGAGATTTTGTTCAGCACAGATCTGCCAAGGTGTGCTTGGATAAACACACCACCCTCCAAAGATGTTCCAGGCAGGTCTGCATTAATGATGAGCTGAATGAACCTTGGAAACATGTACATCTTATCATCCTTCTGTACTCGAATGTGATCACACAAACAATTGAAGATGTACTTTGAGTAATTGTATGTCCTTCCCTCAAAGATGCCAATGATACCAGATGATATATGTCTTGAAAATCTGTCAAGCCCAGATTTTCTGTTTGAGATACACTTCAGATAAGTGTGACACAAAAATCTGTATGGCTTACAGAGTCTTCCCTTCTTAATTTCTCCCTTTTCAAAGTCTCCATCATACCCCATTAAGAGAAAAACCTTTTCTAAGTATTCATTTTCAAATACATCAGGGTGTCCGGCTTCAACATCTCCTAGTTCAAGAACCCTTCTTATTGTTTGTTCATCAATTCTCAGCCTTCGATTCTTAACTTCAGCAATAATGCCTTCACCATCTTCTTCTATGTATGCAGAATTCCAGAAATCACTGATATGAGTTCGATAAATCATCGGCTCTGCTGATAGGGCATAGAATATCCTCGATCTTCTCAGATATCTCATAGTTTCTTGACATCCTTCTGACACAGGATCGTCAGGGTTTAAGAAGGCACACACATTATGTTCTTTTGCGAATCGTTGATCCATCTGTTGAAAAGACTTCGTTAAAATCACATTATTGATATGAGAATACGAACAGTTGTGAGATAAAACAAGAATCAAATGGTTCATTCTTGATGATTACAACATGTTTTACCTTAATAAACGCTGATTAAGAACACAACTATATGTTTGCTTAAGGTTTTGATTTGATAAATTTTGAATGTTGAGGAAGTGGGAAAAGTTTTGTTGAGTGAGATTTTCTAGGTCTGAAAAAGTGAACTGAAAAAGCGAATAATGAATTTGACAAGTCAAACCTCATTATTTATACCCTCAGACACATTAATTTTCTCTGTTTTATTAAGTGGGACCCTCAATGTACTCTTCCGTAGAAGTAATTTCTCATTAATTAAGTGGGATCCACAATTTACTCTTCCGTAGAACATCTACGGATCAACAACATCTGCTGATGATGTGAAATTGTAACATTAAATTATTGATCTTTATTCATCCGTAGTTTACCAATCTACGGATAAACATTAAGATTGATTTCCACACAGTATCTTCTGCTGATGCAACAAAAATATTGTTGTATGTATGGCCCAACTCCATTGGTTAGACCATTTATTGCTTTAGGACCTCGTTGGCTTTGTATACATGACAATTTAGTACAAGAAAATTTAAAATAGAGATTTTTACTAAGAATTTTCATGTATCCAACAGCTAAGATGATGCTCAGATTTCAATTTCTTCAAATTGATAATGATATAGACATTGCTGCTGCTGATTGAGATGCTTTTTCATGTATTCTACTCCCCCTAAATTTGTGATTAATGGTGAACTTAAGCATTTATCATAAATTTCTTTAAGAGGAATAACATGAATTTTAACTATATGATAATGATCAGATACACATAAGATGGGATCATACTATAATGCTAAGCCTCTTCCTGATGAGTTATGTTTATTTGATACTTGAACAAGTTCTGATTGCAAGTATATTGTCCATATAAATCCATACAAGAGCTCATGTATCAACTAGGCATGCTGTTTATCATGTTTTCATATTGTTTTTGAAATAACTGTTATGGGCTTCACATTCAATTCACAAAGGTTTTGTCCTCCCTTTGCAATTCAAATCATCACTTTTTCACACTTAAGACTATGTACTTTAAGTTATAATAGCTATCTTGAGATGTATTTGGCATCTCATTGATGCAATGTTGGTAAAGCTCAAGATAATATACAGTTGATCACATAGGATTCTTTGGAGAGCTTTAGATATGATCATCATCAGGTCACCAGGTCTTTACTCACGTAAAACAGAGGTGCCTTTAACCCAGGTCTTTGTTCACACAAAACAGAGGGATGAAAAGGATCATGATCTTTTCACCTTTTGTAACTGATATTCAGTATGGTGATCATACACCCAGATCTTTGTTCACACAAAACAGAGGGAGTATGATTTGCAAAGATAGATAGTATAAAGTGTTTTACATAGTGTGTTTAGATGAATGATTTGATCACATTAGGATAAGACTCACTTTGTTTTCTCAAAATGAAGTTTCCCACAGACAATTATTTTAGTATTATGTTTTGCATGCACTCAGGTTTGTTTCCACTCAAGATGAACCTACTCACATATCAAGAAACTTGCTGAGATATATTGTTATTTGATTATTCAGGAATAGGCAAAGCTATAGTGTACTATCATTTCCCATTCATATGTCATACTGATGCATTATTACACACAGCATGTTGTTTGTTTGAACTTGATTAATCTAAGTTAATCATGCCTAGAGACTCAATCAGAAAATTAAATCTGACTGAATCAAAGGCTTTAGTGAATAAATCAGCAAGCAGATTTGATGTATCTACTTTGACTAACTTAATCAATCCATTTTCTGAGCAATCTCTCAGAAAATGATATCTAATTTCAATATGTTTTGTTTTACTATGTTGCACAGGATTAGCAGTGATAAACATAGCAGCAGAATTGTCTATATAGATTGAAGTTTGAAGAAAGTTGTAACCATCAAGCAATTGGTTTTGTAACCAAAGAACTTGAGAGCACCCAGCTGAAGCAGCAATGTACTCAGCCTCAGCTGTGGATACAGAAACATTTGTTTGTTTCTTGCACTGCCATGACACTAGCCTTGGTCCAATGAATTCACATCTACCGGTTGTTGATTTTCTGTTGCTGTTACAGCCACCATAGTCACTGTCTGAGTATGAGTAGAGTGTAAAGTCTCCATCATTGGGATACCATAGACCAAGTCCTGGTTTTCCCTTGAGGTATCTGAAATTCTTTTTACAGCATTGAGATGTGACTCCTTTGGATTAGATTGGTACCTAGCACATACACACACAGCAAACATAATATCAGGTCTACTGGCAGTTAAGTACATAAGTGAACCTATCATAAATCTAAATAATTTTTGATCAATAGATTTTCCAGAAGGATCAGGAGCAATCTTATCAATTGTTGATGCTGGTGTTTTGCATGAGGATACTTCAGCAAGATTGTATTTCTTCAAATTTGATGTATGTATTTTTCTTGATTGATGAATATTGCATCTGTTTTTTGATGAACTTGAAGGCCAAGGAAGAATGTTAATTCACCCATTGAGCTCATCTGAAATTCAACATATACTTCAACATATACTTGAGCTCATCAACTCTTCAAAATTCACACACAATCTCTTATTAGTTGATCCAAATATAATGTCATCAACATATACTTGAACTACTAAAAGATCTTGATGTTCTTGTTTGAGAAAAAGTGTCTGATCAATAGTTCCTCTTTTGTAGCCATGCTTGAGTAAGAAAGATGATAGTGTTTCATACCATTTTCCTTGGTGCTTGATGAAGACCATACAAGGCTTTATCTAGTTTGTATACCCTGTGAGGATAATGAGGATCTTCAAATCCAGGGGGTTGTGACACATAAACTTCCTCATCAATTTTCCCATATAAGAATGCACACTTGACATCCATCTGATACACAGTAAACTTCTTATATGATGCATATGCCAAGAACACTCTTATTGCCTCAATTCTTGCAACTGGTGCAAAAACTTCATCATAGTCTATGCCTTCTTCTTGAGTGTATCCTTGTGCTATCAACCTTGCTTTGTTTCGGACAATAATCCCTCTATCATCCAGTTTGTTTTGTATAGCCATCTAGTTCCAATAGGATGTTGACCTTCAGGCAAATCAACAAGAGACCACACTTTTTGCTTTCTGAACTGTTGAAGCTCTTCTTGCATAGCTTCAATCCAGCTATTGTCTTTTAAAGCAGCTGTAATGTTTGGAGGCACCACTTGAGAAAGAAAACAGTTGAAGAGACAAAGGTTGGCTGTACCACTTTGGCTCCTTGTAGTTCTCTTTTCAGGATTTCCAATGATGTTGTCAAGTGGATGAGACTTATGAATTCTCATTGAGGGAGTTGATTCAACTGGAATAGATGATTCCAGGTTAGTCATTTCCATTGCCTCTGACTGATTCATCTCAATTTGAGAATTCAAGAAATAATCAAATTGAGAGTCTGTTGATTGAGCTACAGAAGTATCTACAGTTGTATTTTGCTCTTCCGCAGGAACTTCTGCGGAAGCATTTTGCTCTTCCGTAGGAGCTACTCCGGATGCATTTTGGTCTTCCGAAGGAACTTCTCCGGATGCATTCTGGTCTTCCGAAGGAACTTCTCCGGATGCATTCTGGTCTTCCGAAGGAACTTCTCCGGATGCATTCTGGTCTTCCGAAGGAACTTCTCCGGATGCATTCTGGTTAATCCCACATGTAATATCTGCTTCTACTGAAGTATTTTCATCTGAAGATGGATGTATCCTTGGAGGATCAGCAGATAAAGTTACTTCAGTCATAATAGGTGGAACAAATGGATAGCATACTTCATCAGATCCTGCATTGGTCAAATGATCATAGTTAAAAGATTTAGATAAAGCATCTATGTCAAATAACCATGATGAACCTTTAACTGACTTAGTAAACACATTTTCATCAAAAGATACATTAGGGGTCTCTTCCACAATGTTATGTTGTGGAATATACACTCTATATGATTTTGATGTTGAAGAGTATCCAACAAAGAAACCATCATATGCTTTTTCTGAAAATTTTCCTAATGACTCTTTTATGTTCAAAACAGTTACTGACATCCAAAGACTCTTAGATATCCTATGTAAGGTTTTCTTTTAAATAGGAGCTCATAAGGAGTTTTGTTATGTTCTTTGACAATTAATGTTCTGTTTTGAACATTGCATGCAGTATTCACAGCCTCAGCCCAAAAGGTGATAGGTAGTTGTGAATCAGCTAGCATTGTTCTTGCTGCTTCAATGAGAGTTCTGTTTCTTCTTTCAGCAACTCCATTTTGTTGTGGAGTCCTTGGTGCACTGAATTGTCTTGCAATACCTTTGCTCCTGCAAAAAGAATCCAGTTCAAAATTGACAAATTCAGTACCATTATCACTCCTAAAAATTTTGACTTTTGTATCAAGTTGATTCTCAATCTTGATTACAAAGTCCATTAATGTTTCTGATGTTTCACTCTTTTGTTTTAGAAAAAGACCCATGTAAATCTAGTGAAATCATCAACTATCACCAAACAATATTGCCATTTTCCAATGCTCATTACATTGGTGGGACCAAAAAGATCCATGTGAAGCAATTTGAGTGGTGTAGTATTAGTATTGATGGTTTTGGATTTATGTGACACTCTGTGTTGTTTTCCTTTGTAACAAGAAGAACAATGAGTTGAGCAATGAAACTCTTTATTTGGCAATCCAATGACCAGGTCATGTTTCACCAATTTATTCATGTTCTTCATGTTAGAATGAACAAGCCTTCTATGCCATAATTGAGACAAATCTTCTGAAAGTTTAGATATAAGGCAAGTTTCATGTTTTGTGAGAGAAGTGTTGTTCATATCCAAAACATAAGTGTTTCCTTTTCTTGCTGCTTTGAGGAGAATCCAATCTTCAGGGACAATAAATCCTGGCTTAAGAATGTAACAGTTAGTGTCATCAAACAATGTAGTGTAGTTTTGATCACAGATTTGAGATACACTAAGTAAATTATACTGTAAGTTTTTACAGTAATTTACTTTATCAATTTAAGTACACCATTGGTTATCATTCCTTCACCAACAATTTTACCTCCCTTTTATCCCCACCAAATGCCACATAAGAAGCATTTTTATGTTTGAAATCATGGAGAAGAGAACAGTTTCCTGTCATATGCCTGGAACAACCACTGTCAACATACCACATGTTGTCAGCTCTCCAATATTGTTCCTGCAATCAGAAAAGAAAATCAATTAGAAGTGACAACCCAAGTCTTAGTGATCTTGGGTTTGTCAACAGGATCTAAAACAGTTACTCTTTCATGAACATTTTTTGAAGTTTCAGTTTCAGATTTGATTGATTCATTCTGATTTGATTTAGATGAGGATGATTCTGCTGAATGGGATGTTGATGAAGTAGATTCATGATTCATATTTTCTGCTTTACTCAGAGCAACTTCATTTGTTTGAGTCTTTTGTTTTGATAATGAACCTTTAAATGTCTCACTATCTTTTGTTTTTGAAAGAGGTATATGAATGCCTTTTTCAAATTTATCAAAGAATGAATCATCATCCTTTGATTCCTTGTCTGACAAATCTACTCTTTTGTGTGGTGTTTTTGACTGCTGGAAAGATGGTCTTTTCCTCAGTATATGAACACTTGATGATGATTTGTCCTTTGGTTTTGCCTTTGATTTTGTTCATACTTCTTCAGTTTTGAACCCTTTGCAGAATCCGTAGATTGAGAATCTGATTCAGATTTGTGTGATTCTTTCTTCTTGATCCTTTTGTCTTGTTCTTTTTGTTGAAATAACATTCCTGTGTGGAATGATTATTTTTGTTGCAGATAGAACAATGTTTGTTGAAGTAGCAATCAGTAGTCATATGATTGTTCATATTGCAAATAGAGCAGTAGCTGCTGAAGTAACAGTCTTCAGTATTGTGATTTTTCATGTCACACCATTTGCAATACTTTTCTTCTGATTCTTTCTCAGAATCATTCTTTTTGTTTGCTGATATTTGTTGTAGTTCTTTCTTCTTCAGCTTTGGATGTGCTTCACCTTTTACACTTTGTGCACATTTTGATTGCTTGTTGCTGATTTTCTCTTCCGTAGATCAACAGCTGAAGTTTTCTTGTTCAGTTGATGATCTGCTGATGCCTTTTTCTTTCCTTTGAATTTTCCTTTTTCCTCAGTGATGACAGATTCATCAGTCAATTTCTTGGAGGAGTCTTGCATACTTAGTTCTTGAAGACCTTCATTCAATTGAGCTATCCTCTTGCATATGGTCTTCAGCATGTTTCTTTGTGCAGGAGGATATGGCAACTTTATTTCTTCAAGCACTTTTGGGATATGAGTTTTCAGTTAAACATTCTTACCAGTGCTTGTTTGATCAACATCATGTTTGTGAATCCAAGGATCGTCAACAGGAATTATCAGTGTGAATCGATGACAAGTCAACGTTAGCGGAATTAACGTTGATTTGGTTTAATTGTGTTTAAACAACTTTAAATATCAACGAAATATCAAAAACACACGAAACAAAACACAATTAATGATTAATCAGTATTTTATTATAATGTGTTGATGATTACAAAAGAATTGAATGTACGATATCAAAGAATGCTATGATGTTGTGTATGTTAAAGTTGATCGAAAGACTTTTGATGATTGTTGTATTGCTATTGCTGTTCTCAATCAATCAATCGTCTAACTCAATCGTGCTTGAATCGAAACCTAGGATCCATATTTATAGACAAAGGTGTTTCAGTTATAGGAAACACTGGATCTCTTGGGATTGATTTGTTTCTATTAAGGAATCATCGGATTTCTCGGGATTCGCATAACCGCCTTGTTGACTGTTGACTTGTTGACTTGTACCACTTGAATAATACAAGTGTTGGACTCCGCAGGAATATAGTCTTCAGTACTAATTTTGTTCTTCCGTAGATAATGTTCTTCCGAAGGTAACTTGTTATTCCGAAGGTATCTTGTTCTTCCGAAGGTATCTTGTTCTTCCGAAGGTATTGTTCTTCCGAAGGTATCTTGTTCTTCCGAAGGTGTTGTTCTTCCGAAGGTGTCTTGTTGTTCATCCGTAGAAGATCTTTGGATATATATTTACTTGTAAGAAATATATCTACGGAAGAACAAAATGTTCATCCGTAGATGTTTCTTACACTTGGTCAATTTCACAAATTGGCCAATTATAATTTTGTTCCTGCAACCATACATAAACCAACACATATATAAATGGGTTAACCTCTATATTTAATGCATACACAATAATGAAATACAAAAGTTCATTACAGATATTAATTCAAGTACTAAGACTATACATAATGACTAGATCTACTGATTCTAGACCTAACAATACTCCCCCTTAGGCTTAGCTACTTGCAATCAGTTCTTCAAAACTGCAAGATCCTTGATTCTGGCAATCATCTTGTTGTAGAAGTAGGAAACAGCAGTCTTCTGATCATCATACTTATTGTTGATCTTCATCTTGCTGATCTTTTTCAGACTCTCATAACTGATTCCCCGAACATCTTCCTCTGTAGTGAGTGTGTCTAACACCTTGTTGTTATTCACCACTTCTAGCTCATCTTGTTCTGTGATTCTGAGTTCTGTTACTTCATCAAAGGTTGTTCCCTTCAGCAGTCCAGCATTAAATCTTCTTCTCTTATATGCTTTGGCATGTAGTTTGTCAATTACTTGAATCACATGGACATGCAAGAACAGATCAATTTGTGTTTTTTCATCAGTCAGCTTGGGAAAGAATTTGTCATTAAGGTATGAGGTGTAGCTGGGATGGAGCAGTTTGATTTCCACAGGATCAAATATCCTGATCTTTTCACCTTTCTTGTTCTCAGCATTTCTCAGCAGGATCAACTCTTTTGTCTTCTCAACATATCCCCATTCAGTGATTGGGTATGTGAATTGAGTCCCTTCAATGCGTTTAAATGCTGCTTTGTTTCTGTTGTTGTAGCCAATCCTCTTCAAGAATTCATCATCTACATGTTCTGAGGCATTGGTCTTGAATCTTTTGAGCCCTTTGATTCTCTTTTGATGTTCTATATCTTCTATTTTGGCTTCTATAAGCACATCATCTTTAAACTTGTCTTCAACTTTCCCACTAGGGTGAGAAATCTCTTCCTCTAGGGTGAATTGGATAATTGCTGATGATTAAACTTTGAAGATCTTTGATGTCATTCTCTGGCAGACTCACCACTGAGAGTACATCATGGAAGTATTCAACTCTTCTAGATGTTCTTTTAATAACAGCACAATCCCAGTCTGGATCATATTTCCAGGCCATGATCATGTTTTCTTCCACAGAGCTGGGAGTTGTGAGGTGATCTATCAGTTGAATTAGAGTGGACTTTTGCTCAGTTATCTCTCTAACTGCAGTCCCAAGTGGCCATACTTTGTCGGGTATAACTTCTCTTGGCTCTCTAATCAATTTTTCTTTCCTTTGTGCTGATCTTTAGGTTCAACTGTTATAGGTTCAGCAGGAAGTTTGCTTTGTTGTTCATAAGATGGATGTGGAGCTTCAGTTCTGAATTTTGCTCCAGTATCTAGCTCAACTTTCATCACATGCTCCATCATCCTTCTAAGTTCCCCTACTGATCTTCCTTTAGCTCATGAGGTTTGTAATTATGTCCTTGTAACCAGCAAGTCATGTTGTATTTGCTTAGCTTGGCTGTGTCACAATGTCCCAACTCCTTCTTTGTTTTCTGAATTGATTGAAAGGTGCTGAAGGCTTCATAATCACAATTTGGAATCATAAAGCATGCAAGCTCAAATTCTTTTAACAGGTTGTTCATATCTGTCATGTTTAGTCTTTCAACCATGTCATAAGGGAAAACCATGGTTTATAAGTGTCATGACATGGTTGATTCAGGCCTCTCTTCAAATATGTCACTTGTAGTCAGAAGATCATCAGCCTTTGAGACTTCTTGTTTGGTGGAGAGTCTTCTTTGATTAATTCTTCCCACTCTTATCACTTTCATCTTCTTTTGAGAGATGGGCTTCTCAGTAGATATTCTATTGAGGGGTGTGTTCAGGAGAAGTCAGCTTTTGTTCTTTGAAACACTTTCATAAGTAGTGGCTTCTTCTCAGCAGTACCAAGGTACTTTCTTTTCCTTGAGTACAAGATCATTTCTTTTGATGCCTGAGGACCTTGTTTTGTTTGAGCAGTTGAAGCCTTAGCATGAGATTCCAATGAACTGATCTTCAATTTAAGTTGCTCAATTCTTCTTCTTTTCTCTTTATAATGTTTGACTGAGCAGTCATAGTGCCAGATGCTTGTTCAAGTCTCTTCATGATCTTTTCTTTTTCTTTCTTCTCAGACTCTGCTGACTCTTTAAGCTCAGCTTCCTTGTCTAGCAAAGCATCAATGACTTCTTTATCACTTTGAGCATCTTCTCTCAGTCTTTTTATTCTTGCTTGCTGTCTTATCAATTCTTCATCCTTTTCTTTTATCATCCCTTCAGCTCTTGTATTCTTTCCTTTCTTTTGTTTGATTTGAGCACCAGCTTGTTGTACTCAGCCACCAGATAGCTCTTGCTCACAGGAATGTCATCTTCACTTAGATCATCTTCATTATAAGCAATCACATCAACATGATCTGCTTCTGCATCTACTTCCTGATGCTGAGACTCAATCTCATCTTCTTTAACTTCCTCATGATCAACACTTGCTGAGCTTGACCTTGGTTCAGTGGCTTGATCTTCATGCTCTTGAAGAGTTTGTTGTTGTTGCTGATCAGTCACTGGAGAAACTTGTTCAGTTTCATTTGAATGCACAGGGGATTCAGTCTTGGATAATGACAGTTTAACTGTACTTGCTTCTGAGACTAATTCTGTCTCCCCAGTGTAGATGCTCTCAGTATCTGAATTGTAGGTTGTTGGTAAAGTTGCATCTGAAGCTGATTTGGTGATTGGGGTTGAATGGGAGATATTGGTTCAGTATTTTGACTGGCTGGTGATTGTGTTTGGGGTGTTTGTTGTTGTTGTGGTGATAGGTGGAGGATTGGAGAGATAGGTTCTGTATTTTGGCTGTGAGGAGATGGTGGTTGATGTGGTTGTTGTTGTTGAGGTGATGTTTCTGGTGATGGAAGGCTTGAGCAGAGCTCTCTTCACCATTTCCCAAACAAGCTCTTGAGGTATGTCTGCATTAGCATCAATCACATGAGCAAACATGTCTATGTCACCTCCTTCATATTTCCCTGAGATTTTGTTCAGCACAGATCTGCCAAGGTGTGCTTGGATAAACACACCACCCTCCACAGATGTCCAGGCAGGTCTGCATTAATGATGAGCTGAATGAATCTTGGAAACATGTACATCTTATCAGCCTTCTGTACTCGAATGTGATCACACAAACAATTGAAGATGTACTTTGAATAGTTGTAAGTCCTTCCCTCAAAGATGCCAATGATACCAGATGATATATGTCTTGAAAATCTGTCAAGCCCAGATTTTCTGTTTGACATACACTTCAGATAAGTGTGACACAAAAATCTGTATGGCTTACAGAGTCTTCCCTTCTTAATTTCTCCCTTTTCAAAGTCTCCATCATACCCCATTAAGAGAAAAACCTTTTCTATGTATTCATTATCAAATACATCAGGGTGTCCAACTTCAACATCTCCCAGTTCTAGAACCCTTCTTATTGTTTGTTCATCAATTCTCAGCCTTCGATTCTTAACTTCTGCAATAATGCCTTCACCATCTTCTTCTATATGTGCAGAATTCCAGAAATCACTGATATGAGTGCGATAAATCGTCGGCTCTGCTGATAGGGCATAGAATATCCTCGATCTTCTCAAATATCTCATAATTTCTTGCATCCTTCTGACACAGGATCGTCAGGGTTCAAGAAAGCACACACATTATGTCTTTTGCAAATCGTTGATCCATCTGTTCATAAGAAAAGACTTCGTTAGAATCACATTATTGATATGAGAATACGAACAGTTGTGAGATAAAACAAGAATCAACTGGTTCATTCTTGATGATTACGACATGTTTTACCTTAATAAACGCTGATTAAGAACACAACTATATGTTTGCTTAAGGTTTTGATTTGGTAAATTTTGAATGTTGAGGAAGTGGGAAAAGTTTTGTTGAGTGAGATTTTCTAGGTCTGAAAAAGTGAACGGAAAAAGTGAATAATGAATTTGACAAGTCAAACCTCATTATTTATACCCTCAGACATATTAATTTTCTCTGATTTATTAAGTGGGTCCCACATTGTATTCTTCCGTAGAAGTAATTTCTCAATTAAGTGGGATCCACAATTTACTCTTCCGTAGACATCTACGGATCAACAACTTCTACTGATGTGAAATTGTAATCATTAATTTATTGATCTTTATTCATCCGTAGTTTACCAATCTACGGATAAACATTAGATACATAATATTGATTACACACAGTTGTATGTATGGCCCAACTCCATTGGTTGGAACCATTATTGCTTTAGGACCTCGTTGGCTTTGTATACATGACAATTTAGTACAAGAAAATTTAAAATAGAGAATTTTACTAAAAAATTTTCATGTATCCAACAGCTAAGATGATGCTCAGATTTCAATTTCTTCAAATTGATAATGATATAGACATTGCTGCTGCTGATTAAGATGCTTTTTCATGAATTCTACTCCCCCTAAATTTGTGATTAATGATGAACATAAGCATTTATCATAAATTTTTTTAAGAGGAATAACATGAAATTGAACTATATGATAATGATTAGATACACATAGGATGGGATCATACTATAATGCTAAGCCTCTTCCTGATCAGTTATGTTGTTATGTGATACAAGAACAAGTTCTGATTGCAAGTATATTGTCCATATAAATCCATACAAGAGCTCATGTATCAACTAGGCATGCTGTTTATCATGTTTTCATATTGTTTTTGAAATAACTGTCATGGGCTTCACATTTGATTCACAAAGGTGTTGTCCTCCCTTTGCAAGTCAAATCATCATTTTAAGACTATGTACTTTAAGTTATAATAGCTATCTTGAGATGTATTTGGCATCTCATTGATGCAATGTTGATAAAGCTCAAGATAATATACAGTTGATCACTTAGGATTCTTTTGAGAGCTTTAGATATGATCATCATCAGGTCACCAGGTCTTTACTCACGTAAAACAGAGGTGCCTTTAACCCAGGTCTTTGTTCACACAAAACAGAGGGATGATGAGGATCATGATCTTTTCACCTTTGTTACTGATATTCAGTATGGTGATCATACACCCAGGTCTTTGTTCACACAAAACAGAGGGAGTATGATTTGCAAAGATAGATAGTATAAAGTGTTTTACATAGTGTTTAGATGAATGATTTGATCACATTAGGATAAGACTCACTTTGTTTTCTCAAAATGAATTTCCCACAGACAATTATTATAGTATTATGTTTTGCATGCACTCAGGTTTGTTTCCACTCAAGATGAACCTACTCACATATCAAGAAACTTGCTGAGATATATTGTTATTTGTTTATGCAGGAATAGGCAAAGCTATAGTGTACTATCATTTCCCATGCATATGTCATACTGATGCATTATTGCACACAACATGTTGTTTGTTTAGACTTGATTTAATCTAAGTTAATCATACCTAGAGACTCAATCAGAAAATTAAATCTGACTGAATCAAAGGCTTTAGTGAATAAATCAGCAAGCTGATTTGATGTATCCACTTTGACTAACTTAATCAATCCCTTTTCTGAGCAATCTCTCAGAAAATGATACCTAATCTCAATATGTTTTGTTTTACTATGTTGCACAGGATTAGCAGTGATAAACATAGCAGCAGAATTGTCTATATAGATTGAGGTTTGAAGAAAGTTGTAACCATAGTCAAGCAATTGGTTTTGTAACCAAAGTACTTGAGAGCACCCAGCTGAAGCAGCAATGTACTCAGCCTCAGCTGTGGATACAGAAACATTTGTTTGTTTCTTGCACTGCCATGACACTAGCCTTGGTCCAATGAATTGACATCCACCGGTTGTTGATTTTCTATTGCTGTTACATCCACCATAGTCACTGTCTGAGTATGAGTAGAGTGTAAAGTCTCCATCCTTGGGATACCATAGACCAAGTCCTGGTTTTCCCTTGAGGTATCTGAAAATTCTTTTGACAGCATTGAGATGTGACTCCTTTGGATCAGATTGGTACCTAGCACATACACACACAGCAAACATAATATCAGGTCTACTGGCAGTTAAGTACATAAGTGAACCTATCATAGATCTAAATAATTTTTGATCAATAGATTTTCCAGTGGGATCAGGAGCAATCTTATCAATTGTTGATGCTGGTGTTTTGCATGAGGATACTTCAGCAAGATTGTATTTCTTCAGTATTTGATGTATGTATTTTTCTTGATTGATGAATATTCCATCTGCTTTTGATGAACTTGAAGGCCAAGGAAGAATGTTAATTCACCCATTGAGCTCATCTGAAATTCAGATTTCATCAGCTCTTCAAAATTCACACACAATCTCTTATTAGTTGATCCAAATATAATGTCATCACATATACTTGAACTACTAAGAGATCTTGATGTTCTTGTTTGAGAAAGAGTGTCTGATCAATAGTTCCTCTTTTGTAGCCATGCTTGAGTAAGAAAGATGATAGTGTTTCATACCATTTTCTTGGTGCTTGATGAAGACCATACAAGGCTTTATCTAGTTTGTATACCCTGTGAGGATAATGAGGATCTTCAAATCCGGGGGGTTGAGACACATAAACTTCCTCATCAATTTTCCCATATAAGAATGCACACTTGACATCCATCTGATACACAGTAAATTTCTTATATGATGCATATGCCAAGAACACTCTTATTGCCTCAATTCTTGCAACTGGTGCAAAAACTTCATCATAATCTATGCCTTCTTCTTGAGTGTATCCTTGTGCTATCAACCTTGCTTTGTTTCGGACAATAATCCCTCTATCATCCAGTTTGTTTTTGTATAGCCATCTAGTTCCAATAGGATGTTGACCTTCAGGTAAATCAACAAGAGACCATACTTTTTGCTTTCTGAACTGTTGAAGCTCTTCTTGCATAGCTTCAATCCAGCTATTGTCTTTTAAAGCAGCTGTAATGTTTGGAGGCACCACTTGAGAAAGAAAACAGTTGAAGAGACAAAGGTTGGCTGTACCACTTTGGCTCCTTGTAGTTCTCTTTTCAGGATTTCCAATGATATTGTCAAGTGGATGAGACTTATGAATTCTCATTGAGGGAGTTGACTCAACTGGAATAGATGATTCCAGATTAGTCATTTCCATTGCCTCTGACTGATTCATCTCAATTTGAGAATTCAAGAAATAATCAAATTGAGTCTCTGTTGATTGAGCTACAGAAGTATCTGCAGTTGGATTTTGCTCTTCCGCAGGAACTTCTGCGGAAGCATTTTGGTCTTCCGTAGGAGCTGCTCCGGATACATTTTGGTCTTCCGAAGGAAGTTCTTCGGATGTATGCTGATCTTCCGAGGGAACTTCTCCGGATGCATTTGATCTTCCGAAGGAATTTCTCCGGATGCATTTGATCTTCCGAAGGAATTTCTCCGGATGTATGCTGATCTTCCGAAGGTACCTCTCCGGATGCATGCTGTCTTCCGAAGGAACTTCCGGATGCATGCTGTTATTCCACATGTAATATCTGGTTCTGCTGAAGTATTTTCACCTGAAGATGGATGTATCCTTGGGGGATCAGCAGATAAAGTTACTTCAGTCATAATAGGTGGAACAAATGGATAGCATACTTCATCAGATCCTGCATTTGTCAAATGATCATAATTAAAAGATTTAGACAAAGCATCTATGTCAAATAACCATGATGAACCTTTAACTGACTTAGTAAACACATTTTCATCAAAGGATACATTAGGGGTCTCTTCCACAATGTTATGTTGTGGAATATACACTCTATATGATTTTGATGTTGAAGAGTATCCAACAAAGAAACCATCATATGCTTTTTCTGAAAATTTTCCTAATGACTCTTTTATGTTCAAAACAGTTACTTGACATCCAAATACTCTTAGATATCCTATGTAAGGTTTTCTTTTAAATAGGAGCTCATAAGGAGTTTTGTTATGTTCTTTGACAATTAATGTTCTGTTTTGAACATTGCATGCAGTATTCACAGCCTCAGCCCAAAAGGTAATAGGTAGTTGTGAATCAGCTAGCATTGTTCTTGCTGCTTCAATGAGAGTTCTGTTTCTTCTTTCAGCAACTCCATTTTGTTGTGGAGTCCTTGGTGCACTGAATTGTCTTGCAATACCTTTGCTCCTGCAAAAAGAATCTAGTTCAAAGTTGACAAATTCAGTACCATTATCACTCCTGAAAATTTTGACTTTTGTATCAAGTTGATTCTCAATCTTGATTACAAAGTCCATTAATGTTTCTGATGTTTCACTCTTTTGTTTTAAGAAAAAGACCCATGTAAATCTAGTGAAATCATCAACTATCACCAAACAATATTGCCTTTTTCCAATGCTCATTACATTGGTTGGGCCAAAAAGATCCATGTGAAGCAATTTGAGTGGTGTAGTATTAGTATTGATTGTTTTTGGTTTATGTGACACTCTGTGTTGTTTTCCTTTGTAACAAGAAGAACAATGAGTTGAGCAATGAAACTCTTTATTTGGTAATCCAATGACCAGGTCATGTTTCACCAATTTATTCATGTTCTTCATGTTAGAATGAACAAGCCTTCTATGCCATAATTGTGACAAATCTTCTGAAAGTTTAGATATAAGGCAAGTTTCATGTTTTGTGAGAGAAGTGTTGTTCATATCCAAAACATAAGTGTTTCCTTTTCTTGCTGCTTTGAGGAGAATCCAATCTTCAGGGACACTAAATCCTGGCTTAAGAATGTAACAGTTAGTGTCATCAAACAATGTAGTGTAGTTTTGATCACAGATTTGAGATACACTAAGTAAATTATACTGTAAGTTTTTACAGTAATTTACTTTATCAAATTTAAGTACACCATTAGTTATCATTCCTTCACCAACAATTTTACCTCCCTTTTATCCCCACCAAATGCCACATAAGAAGCATTTTTATGTTTAAAATCATGGAGAAGAGAACAGTTTCCTGTCATATGCCTGGAACAACCACTGTCAACATACCACATGTTGTCAGCTCTCCAATATTGTTCCTGCAATCAGAAAAGAAAATCAATTAGAAGTGACAACCCAAGTCTTAGTGATCTTGGGTTATCAACAGGATCTAAAACAGTTACTCTTTCATGAACAATTTTTGAAGTTTCAGTTTCAGATTTAATTGATTCATTCTGATTTGATTTAGATGAGGATGATGATTCTGCTGAATGGATGTTGATGAAGTAGATTCATGATTCACATTTTCTGCTTTACTCAGAGTAACTTCATTTGTTTGAGTCTTTTGTTTTGATAATGAACCTTTAAATGTTTCACTATCTTTTGTTTTGAAAGAGGTATATGAATGCCTTTGTCAAATTTATCAAAGAATGAATCATCATCCTTTGATTCTTGTCTGACAAATCTACTCTTTGTGTGGTGTTTTTGACTGCTGAAAAGATGGTCTTTTCCTCAGTATATGAACACTTGATGCTGATTTGTCCTTTGGTTTTGCTTTTGATTTTCGGTTCAAACTTCTTCAGTTTTGAGCTCTTTGCAGAATCCGTAGATTGAGAATCTGATTCAAATTTGTCTGATTCTTTCTTCTTTGAGCTTCTTGTCTTGTTCTTTTTGTTGAAATAACTTCCTGTGTGGAATGATTATTTTGTTGCAGATAGATAGAACAATGTTTGTTGAAGTAACAATCAGTAGTCATATGATTGTTCATATTGCAAATAGAACAGTAGCTGCTGAAGTAACAGTCTTCAGTGTTGTGATTTTTCATGTCACACCATTTGCAATAATTTCTTCTGATTCTTTCTCAGAATCATTCCTTTTGTTTGCTGATCTTTGTTATAGCTCTTTTTTCTTTAGCTTTGAATGTGCTTCACCTTTTTCAACTTTGTGCACATTTTGATTGTTTGGGGCTGAATTTCTCTTCCGTAGATCAGCAGCTGAAGTTTTCTTGTTCAGTTGATGATCTACTGAAGCCTTTTTCTTTCCTTTGAATTTTCCTTTTTCTTCAGTGATGACAGGTCATCAGTCAATTTCTTGGAAGAGTCTTGCATACTTAGTTCTTGAAGACCTTCATTCAATTGAGCTATCCTCTTGCAGATGGTCTTCAGCATGTTTCTTTGTTTAGGAGGGTATGACAACTTTGTTTCTTCAAGCACTTTTGGGATATGGGCTTTCAGTTGAACATTTTTACCAGTGCTTGTTTGATCAACATCATGTTCATCAGAATCATCCAAGTCATCACACTTATCATAATCAAATTCTGAATCATTTTGATCTAATGATTCTGATTCAGATGATTCAGTTTCACTCACCTCAGCTTTATCATTAATTTTAGTTTTAGTTGAATCTTTTTCAAACTTAGTGCCAGGCACAAAATGATTTGATAGAGTGTTTGTCATTGTTGTAGGTAAGGATGTGTAATTATCATTTATAGGTGGTGCAACCGCATTATAACCCAACCCAGACCCTTTCTTTGATTTAATATGAGAATTTAGTAATTTCTCATATTGATGAGATGATAATTGAAACTTCTGAAGTTTCACTTCAGTTGATACATGATCAGCCATGGATTTTGTTAAGGAAGTGGTCAAATGCTCAACTTGGGCTTTTAGGCTATAATTTTCAGAAACAAATTTTTCTAAATCCTTTTGCAAGGAATTAATTTTATTTGATATAATTTATGTTCTCTAACATGAGATTCATTCAAAATCATTGTTTCTTTTACTTTATCAGCCAACTGTTGAGCATGGACTCTATATCGTTCAACTTCCTCAACACAAGTTGATGAACACAATCTTTCTTTTACCTCTTTTGCCATTGGTGGAACTGTTTGATCCATATGGGCCATCAATGCTTGATTCTCTTCCAAAACTTCCTTCTCATACAAACTCCAGTCACACGTTCCATCTTGAAGTATGATCAGCCCTGACTCCTTTGAGTTACTAGGTCCTGCTGATTCTTTGGTGGATGGTGGGGAAGCATTGATCAGTTAGATTGCTTGTGCAGAGGTCTTTGAGAAGATTGTTGATTTGCTTGAATCTGATGTTGTTGATGCTGCTGGTATTGTCTCATCTCTGGATATGACTGTTGATTGCATTCTCTTGAGAAATGTCCATAGAGATTGCATTTGTAGCATCTCACTTTTGATTTGTCCACACCAATCTTTGATGTTTTGCTTGCTGAAGCCAAGTTCTTATTTCTCCTGAGATATTGCTTAGCTCTATAAGCAATCATGGCCATCTGCCATTGTAGATCCATCTCTTCCACTACATCTGGAGGTAGTTCTTCTAAGTCTTGTTGGCAGATATTGGCTGATGTTAGAGAGCTTCCCAGATATGCTTGAAAACTTGAGCTAAAAGCTGCAAAGGCTGCTCTTTGTTCTTCAGAGTCCAAATATCACAGTTATTGGTTCTGACGATTTGCTGAAAAAGAAGACTTAGCTGTTGCTGCAGGTGTATCTTGTCTATCAGCAGTTTTCCTTATTCTTTTGCTGCTTGTCTTGATATGATTTCTTTGAGGGTTTTGAAGCATAGAAGCTAACTTCCTCCTCATCATCACTCCTAGCACAAGAGTTATCACTTTCATTGTTTGAAATAAATGCACTTCCTATATTATTTGTTTCTTTGAAGTGATAGGGTGAGACATGAGTTCTCACACTCTTGTTTCTTGATTTTTCGTCCATTTCAAGAGCTTCCACTTTTGCAACCAGAGTATCTAAGCCAGTTGCTTTCAGATCTATAGTGTTCTTGAACATGGACACAGTATGCTTCCAACTTTCTAGCAAAGTGTGGAGCATTTTCTTGTTTAATTCCTCACTAGTATACTTCAACTCTAGAATATTCATCTTAGTGACTAACTGCATGAATCTATGAAGTTGCTGAGGAATTGACTCACCCTCAATATGATGAAAAGTTTCATATTGTGATCTGAGGGTGTCTCTCCTTAGACTTCTTATCTCATCACTCCCTTCGCAGAGAGTGTGAAGTATCTTCCATAAGGAGTGTGCTGTTTTATAGTTCTCACACCTGATTAATATCTCTTCAGGTAAAGCCATACTAAGCAAACTGTATGCTTTTATATCAACTTTAACCTTTTTGACATCATCAGGCGATAGATCTTTCATACTGATTGGTTGATTTTTGTCATTATAACCCGACCCAAGAGTGGGTGGAATATAAGGACCTTCAGTGATGGAAATCCACAAGTCAGAATCAGTATAGTTTACATGATTCCTGAACTTGATTTTCCAAGACTTGAAATCAGCTTTTGTTTCCAACTTCGGAGTTTGGTAAGATGAACCACTGAAGTTGCTCATGATGTTAACAAGATCTGTTATTCAATTGATTTGAATATAGAAACAAGTTAATTAAAAACGATTGCTGTTAAACGAAATCAAACACAATTAAAACACAACTAACACTGATAGATCAATTGATCTAAATCAATGAGCACTTGGCTCTGATACCACATCCAAGGATCGTCAACAGGAATTATCAGTGTGAATCGATGACAAGTCAACGTTAGCGGAATTAACGTTGATTTGGTTTAGTTGTGTTTAAACAACTTTAAATATCAATGAAATATCAAGAACACGCGAAACAAAACACAATTAATGATTAATCAGTATTTTATTATAATGTGTTGATGATTACAAAAGAATTGAATGTACGATATCAAAGAATGTTATGATGTTGTGTATGTTAAAGTTGATTGAAAGACTTTGGTGATTGTTGTATTGCTATTGCTGTTCTCAATCAATCAATCGTCTAACTCAATCGTGCTTGAATCGAAACCTAGGATCCATATTTATAGACAAAGGTGTTTCAGTTATAGGAAACACCGGATCTCTTGGGATTTGATTTGTTTCTGTTAAGGAATCATCGGATTTCTCGGGATTCGCATAACCGCCTTGTTGACTTGTTGACTTGTACCACTTGAATAATACAAGTGTTTGGACTCCGCAGGAATATAGTCTTCAGTAGTAATTTTGTTCTTTCGTAGATAATGTTCTTCCGAAGGTATCTTGTTATTCCGAAGGTAACTTGTTCTTCCGAAGGTATCTTTTTCTTCCGAAGGTAACTTGTTCTTCCGAAGGTATCTTGTTCTTCTGAAGGTGTTGTTCTTCCGAAGGTGTCTTGTTGTTCATCCGCAGAAGATCTTTGGATGTATATTTACTTGTAAGAAATATATCTACGGAAGAACAAAATGTTCATCCGTAGATGTTTCTTATACTTGGTCAATTTCACAAATTGGCCAATTATAATTTTGTTCCTGCAATCATACATAAACCAACACATATATAAATGGGTTAACCTATATATTTAATGCATACATAATAATGAAATACAAAAATTCATTACAGATATTAATTCAAGTACTAAGCCTATACATAATGACTAGATCTACTGATTCTAGACCTAACAGTTATGCTTAGTTATTATCATTGTGTATCAAACAATGTCAAATATGTTTGGTTATGATGATTATGGTCGATTAAATACGCTAAAGATTATCTATTATTGAATTATGATCATCGTGTGTTAAATTATACACTTTAATGGTAATTTACAGAAAATTATGCTTATTAATAGTAAGTTAATTTTTTTATGCACAGTTATCATAATGAGTGTTAAACAAGGTCATATATGTTTGGTTATGACGATTAGGGTTGATTACATACGGCAAAAATTAACTATCATTGAATTATAATCATCGGAGTAAAATTAGGCATAGCCTCTAACTGCCGAACAGAAAAATAACCGTTGCTCTATATCTTTGATTATCCTTAGTGTATTGTTTACTTCTTAATCAAATGCTTCTGATGATTCTTAGAACCTGATGTGTTGATATCACTTCTTGTGCAAAAATGATTACACACAACAATTGATCAAGAATCACTCATATACATCAAACTTGAATTGAATTGAGAAATGCATGATTATACGTATAGTATGGTTTCCTACATTTTGTTACATACCGATTCTAAATGTACAACACTTGAATGTTGATGGTTACCAAGTTTTTTCTTGACACTCAAACCCTATACTTTACATTTACATTAAATACATACTAAAACATGTTTCTTGTATTTACACTACGACCCCGATAATGAGCATGAATAACTTTATATATATATATGACCATGCTTTTTTTTACGTGGTCCTGCCTATCTTGCAACTATCTAGTTAGCACCCACATCGTCGCTGTAAAAACAACATGAACAGTCTACGTCATGGTGTTAAAACCCAAAAGGACCACTAACTTTTATGTTTATGGCCGAGAAAAACAGTGAAGA
This sequence comes from Flaveria ramosissima, assembly GCA_025215565.1. Taxonomy (NCBI): domain Eukaryota; kingdom Viridiplantae; phylum Streptophyta; class Magnoliopsida; order Asterales; family Asteraceae; genus Flaveria; species Flaveria ramosissima. The sequence continues at coordinate 30,492,447 of CM046033.1, forward strand.
GACTTTATTTAATTTGGAGGAAAGGTTTTATTTTAGCAAGTTGAACATTCCATAGGGACCCAAGTATTATTATCAGGCAACCCCTGATATTGACTGGTGACTTATGAACTGTCAACATCAATCCACCACAACCCTATGTTATCATATTCACCGTCTTATACCAACAAAATATCATATTAAATTACACAACCATTTCTTATATTTTTTAAATTAAATTATCAAAAACAACACGATGAAAATAATCTATAGCATCAAAATCAACTAAAACTAGAACAGACAAAATTCAAAAAGACAACTAACCCAAAAACATGGATATAATAAAAAAATATACCAACAAAATATCATATTAAGATCATTTTGTACAATTTTAAATGCATTAAATAACTCAAAACTATTAAGATGATCAACATTTGTCCACTACTTTTCTAAAAAATGACTACTAATAAGATTAACTAGTAAATTATTGTACTGTATTTCCAAGCCCATCATATATAATATCTTATACCAAGAAAATTTAATTTTCTAACATAAAAACAATAACACATCTGAATGTAAAGGTTTTTTTATAGCAGAAACCTGTATGATATAACATGATCGATACAGGTATAAGAAAACTTAATACCTGTATTATCATTAAATGTCAAGAGACGGAGATAAATAACACTTTGTCGAGTAAGAAACGTTTGACAATTATTTATTTTAAGGAACGATACATAATGTGAATTTATTTTATTAACAGTGACAACTTAATTAATAAATTGATAAATTTGAAAGGAAGATCCAAGAGTTGTGCTGGCCAACCGAGGAGTATCACCTTTCATGATAACTTTTGTGTTTAGTCAAGGTTTAGGCCAAAGTTGATGTGAGGGAAATGTGCCCACTGCGTAAAAATCACAATTAATTTACTCGTTATTCATGTAGATCGAATGGTATACAAATGGAGCCAATGACGCTTACATTCTTCGCTGCTGTGCTAAAGGCTTCCCGGTGAGTAATTTCTGGGTTAGATGCCTTTATCCTCTTGATCTCCTCCCTGCGAGTGTAATTAATATTTAATTTTAACTATTGTGATCATTTGTTAACCTTTTTTTTATTGTGATAACTTGCGAAACTCATCAAGATCAATCACAGATAATTTTTTTTGTTGAAATAACATTATCACACAAACATAACATTATGCTTTTTATGATATATAAGAGTTATCAGAAGTTATTACTATAACAGATTGAGGGTTGAAATAGGATCCTTCTCCTTTTGTATATATCTTAATTTTATGTAGTCAGCAATACTTTTGGTTTTATCAGGAAACAAGTGTCCTAAAGATCAAGGCTCTTTTTTGTGAAAATAATTAAATTAAGGATGAGCACTAATACATGCAATGCTGTTTCTACCTTTAAATATCATTTAGAAAAGAAGATGGATTTAAGTTTTTCGAATTTAGTTATGTTTTGTCTTTGTATGTATCTATAGATCTATATATGCATGACAAATGGAAATGATAACATGAATTAACTAACTTACTTAATGAACCTGTTGTAAGCAGATGGAACTCGTGGCCTCTTCACTGGGGCTTCATACACCATATATAAAGGCGGTTATTATAATAATGAAGTGTCGTAACATATAAATATAACACAGATACAAATTAATAAACATCTTATTTAACTACTAGCAAGTTTCTTGTGCTATTCAAGCAAGCTTATATAATGATGATTAATTTATTTTGAACACCAGTTTTTTTTACTCATAAATATCATAGGGTCAATTTTATTAAACTGTGTGAGAGACATTCATCAATACCACTAGATTACAAGGTCCTGTACATATTCCCCCACTGTTAAATCCCACATCTTTCGAACAACAGACAAGAACCAACTTTCTTTTAATACGACATGGATCTACATCTAAACAAGAACGATTATATATCCTAGATATGGATGGTTCAATTCATTAACAGATGTACATTTTTAAACATAGAATGTTATAAAAGAATCCCTCTTCTATTAAAATGTGTTCAGTGATGAATACTAAACACATTTAAAACTTTACATTTTCATTCTTGCTAGACAACACACAAAATCCTTTCTTACCAACAACTGCTGGTGGTTCAAGTGATGCAAAAGACGATGAACCAAAAGCACTGTGATCAGCTTTATCCTCGTTTCTTGAGAGTTGTTTCTGCAACTTTTTTGGAATTACATATCTAACTTGTTAATGTGCAGCCTTGATTTGAATATAAATGAAAGAGAAAATTTTCAAAAATAAATAAACCTGATGATAATATGGGTTTGTCTGCAACAAAGCACCAATATTTACGGACAATAAGCTTGAACAGTGACCACATCTTACTGTTACAATGTCTATTGACATACTGCTGCATGGAACACTCACCTGCACATTATCTCTCTCATTACATCTAAATAAAACTAGTTTACATTGCATATAAATTAACACATCACAATTGAATCCAAAATGTTCCAAATAATTTAGGGTTTTTAGGTTGTCACTAGTATTTACTGAAAGAAAAACCTTAGTTTTGATAATTAGTAAAAGATTTATTCATATATGTTTTCATAAAGACAAAAATATTATTGTATTGATATGACTTTTATGGTGCTGGTAGAACACCATTGATCCCCAGTTCCCCACATAATCAAATTAACAGCGTCAGTAGTATACAAAGCACCATAAGATTCGAAACAATTCGATCCGCTTTCAAGAAAAAATTTGATTTTGGATCTGAAATTAGTTTTTATTTAACGGGATGAAAACAACAATTATAATGAAGTACAAATTATCTAGATTTTTTTCTTTCCTTCTTCACAAAATAAACCTATTTTGACTCAGAATACTTTTCGTCTTACCTAATCTTTCTTGTATATACTTTGCTTTATATCTTATGCTTTTAGAAACCCAAAAAGAAACAAAAGCCCCACAAATTCTTGATCATTATAAACGATACTGATTAATTAGGATTAGTATAGTGCGTAACGAAATCTGAAAACAAACAATTTTAGACAAGAAACATTAAAAAAATAAGTCAGAATTTGTACCGCAAGAATGGTGGTGCAGAAGTTGCAGTGTACATAGCCCACACTTTCGGACGTTTGCAAGGACATAGTTAATTTTGCCCAGGAGGTAGCTTTAGATCGAAAAACAAAAACGATCTAACATGAAAGAGATCGATCGAGAGATCTAATCACCATACGTAATGATACATGATCCAAGTTACAATTAAGTAATTGCAGAAGCTAGGTATATAATTAGTGCTTGAAGTGGTAGATTGATTTAGCAGTGGAGTGAAAGGAAAAGGTGGTTTGAGTGAGAGGGAAGAGGTATGATTAATAGAATGAGTGGGTGGTAGTAGCCGAGTTCAAACAGTGATAGGTACTTGTAGTCTTGTGATTGTATGTGTACCCGGTGGAGATTGTCATTGTGGTCTGGGATATTAATGAGGGGGATGCCCAAACCTAAACGCCTAAATGGTTAGGACTGTGTTAAATGATGCGTCAATTCTCCTATTTGACCATCGTGATCTATACTACTATATAATATATTTTATGAGTAAAATATAGTAATTTTACTTAATTTGTAATACGTATAATATAATATTTTAAAAACATAATACAAGTATGTTATGTAATAGTTTCATTTTTACCCGTATTTAATAAATTCTTTTAACTAATTCACTATTTAATACGCATTATTAATATATTATTTAATAATATAATATTATTTATTTTAATACATTTAATAGTATATTATTTTTTTATTACTTGATTTACATTTATTAAATACTATTTAAATAATTAAGTATACAACTCATTGGGTATTTTGGATAGTCGATAAGTTTATTATTTATAACTAAATTTGTTAGTAAATGACATATTATTTAATATGTTTAAAAAATATAATAATAAAAGATATAATAATATTAATAGTAATAATTATTTTTATTAAAAGGTTAACAACAACAATAATAATATTGTGTTAAAATCTAATACTGTGTTTTTTTATATTATTATATCTGTAACAATCTTATAATAACATATCATTACTCATGATACAATATTATATAGTTTATGATAGTTTTTATTTAAGTACTTTTAATGTATTTGTTTTACTTGATATCCACTACTTAGTAAATATCATATATATTCAATAATACTATCATGACGATATAATAAGGAATCATTAAAGCATATGTGGCTATCCATGAGAATCAGAGCTTTTATATCATTGAACTCACTAATATCATGATAATCACAAAACTATTATTGCGACGTTCACATATATATTAAAAATCAAATCGCGGCAAAGCGAGAGTGTCCACTATACTACTATACAAAGCAAAACCTTATGATACAAATTTACTTTTTCAAAAAAAAGTTAAGACACCTAATACAACTTTTTAAGCATTAGATACAAGTTTTCAATTCAATCATTCTTATTTTACCACTTATTAATAATCTTCTTGTAATTAATACATTAGTTAATACATTACTTAAGATTATAAGATTATTTAATTCACTATATGAGATATTATATAATTTTTAATGTAACATAGAATTTATAAATAAGTATTACCTTATGTTAATAATTAACTAAATACTTTTTTATAATAATAATAATAATAATAATAATAATAATAATAATAAATAAATAAATAAATAATAAATAATAATAATAATAATAAATTCATAAATAAATAATATTCTATTTAAATACTTAACTATATAATTACTAAATATTTTTATAATATTAATGATGATAATAATCTATATCTAAATTATCTATTATTTATTACTATCTATAAAATAACTTTTTAAGATAAGATTATAATTTTGTAATATATTTAAGATAACATATAGAATATAGCAAACTTTTATCTCTAATATAATATTATACTCTCATTCTCCTTCAAATAAATATACCTCATGGTTTTATTTTAATATATCTATATATAGTATCTAATGTCACTACAAATATTTTCATTGTTGTATCAAAGCAATTCAACTTATTATATGTCGAATGTGATTTTTCTTGAAAATATTAATTAAATTTTAGTCATGTTCAACACTTATGTTAATTAAAAGTTGAGTCAGTCAACTATTCTTGTTAATACTAATTAGTTTTGTAACAATAAGTTAGCTATAACATATGATAATAATCATAAGCCGTATAAGAGATTTAAATTATAATATAAAACAATTGATAAATTAAGTAAAATATAACAAGCATAAACTTGTAAATTGTTCACTCCACCAAAACGTACGGGTTATCCACTAGTATATATATATAAAAAAAGAAAGAAGAAGAAGAAAGAACAGTGTTATGGCAAATACATAACTCAACTACTTATTTAACATTTCTAGTGTAACTGTTCGTTAAATCCATTGACGAATTGTGACATGGCATGTGATATGCATATTACATAATTAAACATGAAAAATATAAATATATCATTTAATTTGTATGTCTATTTTTCTCCAAGCAACTCAACCGCCAACAAAAGGCTTAAGTTCAATAATTTTAAACTATAATCTTTTATAAAAAAATTGAATAATATACATTTATATTTAATTGTAACTACATTATAAGTCCCATAACGAGCCACATCTCGCGGTATGTTATTCAAAACTAACAGATTTAACAAACAAATAAATTGAAACTGTTATTACTAACAAAATCAAAAGTTGAAATTAATATTGATTAAATTATTAGTTTGGTTAATAATGACCAACAATTAACGGTTAGAATTAATAAAATTTAATTTTTGTTATATATGATATAGTTTTTGGCTAATGAATAAAAATTAGCTTGTAAATAGGTCTAAATAGAGTTCGAGCTAAGCTAATTTTATTCAACTTAAAAGAGCCTGACTACATGCTTTGCCAATTTATAGCTCATTTATTTAACCCATCTTTCATTTATAGTTAGTTTATTTACTGACTTGCATAATTACTTTAATATATTTATAAATATGACATTATATATCATGTAACTAGACTAAAGACCCGTGTCATACACGGTTTCAATCATTACAAATTATTTTTCATTAAAAATATTCGAAAGTCATAATATTATTATTAATACTTTGTATATCAATTTTTATGTTTAACTTTTTAAACTCATCTATATCTAATATTAGTACATTTTATTTATCAATGCTTATAAGTCTAAATAGTGTATAATATGAAACGAAATAAAATTATAAATAAGAACTTTAGATAATAAACAAATTATATTGAACATGAGAACATTTATAAACATCTGAAAACTTCTTTGTGATACAAAATTTGATGTTCTGTTTGTAGTTTTACCATAATTGTCTAATAATAATTATTATTATAATTCATGTTTAATTGTAACTCGAGATAATGTAACATAGAGCTTGAATCAGTGCCAGGGACCAAACATGCTATACTTACATAAAATTTTGGACTATCTTTACAATCTTTAGAACTTGGGGACCAAACATATAATTTGATTAAACCATAGAGACCATTCATGTAATTTTCTCTTTTTATTGAAAAAATCATAAACTTGTTTCATGCTTTCATCATTAAAACTAAATCAAAGTTTCATGCTTTCATAACCAAAAACACAAATCTATAAATTGATGTAAAAAAACCAAAATACTAATTTTTTTCTTTAAATCAAAATCGAAATTCTTGAATCTTGCGGACCACTGCTACTGTTGCAATCGAGATTTGTATATATGAGCATTGAATTGAAACTTTACAGAAGAGCTGCTGTGATTTAGAACTTGAGGTGTAAATGATATAATATAGATTAATGAAGGCGTAAAAGGACCGGTGAGTTGAACTTGAAACATAACGTGATTTTGGGTAAATCGAAACCATGTAATGCTTATAAATTGAAAATGTGAAATGGTTCATATTTCCATTTGAAAATCGATATCATGATTTGGGGAAATCGAAACCTTGAATTCATTATTTGAGACCATTGATTTGATAAAATATCTAAAATCGTTTTGAAATAGAAGACACATATAGGGTTTCTTCTCATATTCATAGGACGAGTGAATTAGGAAACCTTTAATTGATTGTTTCAAAGCAAGAATCCAACACGTTTCAATTCACAATTTAGTGTAATACACCTGTAAAAACTCATTATATTACATATTTGGTCGTGATAGAGTCAACTTGTTCTTGGGTGGGAAAAACAGTCAAGTATAACTTGGAATATATTTCAGGGTTTATTTTGAAACCATCACAAATATCCTTTGTAAGGAGTTTTTTTCAATATAGTGTTGGTAGAAAAATAATTTAACAAAATGGGTGTTTTCAAAATAATTTATCAAAATGGGTTTTTAGTGGAAAGTTAGTTTTTTATTTATAATATGATTGGTAAAGTTATATATGTTTTTAATAATGTTATTTAAGTAAAGTTAAAAAGATAAAGTTTCAACAAAATAAAACTAATTTAACATCTGACATGATTTTGAAAAATATTTTATAGTTCTTTTCATAGAAAAATTCTTAAAACCTTTCAATAACGTTTACCATCGGTCATCCGTGTTTTCTTAACGTCTCTTTATAGAATACGTGTTCATATATACAAAAGATCCTTTTTAGAAATTAAATGGTTTATGTAATTTTTTTAAAAATAACAATATATATTATATAACTGTTTAAACATAAATTTATATATAGTATAATCATTATATAAGTATATACATAAAAGATAAAATAAACATCATATACATACAACGCTAGTTTCGTCTTGCAAGCTAGCTCGTTCTCCACATAACCGGGCTCAAAACCATCTATTAAATGAGTCGTAAAATGAGTTCGAGCTTGTTTAAGCTCAGCTTAGTTAGGGTTTTAGCGAGTTGGTCCCGAGTGTCTTACGATACGATGTGACTCGTTTCTCCTTTAATTGTTGTTTGGAGTCTATTTGTACATAAATGCTCTTGGTAATTGAGGATTACATTTATAGTTTGAAAAATAAAAAAATAAACCATAAACTTTTTTTTTGTATCATAATGATATTTATATTAAACATTTTTAAAGAATGCATTCTTATTAAAAATAATTTTATCTTTTAAGCTACTTAAAAACATTTTCAAAAAAATATATTTTTTAAAAGATAAAAAAAATAAATGTGCCTACTTTTATGTGAAATTGAAACAAAATTAAAGTGAAAAAATTCAACTTTTTTACATTAAAAGTTAATATAAAATTAAGTCTTAGTTAATTAAAAAACAAAAATAAGCTTTAAAAGTTTTTATGTTTTTAATTACGACATATGAACCAAATGGTTTTACAGTTTTATTAGCATTTGTACTTGACCCTTTTTGAAATAATATTATTTTAAAATAAAATAAATTTCACCAATAGCATTATAGTGAGAAAAAAAAAACATTTACTCAAACATCTATTTTGGTAAATAAATTTTCTATATACACTATTTCAGGGGTAAAAAAAACTCTGTTTTGTAATTATAGTAATAGTTTGAATTTTCTTGAAAATGAACTGTGATTAAGAATAAGGGTAATACATTTTTAAGGCGAGAAATCAAATAAATAGAGACCTAAGAAAAATGACACGTGACATTAAAGATATTGTTTTATAATAAGTATAGATAGTATAAGGGTGTGTACTCGGTGAGCTGCGGGTGTAATGTGATAGGAAGAAATGTTACATCCATCATGTTTATTTTATTTGTTTTACTTATAAATAATCCTTTCTAATAATAGGATAAGGTACTTACAACTTTAATGCTACTTAATCTGTTTGTTTTAAACATACAAATAATAATTTTGCTACTTATAAGTTTATAAATGTATTGTAGTCGAACATAAACGTTTATAATTTTTATTTTTTTAAAGTCATGGTATCTATTTAGTTATAAGATTAATATTTTATTAATGTTATATAATTACTTTTACGACGTCATTATTAAATCAATAACTGATAACTCACTCTTTGTTTTAATATTATCCCTAAAGAACGATTAAACATGCACAAACTAACAATTGTTGGAATAACTGTAGCATTTGCAAATTTGTATATGGTTCTAAAATATCAAGTATTAGTGTTGTTTTAAAATTGTTTTACCTCACGTTTAGTTTTATAATTCACTAAATGAAATTTTTCTATACTAAATGCAACAATATATGTGATAATACCAATAGTTTGTTTTTTTATTTCAAATGTTAAAGGATAATGCAGTGATTGATGTTTGTCCTACTCACCAATCACAGTTCTTAACTCTGTCTCTCCAACTCCATTAAACACACTCGGGAATGATTAAGTAGAATCTCTTGACTAGTTGATAATAATACTAAGTTAAACACAAAATGGTTTTCAAGATACTTGTATCTATTACTTCTCCACTCAATGTTACAAGACTCTGTAAGGATTCCTATATTCTGATGCAAACCAAAACCATCCAAAGTCCTCTCTGCAAGTCAATGCACTAAAGAACTGAAGTAGAATTGCTTTCGAACTTTTACCATGCCTGAAATATTCTAATATGTAAAATCATATCTGAAGCCAAGACCATATCTTCTAAGAAACCAAAAGTGAAGTCTTCCAACGCTTCAGGTCAGACACCAAGTTCTTTCACAAACAAGCCAATAGTGAAGAACAGCTAAAAACATTTTTTTCCGAAAACTTTTAAGGATATGCTTGATCCTGATGACTTTACCATAAAGCCCCTTTGGACCACCTTTCCGCTGCAACTTTATAAAGTCACCAACTTAAATGAGTTGGTGAAGGTCCTGCTTTGGTTAACTGACACTGAGGTCTTGAGTCCATGCTTTCCTACTTATGTCTTTTGATCCCGTTTTGGAATATATTAGGATGTGAGCTATGGCATGTCAATAGTCACAAGTCAAAAGGCATGCAGGACCGGTTAAGGGCTTAACAATTACAACACAACAACACAAAGAGGAGATTAACCAAACTTGATCAAACAGTAAACTGGATTAACAAAATAATGATACACAGAACACAAGTAAAAAGAGACAGAACAGAGATTTGGGTTTCAAGGATGCAGTATATTGCTTTCTCAAGTTCTATTACAAGTGTTACAAAGCATAAAGAAAGATACTAGAACATGGAATACTTATACTACAACCTACAGCCGGCTATACTTTGAAAGCCAGCTGGATACAATTGACTAGACACAAACAATCAATTGTAGAATCAAAAGGCATATCTGCCTTTTGACCTTGTGACTATGACATGCCATAGCTCACATCCTTATCTATTACAAAAGGATAAAGTACATAAAGTAGAAGGTTACAGACTCAAGACCTCAATGTACAGTTACCAAAAGCATGGACCTTGACCTTTTCACCAACTCATGAAGTTGGTGACTTTACAGAGATGCAGCGGAAGGTGTCCAGCTTTATGGAACAGTACATCAGATAAAGCATGTTACTAAAAGTCTTCGGAGAAATCTGTCTTCATAGATGAAGCTTCGGAAGACTTTGTCTCTGAGGCTTCGGAAGACTTCATATTTGGCTTCGGAAGATATTGGTCTTGGCTTCGGAGATTTTACACTTAGAATTTTCTAGTGCATGGTGTAAAACTTCCGAAGCAATTCTACTTCAGTACTTAGTGCATTACTTGCAGAGAGACTTGGATGTTTTGGTTTGCATCAGACTTAAAGAATCCTTACAAACTCCCCCTAGGCTGATGCTACCAAAACATTTAGAAGATCTTCAGATGTTAGTAGTCTTCAGCACAATCATGACCATACCCTTCTTCATTAGATGGTCAGATCATTCAGACTTTCATAGTATCTTCTCATCTCAAAGAGATCATGCAGAGGTAAGTTGATTATGTCTTGCCATGTATAGACATTCTCAACACCTTGATCTCTGATTACATGCCATCTTTCTGGATTGGTAGAGAAGGTCCAGGATAAGATGGGTGTCTCAGCTGCAAGAGAGCCACTTGTATTGGAGTTGATTGGGCTGCCTCTTCATGCACTTCCTCAGGTTGATCTGACTCAGCCTGAGGTGTAGAGGTAGATGATTTAGGCTTCTTCTTCTTAGACTTTGGTTTAGAAGCCATCCTCTTCTTCCTCTTAGATGACTTTAACTGAGAAGACTGGTCTGCAGCACCTTGTTGATCATCCTTGTCTTTCTCAGTTGGGTGTTCCTCCCTCACAGGTTCAGAGGAGAGGGAGTTTGACCCTGCTTGTGGATCAGAAGATGAAGCTTGCTGAGGCTCAGCAGGAGGTCCGGGTTGTGTTGTCTCAGGTTGTTCAACCTTAACCTCCACTTCAGGTGGGACTTGACTTGGAAGAGAGTGTAAGTCAATCAGTTCACCACTCTTAATCTTCTGCTTGATTACCCTTATATGCTCATCCATTGTGGATAGAGACATAGGGCCAAGTCTCCTTCCGGAGAATCCATATAGCTTCAAGAAGCTCATCATCCTCCTTCTGTCAGCAGACTTCTTCATACTCTTTTGGATGATGGCTCTTGACTTTGCAGCTTCTTCCCTTAGCTTCTTCTTAGTTGTCTTTCTCTCCTTGACTAACTCAAGCTCAAGTTGTTTTAAGTACTCAAACTCAACAAAGTCATAGGACAAGGGAAGAAGTGCATCTGCCTGATAGAAGCCTGTGGCACTCAGGTAGTTGATCATTTTGATCCTATCTTCTTCTTTGTCTACCTGAGGTTCTTGTTGAACCACATCTTCTTGTACAGGGCTTTCTTGAACTGGGGAGAGAGTGGGAGCATGCTTGTAGAGTCTTTTCTGTCTCTTCTCCTCTTTGAATTGGAGAAGTAACCTTGCATCCTCTTTTTCTTTCATCTCTCTTGACACTTCCATGTCAGCCAGTTCATTTAGTTGTTCTAAGGGAGAGAAATGATTTCATCAATGTCATAGTTCCTGGTCTGCAGATAAGTAATCCTCCTGACTGCCCTCAACTCATCATCTTGAGTATTTGGTCTGGGGGCAGCCCTGATTGCAGCTTGCATAAAACCTGAAGACCCAGAGGAACTTTCTCCCCTTAGCTTCCTCTTCCTCTCTCTCTCTCTTCCTCCTCAATTTCCTCAGGAGTCAAAATCCTTTTCCCTTTGTCACCCACAGACCTTTGTGACTCAGGGTGGATAGAGGCTTGGCCTTCATTGCTTGGTGTAGCATCCATGCTCTGGCCAGAGAGAGGCTGAGAAACACCTTCACCAGCAGGTGTCTCAGAGGGAATGTGAATCTCTGCAGCAGTTGATGATGATGAGACAGGGGTCTCAGGTTCTGCCACTGGGCCTTCAGTCAAGGTTTCCCCTATGAAACTAATCTTAGGGTCCACCTCAACATCCAGTTGACCGATGACATTGCCTGATTGCCTAAGTCTCCTTCTTAAGCTGAACTCTGCAGTGATCCTGTCTTGGATTCTTTGAGCCAATCTGTCAGCTTGTCTTGAGTTGCTTGGATTGACAAGTGGCATATTGACTAGATCCAAACCTTCATAGAAGTTCAAAGCTTGAAAGTCAAATACTTCTTGTTGCCCTTGAACTCTGTGAAGAATAAGGGCTCTTCTATCAGCATCATACCTCCACCTTATGATGTAGTTTGAAGTTCCTTGAGGTGGGGATGACACAGCCCTTGGTATACCTTCCTCAAAGAGACTCCTGATGATAGAGTCTATAGAGTCCACATTAATGTGAACTTGAGGAAGTTGCTGAGAATGCACAATTGCAAGTGAGGATGGTGAGTCCTCTATGTCCATTCTCTGTGAAGAACTCCCAGGTTCTGTGGCTGCAATAACTTTCTCCCCCTTTTTGGTAGCATCACCCACTTGCATAGGTGAGCTGGAGGATAAATCAATCACATCCACAGGTTCTTGTGTTCCTGGTTGAGCTCTTCTTAAAGGTCTCCCAGCTAGTTTTTCCTTAAGATATGAAATCTGAAGTTGCTGATCATTGACCCTGTTGTTAAGGTAGTCACCTGAGATTCAAGGTGACTGACCTTAGAGACTAATAGGAGCATGTTTTTGACAGTTTTTGCACCTTTAGTCTCAGATTCCCCTCTTCTTCATCAGAAGAATCATTGGGGGATGAGATGATGGACCAAAGTCCTCTCTCTCACCACCAGCTTGAGGTTCTTGGCTGCTGGTTTTCCTCTGCTCACTAGCAATCTCAGTTGAGATGTCAGTGGGCTGAGTTGCCATGGTTGAGGTCTTAATGATGTAATCACTTGCAGAAGTGAGAGCCTCTTCCATATGGACATCCTGAACAGGTTCAGAAGTGTCCACCTCAGTTATAGGTGACTGATGTGGGCTAGACTGAGGAGACTCAAGTACTCATCTCTCTCTTGAGTAGGGGAAGAAGAGAGACTCATGGTACTCACTGAATCCTAAGTCTTCATCAGTATAGAAGGATAGGTTGGGAATGGGTTGATTTAGATCTAAAGGCTGGGGATGGTAACTGTCCCCTGAAGGTTGTTCACTTGAGTGTTGAGACTCAGAGTGAAGGCTTAAGGCTGTTGGGCTTGTGAGCTCATCAGGGTGAGCATGAGGAACCTCAGCCCTGATAGTTGAAGAGATGGGAGTGGTTTGCTCCTCAGGGGAAGTGGGAGCTCTAGTGTCCACTTCCTCCTGTAAAGGTGAGTATATGGGGACCTGCACAGACTCAATAGCTTGAGCAGGGGTTCGTTTGGATTTTCTTTGGTAGGTGAGGGTTATTTGAGGCCTTTTTAGTGGTAAAGAGGTAGAAGGTGTGGGTTCAACACTAGCTTGTGTTGCTAGGTTGTCACCTTGAGCAATGAGCTCTAACATTTTGGGGACAAGGGCTGTTTCTACCCCCTGAGAAGCCTACAGTTGGCTTCTTCATGATTTTAAAGATGTCGGGCTTCATCTGTCCCAATTTAAGAATATTATCTGTTTCCCTCAACTGTGAGCCCAGTTCACAGTTGAGAATGTGTTGAACATATCTAGGAAACATGTAATACTCTAAGGAGTCCAATTTGCAAGTAAATTGGTATAACAAATTGAGAGTACCTGAACTTGACCCCTTGAACCATTCCATGCACTATGAAGGAGAGATCCTCAGGAATCTGGTCCCACCCTCCATGCTTGTTTGACAAGCTGTGGATAACCACATGGAGTAGGTATTTCCACTGGGATGAGACCTTCCCTTTCCTGAAGGTCTTTACAGAGAAATCTCCCTCATAGCCCATCTGCTCAAAGAATGATTGACAGCTTCCTTTGGGAAGGACAACTCACCTTCTTCATCATCCAGCTGCAAATGAGTTTGATGATGGCCGGAGTGATGAAGATTGTCCTCCCTTGCACTGTGGCAGACAGTGCCTTCTCCCCATCCATAATGACCTCTTGGCAGGTCTTCCAGAATTCAAGCAGATGATCCTCATACATAGTAGGATCAATGGTTAGGGAGGTGAAATAATTTGATAGAGTTAAGAATTGGCAAATCTCTGAGAAACTTTCATCTTTCTCAGAGCTTAACAGAGCAACCTGGTTGTGTTGCCTGTGAAGTTGCATGGAGAAATCTGGGTTGTTTCTGCGGTTAAGGTTGGCCATTTGAGAAGCTTAAGGTTGAAGAAAGGTAAAAGCAAAGGCGGTTTTGGGAATTAGGTTTGAGGAATAGTAGATTGAAGAAGATAGTGAGGAAGAGGGGGAACCGTTGGGTATTTATGTGAAAAGGGATTTGAACCAAAGTTAATGAAAGAGGATAAACTTTGAAATCCGAAAGTCGGTCCCACCTCTGAAAAAGTAGTTTACTTTTGCTCAAAAAGTAGTTTTCTTGGAATTCGAAAAGCTTCCGAAGGTAAATTATCTTCGGAAGTTTTAATGAAAAGCTTCCGAAGCTAAAATGACTTCGGAAGATTTTCTGAAGTCTTGAAAATTTTGCTTCGGAAGAGAAATAAACACTTGAATGCTTTGTATATAAACAACAAAGCTTCCGAGAGTTAATTTTGCTTCGGAAGGAAAAAGTCCTTAAAAACAATAAGTGTCTGAGACAAGGATTTAAGCTTCGGAAGATAGATTTAGACTTCTTCCGAAGGTAAAATTTCTTAGACAGTTATTTATTTTGAAGACATGATTTTCTTCTGAAGGTAAAAGTATATATCTTCCGAAGGATCAAAAAATTTTCAAGAATTTAAGGAAAGTCTTCAAAAAGGATTTTATATCCAAAGAAAACATGAGCTTATGAAAGTGATGAACTAGACAACTTAGGACACACATATTTTAAGAAATAATTAGAATTAGTTTTAAGAAAAGATCTACTCAAAGTTAATCATCCCAATAGCTGATATTAGATATTTAAATCTCTGTTCATCAAAAGCTTTTGTAAACAGATCAGCATATTGTTCATCTGTATGAACTTTGACTAGTTTAATTAATCCCTTTTCATAGTTATCTCTTATTAAATGATACCTGATATTGATGTGTTTGGTCCTTGAGTGCTGCACAGGGTTCTCAGTGATAGAGATAGCACTATTGTTGTCTATGTGGATAGGAGTCTCCTTGAAGTTAAATCCATAGTCCAGCATCTGATTTTGAATCCAAAGCACTTGAGCACAGCAACTTGCAGCAGCAATGTATTCAGCCTCAGCAGTTGATGCAGACACACAGGATTGTTTCTTGCATTGCCATGAGACAACCCTTCCACCAAGGAATTGACATCCCCCAGATGTAGACTTTGCAGTCATGTTGCAACCACCATAATCACTATCTGTATAAGCATACAGATTGAAGTCAGGATTCTTTGGATACCATAAACCAAGTGTTGAAGCACCTTTGAGGTATCTTAAAATCCTTTTGACAGTGATGAGGTGAGACATCTTAGGGTTGGCTTGATATCTTGCACAAATACATGTAGCAAACATGATATCAGGCCTGCTAGCTGTAAGATACATAAGAGACCCAATCATAGCCCTGTATAAATGTTCATCTACACACTCCCCCCCAAGATCAGGTCCAAGGAGTGGTTTCTGGCTATGGGTGTCTTAGCAATCTTACAATCAGTCATGTTGAACCTCTTGAGTATGTCCTGAACATACTTTGACTGACTTATGAAGATGCCATCTTCAACTTGCTTCACTTGAATTCCCAGAAAGAAATTGAGTTCTCCCATTGCACTCATTTCAAATCTGTCTTTCATCAGCTTCTCAAAGTCTTTGCAGAGCTTTGGATTAGTTGAACCAAAGATGATGTCATCTACATATACTTGAACTAGCAATAAGTCATTTCCCTGTCCTTTGATGAAGAGAGTTCCATCTATAGTACCTCTCCTGTATCCATGTTTACAAAGATACTCAGACAATGTCTCATACCACTTCCTGGGTGCCTGATGCAGCCCATAAAGAGCTTTGTCAAGCTTGCAGACATAATCAGGATGATCAGGGTCTACAAACCAGGTGGCTGTTTGACATAAACCTCTTCATCAATCACTCCATACAGAAAAGCACACTTTACACATCAAGTTGAAAGACCTTGAAGTTCTTGGATGCAGCAAATGCCAGGAATATCCTAACAGCTTCTAATCTTGCTACAGGAGCAAAGACATCAGTGTAGTCAATCCCTTCTTCTTGTGTGTATCCTTGAACAACTAGTCTTGCCTTGTTCTTGATGATAATGCCTCTATCATCCTTCTTATTCCTAAAACCCATTTGGTTCCAATGGTAGTCTTCCCATGAGGAAGAGGACAAAGTTTCCAAACTTTTTGCCTTTTGAATTGAAGCAACTCTTGTTGCATAGCTTCAACCCAAACTTCCATCCTTTAGAGCTTCATCAACTTTCTTTGGCTCTATCTGGGATAAGAAACAAGAGTGAAGACAAACATTTGCTTCATGGGTTTGTCCTCTTGTTCTTACCCCTGTGACAACATCTCCAATGATGTTTGTGGTGGGGTGAGACTTGTGGATCCTTAGCTGAGGGATCACAGCAAGTTGCTGAGAAAGATCCAAATTTGAGAAATTTAGATCTGGCATAGATGATTCACCCTCCACATCACCACACTTATCAAGATTAACTTGATCCAATGAGTGTGTGACATCATTGATGTTGTCATCTATGGTGTGGTTATTAGCATCAAGGAATTCCTGATCACTTTCACCATCACCATTGTTGTCTTCCACAATTGAGGTATCTTTATCTGGTTGTGGAGCCTCTGAGCTGGAATTTGAAGGCACACCAGATGTATCAGCTGAATTTGTCATTGTAGTGCTGATAGAAACCTCATTTGCTGAAGTAGTTCCAACTGGAGCTGAAGATGTATGAGTGAGGGTCTTCCTAGCTCAAATCTTGGATCAGGATCACCTGTATTTAATTTTCTGCAGATCCTGAAACATTCTCACAAGATTTGTTAAAACAGTTGGTAACTAAATCAAGATCAAATAGCCAATCAGGACCAGAACCAGCCACACAGGGTGGTGTTCATTGAAAGTCACATTGGCTGACTCCTCAACAATTCTAGTTCTGAGATTGTATACTCTATAAGCCTTGCTTGGGAAGAGTATCCAATGAAGTGTCCATCATCTGATTTCTCAGCAAACTTGGCAATTTGATCCTTGGTATTCAAGATGGTGCAGGACATCCAAATGACCTGAGAAAACCAATGAAAGGTTTTCTCTTGTGCCAAAGTTCATAAGGAGTCTTACCATGTGTCTTAACTACTAAAACTCTGTTTTGCACATAGCAAGCAGTATTTACTGCCTCTGCCCAGAAGGTGATGGGCAGTTTAGAGTCAGACAACATAGTTCTTGCAGCTTCAATTAGTGTCCTGTTTCTCCTCTCAGCAACACCATTTTGCTGAGGAGTCCTGGGAGCACTATATTGTCTTGTAATACCTTTTTCATCACAAAATGTATCAAGGATTTGATTCTTGAATTCAGTCCCTTGATCACATCTTATGGTTTTGACCTTGTGATCACTTTGATTCTCAATTTTTAAGATGAAATTCTTCAGAATCTCAGGGGTTCATCCTTAGTTCTAAGAAAGAAAACCCAAGTGAATCTTGTAAAATCATCTGTGATCACCAAACAATAAGAGGTCCTTCCTAGACTCATTACACTGGTGGGCCAAAGAGATCCATATGTAACAAGTGTAGGGGAGTAGTGATAGAGTTCTTTTCTTAGGCTTGAGATACCTTAGTGCTTTTTTTTCCTCTCTCTCCTTTCACATGCACACAATGATCATCACTTGTAAACTCTTTCTTTGGCATTCCAGTTACCAAATCATGTTTAATTAGTTTATTCATGTTCTTAAAGTTTACATGGCACATTCTTTTATGCCATAGGAAAGACTCATCACTATTTGCTTTAGATAGAAAGCATGAAACTTCTCCAGAGGGAGATGTTTCTTGCAAATCCATCTTGTACATGTTCCCTTTCCTGGGGGCTCTAAGCAGGATGTGCTCATGAGGAATGACCACTCCAGGCTTGAGAACAATGCACTCATGCTCAGTAAAGAGCATGTTATGACTCTGATCACAAAATTGGATACACTCAGAAGATTGTACCCAAGCTCCTTGACAAAGTTTACCTTTTCAATGCTGAGCTTACCATTTGTGACCTTGCCCCTTCCAGAAATGTAACCACCTTCATCTCCTCCAAAAGCAACTGGTCCTCCATCAATTCTCTCAAAGTTATGGAGTAGTGACCTATTGCCTGTCATGTGCCTGGAACAGCCACTATCAATGATCCAGACATTCTTGTTTGTCTTGAGCTGTTCCTGCACAAAGAAAATGATTAGTTACATTTGGAAACCCAAGCCTTACTTGTCTTGGGCTCACTAAGTATAATAGAAGGTAATGCAACAGTAATAGATCCTATGGTTGTGCTAGAGGGATCTTGAGCTGTTGTTGATGGAGAAACTTCAGTCACTTGGTCTTTCTTAGACTTCCACACCACCTTTGGAGTCTTGGACTTGACCTTCAAAACTTGGAAGCTTTTGGGACTTCACAAGTTTTGATGACTGAACCTTCGGAAGATTCTTCAGTCACTGCAGCAGACTTCAGTGCTTCGGAAGAATTCCTTTCTTCCGAGACCAACTTTTCTTCCGAGGTAATTTTCCATTTACCTTCTTCTTTGATTTGGAGCTTCCGAAGAAAACAGATTTTCCTTCCGAAGCTTGAATCTTCTTGAAACTCTTTGAAGTCTTTGTCTTGGTCATATGGACAGTACTTTTAGGATTGTATGGACAATCCTTAGCAATGTGAGAGGTACTTTCACACATGACACACAACATTTTCTTCTTCACAAGAGTCTCCTTATGAGAGCAAGACTGTCTTTGGTCACATCCCTTCTCCACCTTCATCTTTGTAGATGCTGAGACAGTTCTTTTGGGCTGTGAACTGTTCTTGGAGTTTGATGGTCCAGGCTGTGCAGCAGTGGTACACAGCAGATCATTTCTTCTTTGGTACTGAGATGATTTGAACAAGAACCAAAACTCTTAGCTGAGAGTTTTGGTTGATGTCTTCAGTCTTTACTACTTCAAACCCTGCAGAGATAAAACTTTGTTTCTGCTTAGAGTCAAAAGTAGCCTTGATCTCTTGAGCCTTCTTTGCTTTTTTTTGCTCTTCCTGATCAAGTTCTTTCTCTTTGACTTGGTCATCACAGTAGACTTCTTCTCCTCAGAAGGATAGTGGCCCTTAGTAGAATCCTCCTCTTCACTCTTCTCAGAGGAATTCTTCACTATCTCTTCTTCATCCTCTTCACTTATAGGATCTATGAGAGGAAGCTCATCTTCACAAGTTCCACACCTAGGAGATCTTACAGACAAGATTGTGTGTGGAGGAGCTATCTCATTTGATCCCAGTCCCTGTCTATTTTGATAACACACTTTGTTGTGCAGGGATGAGGATATCATGTTCTTGAAGGTCTCTTCTTCAAGAACACTCTTTTCTGCCCTGGCTTTGCTGATCACAAGCTCAGCCTGGCACTCAGTCAGCTTGGTTATGAGATCTTGGATTTGAGTCCTAAAATCTGTATGTTCATGTTTTAGAACTGAAATGGTTTTCTCTAAGTCCTCTATCTTTAGTTTATAATCATTTTCAGACTTTCTAAAATCAGATTTTAAAATGTTTAAGGACTCAAGATCAGATCTCATCTCCAAGTTATAGGACCTATATCTGTTAACTTTAGCAATGCATTCAGGAGTACAGAGATGTTCCAATACCTTGGCTTCATCATGATCTGCCATTAGTGCTTGGTTTGGAGAAGCATCTTCCACCTGAAAGCTCCAGTCAAAGCCTCCTTCTTCAACAGCAACAACAGCTTGTTGCTTTGGCTTCTCATTCTGAGGGGCTTTGTCAGTGTAGTTTGGTCTGGTTTGTGCTTGGCCACCATTTGTTTTAGGTGCCTTACACTCTCTAGCAAAGTGGCCCATCAAGTTACAGTTGTAACACTTGACTTTGCTTTTATCCAAGCCAAACTTTCCACTGGTTGCATTGCTTGGAAACCTCCTTCCAGTTTCTCTTGTAAACTTCTTGGCTCTATGAGTGAGAAGAGCCATCTGCTGAACTATTTCCATATATTCCAGGTCATCTGGATGGATACAATCCAGGTCTTCAAGAGTGAAAGAGAGTTGCCACAACTTTCATCAGAAGACACAAAGGCTTGAGAAGAGCTTGTCTCTTGGAATGGGCTTCCTTGAGTGTAGTTCTCCCTGGGTGTCTCTGGGAAGGTGATGAAAGGACCCTTTGGTGAGTTGTCAGGGTAGCATATGAGATGATGTTGGGGTTCTATGCTATCCCTTTCAACCACATGCAGGGCTGAACCCATTTGATTGTTGGAGTTGCCAGATGAACCTTGCATGTTCATCTCCATCTGGTAGCCACTGAGAATCCCATATAACTCTGTCAGAGTAAGAGTTTTGAGATTTTCAGTCCTCTTGATCACCACACAGTAGTGTGTCCATTGCCTAGGAAGTGAGGACATGAACTTCCTTACAATGTCTCTGTTTTCAAGAGGAACTCCTCCATCCACAAGGGTATCCACTATCTCAACATACCTGAAGTATTGCTGAGTCATGGTTTCACCTGTTTTGAAGGTGAAGTTTTCAAACTGCTGCTTCAGGAGATCCTTCTTGTTCTCCTTGGCTTCAGAGGAGCCTTCATACATCAGTTTTAGTGCATCCCACAGCTGTTTAGCTGTTTTGCACTTCTTGAAACCTCTGTACACAGAGTTTGGAAGGGCAGTTTGAAGAGCAGTCATGGCCTTTCTATCAATCTCTACTCTCTTCCTATCTTCATCAGAGTAGTTAGCCCACTTTGGGATCATACCAGTACCAGTAGCAGTATACACTTCCACTCATAGCACAGTTCTGGGTATGAAAAAGGTCCATTTTTCAACAGATTCCTACATTCTTGAGTCTAGAACCTGATGAAACTTCCATTCTCATACACCAGGTATCAAAGTCATCAAGAGTAATCAATGGGGACTTGTTCATGGTTCCTGTCTCCATATCAGTCTTTGAAATGGATGCCATTTTGAAAGTTTAGTATTTGTGTGTGTGAGGGATCTTAAGATGGTGAGATCTTATATCAAGAGCCTGAAAAGCTCTGATACCAATTGCAGGACCGGTTAAGGGCTTAACAATTACACACACAACAACACAAAGAGGAGATTAACCAAACTTGATCAAACAGTAAACTGGATTAACCAAGATAATGATACAAAGAACACAAGTAATAATAAAGAGAACAGAGATTTGGGTGGGTTCAAGGATGCAGGATATTGCTTTCACAAGTTCTATTACAAGTGTTACAAAGCATGAAGAAAGATACTAGAACAGGAATACTTACACTACAACCTACAGCCGGCTATACTTTGAAAGCCAGCTGGATACAATTGACTAGACACAAACAAAATCAATTGTAGAATCAAAAGGCATATCTGCCTTTTGACCTTGTGACTATGACATGCCATAGCTCACATCCTTATCTATAATAAAAAGGATAAAGTACATAAAGTAGAAGGTTACAGACTCAAGACCTCAATGTACAGTTACCAAAAGCATGGACCTTTTCACCAACTCATGAAAGATGGTGACTTTACAGAGATGCAGCGGAAAGGTGTCCAGCTTTATGGAACAATACATCAGATAAAACATGTTACTAAAAGTCTTCGGAAGAAATCTGTCTTCATAGGATGAAGCTTCGGAAGACTTTGTCTATCAGGCTTCAGAAGACTTCATATTTGGCTTCGGAAGATATTGGTCTTGGCTTCAGAAGATTTTACACTTAGAATATTTCTAGTGCATGGTGTAAAACTTCCGAAGCAATTCTACTTCAGTACTTAGTGCATTACTTGCAGAGAGACTTTGGATGTTTTGGTTTGCATCAGACTTAAAAGAATCCTTACAAGGCAGATATGCCTTTTGATTCTACAATTGATTTTGTTTGTGTCTAGTCAATTGTATCCAACTGGCTTTCAAAGTATAGCCGGCTGTAGGTTGTAGTATAAGTATTCCATGTTCTAGTATCTTTCTTTATGCTTTGTAACACTTGTAATAAAACTTGAGAAAGCAATATACTGCATCCTTGAAACCCAATCTCTTGTGTTCTCTTGTTCTGTCTCTTGCTTGTTACTTGTGTTCTTAGTATCATTATTGTGGTTAATCCAGTTTACTGTTTGATTAAGTTTGGTTAATCTCCTCTTTGTGTTGTTGTGTTGTAAGTGATCACCCTTCACCGGTCCTGTAATTGGTTTCAGAGCATTTCAGGCTCTTGATATAAGATCTCACCATCTTAAGATCCCTCACACACACAAATACTAAACTTTCAAATGGCATCCATTTCAAAGACTGATATGGAAACTGGAACCATGGACAAGTCCCTTTGATCACTTTTGATGACTTTGATACCTGGTGTATGAGAATGGAAGGTTTCATCAGGTCTCTAGACTCAAGAATATGGGAGTCTGTTGAAAATGGACCTTTCATACCCAGCACTCCTTCTGCTACTGGTGCTGGTATGATCCCCAAAGATATGGCTAACTACTCTAAAGATGATAGGAAGAGAGTAGAGATTGATAGAAAAGCCATGACTGCTCTTCAAACTGCTCTTCCGAACTCTGTGTACAGAGGTTTCAAGAAGTGCAAAACAGCTAAACAACTGTGGGATGCACTAAAACTGATGTATGAAGGCTCCTCTGATGCCAAGGAGAACAAAAAGGATCTCCTGAAGCAGCAGTTTGAAAACTTCACCTTCAAAACAGGTGAAACCATGACTCAGCAATACTTCAGGTATGTTGAGATAGTGGATACCCTTGTGGATGGAGGAGTTTCCCTTGAAAATAGAGACATTGTAAGGAAGTTCATGTCCTCACTTCCTAGGCAATGGACACACTATTGTGTGATGATCAAGAGGACTGAAAATCTTAAAACTCTTACTCTGACAGAGTTATGTGGGATTCTCAGTGGCTACCAGATGTAGATGAACATGCAAGGTTCTCCAAACCAAGCACTAATGGCAGATCATGATGAAGCCAATGTATTGGAACATCTCTGTACTCCTGAATGCATTGTTAAAGTTAACAGATACAGGTCCTATAATTTGGAGATGAGATCTGATCTTGAGTCCTTAAACATTTTTAAATTTGATTTTAGAAAGTCTGAAAATGATTATAAACTAAAAATAGAGGACTTAGAGAAAACCATTTCAGTTCTAAAACATGAGCATACAGATTTTAGGACTCAAATCAAAGATCTCATAACCAAGCTGACTGAGTGCCAGGCTGAGCTTGTGATTAGCAAAGCCAGGGCAGAAAAGAGTGTTCTTGAAGAAGAGACCTTCAAGAACATGATATCCTCATCCCTGCACAACAAGGTGTATTATCAAAATAGACAGGGACTGGGATCCAATGAGATAGCTCCTCCACATACAATCTTGTCTGTAAGATCTCCTAGGTGTGGAACTTGTGAAGATGAGCTTCCTCTCATAGATCCTATAAGTGAGGAGGATGAAGAAGAGATAGTGAATAATTCCTCTGAGAAGAGTGAAGAGGAGGATTCTATGAAGGGCCACTATCCTTCTGAGGAGAAGAAGATTACTGTGATGACCAAGTCAAAGAGAAAGAACTTGATCAGGAAGAGCAAAAGAAAAGCAAGGAAGGCTCAAGAGATCAAGGCTACTTTTGACTCTAAGCAGAAACAAGTTTTTATATATGCAGGGTTTGAAGTAATAAAGACTGAAGACATTAACCAAAACTCTTCAGCTAAGAGTTCTGGTTCTTGTTCAAATCATCTCAGTACCAAGAAAAAGACTGATCTGCTGTGTGCCACTGCTGCACAGCCTGGACCATCAAACTCCACGAATAGTTTCCAGCCCATAAGAACTGTCTCAGCATCTGCAAAGATGAAGGTGGAGAAGGGATGTGACCAAAGACAGTCTTGCTCTTATAAGGAGACTCTTGTGAAGAAGAAACTGTTGTGTATCATGTGTGAAAGTACCTCTCACATTGCTAAGGATTGTCCATATAATCTTAAAAGTACTGTCCATATGACCAAGACAAAGAGTTCAAAGAGTTTCAAGAAGATTCAAGCTTCGGAAGGAAAGTCTGTTTCCTTCGGAAGCTCCAAATTAAAAAAGAAGGCAAATGGAAAATTACCTTCAGAAGAGAAGTTGGTCTCGGAAGAAAGGAATTCTTCCGAAGCACTGAAGTCTGCTGCAGTGACTGCAGAGTCTTCTGAAGGTTCAGTCATCAAAACTTCCGAAGTTCCAAAAGCTTCTGAAGTTTTGAAGGTCAAGTCCAAGATTCCAAAGGTGGTGTGGAAGTGTAAGAAAGACCAAGTGACTGAAGTTTCTCCATCAACAACAGCTCAAGATCCTTCTAGCACAACCATAGGATCTATTACTGTTGCATTACCTTCTATTATACTTAGTGAGCCCAAGACAAGTAAGGCTTGGGTTTCCAAATGTAACTAATCATTTTCTTTGTGCAGGAACAGCTCAAGACAAACAAGAATGTCTGGATCATTGATAGTGGTTGTTCCAGGCACATAACAGACAATAGGTCACTACTCCATAACTTTGAGAGGATTGATGGAGGACCAGTTGCTTTTGGAGGAGATGAAAGTGGTTACATTTCTGGAAGGGGCAAGGTCACAAATGGTAAGCTCATCATTGAAAAGGTAAACTTTGTCAAGGAGCTTGGGTACAATCTTCTGAGTGTATCCCAATTTTGTGATCAGAGTCATAATATGCTTTTTACTGAGCATGAGTGCATTGTTCTCAAGCCTGGAGTGGTCATTCCTCATGAGCACATTCTGCTTAGAGCCCCCAAGAAAGGGAACATGTATAAGATGGACTTGCAAGAAACATCTCTCTCTAGAGAAGTTTCATGCTTTCTGTCTAAAGCAAATAGTGATGAGTCTTTCCTATGGCATAAAAGAATGTGCCATGTAAACTTTAAGAACATGAATAAACTAATTAAACATGATCTGGTAACTGGAATGCCAAAAAAAGAGTTTACAAGTGATGATCATTGTGTTGCATGCCTGAAATGGAAGCAACATAAGGTATCTCACAAGCCTAAGGAAAGGAACTCCATCACTACTCACACTTATTACATATGGATCTCTTTGGCCCAACCAGTGTAATGAGTCTAGGAAGGACCTCTTATTGTTTGGTGATCACAGATGATTTACAAGATTCACTTGGGTTTTCTTTCTTAGAACTAAAGATAAGACCCCTGAGATTCTGAAGAATTTCATCTTAAAAATTAAGAATCAAAGTGATCACAAGGTCAAAATCATAAGATGTGATCAAGGGACTGAATTCAAGAATCAAATCCTTGATACATTTTTTGATGAAAAAGGTATTACAAGACAATATAGTGCTTCCAGGACTCCTCAGCAAAATGGTGTTGTTGAGAGGAGAAACAGGACACTAATTGAAGCTGCAAGAACTATGTTGTCTGACAATAAACTGCCCATCACCTTCTGGGCAGAGGCAGTAAATACTGCTTGCTATGTGCAAAACAGAGTTTTAGTAGTTAAGACACATGGTAAGACTCCTTATGAACTTTGGCACAAGAGAAAACCTTTCATTGGTTTTCTCAGGTCATTTGGATGTCCTTGTACCATCTTGAATACCAAAGATCAAATTGCCAAGTTTGCTGAGAAATTAGATGATGGACACTTTATTGGATACTCTTCCCAAGCTAAGGCTAATAGAGTATACAATCTCAGAACTAGAATTGTTGAGGAGTCAGCCAATGTGACTTTCAATGAACACACACCCTGTGTGGCTGGTTTTGGTCCTGATTGGCTATTTGATCTTGATTTAGTTACCAACTGTTTTAACAAATCTTATGAGAATGTTTCAGGATCTGCAGAAAATTTAAATACAGGTGATCCTGATCCAAGATTTGAGCTAGGAAGACCTTCAACTCATACATCTTCAGCTCCAGTTGAAACTACTTCAGCAAATAAGGTTTCCATCAGCACTACAATGACAATTCAGCTGATACATCTGGGGTGCCTTCAAATTCCAGCTCAGAGGCTCCACAACCAGATAAAGATACCTCAATTGTGGAAGACAATAATGGTGATGGTGAAAGTGATTAGGAATTTCTTGATGCTAATAACCACACCATAGATGACAACATCAATGATGTCACAGACTTATTGGATCAAGTAAATCTTGATAAGTGTGGTGCTGTGGAGGGTGAATCATCTATGCCAGATCTAAATTTCACAAATTTGGATCTTTCTCAGCAACTTGCTGTGATCCCTCAGCTTAGGATCCACAAGTCTCACCCCACCATAAACATCATTGGAGATGTTGTCACAGGGGTAAGAACAAGAGGACAAACCCATGAAGCAAATGTTTGTCTTCACTCTTGTTTCGTATCCCAGATAGAGCCAAAGAAAGTTGATGAGGCTCTAAAGAATAGAAGTTGGGTTGAAGCTATGTAACAAGAGTTGCTTCAATTCAAAAGGCAAAAAGTTTGGAACCTTTGTCCTCTTCCTCATGGGAAGACCACCGTTGGAACCAAATGGGTGTTTAGGAATAAGAAGGATGATAGAGGCATCATCATCAAGAACAAGGCTAGACTAGTTGTTCAAGGATACACACAAGAAGAAGGGATTGACTACACTGATGTATTTGCTCCTGTAGCAAGATTAGAAGCTGTTAGGATATTCCTGGCATTTGTTGCATCCAAGAACTTCAAGGTCTTTCAACTTGATGTAAAGTGTGCTTTTCTGTATGGAGTGATTGATGAAGAGGTGTATGTCAAACAACCACCTGGTTTTGTAGACCCTGATCATCCTGATTATGTCTGCAAGCTTGACAAAGCTCTTTATGGGCTGCATCAAGCACCCAGGAAGTGGTATGAGACATTGTCTGAGTATCTTTGTAAACATGGATACGGAAGAGGTACTATAGATGGAACTCTCTTCATCAAAGGACAGGGAAATGACTTATTGCTAGTTCAGGTACATGTAGATGACATCATCTTTGGTTCAACTAATCCAAAGCTCTGCAAAGACTTTGAGAAGCTGATGAAAGACAGATTTGAAATGAGTGCAATGGGAGAACTCAATTTCTTTCTGGGAATTCAAGTGAAGCAAGTTGAAGATGGCATCTTCATAAGTCAGTCAAAGTATGTTCATGACATACTCAAGAGATTCAGCATGACTAATTGTAAGATTGCTAAGACACCCATAGTCAGAAACCACTCCCTTGGACCTGATCTTGAGGGGGAGTGTGTAGATGAACACTTATACAGGGCTATGATTGGGTCTCTTATGTATCTTACAGCTAGCAGGCCTGATATCATGTTTGCTAAATGTATTTGTGGAAGATATCAAGCCAACCCTAAGATGTCTCACCTCATCATTGTCAAAAGGATTTTAAGAGACCTCAAAGGTGCTTCAATACTTGGTTTATGGTATCCAAAGAATCCTGACTTCAATCTGTATTCTTATACAGATAGTGATTATGGTGGTTGCAACATGACTGCAAAGTCTACATCTGGGGGATGTCAATTCCTTAGTGGAAGGTTGTCTCATGGCAATGCAAGAAACAATCCTGTGTGTCTGCATCAACTGCTGAGGCTGAATACATTGCTGCTGGAAGTTGCTGTGCTCAAGTGCTTTGGATTCAAAATCAGATGCTAGACTATAGATTTAACTTCAAGGAGACTCCTATCCATATAGACAACAATAGTGCTATCTCTATCACTGAGAACCCTGTGCAGCACTCAAGGACTAAACACATCAATATCAGGTATCATTTAATAAGAGATAACTATGAAAAGGGATTAATTAAATTAGTCAAAGTTCATACAGATGAACAATATGCTGATCTGTTTACAAAAGCTTTTGATGAACAGAGATTTAAATATCTAAAATCAGCTATTGGGATGATTAACTTTTAGTAGATCTTTTCTTAAAACTAATTCTAATTATTTCTTAAAATATGTGTGTCCTAAGTTGTCTAGTTTATCACTTTCATAAGCTCATGTTTTCTTTGGATATCAAATTCTTTTTGAAGACTTTCCTTAGATTCTTGAAAACTTTCTGATCCTTCGGAATGTATATTTTTACCTTCGGAAGAAAATCATGTCTTCAAAATAAATAACTGTCTAAGAAATTTTACCTTTGGAAGAAGTCTCAATCTATCTTCCGAAGCTTAAATACTTGTCTCAGACACTTATTTGTTTTTAAGGAATTTTTTCTTCCGAAGCAAAATTAACTCTCGGAAGCTTTGTTGTTTTATATACAAAGCATTCAAGTGTTTATTTCTCTTCCGAAGAAAAATTTTCAAGACTCTCAGGAAAATCTTCCGAAGTCATTTTAGCTTCGGATGCTTTTTCATTAAAACTTTTGAAGATAATTTACCTTTAGAACCTTTTTGAATTCCAAGAAAACTACTTTTTGAGCAAAAGTAAACTACTTTTTCAGAGGTGGGACCGACATTCGGATTTCAAAGTTTATCCTCTTTCATTAACTTTGGTTCAAATCCTTTTCACATAGATATCCAACGGTTCCCCCTCTCCCTCACTATCTTCTTCAATTCTACTATTCCTCAAACCTAATTCCCAAACCGCCTTTGCTTTTCACCTTTCTTCATCCTTAAGCTTCTCAAATGGCCAACCTTAACCGCAGAAACACAACACAATCAAGTTGCTCTGTTAAGCTCTGAGAAAGATGAAAGTTTCTCAGAGATTTGCAGTTCTTAGCTTTATCAAACTTTTTCACCTCCCTAACCATTGATCCTACTCTCTATGAGGATCATCTCCTTGAATTCTGGAAGACCTGTCAAGAGGTCATCATGGATGGGAAGAAGGCACTATCTGCCACAGTGCAAGGGAGGACAATCTTCATCACTCCGGCCATCATCAACACTCATTTGCAGCTGGATGATGAAGAAGGTGAGTTGTCCTTCCCAAAGGAAGCTGTCAATCATTCCTTTGAGCAGATGGGCTATGAGGGAGATTTCTCTGTAAAGACCTTCAGGAAAGGGAAGGTCTCATCCCAGTGGAAATACCTACTCCATGTGGTTATCCACAGCTTGTCAAATAAGCATGGAGGGTGTGACCAGATTCCCGAAGATCTCTCCTTCATAGTGCATAGAATGGTTCAGGGGGTCAAGTTCAGGTACTCTCAATTTGTCTATACCAATTTGCTTGCTAACTTGGACTCCTTAGAGTATTATATGTTTCCTAGATATGTTCAACACGTTCTCAACTGTGAACTGGGCTCATAGTTGAGGGAAACAGATAATATTCTTAAATTGGGACAGATGAAGCCCGGCATCTTTAAAATCATGAAGAAGCCAACTGTAGGCTTCTCAGGGGTAGAAAGAACCCTTGCCCCCAAAATGTTAGAGCTCATTGCTCAAGGTGACAACCTAGAAACATAAGCTAGTGTTGAACCCACACCTTCTACCTCTCTACCACTAAAAAGGCCTCAAGTAACCCTCACCTACCAAAGAAATCCAAACGAACCCCTGCTCAAGCTATTGAGTCTGTGCAGGTCCCATATACTCACCTTTACAAGAGGAAGTGGACACTAGCGCTTCCACTTCCCCTGAGGAGCAAACCACTCCCATCTCTTCAACTATCAGGGCTGAGGTTCCTCATGCTCACCCTGATGAGCTCACAAGCCCAATTGCCTTAAGCCTTCACTCTGAGTCTCAACACTCAAGTGAACAACCTTCAGAGGACACTTACCATCCCCAGCCTTTAGATCTCAATCAACCCATTCCCAACCTTTCCTTTTATACTGATGAAGACTTAGGTTTCAGTGAGTACCATGAGTCTCTCTTCTCTTCCCCTACTCAAAGAGAGATGAGTACTCCTGAGTCTCCTCAGTGTAGCCCACATCAGTCACCTATAACTGAGGTGGATACTTCTGAACCTGTTCAGGATATCCATATGGAAGAGGCTCTCACTTCTGCAAGTAATTACATCATTAAGACCTCAACCATGGCAACTCAGCCCATTGACATCTCAACTGAGAATGTCAGTGAGCAGAGGAAAACCAGCAGCCAAGAACCTGAAGCTGGTGGTGAGAGAGAGGACTTTGGTCCAATCATCTGATCCCCCAATGATTCTTCTGATGAAGAAGAGGGGAATCTGAGACTAAAGGTGCAAAAACTGTCAAAAACATGCTCCTATTTAGTCTCTAAGGTTAGTCACCTTGAATCTCAGGTGACTACCTTACACAACAGGGTCAATGATCAGCAACTTGAGATTTCATATCTTAAGGAAAAACTAGCTGGGAGACCTTTAAGAAGAGCTCAACCAGGAACACAAGAACCTGTGGATGTGATTGATCTATCCTCCAGCTCACCTATGCAAGTGGGTGATGCTACCAAAAAGGGGAAGAAAGTCATTGCAGCCACAGACCTGGGAGTTCTTCACAGAGAATGGACATTGAGGACTCACCATCCTCACTTGCCATTGTGCATTCTCAGCAACTTCCTCAAGTTCACATTAATGTGGACTCTATAGACTCTATCATCAAGAGTCTCTTTGAGGAAGGTATACCAAGGGCTATGTCATCCTCATCTCATGGAACTTCAAACTACATCATAGGGTGGAGGTATGATGCTGATAGAAGAGCCCTTATTCTTCACAGAGTTCAAGGGCAACAAGAAGTATTTGATTTTCAAACTTTGAACTTCTATGAAGGTCTGGATCTAGTCAACATGCCACTTGTTAACCCAAGCAACTCAAGACAAGCTAACAGATTGGCTCAAAGAATCCAAGATAGGATCACTGCAGAGTTTAGCTTAAGAAGGAGACTTAGGCAATCAGGTAATGCCATCGGTCAACTGGATGTTGAGGTAGACCCTAAGATTAGTTTCATAGGGGAAACCTTGACTGAATGCCCAGTGGCAGAACCTGAGACCCCTGTCTCATCATCATCAACTGCTGCCGAGATCCACATTCCTTCTGACACACCTGCTGGTGAAGGTGCTTCTCAACCTCTCTCTAGCCAGAGCATGGATGCTACACCAAGCAATGAAGGCCAAACCTCTATCCACCCTGAGTCACAAAGGTCTGTGGGTGACAAAGGGAAAAGGATTTTGACTCCTGAGTAAATTGAGGAGGAGGAGAGAGAGAGGAAGAGGAAGCTAAAGGGAGAAAGTTCCTCTGGGTCTTCAGATTTTATGCAAGCTGCAATCAGGGCTGCCCCCAGACCAAATATTCAAGATGATGAGTTGAGGGCATTCAGGATTACTTACTTGCAGACCAGGAACCATGACATCGATGAAATTATTTCTCTCCCCTTAGAACAACTAAATGAACTGGCTGACATGGAAGTGTCAAGAGAGATGAAAGAAAAAGAGGATGCAAGGTTACTTTTCCAATTCAAAGAGGAGAAGAGACAGAAAAGACTCTGGAAGCATGCTCCTACTCTCTCCCCAGTTCAAGAAAGTCATGTACAAGAAGATGTGGTTCAACAAGAACCTCAGGTAGACAAAGAAGAAGATAGGATCAAAATGATCAACTACCTGAGTGCCATAGGCTTCTATCAGGCAGATGCACTTCTTCCCTTGTCCTATGACTATGTTGAGTTTGAGTACTTAAAACAACTTGAGCTTGAGTTAGTCAAAGACAGAAAGACAACTAAGAAGAAGCTAAGGGAAGAAGCTGCAAAGTCAAGAGCCATCATCTGAAAGAGTATGAAGAAGTCTGCTGACAGACAAAGGATGATGAGCTTCTTGAAGCTGTATGGATTCTCCGGAAGGAGACTTGGCCCTATGTCTCTATCCACAATGGATGAGCATATAAGGGTAATCAAGCAAAAGATCAAGAGTGGAGAACTGATTGACCTACACTCTCTTCCAAGTCAAGTCCCACCTGAAGTGGAGGTTAAGGTTGAACAACCTGAGATAACACAACCCGGACCTCCTGCAGATCCTCAGCAAGCTTCATCTTCTGATCCACAGCAAGGTCAACCTCCCTCTCCTTCTGAACCTGAGAGAGAGGAAGTCCCAACTGAGAGAGACACAGAGATCAATCTGGTACTGCAAGCCAGTCTTCTCAGTTAAAACCTTCAAAGAGGAAGTAGAGGATGGCTTCTAAACCAAAGTCTAAGAAGAAGAAGCCTAAATCATCTACCTCTACACCTCAGGCTGAGTCAGATCAACTTGAGGAAGTGCATGAAGAGGCAGCCCAATCAACTCCAATACAAGTGGCTCCTCTTGCAGCTGAGACACCCATCTTATCCTGGACCTTCTCTACCAATCCAGAAAGATGGCATGTAATCAGAGATCAAGGTGTTGAGAATGTCTATACATGGCAAGACATAATCAACTTACCTCTACATGATCTCTTTGAGATGAGAAGATACTATGAAAGTCTGAATGATCCTGACCATCTAATGAAGAAGGTTATGGTCATCATTGTGCTGAAGACTACTAACATCTAAAGATCTTCTAAATGTTTTGGTAGCATCAGCCTAGGGGGAGTTTGTAAGGATTCCTATAAGTCCGA
The DNA here is from genome assembly GCA_025215565.1 of Flaveria ramosissima. NCBI lineage: Eukaryota > Viridiplantae > Streptophyta > Magnoliopsida > Asterales > Asteraceae > Flaveria > Flaveria ramosissima. The sequence continues at coordinate 30,525,353 of CM046033.1, forward strand.
TGCAAACCAAAACATCCAAAGTCTCTCTGTAAGCAATGCACTAAAGAACTGAAGTAGAATTACTTCGGAAGTTTTACACCATGCACTAGAAATATTCTAAGTGTAAAATCTTCCGAAGCCAAGACCAATATCTTCCGAAGCCAAAAGTGAAGTCTTCTGAAGCTTCAGAGACAAAGTCTTCCAAAGCCAAATAGTGAAGACAGATTTCTTCTAAAGAATTTTAAGGATATGCCTTTATCTGATGTACTTTACCATAAAGCTGGACCACCTTTCCGCTGCAACTCTGTAAAGTCACCAACTTACATGAGTTGGTGAAAGGTCCATGCTTTTGGTAACTGTACATTGAGGTCTTGATTCCATGCTTTCTACTTTATGTACTTTTATCCTTTTTGTAATATATTAGGATGTGAGCTATGGCATGTCATAGTCACTAGTCAAAAGGAAAATTTGCCTTTTGACTCTACATTTGATTTTGTAGTTATCTAGTCAATTGTATCTAGCTGGCTTTTAAAGTATGGCCAGCTGTAGGATGTAGTATAAAGTATGTCAAGTACTTGTTACTTTTATTGTATGCTTTGTAACATTTGTAATAGAACTTGAGAAGCAATATACAACATTCTTGAAAACCAATTACTTGTGTTGTTTGCCATCTTGTTCTGTCTCATTCTTACTTGTGTTCTTAGTATCTTTCACTAAAGTTAACCAGTTCCTTATTTGATATGTTAAGTGTTCTAAGCAACTCTCCTCATTGTGTTGTTGGATTCTACAATTGATTTTATTTGTGTCTAGTCAATTGAATCCAGCTGGCTTTCAAGGTATAGCCGGCTGTAGGTTATAGTATAAGTATTCCATGTTCTAGTATCTTTCTTTATGCTTTGTAACACTTGTAATAGAACTTGAGAAAGCAATATACTGCATCCTTGAAACCCAATCTCTTGTGTTCTCTTGTTCTGTCTCTTGCTTGTTACTTGTGTTCTTAGTATCATTATTGTGGTTAATCCAGTTTACTGTTTGATTAAGTTTAGTTAATCTCCTCTTTGTGTTGTTGTGTTGTAAGTGACCACCCTTCACCGGTCCTGCAACTCTTACAAGCATGACTGAATGAGTTACAATGAGAAACTATATATGCTACTAACTACAACCAGTTATACTTAAATAACCATCTGTAACTTACAACTAGACAAATACTACATTGCTAGAAGTAAGGTATCTAAAATAAAATAGTATCCTAGATTAGGTAGTCATGATATGTCCACGACTTACATTTTGTCACCAACCAAAGTTGGTAACTGTACGAACCAATAAAAGGTGAACAATGGATAAATTTGTGGTCAACTACATGGGCATGGGAAAGCGTCATGCAATATATCAGAGTTGGCAGCAAGTGTCAGTCGAACCATACTTTTGTCCACTAGTTCATAGTTGGTTCTTCTAAAGCTTAAATGGCTTTGGAAGAACAAGTTCTTACGAAATCATTTATACTTAAAAAGAATCAACTTCTTTCGAGACTTCTGCAAGTCTTTATGACTTTGTTCTTTGGAAGGCTTTGTCTTGAATCTCTAAGTGTTTAACTTCGAAAGGAGAACTACTTAGTCTCAGAAGACTGAGTTCTTCCTTTGGAAGTTCTTCATCCTTGAGCTTCGGAAGATCTTAAACTTAGCTTCGAAAATGCAGCTTTGTGTTTGGAAGACTTTTTTCAGTTGCACTCAAAATCTTCTAAGTGTAGTTTTTGTTGCACCAGCCTCATATGATCCAACAAACTCCCCCTAGGCTGATGCTACCAAAACTTCACTCCCTTCTACTCCTTAAAGCTTTCAACACAAAGGAAAGAAGTATTTGTCTGTCTTATTGTTCTTTTCTGAAGTGGTGTTGAGAATCTTGTACAAGTCATTTGTAGATAAGAGATCCAATCTGTTGCTCTGGATGACATGTACCCTTTGTTGTGGCCCTCTGAAGAGGGTTAGTTGACGGGAATCATAGTCATATTCCCATATAGCTATGGAATTTGAAGCAGGGCCTTCAACCATTTGAAAGAATGAACTTCCTTTTTTAGTGGCACCCTCTTCTTCTTCCTTTCTCATCTTCAAATGCCCTTCAGTCTTTGTTTTCTAGGTTAGCTCGGCAAGATGAAGGCTGCTTAGATGATTTCTAATGTGAGCATCTACTTGGGAGTTGGAGGGATTGGAGAATGGTTTCTCTGCTAACTCAGCAATATCAAATCTGCTGAAGTGTAGCAGAGATGGTGTGTCAAGTGTGCTAACTTCACCATTCCCCCTTTCCACAACAAAGTTGTGAGAATGTTCATCGAACCTCCAGTGCACAATTTGCTTCCTAGGAGTGAGGGGCTTCTTTAGTAGTTTGTCCCCTAACCTGGTGTCCAGCAAAGTCACTAATATTCTCATAAACTTCTTCTCTTCTTCCTTGAGAGTGTCTAAGTTTGTTGCTAGAAGTTGAAGAGCTTGGTCCACTGTTCCCCTGGGCAAGTCTAGGAATGCATCTCTTGTGAGAGAACCATGAGGAGCCATCATTGTATCTCAGTCTTGTGGACTCTTCCTTGCAAGAGATGTCGCTCAGGGTTGTGTAGTTAATGAGCTTCCTCTTGATCTCCTTGAACTCCTCTAAGGTTAGAGGATTTGATGGTTCAAAGGATGACTTGGGTAATGGTTGGGTTCTGGGTTGTGTTTTTGGTTTTAAGATGGGTTGTGGTGGTGGATGTTGAGAGGCAATGGATGAGGATTATAGTAAGGCTGATGGTGAGGATTTAGGGGTGTATAGTTCAGTAGTGGGTTCGGTTTTGATGGGGAAGGGAAAAGGTGTGGACTTAGGTTTTGTTAGTTGTGGTTTGGGTGTTGGTTTGGGTACCATCCTCTATACACCTTGAGCTTGAGTTACCTCTTTCCTTCTTCGTAATTGAATGTCAGCTTTTATATCACTAACATGTCGTTGTAGGGTCTTCTCTAACATGGGACCTAAATGCCTGCTTGTGAAGCCGTGGGCCCTGAGATAAGCTTTCATCCAAGCTTTGTCCTCTACCTTCTTGGCAGCCGCAAGTTGGGCCTCCTCTTCCTCCTTTTTCTCCTTCAATTTTTCCCTGGCAGCCTTCGTAACACCCGGAAATTTTCCTTGAAGCCGACGAAAGAAGAAAGAGAAATAAAGTACAAATTCGAGGGACCAAACTTTCCAAAAAGGGGGAAGGTTGAATGAGTAGGAGTATAAAAGGAGGAGGGCAGCCCATACCCTCCCCCACACTCACAAAATCAACCATAGAGAGAAAAGAGGAAGAAAGTGGTCTCAAGCTTCGGGTTTTCGTGGATTTAAGCGTGAAAGTTGAGGTGTAGCGGTTGGATCGTTGCTCTACTCGATGGGCGGGTTGTTTGGTTGTGAGTTCTAGGACCCCTCTTTACACCATTTTGAACGATTTTTGGGGCTGGAAACACTAAAACCCGTTTTCTGAAAAGTTGGGTGGTTGACCCGTATGTATTGTGTGTTGTGTTGATGCGGCGGTAGGGGTTTGATTTCGGGCTTGTGTGTGCTTTAATGATGTTGTGGTAGGTGTTTCTAAGGCTTAGGATGGTTGATTTGAGCTTAGAATGAGTTTGGGTGAGCTTGGAGGCCGAAAATAACAGTTTGCGTTCGGGATGAACTGCATTCTGCATCAGCTAGGGCTAGGCGACCGAATGGCATGCGACTGGAGGCCATACGGCCGAATGGCATGTGACTGAGGTCCATGCGCACGATTGCCATGCGACTGAGGTCCATACGCATGAAATTCATGTGACTGAAGTTCATGTTCCTGTAAGGCATGCGATTAAAGGTTATGCGACTGAGGTCCATGCGCCTAGAGGCCATGCGACTGAGGTTCATACGCATGAAGGTTATGCGACTAAGGTCAATGCACCTGGAGGCCATGCGACTAAGGTTCATACGCACGAAGGGTATGCGTTTGAAGCTCATGCGCCTGAAGTCATGCGACTGAAGGCCATGCGCATAGAAGCTATGCGACTGAGAGTCCATACGCATATGTATCCATTCGCCCATAGGTCCATTCGCATAGGGTCCATTCGCTTAATGTCCATTCGCCTAAGTGTTCAGTCGGCTGGGAGGCCATGCGACTGGAGGGTTTCCATACGCCCAAATAGGGCTCATACGCCCGAAAGAGTTTCTGACTTTCGGGGGAAAGTGCAGATGTAGGTTTTGACTTATGTTTATGTTTATGTTCCTTAATATGTGTGGTTATTTTCCCGTGGCTTTACGTTGAATGTTAATGAATGAAATGAATGTATTATATAACGTAAAGTGGAAGATAATGAAAAGAGGAACATGATGAATGAATGCATGCATTAATGAATAAACGAAAGTATGAAAGGCTTGCAAGCAAAATGTATAGAGGTGCACGGCTCTAAAATGTCGTAAGCTCAACTGCGTATGGTTTAGCTAACCCTTAAGGAAACACGCAGGGGTTCCAGTCTTTGTGACTGACCAACAATGTGGTACATGGTGTATAGTGATTATTCACCTCGGTGCTGGTGCCAGTGTAACGTCCGAAAATTTTCTTTGAAGCCGATGAAAGAAGAAATAAAGTCCAAAGTCGAGGGACCAAACTCACCAACGAGAGAAACTTTGATGAATGGGAGTATAAAAGGGGGAAGACACCCATTCTTTCCATTTTTCAGCCAAGAGAGGAAGAGGAGAAGGAGAAAAAGAGGAGAAAAGCTTGGTTCGGGTGGATTCGAGCGTGGAAAATCGTCGTGTAGCGGGTCAAATCGAAGCTCTACTCGACGAGATTGTTTGTGTGAGTTCTAGGACCCCTCTTTTACACGTTTTCAACTGATTTTGGGGTTGGAACACATCTGAAAACCTTTTTATCGAGTTTTGGGTGTAAACCCGTTTTATGCATGTGTGTATGTGTATGATTCGTTTGAGGCTTGATTTCTTGCTTGGTTATGCTTGAATGAGGTCGTGGTATGTTTCCCTAAGGTTTAGAATGGTTGATTTGAGCTTAAAAGAGGTTTGGAAGAGGTTGGAGGCCGAAAACCGCCGCTGCAGTTCGGGATGAACTGCATTCTGCATCAGCTAGGGCTAGGCGACCGACTGGAGTGCGATTGGAGGCCATACGGCCGATTGGCATGCGACTGAGGTCCATGCGCACGATTGCCATGCGACTGAGGTCCATACGCATGATGGTCATGTGACTGAAGTTCATGTGCCTGTAAGGCATGCGATTGAGGGAGTGTGCGACTGAGGTTCATTCGCACGAAGGTTATGCAACCGAAGTCCATGCGCCTGGAGGCCAGGCGACTGAGGTTCATTCGCACGAAGGGCATGCGACTGAAGCCCATGCGCCTGAAGTCATGCGACTGAAGGCCATACACATGAAAGCTATGCGACTGAGAGTCCATACGCATAGAGGTCCATTCGCCCACAGGTCCATTCGCATAGGGTCCATTTACCTGATGTCCATTCGCCTAAGTGTTCAGTCACCTGAAAAGCCATGCGACTAGAGGGTGTCCATACGCCCAAGTAGGGTTCATACGCCCGAAAGAACAACGGTTTATCATATGACTTTTGAGGGAATGTGCAGTTATGGGTTTTGACTCGGGCGGGTTCCCGTAGGCTTGTGTAAGTTGACTTTCGAGGTCATAGATGTTATGTCGGGCATGTGTGTGATGTTGATGACGTGATGTATGATTGATGCGTGTGTATGATTGATGCGTATATATGATGATGCCCTGTATGGTGATGTGTGTATGTTTATGTTTATATTCCTAATATGTATATGTATCTTTCCATGGCTTTGCGTCGAATGTTAATGAACGTAATGAAAGTATTAAGTAACGTAAAAAGGAAGATAATGAAAAGAGGAATATGATGAATGAATGCATCATTAATGATTGAATGAAAACGTGAAAGGCTTGCAAGCGATGTGTACCGAAGTGCACGGCTCTAAATGCCTTAAGCTCAACCGCGTGTGGTTCAGCTAATCCTTAAGTATGCACGAAGGGGTTCCAGTCTTTGTGACTGACCTTCGGTGTGGTGCATGGTGTAGTACCCATATTGATTGGAGTGTAGTACCCATATTGATGGGGGTGTAGTACCCATATTAATGGGGGTGTAGTACCCATACTGATGGGGGTGTAGTACCCATATTATTAGGGGTGTAGTATTCATATCGTTGGGGGTGTAGAATGGCATAGTACCCATATGTTGGGGGTGAGGAATATAGTTCGGATCTTTGTCGCTTACCCCGGTGCTGGTGCCAGGCTGCGTGCAGTGTGGAAGTCATTTATGAACTTCGGCCCAGTAGCCATATTGTTTGGGACATAGCTGTTGACACTGATCCAGAACGTGATTATGTAACAGATGTAATGATCCTGAACCTTACCTTAGGTACTGTGACCATGAGGTGTTGTGCACCGTTATAGAAGGTCTATGATAGGCCTAGGTCCGGTACCATGAACAGAAGGGTAAAGTTTATGGTTTGATGTAAAGAAAAGAGGTATTAATAATTAACGAATGAATGAAAGTAAGAACGTATAATTGAACAAAAGTTAAAGTATGAATGAATGATGAAGATGATAATTATATTATCTATGTGTGTGTATGTTGTGTGATCGCTTACAAAAGTAACGAATGGTTTTATAAAGGAAGTAAAGTATGTTTTATTTAAAACTAGAACTCACTCAGCAACGTTGACTTTGATGTGTTTCTAGTTGGCAGGTATGTTGCTGAGGATGGCACGGGGCGGCTACTCAGCGTATTTTGGATGGCATCCTTATGTTTAATGCTTTTGTAATGAATGTAAAATGATATTGTGTAATGAACGATTGTTTTATTTTGCAAAAGCATTTTGATGAAATGAAATTGTTGTTTTTAATGTTTCTGCTGCAACGATTTATGAAAGATAAAAGTAATTATATGTTTTATGTGCGATGAATGACCAACTGTAGGCATCTCGGGAACGGGGCCTTACAAGTTGGTATTAGAGCCAAAGTTTAAGCGAAATGGGTAAATTTTCAAAATGAACCTTAACTTAAACTAAAAATTGGACGGAAAAGGGAATGGGATGCCAATCTGAGTAGCTGCGTGCCATCAGGTATTTTCGTAATGTTAACCGGTATTATGTGCGTATGTTATATGGTTTATGTGTTGCTGGTAGATTTAGATACTGATGTAGTCAGGACAGGTAATGCTTGGGGTATGAAGAGTAAAGTAAGTGGCTAATCACAACTGGCCACTATAATTAGGGACTTACTATACTTGACATAAACTGAGCTGTTCCTTGAATGACCGTGTTGGTGTTTGAATCTTTCAGTGTGTTAGAGAATGGCCGGTGGTAGATCGTCTAAAGCTTCTCGTAGAGGAGGTGGTGGTGGACGTGGTGCTGAACCACGGGTCACAAGAGGAAGGCCTAGGGCCGAAAAAGTGGTTCGTGAGAAATCCGAGACCCCTCATCCTGAGGGCGGTGATGAGAATGCTAATCTGAGGGCCTCAATGAGAGAGGCGGTCGTGGAGGAAGTGCATCAGGTCTTGCAGACGATCCTACCGTCTGTAGTGACCGAAGTGATAAAGACTGTTAGAGATGGGGAGAGAAAGGAAAGGGGTAGACCTTCGGGCGAAAGGAGACGGTCCGAGACTGAAACGGTTCTCTCTGATGATGATGAAGAAGAAGAAGAAGAAGAGCCTGCGCCGGAGACGGCACGAGACTGTAACTATGGGGCGTTTCAACGATGCAAGCCCCCTACTTTTGATGTTAACGGCACTACTGCCGCGGCTCACCGATGGGTGAGAGAAATGGAAGCAGTTTAAACATCAGTGAGTGCCGGGAAGACCAGAAGGTAAAGTTTGCTTCCCACTCTTTTGTAGACTCAGCTCTGTGTTGGTGGGACAATATTGTCCAAGTTGAGGAAAGCAGGGCTATCAGGAGGATGAGATGGGCAGAGCGGAAGAGGCTGGTGATTGAGGAGTTCTGTCCTCACCGTGAGATGGATAAAGTTGAAAGAGAGTTCCTGCAGCTGGAGGCGGGAACAATGACGCATCAACAGTACACCACCAAATTCAACGAAATGGCACGGCTGGTGCCGGATCAGGTGACACCTCGCTCACAAAAGATCAAGAGGTGTATTCATGGCTTACCAGCGGACATCCGTAGGCACATGATTGCTGCCCGACTGAGCACGTTTAGGTCGGAGGTTGATTTGGCGGGGAGATTATACGATTGGGATTTGAACGGGAAACGATTGGGACGTGGCGGAGCCGCTTCAAGTAACAAAGGTGCACGGGTGGATGACCAGCGTGTGGTCATAACTGATGCGGGGTCGGAAAGGTGTGACAAGTATGGACACAAGCACCCCGGGGAATGTAGATTGGGGACCAATGTCTGTTTCCGTTGTGGAAGGACCGGGCATGTGGCAAAGAACTGCGGTATGGGGTGGTGTTATTCTTGTGGTGAGGAAGGTCACAAGAGCAGGGACTGTAAGAAGCAAAGGGCGGAAGGTTCGGGAGTGAAGAAGATCGGAGGAAGCTAGGACAGACTTCGATGTTGTGTCAGGTATGTTCCTAGTAAATAAATCCTTAGCCTTTGTGTTATTCGATGCTGGCGCTAGTAAAAGTTTTGTTCCTGTTGCTTTCTATGCTAAATTGCATGTTGGTGGTAAGAATATAGATACGCCCTTCGATGTAGTCCTAGGAGTGGATTGTTTTGGAGACTACGGGGCGAATACTGTGTGTCGCAAAAGACGGTACGGTTGACAGCGCCCGACGAGATCACGGTGACGGTTTAAGGTGATTGAGTCACGACGATTCCGAAGGTGATTTTGATGGCAGTGGCGGGAAAGTGCATGAAGCGTGATATGGTGGAGTACGAGATTAAATGCCTTACTTGTTTACAAGTGAGGGTCGAGTACTAAATGTCGTGTGGAAAGTATTGAGGTGATCGAGGCCACGACCGAGAAGGTCGAAAGGATCAAAGCATTGATGAAGGTAGCCAAAGATAGACAAGAAGTCATGTGTGGATAAACGACGTAGATCGATTGAACTCCAGGTGGGAGACTGGAAAAGAGATGAGACAGTATTGGCCGCGACGGTTTAAGGAATAACAGGTTTCGGGGACGAAACCTATATAAGGGGGTGGACTTGTAATGCGCGAAAATTTTTTTTGAAGCCGATGAAAGAAGAAAAAGAAATAAAGTCCAAAGTCGAGGGACCAAACTCGCCAACGAGAGAAACTTTGATGAATGGGAGTATAAAAGGGGGAAGACACCCCATTCTTCCCATTTTCAGCAAGAGAAAGAGAGAAGAGAGAGAAGAGGAGAAAAAGAGGAGAAAAGCTTGGTTTGGGTGGATTCGAGCGTGGAAATCGTTGTGTAGCGGGTCAAATCGAAGCTCTACTCGACGGGATCGTTTGTGTGAGTTCTAGGACCCCTCTTTTACACGTGTTCAACTGATTTTAGGGCTGGAACACATCTGAAAACCTTTTTTTCGAGTTTTGGTTGTAAACCCGTTTTTATGCATGTGTGTATGTGTATGATTCGTTTGGGGCTTGATTTCTTGCTTGGTTATGCTTGAATGAGGTCGTGGTATGTTTCCTTAAGGTTTAGAATGGTTGATTTGAGCTTAAAAGAGGTTTGGAAGAGGTTGGAGGCCGAAAACCACCGCTGCAGTTCGGGATGAACTGCATTCTGCATCAGCTAGGGCTAGGCGACCGACTGGAGTGCGATTGGAGGCCATACGGCCGATTGGCGTGCGACTAAGGTCCATGCGCACAATTCCCATGCGTCTGAGGTCCATACGCATGATGGTCATGTTCATGTGCCTGTAAGGCATGCGATTGAAGGAGTGTGCGACTGAGGTTCATTGGCACGAAGGTTATGTGACTGAGGTCCATGTGCCTGGAGGCCATGCGACTGAGGTTCATACGCCCGAAGGGTATGCGATTGAAACTCATGCGCCTGAAGTCATGCGACTGAAGGCCATGCACATAGAAGCTATGCGACTGAGTGTCCATACGCATAGGTATCCATTTTCCCATAGGTCCATTCGCATAGGGTCCATTCGCCTGATGTCCATTCGCCTAAGTGTTCAGTCGCCTAGGAGGCCACGCGAGTGGAGGGTGTCCATACGCCCAAGTAGGGCTCATACGCCCGAAAGAGCATGGTTTATTTTTGACTTGGGAGATTCCCGGGGGTTTATGTAGGTTGACTTTGGAGGTCATAGATGATGTGATGGTGTATGTGATGTATGATTGATGTATGATGATGTATGATTGATGCTTATGCATGATGGTGTTTATGATGTATGTTATGTATGTTTGATGATGCCCTGTATGGTGATGCTATATGTTTATTTTCCATAATATGTGTGGTTATTTTCCTGTGGCTTTACGTTGAATGTTAATGAATGAAATGAAAGTATTATGTAACTTAAAGTGGAAGATAATAAAAAGAGGAACATGATGAATGAATGCATGCATTAATGAATGAACGAAAGTATGAAAGGCTTTCAAGCAAAATGTACAGAGGTGCACGGCTCTAAAATGCCGTGAGCTCAACTGCGTATGGTTTAGCTAAACCTTAAGGATACACGCAAGGTTTCCGATCTTTGTGACTGACCAACGATGTGGTACATGGTGTATAGTGATTACTCACCTCGGTGCTGGTGCCAGGCTATGTGCAGTGTGGAAGTCATTTATGACCTTCGGCCCACTACTCGAGTTATGCATAATTTTGGGGGTGTAGTATACGGTTGGGATCTTTGTCGCTTATCCTGGTGCTGGTGCCAGGCTATGTGCAATGTGGAAGTCATTTATGAACTTCGGTCCAGTACCCCATTGGTTTGGGGCATAGCTGATGACACTGATCCAGATAGTGATAAAAGAAAATATGTAATGATGAACGAACGAATGTAAGTAAGAAAGTATGAATGAATGGAAGTTAATAAATAAATGATGAAGATAATAATGATATTATCTATGTGTACGTATGATGTATGATCACAAGCAAAAGTAAAGAACGGTTTTAAACGAAAGAAAAGTATGTTTTATTATAAAACTAGAACTCCATCAGCAACGCTGACTTTAATGTGTTTCCAGTTGGCAGGTAATGGTTGCTTAGAATGGCACGGGGCGGCTACTCAGCTCATTTGGATGGCATTTCTTTTGTTAATGTTTTTGCATTGTAATGCGAATGAACGATGTTTTGAAATGAAAGATTGTATTATTTTTCAAAAGCTTTTATGATGAAATGAAATGTTGTTTTTAAATGTTTCCGCTGCAACGTTTTATTTAAGTTGATGTAATTCTATGTTTTATGTGCGATGATAAACCAACTGTAAGCGTCCCGGGAACGGGGCCTTACAGCCTTCTTCCTCTCCTTATTTATTTTATCTTGTTCTTTGTGAAAAAAAAAACAATATCGTGTCACTTTCATAAGGAGTCAGCTCATCTTGAGAATAGCCCCTTGAGCATAGGAAAGCTATTCTCTCCATCCTCTACCTTTGCTCAACCTCTTCTTGCCTTCTCTTTTTTTCCTCCTCTTCGGCCAACCTTGCTGATTCTTCTTTCTACTTTTGCAGCAAGGTTGCCTTCTCGAGCTTCACAAACTCATCAAGTGGGAGTAGGAGCATTCATTATCCACTCCTAGGCTGATGAGCCTGTCTATCACCTCTCCTCTTTTTCCTGTTATTAATAGACTCTTGAGTTGTTGCTGCTGCTTTGCTGCTTGCAGCCAGCAGTTTTCTAGTGTCAAGTCTACATTTCTTCTTCATCTTCTCTAACCTTTCCTCCTTAAGAAGCTCCTCAACAGCCATCTTTTTTTCCTTTAGGATTTGAGGAAGATTCAGCCTTTGGGGATTCTTGCTTAAAGGATTCAAGTTGGGGAAAGTAGGGTTGAACTTGTGGTGGTTGTTGTGTCTGAGAGAGAGGGGTTTTGAGGAAGTCCTTGCTATTTACCTCAGAGGCTAGATCAAGGATAGCCTATGTGAAAAGCAGATCAACAGATAAAGAAGACAGTTCAATAATCCTTTCCATAGCTTGGATTTCTGCTTCGGAAGAGATTGGAATGGCACTACCTGTCCCAACTGAATCAGTTGCTGGGCCATCCGTCCTTATTTTCCCTTCGAAGTCAATGTCAGGTTCAATATGGGCCTTAGGTTGACCAACTTCCTTCTTAGAGGTAGGTGGTGCACTCAACCTTTGAAGCTCTATAGCTTCAAAGTCGGCAATTGCAACATCACGTGAGGGTTGTTCAAGTGAGGAGCTTATCAGAAACTTGGTTAAGAATCTGTTAAGATCAATAAGCATCCTTAAGTCTACTTGAATTGTGATCGGAGGTGGTTGAGGGAAGATAGTTGCAGGATGTTGTTGTGTAGGGTAATATGAAGATAGGGTGGTTGTGATGGCCACGGTTGGTGCCTCATGCCTTTGTTTCTGTACATTCTCCCCCTTTTTGGTAGCATCATCTTGAGAAGTAGATGAGCTAGAGGAAGAACTTAAAAAAATGAACTATTACATGCCTAATAGACTTCTCAATCTGTTTCTCAGCTAGTTGGGCGTTGAGATTTTCAATCACCAGTGCGTAACACGTGTTTTTTGACGTAGGGGTGGTTTCATCTGCAACAAAATTATGCATAAAAGGTAAATAATTACACAAGTTATAAACATAATTACAGAAGTTATATATATTATTACACAAAGTAAAATTTGTCACGTTATAAATAATAATTAGACAAGTTATATTCATAATTACACAAGTTATACGATAACGCAAGTTATGTTCATAATTACACAGTTAATAATCACACAATTTATACACACAACACATAAACGTTTTTAAAAAACGTTGATTTTTTAAGAAAGGATAGTAATACTATACTTAACTTAAAAAGAATAAAATGCTCGTTTTTATGGTGTAATTTTTTTAAAAAAAATAACGTCGTATAAAAAAGTTATACACGTTTTAAAAAAACTAGGAGAATTTAAAAACAAGTTACCAATTGTAGGCTATTTCTACATTTACCCCTCTAGCAATTACTTCATGTGTTATTATTTTAACTTTAATCTGAACTATCCATCTTCTAAATTAATAGTTGGAATTACATCACACACTTCGCATGATTCTTTAACTTTATATAGTAAAATTTATATATATATACATATATATATATATATATATACATATATATATATATATATGTATATATATATATATATATATGTATATACATACATATATATATATATATATATATATATATATATATATATATATATATGTATATATATGTATATATATATATATGTATATATATGTTATAGGATTGGGTTCATATGAAAACCCTAAGTAATTGTGAGAACCCTTTAACCCAATCACAACCATTGATTTAATATTAAAAATCTAGATTCCCATTGAATGGTTAAGATGACATCAAGGGCATTTGTGTCATTTTGTAATCTGACTTTTCTTTCTTGGGAATCAAACACAACCACCCACCCCAACCCAACCCACTCACACCAACAACCCTCACCACAATCACCCCACTGTCAGCCAACCCCTCTACACCCCACTGTCATCGACGGTGGCGCCTGTGAACGAGCGGAGAGGGTATTCTCTGCTAGCGAGCGACGTCGAAGTTGGAGAGGGTGGCGCCTGTGAACGAGCGGTGGCGCTGGTGAGCCGTTGTCGAAGAGCTCGTCGCCGTAGGATGAATTGCCTTACAGCGAGCGATGTCGAAGTTGTAGAGGGTTGGACCATTTCGCCGTTGAGGGTCGGACCAACCGTTAGCAGTAACTCTAGCTCATCTTGGTCGGTTTCGAGTTGAACTTACAATGGGTTTCAAGTGGGTTCCGGTGGGACTACCAACAGTTACTCCGCTGAGTTGTCGGTTGATAGCTCATTGACATTCTCCGTTGGTGGATCTCTCGTGGGGCTAAATTGGGTCACCGACGGTCGGAATCGGGTATGTCGGAATTTTCCGGTAGGAGCTCTGCTACATATCCGACGATTAACGTGCTTCCGACCGGCAATATTTGCCACTCCGGCAGGGTACTCAAGTCGGGTATGATGGCTCACCACTATTTCAAGATCTTAAAAATGGGTTCTGGTATGATGTTTTCACTTGAATTATAAACTTTAGTGGTTGCTGCATTGTATGATTTCTTGATCTTGTAATGTTGAATTAGATCTTGGTTTTCCTTGTGGGTGTTGTTGTGAAGATGTTCTAGATTGTAATCGAAGATTCGATTACAGTTCATTAAAGTGGTATAGCATATTTTTTTAACATATGCTAGTTGTGTAGCATTTGATTACTAGTTGTGCCATTAATTTTTTTTTACAAAATCTATACTAAACCATTTTACATCGAAGTTATAGATTGGTTTACATTAGTTTACATTGTTTTACAATAGGTTACATTGGTTTACAGTCTGTTTTTCCTGACAGTTTTGCTATAAGTTACAGCAGTATAACAGTGTAACTTGATGTAACTGTGTACGAGTAATACTTTTTTTGATTTACATTGGTTAATATTTTGGGTTGTTTCGTTCCAGATGTAGTGCTAAATCATTAGGACTTGGTTTAACGTCATATGGTTTACATTTAAAAATGTTTGTTTTACATTGGTTAATGATTCGTTTGTGTTTAAAGATCGCTTTATATTAGTTATATTGGTTTACATTAGTTTACATTTGTTTATATTAATGTAATTCCATTTGGTTGTTGTAATGATTATGCTAGTTTTAGTTGGAGTGGTGTAATATCATGTATTTAACAGTGTAACTAGATTTTTTTGTTACAACTTTGCTAAAGATTACATTAGTATAACATGATGTAATGTCGTTTGGTTGTTCGGCTGTCGTAATGAGAATGTTATTGTTAGTTGGAGTGGTGTAACACACGGTTGTAAAAGTTTGGTATAGTAGTGCAAGATTATATGATATATTGTTGTTTGCAAGATAACATGGGAATTAACATTGTAATATGATGTAACTACGTATGGTCCATGTTGATGAAACTTTTTTTTGCAATACTATAGTAGAATTAAAGAGAAAAATATGATAAGTTTAATGGTGAAATTTTTATAAAAAAATTACAATTTATAAAAAAGTTATAAGTGTTTAAATAAAAAGGGGGTAAAGCTTTTAAATATAAAGAAAAGAGATATAGGGGGATATAGGGAGGACACTTGTCATGTTGTGTAAATCTGAATTTGATGGATTTGTTAAATTACATTTATGCCCTTTTCTATTAAAAAAAGAGAAGAGACACTTGGCATCATCTCATGGCACAAGAGTTTCATCAAGGGTCCACATTTGGTTAAAGAGTTCTTACAATAACCATAGGTTCTCAATATAACTTCACCCTATATATGTATATGGATATAGATGTAGATATATGTAAGGGAGAGAGAGGTAGAGTAGAGAGGAGAGAGAGGGAGAGAGAGGGAGAGAGAGAGAGAGAGAGAGAGATAGAGAGGAGAGAAGGAGAGAGAGAGAGAGAGAGAGAGAGAGGGAGAGAGAGAGAGAGAGAGAGAGAAGAGAGGAGAGAGAGAGGAGAGAGAGAGAGAGAGAGAGGGGAGAGAGAGAGAGATGGAGAGAGAGAGGGGGATAGAGAGAGAGAGAGAGAGAGGGAGAGAGAGGAGGGAGAGAGAGAGAGAGAAGAGAGGAGAGAGAGAGAGAGAGAGAGAGAGGAGAGAGATAGAGAGAGACACAGAGATAGACAGAGAGACACAACACAAGAGAAGAGAGAGAGAGAGATAGGAGAGAGAGAGAGAGAGAGAGAGATAGAGATAGCGATAGACAGAATAGAGATATAGGGATATATACTACATATCTAGAGATGATATAGAGATAGATAGAGACATACAGACATAGATATAAGATATATAGATAGTACATACATACCTTAGATATATATATATATATTTATATATCTATATATATATTTATTATATATGGAGAGAGAGAGAGAGAGAGAGAGAGACAGAGAGAGTGAAAGAGATGAGGGATCCTTAGAAACAACAATTTTATGTGAAAACAAATGAAACCGGCCACATAATTTATAATTTTATTATCACCACCTTTTTTATTTGTGTATGCGTATATATAAATAAGGGTACGGACTAAAAGCATGGTTTTACATATACGTCGCATATTGGTTACATATACGTAATCTTTTTTCATTTGACGTAGTGTTTACGTTATGTCATAAAAACTTAAAAATTAAAATCATAACGTGTTACGTTAAACATATATGTCATAAAAATTTAAATAACCTATTAACAATTAAATTAACAAAGTTTATGAATTATGTTATTGCTATCCGTGATTTTCTTTGGTTTTCACATAACTATTGGTTTTCTTAAAATCACTCTTACATATATATATATATATATATATATATATATATACATATATATATATATACACATATATATATATATATATATATATATATATATATATATATATAATTATATATATATATATATATATATATATATATGTTCGTGTGTGTGTGTGTATGTAGTATATAAGCATGTAATAGTTTCAAGATAGTAATACCAAATGTCTAGTCATTAATAAAGTTAATCCAAAGGTCTCATCAATAACAAGGTTATACTGTGAAGTCACTGGATCGGTAGATATCCGAGCATGTTCTTGATAGAAGGAAACAAAATCAAAACCAAAAGTCAAATCAATAACACGATCTATAATAAAATTGTTTCATTGATAAAACCTAATGATTACAAGATCATTACAACATAATATTCACGACTCCTGGCAAGGGGAGATCGAGCATGATCTCCCCTCTCATCCTACAGCCCTAGGCTCCGGCCAGACTCCCTCTCAAAAACCATTATCTCACTACACATTGAAACTGGTATATATAGGCCTCAGCCCTTATTAGATGCAAATGGGCCCATTCGTGCGATTGGACCATGCGTATGGTTCAATCGTACGACTGGACCATGCGTATGGTTCAATCGTGCGACTGGACCATACTTATGGTTCAGTCTTACGAATGGCCAATCGCATCTCTTAGTCGCACGACTGGCCCATTAGCAAGGATCAGTCGCACGACTGAGTCTCATTCGCATATGCTCCTACGAATGATCCAGTTTCATGTGTTTACAACATATAAGGTGTATTACATTAAGCCTAGACTATTCGACAAGCGACAGACACACTATATATGACAATATATGCTCCAACAAATTCCCCCTTGGACGTTGCTTGCGAATAGTAGATAACACCTCTTACAATCTTCAGTCAATCTTAGCTCTGGTTGCCAATAGAATCAAACGAAAACCATATTAGCCAACGTTGCCGATCCGTCAGGTTGCTACACTATCCCTGAAAATGAATTTAGGCAAAACAGCTTTCGTTTACTTTGCAGAACACTATCATAGCATCAAGATTCCCCATATGACTGATTTTTCTAGATAATGACATGAACAGTTTTCCATTGCTTCAATCTTCACACAGGCTAATCTGATTAACATTAACACTTGTAGAAATTCCCCCTCACATTCAACATATCCCAATATATAAACATTGTGCTCTCTTGGCGTCTTCATACGGTGTATTGGGCAAAAGGTAGAAGATTCCAATCCACAACTGACAATCTCAACCAAATCAGCGTGCACTCAGATTCTTCATCGGAAACCGGCTCACATCATCACTTTCTGATTGCGTCTTCAATCTCTCTATATATGGATTCCCCCTAAGAATGAGAATCCTCTCTGTACGGATAGATATAACTTGATTGGCCCATAAATAGTCAGATGCTCCTGACTACCCCACAAAATCAGCACCGACTGCTGACATCTTCTCTTCTCTCTTTCGTGTTCCAACTACATTAACCTATTCTGTAAGTCCGACAAATAATGGGGTATACATCAAACTTGTTTGACAAAAGAACCTCAAGGTGAATATGCTTTTCTCATCCTCAAATCTGTGCAAGAGGCAGTTCCAAACTCTTTTTTTTTGGTCTGGAACAAATGCGGATGAATCAATGCAGATGGCTCATTCGTGCGATTGAACATACGACTAGTCCAGTCGCACAACTAAACATACGACTGGTCCAGTCGTACGAATGGTCCATTTGCATGGTCCTGTCGTACGAATGGTCCATTAGCATGGTCCATTCGTACGAATGGTCCATTCGCATGGCCCAGTCGCATGAACGGGTCTGTACGCAGATTTTCAGATCTGCAGCCGCTAGGGCTGCCCAAAACCCTAATCTGATGAAATTTACATGAACCAAAACAAAATAGACATCATCAGATTCGAAAGGGTGATCAGAACGTGATTTCGATTTAGATTTTAACATAGAAACAACACACGTAACAAGATCTGAGCAAAACAAGAAGAACACGAAGTGGATTTAACGTCAAGATCTGAAATTAGATCAAAAATCAAGAGCTCGGGTTGCTAGAATGATTGTTAGATCATTCAAGCAGTAACCGGCTCTAATACCAATTGTGAAGTCACTGGATCGGTAGACATCCGAGCATGTTCTTGACAGAAGGAAACAAAATCAAAACCAAAAGTCAAATCAATAACACGATCTATAATAAAATAGTTTCATTGATAAAAACCTAATGATAACAAGATCATTACAACATAATATTCACGTCTCTTGGCAAGGGGAGATCGAGCATGATCTCCCCTCCCATCCGGCAGCCCTAGGCTCCGGGCAGACTCCCTCTCAAAAACCCTTATCTCTCTACACATTGAAACTGGTATATATAGGCCTCGGCCATATTAGATGCGACTGGGCCCATTCGTGCGACTGGACCATGCGTATGGTTCAATCGTGCGACTGGACCATACTTATGGTTCAGTCTTACGAATGGCCAATCGCATCTCTCAGTCGCACGACTGGCCCATTAGCAAGGCTCAGTCGCACGACTGAGTCTCATTCGCATATGCTCATACGAATGATCCAGTTTCATATGTTTACAACATATCAAGTGTATTACATTAAGCCTAGACTATTCGACAAGCGACGGACACACTATATATGACAATTTATGCTCCAACATATACAAAAGGTTTCCTCAATAATAATTTATACCAAAGGTCATAGGCTATTACGAAAATAATTTTAGTAGCTGTTGAAATATTCCTTTCAACATATACGAATATTTATTGAAGACTGTCTTTCAATTATATGATCTAGCAGCAATCAGCAGAACAACTCATCTGCTGAACATCAGGAAAACAACAACTATTGAACCCTCATATCACAGCTCAAAATACAAAGACGACTCTTCAGCGGTAACTTAAAGTGCAAAGTGTGCCACATGCGGTAACTCATCTCCATCACTTCAAGGTTTTATTATCACTCCACCAATGTGAGATAAAACCAAACACTTCCACTTATTCCATCAACTTTGAGCATCAATATCTCATTCATCTAAGCTCTATATCGGATACAATTTAATTCATTATGATCCTCTCATAATAAGAATACAAAGTCACTAATTAATAATTATTTTATTTACAAATATAAATAAGTAGTAATGTCCAAAACAAATGAAAACCCATATTTTTCACTAAAATTTTCAACAATTCTCCACATGAATGGAGATCGATCAAAACACTAAATCTTAATGAAACCTCGACGTTTGAATATTGCATAGGAGAGAGAGTTATTCACCAGGACCTTTCCTTGCAAAATACACTTAGTCTCTGTACCATTATTTGACTTGACATCGTTGAACTAATGGTTGTAAACAGAAACGAGAATGTATGTTGACACAAGATTCTCCCTAGCCAGGCCATCCCCTTATTATCATATCCAATGATGGTCAAGGAACACTAGTCTGGTTCTATTAAATCACAAGAAATTATAAACCCCACAATTCCATTCAAAGCGACCCAACTTCTCTTTCACATTGGTGATTTATCTCAAATCATTAAAAACTTTATGCTTTTCATGATTTACACAAATCATCTACCAAATATCATGTTTATCCTCTCATAGTAACTAATGGTCAAGGAACAGACTAGGAAGTATTAAAAGTCCCATAATAGTTTAGGGGATACATACATATATATACATATATATAAGCTATGTCACCACAATGACCATCCTTAGATATATGAGTTGATTATCCTATTAAACCTAGATTTTAGGAGCTCCAGCTAACAAGGTTAGATTTCTTTCACATACCTTTATAGATGGGCTTTAGGGTCATTCGATAACTTAATCTCTTATTAACCCTTAGTTTGTTGGATCCAAGCTATTATCTTTGACTTCTTTAAGCCACCATGGATAACTTACAAATGCTTCTTTTGCTCAAGTTAATCTTGCATATTGTCAACTTCTAAGACAATAACCTCGGGTCTGTAGGTATAAATTATGTCTCGAAAAATACAATTGCATTTCAAATAAACACCCTTCGCTGTGCATTTTGTCACTAGAAACTAAATCTAAACATCTAATATCCAAAGCTAATCAGTAGATGAACTTCTTTTGACCTTCATGCACTCTACTTGGTCATGTGTTTGCACTATCAATTTAGATTTCATAATTGTTTATTGTCAAACAATAAAGTATATCAAATTCATTTCACCCCCACAGTTAAATGTTATTAGATAAAAATCATTTAAGTTACAATATGGTAAAGCATGTAGCCCCCCGCATTTAAATACCATATTTTAGTACACTATTCACACTTTTATGCATCATCCAACTTCCGAATAGGGCAAAGAAAGGTTTTTAATTTCTACACAAATTGATAAAGGGTGTTGCTATACACACCCCGTGTTATTTTATTTTTATTTGTTCTACTCCACCATTAAACTCTCAAAGAAATACAACTTAAACATTCTAACTTTTTTTATCTTTTTTTGTCTTTTATTATAATGATAATAATCATTAAACTTTTACTAATGGTAATTTATTTTCTTTAATATCCTTTAATTCGTTTTTTTCAAATTCTAGAGATGATTTTAAATAGTTTTCTAGAGAATTACATGGTTATTAACATAAATGTTTTTCATATTTTCTAAATACATCTTTCATATTGAATCTATATGATCCAAGTTTATTATATTAATTCAGTTTATTAACATGCAATATAGTAACTTATCTAAAGACTTGAATTTCATATAATCATAAACTGAGTTTCATAAATTAACAACTAATTTTATATTATATTTTGTTTTTGACGATTTACCATCTATGTAATATGATTTTTTATGATTCTTTTATTTTATTACTCCACACAATCTCTTCGTATTAACAATTAATATATTTTGCTATACGAGTAGTTAAATTTAAGATGTAACAGGATCAAAGGTTAAAAATCGAAAATACAGATTGTTTTAAAACTCAAAGAATAACTTAATTTAATTTGAATTGATAATATGAAATTTTTGAAACTAATAAATTTACAATGGGGAATATGTAAACTTTTAGAATTAAATTCTAAGGGTGGGGTATGACAAGTATGAGTGGGGGGTATGTATAGCCTAACCCATTGAAAAATCATCTTAATCACCATTTGTATATACCCATAAGGGTTGTTTCTTAAATGACTTCTCCCCCTACATGTCTTGCACTTTGATAACGTTTGTTTGAAAATGCTTATGATAATAACTTGATACTCAAGATTTAAACAAGATCACGCCTTTGTATTATTGAGTTCATCAATGTTTATTTATAAAGTAATACATGCGTTGGTGTAAAATTTCCACTACTTGCTAGTGTTGGTGTTTTGTTATTCTTTGACTATTAGAGTTGAGTTCTATTTTGTACATAACAAGTTGTGTTAACTCTTTCCCAAAATGTATTGGCAATTTAGCATCAGCGAGCATGGTTCTTACTGCCTCAATTAATCTTCTTTTCCTTCTTTCAGCTACTCCATTTTGTTGTGGAGTTGTAATACACTAAATTGATGAGCAATACCTTTATATGTACAAAATGAACTTAAATAATCATTTTTGAATTCTATGGCATTATCACTTCTGATTGATTTCACTTTCAGATCAAGTTGGTTTTCAATCTTAGAAATAAAGTCTTTGATGAATTGTGATGATTCCTTTTTATGAACTAGAAAGAAGACCCATGTGAACCTTGAAAAATCATCTATGATCCGAACAATATTGCTTTTTTCCTAGCTCATAATGCGAGTTGGGCCAAAAAGATACATGTGAAGTAATTTCAATGGAGTATTGTTTATGTTCACAAGGTTAGGCTTATTAGAAGTTTTGTGTTGCTTTCCTTTGAGACACGCTAAACAATTGTCAACAGAATGAAATTCTTTCATAGGTAAGCCAATGACATGGTTTCCTTTGACTAATTTTTATAGTTTATTTGTCCTAAATACCTATGCTACAGTTGTGACTCATTAAAAGATGCTTTTAAAAGTAGAAATGTTTCTTATGTAGGTTGGACAGAATTGAGGTTAAGCACATATGTATTATTCTTTCTCGATGTTTTCAAGATAACCTATTCTTTAAGGATTTTGAACCCTGGTTTTAGATTATAGCAATAAGTGCTTGTAAAATGGGTAGAATATTTCTTATCACAGATTTATGACACTCTTAGCTGATTGAACTTTAGTTGTTAACAGTAGTTGACTTTATCAAAGCTCAGTTGTCCATTTGTCACTGTCCTTTCACCATTGATTCTTCCACCTTGAATAAATTCTCCAAATGGCATCATTGTTCCTTTGAGGTGATTAAAATCATGCAGAAGGGAACTGTCTCCTTTCATATGCTGGGACCATCCACTGTCCATATACCAAATGTTGTTGGACCTTCTAGGACGACCCTACATGCACACAAAAATCAGTTAGAATATGGAACCCATGCCAAGATGGCCTTAGGTTTCTTATTTCTGTCAACAAGTGTAACTTTCTAATATGAGCCTTTCATTGTGGATTTAACAGATTCATCAAAATTATGTTTAGAAAACCTAGCTTGAAGTTCATTAGCAACAAACTTTGCCTTATGTAGTTTGGTGAATCTTGATGAATTGTGTTTGTACACATCTCTTCATCTGAAGATCTGTCAGAAGTGTAATCAAAATATCAATCTCTATTGTTCTACATAAAATTAGCACATTGATGATTTTATGATTCATTTTAAGGTTGTGTCCTAATGTTAGGATTGATACTTCTTTTAAAACTAGATGTTTTGTTTTCTTGTACTCTGACAGCCCTTAGATGCCAAGTATTATGAAGTTAATCATCATTGTTAGAAATATTTCTTGGATTCCTAAATTATGGACTTGCATGATTTGCAAACTTAGGTGAGATAGGTGAAACTTACTTTTTTGTGGTGATATCAACCCTTTCATTCTGAAAAAGTAGTCAAATGCATTATGATTGTTCATTTCACACAAAGCACAATATTTGTTAAAATAACAATTTTCTATAGAATGATTTTGCATTTTACATACTAACAATACTAAGTGAAGTAGAATTCAGCTATCGTGTGATTTTTCAAGTGATAGTTGTCATAATACTTCTGATTGTTCTTAGGTTGAGATGTTGAAGCTTTCATTATTTTTTGCTTCTTTGACTATTGCTTGGATAAGGATGTAATATCAGTCTTCTTAACCTTAGTAGATTGTTTCATATCTACATGTTGAATGTTTAGATGATTGTTTTTACTTCCTTACTGATTGTTTATATTCTTTTTCAAGCTTGTTGACATCAGTCTTTAAAAAATATCAAACACCACTTGTTTTTCTTTTGACACATGTGGTTTTGATTGTGGTGATGTTTTTGTTTTTTATTTTCCTTTAAATGATGAAGATGCTTGTGCTTTGCCTTTAGATGAATCACAATCTAATTTGTTTAAATTTGTATGAGACTAAGAAAATATAATATTAGTTGGGTAATTAGTTTAGGATCAAGGTTTAAGCTAAATTTGGTGTTGAGTTAGATTAGTTAAGTTGGGCAAGCATAGTTTTAAGTTAAAAAAACATATCCAAGTTAGTTAAAATTATTTAACAAATGGGTTTATAAAATATTATAGTATACCATAAATCACAAGTTTTTAAAACTATAGTTTCATAAATCAAAATTGGGTTTTGCATGTAAACTGACCCCCTTATGCACCATATCCTTACCAGGTTTCAATGTCTGCACCAACACCCATATATAGCTTAGCTGGTACTCCCATCACTTCTATTCCTAGGCAGGTGGATGACCAGTCGCAACCCTATGTACCTACCTCATACACCAAATTCTCCCCTAGGGTGGCTGATTGCAAGTTCCCTCTAAATTTTAACCTCATTATCAGATTTGCCTTAAGCAGATAATTACATCTTAGGTTTAGCATCCTTATCAAACATGATGCTTGTTAGAGTAAATTTCACAGAGGGTGTGATTGCTTTGACCAGACGTTTAGGCTTTGAAACATACACTGGTTTGTTTAAGCACTCTTTGATTTTAATTGGATGATCATTTTTAATCTTTTCAATACTAGGTTCCACATAAACTTGAGTATTATTTTATGGATTTTTGTTTGACAAACTATCGTAGATTTAGTTTTAATCTCTTTAACATCTATTATATTCATTTTTATCAAAGACATAGCATGACAATGTAGTTGTCATTATATGGTGGAGGACATGCATTATAGCATATTCCAGTCATATCCTGTGGATCCTTTTGTGCATCAAGTAACTCTGGAAGCTTGGTTGATGAGAATTGGAATTTCTCCATTTGACTTTTATAGCTAAGGTATTATCTTTTGACTTTGTTTATAGTCCATTCAAATTCTCAACTTGAGCTCAATGGTTTACTTCTCTCCATGAAGCTTTTCAATGTCTATAAGAAGAGATTTAATTTTAGTTTTAAAATCTCTCATTTATTGTTTTAGTATTTTAGACTTAACATTTTCATCTTTTACAATTAAGGCCATTTATGATTATATTCTCTGTAGCCTTGCACCTCATTGATGCATTATTGGCTACACAGATTGGCCTTTACCTCTTCTAGAATTAGAGTTGGAGGATCATTGATATGATCCTTGAGATTATGGTTTTGATAGATTGGCTTGACCTCCTCAGCATACATGCTCCAATCACATACTCCCTCTTTTCCGATGACAAGTGTATTAGAGGGAGGTTGAGATGATGATGAAGCTTGTTGATGATGTGCAATCTGATGGTTTGCTTGATCTTAAGATGATTGATGATGAGATTCTTGATTTCCTTGATATGAATGAGATGTTTGATTTGTTGAAGGATAAGAAGCTCTTAAATATTTGTTGTTGCAGCTCCTAAGTGCATTACATTATCTTGAAAAGTGCCCGTTCACACCACATTTGTAGCACTTAACCTTGGTTTTTTCAAATCCAAGTTTAGTGTTTGGCTCAACTTCTTCCCTTTCTTAAAGAATTTCTTTTTTCTCAAAATGATCATGGCCATTTTCCATTGGAGATCCATTTCTTCAACACCGTCAAGGGCCATATCTTTCAGATCATCTTGAATCATATGAGAAGTTGTGATTCTTCCACCAAGATAAGCCTCAAAGCTTGACACAAAAGCATTGTAAGTGAATTTTGTTCATTATCAGTGTAATTGCATGATGTGAATGTTTTACATGTAGATTGATAACCTGAGGGTGATAGCTTGTTCATCTTGATCTAAGGGGCTAACACAAATTTTGTAGATATTTGGATGTCTGAAGCTGAAATGAAGTCATCTTCCTTATAACAAAGGCACTTTCCACTGAATGACTTTCAGTAGGAAAACTTATTTGCCTCTATAACCTATGTACCATCCAAATTCCTTGATCTTACATCTAGTTTTAGGGCTTCAATCCTAGTAACCAAAATGTATAGACAGGTGCTATGAAGCTCAAGAGTGTTCTTCAGCATTATCACACTTTGTTTCCAACTCTCAGCCAAAGATTGAAAGATCTTCTTGTTCAGATTCTTTTCCTTGTAAGTGACAGCAATAATCTAAAGATCATTGACCAGCTGCACAAACCTATTTAGCTGCTTGGAGATTGATTCACCCTCGATATGATGGAAAGTCTCATACTGATTGATCAGTTTATCCTTGTTG
The DNA here is from genome assembly GCA_025215565.1 of Flaveria ramosissima. Lineage (NCBI taxonomy): Eukaryota > Viridiplantae > Streptophyta > Magnoliopsida > Asterales > Asteraceae > Flaveria > Flaveria ramosissima. Next base: position 30,551,383 of record CM046033.1, read on the forward strand.
ATCTCAGTGACTTCACTACTTCCCTCACACATGATATTGAGTGCATCCCACACTCCTTTAGTAGTTGTGTACTTCTCAAGTCTTTTCAACACATCCATCTTTAGCAAATGTGATGAACCGTGTTGAAATAATGAAATTCAAGGCAAATGCATTGAATAGTAGTCCACTTTAACAAATGGGATGAACTGTGTTGAAGCTTAATGCGATGAATAATTTTTCATAATGTGTTTCTGGTTTTGATGAAATCAATTGTTTATTGCACTCGAATTTGTTGTAAAACCTTTTGATTATGAACTCTTAACTAATCTCAAGTCATTTTGCTCATATCACATGGTAATTTGATGATTTGGGTTTGATTTTGATGTAAGTTTGATCAATGTAACAGTATCTTCAAATCATTATGAATATGAAGTGAAAATTGATTTGAATGAAGATTAATTCTATCTTGATGACAATTTGATTGTGTGAAACACAATGATAAGCAAATCAATCAATAGTTGACTAATAATTATGAATAAACAGTGGGTTTCTTACTTGATTTTCAAAGCCAATGCTCTAATACAAATTGACTAGGTTACAATCAATAAGGATCAAATATATTGATAGGTTTCTATGATGATTGTAGCAGAAATACAACAATAAATGATCAAAACAAGCAGAATTACTCATAATATTAATTGTATACTGATAATAAGCATTCAACAGTACAATCAAGATTTTCATGGCTATCAAAAGTTGTGTGAGAGTTGATAGAGTTACAAAAGTGTGAAAAACTTTAGCTATTGTGACACCCCGAAAGGTGCACCGAAAGAGCATGTGTGTGACGGACATAACACAAGTTGGATTGTTCCAACAAATATCAAGCAAACAAATCATAGATAACAAAGTAAATTATTAATATAAAATGTTATTGAATCGTTACAAGTAAAAATCTTGAATTGAAAACTTAAACAGTAATAACATAACGTTGTTTAAACATTAGCAAAAGTTTTAATCGATAGCAGAATTTGGTCCCAAAACTGGTATCCAAACTTGATAAGTTTGTCGTTAAAATCCTTTTTGATTCCCAAGCACACTTAGTTACCTAAAAACATGCCTAAAAGTTTATCAGTAAAAAGAATGTTAGGACCGTGTACGTACGGTGTACTAACTGATAATGCGTACGTACAGAGTACTAACTGATAATGTGTGTATATCTAATCAAATAGTGTGGAATCCTATTTGGTTGGCGATCCAATCAGTGAGAACGCAGTTTCGATCAATCTAGAGATTAATGAAATGTTATGATCGATTAGAACACGATCAACTGTGATCTATGAGGTTAGAACAGGTTCTCTAGGGTCTCTGGATGGCTAGGGTACGTATGTGAGTCGGAATTCTTCAAGTGTCTCGTTTTTTCACGAATTAAGTGATATTTATAGTTTAGGGTTTGTCAATCGTACGACTGAACCATTAGTATGGTTCAGTCCTGCGACTGAATCATACGATTGGTCCATACGCATGACTGAAGGTTCAGTCGTGCAACTGAGCCAATCTTATGTCTCAATCGTACGACTGATCCAGTCTCCTGGTTCAGTCGTCCGACTGGTCCATTAGCATGAAGTGTTCATGCGTATGGTCTATTACCATGGTCCATTCGCATGAATACTTCATACGATTAAGTTTAAACACATTTCTCAACCATTCTTGACTAAGAACTATGTAAACAACCACAAACCTATATAGTTAGTTCAATATGTGTTATGATACAATAAACAATGAAACATTAAACAATATAAGCATCAATCACATATTTCATATCATTAAGCTCATTCATTACATATATGTAAGACATGAAAACATTTTACATTAAGCTCCTAAACTAGGTACACATGTATCATCATATTCCCCCTTGGACCTAGTTTACATCATTGTCTAACATTCTTCGTTAGCTCTTCGAATTTCTTGTACTTTTCCTCTATTGTAACTCCGGCATGTATCTCGAATGCAAAATAAAGTCTTATCACGTTCTGAAACTTGAGGGCTTGTACGATATTCTGCGAGTCATAGAATAGTGGCCACTTGTATAAGGTATATACATCGTCAACAGACAAGTTAGTTAGCCACATAGGGTCAAATACCTGGATAATATTCATTTGGCTCTCTTTTTGTAAGACTATGACTGCTTCACCTGTTCTCCAATCGTAGTACCACCACTTGAAGTGTGGAGTGAAGTCCTGTGGCATTTCCCTTAGAGGGATTTTGGACATTGTACGCGGAGGACTCCACTTTAGCACTACCTTAGGCTTTCCAGTAATGGGATCAACTTCAGACCGTCTGATGTACCTCTTCAGTTGTTGAGGTCTGAAGTTAACCCACCTGGTGTGGTATTCTTTCCTCAGTGCAGCCTCAAACCAGCCTGACATCTTTCTTGGGTCAGCATACAACAACTTTAGGCGTGCCAGCTGGTTGAGCTCAAAACCAGGGAGAGTCTTTAGATCATGTGGGAATCTAAAGTACTCTATGCCCTTTTCTCTTTTCACTGCATACACATTCAGATCCTCAAAATAAGCCCATGCAATGATCTTGCCTGACACCTTTAAGTGTTTCTTGACTTTGTATAGCTTGGTGTAGACATTTGGCTTTTGTGCAGTACGCATGGCTTGGATCTCAGCAAAACAGGCCGCCCATTCAGCCTTTTTGATGTCAACATCGGCGTCTGAGGCTTGGGCTTGACCCTCGGTCTTCTCAGCCTCTTTCTCCATCTGATCCAGCTTGTCAAATGTATCACTGCCGAGAGTATCACCCAAGTTGGGGACTACATTTCCCTCTCGGTCAGTGTAATCTGAATAATGGTCAGCAGTGACATCCTCTATCTCGATTTCATCTATGTCATTGAGCTCATCATCACTTGTCACCTCAAAAGTAGGAACATCCTTGACAATCTCGTCCGGGTTCAGCTTGAACATCTCAGCAAGTTGCTCGTCAGTCAAGTCTTGAATGATTTCTCCTTCTTCGGGAGTATAGCTCACTGACCGTCTGACAATCCCTTGCAAATTAAGAATCATTATGAGTTGAGACTTGATTTGTTGAAGGGGAGCAACATCGTATTCATCTTGCTGAGATGTTTGATCTGCTTGATTTAAACATGTAACATATCAATCATTAGTCAATAATCAAGACAGTTAAACATTAAATATATAGAAACATTAAGTACAAAATTTTAATACATGATTCAAGTACAAAAGCTTTCAAATACATAAATATCTAATCATTACTTTTCCCCTGAATGGCAGGCTCATAAGTCGGAGGGGCTGAAGATGAGGCTCCCTGATCCTGAGCCTTCTTTGACCGTCGCTCTCTAGCCTGTGTGGATGCTGATGTAGCAGCATCATCTCCTTCATCCTCATCTCCTCCCTTCTCCTCTCCTTCAGCTCCATCACCTTCTTCATCCATCTCATCATCATCATCCTCATCATCGTCATCATCACCATCATCGTCCCCTTCTTTGATCTTGAGGGGCTCATTTTTGGAGCCTTTGAGTCGTAGCATCAACTTCTTGTTCTTCGCCTCAAGATCATCTATCCTTTGTACTGAAGAGGTCTGCGGCTCATGAAGCTCAGCAATCTCCTGACTCTGAGCTGCTATCTGTTGAGCCTGAGCATCATTGAGCTCCATCAGCTGGTTTAGCTGTGTAGCTCATTGCTCATTAGTAGCAAGCAGCTTAAGCACAATCCAGTTTAGATTGGCCAGCTGCTCCTCTAACCCAACGGAGGGCAGAAAGGATCCAAAGCTCAGTGGGACCTGAGATGAAGTCCCGGCTTGATGGTTGGTAGTGGTGGTAGCTGTGGTAAAGATGGGTGGTGGTATAGGTATAACTGGTGGAGGTATGGCTGTAGTAGTGGAGGGTGGAGGTGTGGTAGTAATGGTGGGTGGTGTGGTAGTAGTGGTGGAGGGTGTGGTAGTAGTGGTGGTAGCTGTGGTGATGGTGGTGGTAAAGGTGGTGATCAAAGTGAATATCCGTCTCTTACTCTTCATCCGGTTCGGCTGAGCCATCTTTTTTTTCCTCGATCCCTTCGAGGAGGATGCTCCCCCTTGGCTGCTGGGCTGGACTGGGGTGTAAGATGTATCAGTTCAGCCTCCCCAGACTCACCCTGACGTCCACCTACCCGCCTAATCCCTCGCTCGGTGGCAACCACCTTGTTGCCTACCGTTCGAACTAATGGATCCTCATCAGACTCCTCCTCCTCATCAGGACGGAAGTCCTGATGGAATCCTGCCGTATCAGCTCCTCCATGGGTGGATGATGGAGATGTAGCATCTCTGGTAGTTGCCCTAGATTGGGTGGGGCCAGTATCTCCACCATCACCACTATCATCATCATCAGAATCGTCGGATGGGAGCACAATCGGCTCAGAATCTGAGTCACTATCATCGTGACGCCACTTTCTCCTAGATGGCGCCGCGTAGTCCTCTCGGGCCAAATGCCCAAACAATCTCCTTACCGGGGGCTTCACCTGCTTGTCCCGGTAAACCTTTATCCGCCCTAGGGTAGTATCATCCATCACCTCTAGTGTAACTGCATCCTCTCTCTCCTAGGGCAGCGAAGGAAGCTTCTGGTCGATGATAATCTGAATGAAACGTGGGTACATGCAGAAGCCTTCCTTGCCTTTGGCCTCTATGTTCTCCATCAAGTAGGTGAAGATCATCCTCGAAAAGCTGAATGGGTGGTTCAGCACCAGAGCTACATACGCGTTTTGGATCTTATCTGACATCTCATCAAATCCGCCCTTCCTTGAGGCAATACACTTCAGCAGCACATGGGCTAAGTACTTGAGTTGGGGGCACAGGTTGCTCTTGTTGAGCACACCTACGTTTATGTCCCCCGAGTACTTAGCCCGAAGAAAACATCCTCGAACTGTCAACGGATGCAGTCTGGTAGGGCAATCACCATCATCTCCCAACTCTAGGACTGTCCTCAGATCCTCCTCACTGATCTCAATGTCCCGACCAAAGATGGAACTCCTAATATGGTAAGGCTCTAAGGACCTATCTACAATCGCGCTTTCCCAGAAAGCCTGCTGTATCGATCTGTATGGTGTGCACGGAGTGGAGATAGCTTTGAAAATCCTCGATCTCCGTAGAAATGTAATAATGCCCACGAACTTAGACGCGTTCCGGGACGTAATGTCTAGATGAGCACATATGTTGTGCTTTGTGCTCATCGTCCACCGACTCGCCATGCTGCTGTAACACAAGATAGATAAACGTTAGAATGTGTGTAAATGAATGACATTTGAATTTATTGGACTTGAATCCTTCTGTTTTGTCGTGCGAATGGACAGTGCGACTGAGTCTAAGTCGTGCGATTGAGCTCATTCGTGCGATTGAGCATGCGACTTGGCTTAGTCCTATGCTATCCCATGCGGTTGAACCAGTCGTGCGACTGAACTCGTATGCATGGTTCAGTCGTGCGATTGTGCCATTCGCCCAACTCAGTCGTGCGATTGAGGTTCATCAGTATGTCCATTCGCAGGACAGTCTTTTTTTCCATTCAAATTCAAATCTTGAGCAAAACTTGATGTTAGACGTTGTGGTTTGGCTCATTAGACTCGCAATCGTTCCAACTAACATCTAACACATTTTAAGTTAGCAATGTACTTAGTTTTACAGGTTTATTTTTTGAACTAAGTGTCAGTTCTTGTAAGGGCTCAAATTAAGACGATTTAGGGCACGATTTGATGAACATTTGAGTGGATAGTGTCGCACATTACCTGTATAATTAAGAGAAATCGTTAGAAGCAACAGTAATTGTTAGAGCTGTAAAAGATAGTCTATATTATCAACACAGTGAAAGTCAACAAAAGTCAACTTTACGGTCAAAGTCAACAAAAGTCAAACCCAACACGTTCGAGACGAGGAACCGAGATGAGATGTTGAAGATTTAAATGACTAGGAGTTTTATTGTAATAAATATATTTTGTGTGAACAAAATATATTTTATCTTGTTTTTAGTCATTTTTATGCTTAATATGTAATTTTGTATTAATTAGCCTAAGTCTAGGGGGTTAAGTGCAATTAGTGAATATTAGTCTAGACTATAAATAGGTTAATTGTCATTAGTGTTGGTTAATGGTTGTATGAACAATTGATTGAGGGATTTACTTGTAAACAATATTAATAGCAATCAATAGAGATTAAAGGGTTTTCATTGTGTTCATCATTATTTTAATCTAATTCTTCATGATTTGATTCAAGTTTGATCATTCTGGAGTTACAATTTGGTATTAGAGCCATTTTGGATCAAATTCACTGAAGATTTGAAGATTTTGGGAGAGAGAAGTTGAGGTTTTGGTTGTTTTTGTTCAATATCATGTTTTCATCAATTTCGGATCAAATTTGAGTGTTATTGATATGGAAATTGATTGAAGTTTGCTTGTTATTGGTTGGAAAAGCTCTGTTAATCATCAGGTTTCAAATCCATTGAGATTTGGGCGATTTCAGATTGATTTCGTGTTGAAAAAGCTTTTCAGCTTCGTCCAGCGAAATTACCAATTCATCCAGCGAAACTTCAAGTGTTTTACACTTTGTAGTTAATTTCAGCATCTCAACGAAAGTAGTGATCTTGAACGAAAGTTCAACAGTGCTTGTGTGCATATTACAAGCGAAATTGTTGTTGAAAGTATCTTTGAACGAAAGTTCAAGCTTGTTTTGTGCAAAATTGTCGGCGAAACTAAGCAGTCTCAAGCATTTGGTTAGCGAAACTGCTGCTGAAATTGCCAGCGAAACTACTGTCGGTCAGCGAAACTAAAGTTCTCAGCGAAACTAAAGTTCTCAGCGAAACTAGCTCTGCAAAACTATAATTTCGGCGAAACTATCATTTCGGCGAAACTATCATTTCTTCAGCGAAATTCGAATGTTAAAGATGACTTTTTCCCTTTCCCAGTTGCTAAGATTGTCTAGCGTGACATTTAACAAATAATATTATTCTCGGGGGAGAATTATTTTATAAATTTTGGGAAAAATATATTTGGAGGGGTTAATTGCAATAAAAAAATAAAAATAAAAAATGGCCTTTGCAGAACTGTTTAAATCCTTCAAATATGATAATCTAACAATTTCACAATGTCGCTTTGATAATTTTGCAGCTTTAAAAAATGAAAGGATGTCTGATTTTCTTGATCGTTTTCTGTTGGTGGCAAACAATCTAAAGAAGTTTGATGCCCAATTGGGAAATCATGAACAAGTTCTAAGATTGATTGATTCCCTCTCATCAGAATGGAGCTCACACGGCAAGTCGATTAAATGAGATAGAGGCTTTCGGGATTACAAACTGATGGAGGTGATCAACAAACTGAAAGATATTGAGTTGGATATCAAACGTCGTGAGTACTATGAAGCGACATGTTTTGAATTAAAATTAATACCGATTTCCATACATGTTGTAGATTAGTTACATACTTAAATACATGAGTTTTAAATTAAAATATAATATTACTTTCTGTACAAAACCATATTGGTGCAAAAATACCAGTTTTTTACCCGAAAAACACCGTTTTTAACGTGTTTTTAAACGTAAAACGTTTATGCAATTAAACCTAATCATCAAAATAATTAATGATAGTAGTATTATTTATTTTTAACTTATTATTAACATGTTTTGAATTTATTTTGATAAGGTTAAATCTTGTAAAATCATTACTAGTGGTCATGTCTAATCCACTCTTGATTGTTATTGCAAGTAACTTGTATTCAAAGTTTTTCATTTCATCAAAATTCAATTAAAAACCCAAAGATTTCATATCATGATCATTATATTTCATGGATCATTTCAATTATTTTAGAAATCCAAAAGCAAGATGAGCTCAAGAACATCATCCTTACATACATACATGTACAGGACACATACATGTGTCAGCCAATTCCATCTTCTCTTTGATATTTTTCTTTGGATAGATGTGTTTCTTATGATGTCAGTCAATCATACATAGTATACTGTCTATTTATAGCCTATACATGAAGCTATGTACGGTTACAAAAATACCCTTATGTAAAGCAAAATTACATAAAATCCTAAGTCTAAGTCGTCCACTATGGATGATTGATTGTCCGCTATGAATGATAAGTCGTCCGCTGTGGTTGTTGAATAATCTGTCTGCTGTGTCTTGGATGTTTTCCGCCGTGAACACTTGTTTGAATGTTTGTGATGTTATTTGTCCGCTGTGGCGTGTTCATCCATTGTGACGAATATCCGCTGTAGTCTATTCATCAGCTGTGAACTTTGTTCATCCGCTGTGAGTGAGTTGATCATCCACTTTAGGCACTTGGCAGTTGTTCTTCATCCGTTGTTGATACTTGTTCATCCGCTGTGGATAGTTCCTCATCCGCTGCAGACACTTGTGCAAAAATTTCTTTTATCTACAAACTTGAAAAAGAAATTTAAACAATAGTTAGTGTCTGTTATGAATGTTAATGATATAAATATGTTAGTTAATGATTGTTTGGATGTTAGAACACATTATGTTTGATTATGGCAAGCATTATCCTTTTAATGCACTTGTTGAGTCCAATAGATCAAATAACCATAGTTTCATCAGCAAGACACTTCTTCAGACTGGATACACGCAACACATCATGTACTCCACTGAGCTCATGGGGTAGCTTGAGTTCAATTTACAACGAGACCAACTCGTGCCACTATCTCAAATGGTCCGATATAATGAGGGCGAAGCTTTCCTTGCTTCCCAAACCTAACAAATCCTTTCCAAGGCGAGACCTTCAGATAAACTCTGTCTCCAACGTGGAATTCCAATGGTTTCCTCCGATTGTCCGCATAACTCTTTTGTCGACTTACAGCGGCTTCTAACCTCTTTCTGATTTGATCAATCTTGTCTGTAGTCTCCTAGATAATCTCAGGTCCAGTCAATTGCTTCTATCCAACTTCTGCCTAACAAAGCGATGAGTAATACTTCCTTCCACACAAGGCTTCAAATGGAGCAGCTTTGATGCTACTGTGATGACTATTGTTGTAGGAAAACTCGACCAGTAGTAGAGGAGTATCCCAATTTCCAAAGTCAATCACACAAGCTCGTAGCAAATCCTCCAACGTTTGAATAGTTCTTTCACTTTGACCATCTTTTGTGAATGGTAGGTAATACTCATGTCCAAACGAGTACCCAAACCTTGGTGTAAGGATTTCCAAATCCTTGAGGTAAAACAACTGTCTCTATCAGAGATTACCGAGATCGGTACTCCATGACAAGATACTACCTCCTTGAGGTAAATCTTGGTTAGCTTCTGTTAGGATAGCGTATTGAACGAAATACTAACTGATTAACGTGTATACCGAAAAATAGTGCGGAATCCTATTTGATTGGCGATCCAATCAGTGAGAACGCACGTCGAATCAATTATGGATTGAATCTAAACGTTAAGAACGATATGGAATCGATCTAGTGCGATCTGTGAACTTGGAACAGGTTCTTAGAGGTCTCTGGACGGCTAGGGTACGTCTGGAGTCGAAGTGATATGAATTGTTCCGTTTTTTCAAGAATTAGGTGGTATTTATAGGTTAGGGTTGCTCATTCGGGCGACTGAACCATTAGTATGGTTCAACCATGCGATTGAGCCATGCGGTTGATCCATTCGCACGACTGAGTGTTCAGTCGTGCGACTGAGCCAATCTCATGTTACAATCATACGACTGATCTAGTCTCCTGGTTCAGTCGTGCGACTGAGTGATTCGCATGAAGTTGTTCATGCGTATGGTCCACTCGCATGGGCCATTCGCATGAGAACTTCATATTACTAAGTTTGAATGTATTTATTAATCATTACATTATCAAGATTCATTCAAACAACCACAAACCTATATAATCAAGTCAATATGCGTTAACAACTCATTAATGAAATATTAAACATTATAAACACAACCAAACATTTACATTTCATTAAGTACCCAACTATTACATAAGTGTAAGACATTAAAGACATATTACATTTAGTTCAGAAACTAGGGAAACATGTACCTACAAACTACCCCTTGGACCTAGTTGCATCTAATGTCTTACTTTCTTTATCACCTCTTCATACTTCTTGTACTTCTCTTCTTTTGTGACTCCTGCATGTATCTCAAACACAAAGCAGAGTCGTTTAACATTCTGAAACTGTAGAGCTTGTACAATATCTTGAGAGTCATAGAATAGTGGCCACTTGTATAATGTGTACACATCATTTGCAGACAAGTTTGTGAGCCACATCGGGTCAAATACCCTGATAGTATCCATTTTGCCTTCTTTGTTCAAGACTATGACTGCCTCTCCTGTCCTCCAATCATAGTACCACCATTTGAAGTGTGGAGTGAAGTCTTGTGGCATTTCCCGTAGTGGGATCTTAGACATGGTGCGCCGAGGACTCCACTTCAGCACTATTCTCGGATATACCTCGTTGGTTGTTGAGGTTTGAAGTTGACCCATTTGGTGTGGTACTCTCTCTTCAAAGCTGCTTCAAACCATCCAGACATCTTGCGTGGATCAGCGTATAGCAATTTCAGCTTCGCTAACTAGGTCAGCTCAAATCCAGGAAGAGTCTTCAGGTCGCGCTGGAACCTGAAGTACTCGATCCCTTGCTCACGTTTAACTGCATAAACGTTGAGATCTTTAAAATATGCCCATGCTATGATTCTGCCCGACACCTTGTGATGTTTCTTCACTTTGTACAGCTTGGTGTAGACAGTCGACTTTGAAGCACTTCGTTAGGCTCTTATCTATTCAAAGCATGCAGCCCACTCAGCCTTTCTGATATTAACTTCAGCATCCGAGGCTTGGGCCTTATCTTCAGTCTTGTCTGACTCATGTTCCAGTTTATCCAGAGTCTCCAAGGTTTCACTGACTAGATTGTCTCCCAGATTGGGAATGACATTACCCGCATTGTTAGTTTACTCTGGATAACGCTGGTCAGTGACATCTTCAATCTCGATTTTATCCACATCGTTGAGCTCGTCGTCACTTTCCACATGGACTGTTGGAGCGTCTTTCACGATCTCGTCGACATTGAGTTTGAACATTTCTGCTATTTGCTCGTCAGTGAGATTGTGAATGATCTTTCCTTCTTCAGAAGTGTACATCACTGATCTCCTGACTATACCCTGCAAATCAAGAATCAACGTGAGTTCAGTCTTGATCTGTTGGAGGGGAGCAACATCATATTCATCTCTCTGAAAGTTTGGATCTGCTTGATTTATACATTCAACACAACAATCATTAGTTAATAATCAAAACAGAAACATCAAGATTAAATATAAACATCCATTTCATTAATATGATACAAGATTCAAATACATATGATTTAAATAACAAAAACAGCTAAGTATTACTCTTGTCCTGGATCATATTCTATTCTGCTAAAGGGGCGGTTGTGGAGGCACTTTGATCTTGTGCTTTCTTTGTCCTCCTCTCACTTGCAGGTGTGGCACCCGCAGCAGATGTGTAATCTTCATCATCATCAACATCATCATCACCACGCATCAGTATCATCCTCAATGTCATCACCATCGTCATCATCATCATCACTTTCATCATCACTATCATCTCCATCTCCTTCCTTGATCTTTAAAGGCTCGTCCTTTGATCCCTTGAGCCGCATCATGATAGTCTTGTTGGTGGTCTCCAACTCCTCTATCCTTTTGGCTGATTGGGCATGCTGCTCCCGGAGTTGGGACATCTCTACACGTTGTGCATCCATCAGCTGGGCCTGCTGCTCTATCTGCTGTGCCTGCTGAGATATCTGCAAAGATTGGGTAGCAGTAAGGTCTACTAGCTGACGAATCTGAGCAGTCTTCTCGTCATCGGCAGCCAACAGCCTCAGCATCATATGGTTAAGTGCCGAGAGCTATTCCTCTACCCTACTGGGAGGTAGAGGTGATCTAGATGTATAGGCGGGGTGTGATGATGGGCCGGCATGGTGGCTAGTGGTGGTGGTGGTGGCAGTGGTGAAGATTGGGGTTGGTATAGATGAAAGTGGTGGTGGAGTGGGTGTGGTAGATATGGTGATAGATGGGATGGATGTAGTAGTGGGTGGTGTGGTAATAGTGGTAGAGGGTGGTGTAGTGGTGGTGGTAGCTGTGGTGGTGGTGGTGGTAGACGAGGTGGTGATCAATGTGAATCTCCTTCTCTTACTCTTCATCCCGTGCGGCTGAGCCATCCTCTTTTTCCTCGATCCCTTCAAGGAGGATACTCCCCCTTGACTGCTGGGCTGGTATGGGGTGTAAGATGGATCAGTAACAGCCTCCGCAGACTCATCCTGGCATCCACCTACCGCCCTAATCCCTCTTTCGGTGGCAACCACCTTGCTGCCCACCGTCCGAGTCAACGGCTCCTCGTCCGACTCGTCCTCCTCATTAGGCTGAAAGTCCTGATGGAATCCTGCCGTCTCAGATCCTCCGTGGGTGGATGATGGAGATATAACATCTGCGGTAGTGGCCCTAGAGTGGGTGGGACCAGTATCTCCACCATCACCACTGTCAATATCATCAGAATCATCGGATGGGAGCATAATCGGCTCAGAATCTGAGTCACTATCATCGTGACGCCACTTCCTCTTCGCTGGCGCCACGTAGTCCACTCGTATAAAATGCCCAAACAGTCGTCTTACAGGGGGTTTCACCTGCTTCCCCCTGTAGACCTTCATCCGGCCCAAGGTGGTATCATCCATCACCTCGAGCACCACCGCATCCTCCTTCTCCTTAGGTAGCTGAGGGAGCTTCTGATCAATGATCATCTGCATGAATCTAGGGTACATACAAAATCCCTCCTTCCCCTTCCCGTCGATGTTCTCCACCAGATAGTTGAAGATCATCCTGGAGAAACTGAATGGGTGGTTCAGCACCAACGCTGCGTAAGCGTTCTGGATCTGATTGGAAAGGTCGTCGAAACCTCCCTTCCAAGAAGCTATGCACTTGAGTAGCACATGGGCGACGTACTTTAACTGGGGGCACAGATTGCTCTTGTTGAGCACACCTGCGTTAATGTCCCCAGAGTACTTAGCCCTCATGAAACATCCTCGAACAGTAAGTGGGTGTAAACGGGTGGGACAATTAGCGTCATCCCCAAACTCTAGAACAATCCAGAGATCGTCCTCTGTGATCTCAATAACCTCGCCGAATATCGAGCTCTTGATGTAATGGGGCTCCGAGGACCTGTCCACTACAGCGCTTTCCTAGAAAGCCTCTTGGACTGAGCGGTAAGGAGTACATGGTGTCGAGATAGCTCGGAATATCCTAGATCTCCGTAGGAATGTGATGATGCCTGAGAATTCTGCGGCATTCCTGGAAGTCAGATCCAGGTGAGCACATATGTTGTGCTTCGTGCTTATGGTCTAGCGACTCGCCATCTGTTACACAATATAGATACACGTTAGTGTGTGTAAGTGAATAGCCATTTGAATTTCCTAAATTTGAATCTTTTTGGTCTGTCGTGCGAATGAACTATGCGACTGAAGTTTAGTCGTTCGATTGATCTCATACGCACGACTGAGCATGCGCTTTGTTCAGTCGGTTGTCATGTCATGCGACTGGATTCAGTCGGGTGAATGAACAGGCGACTGAGTTCAATCGGTTGACTGAGCCTGCGATTGGTTCAGTTGGCCGACTGAGCTCATTCATATCATCCATTCATCCGATTGAGTCATTCGGCCAGCTCAATCGTGCGATTGGAGTTCATCCTGACGACCAGTCGCATGACCCAATGTTCGGTTGACTGAGATTCGAATCTTAACCAATTCATGAAATTAAATGTTGAGTTATGGCTCTTTAGACTCGCAATCACTTAACTAATAACCTAATAACTTTAGTTTTAACATTTTACTTGATTTAAGTAGGTTATTAGTCCGTTTAATGGTTCGGTTCTTGTGAGGGTCTAATTTCACAGATTAGGGCACCATTACTCCAGATTTCGGTGAGATTTCAACTCATTGTACCTGTATGATCACACACAAATGTCAGAATGTCAATAGAAGTGTAAAATCTTGGTCTGATGAAATTTTGGCAGAGTAACGGTAGGCTATGCGATTTAAGGGCGATTAGGGGGTGATGAGTCGAATGCGATCGACTGTGCCCTATTTATACTGAATCTGAGTTCAATCGGTCGACGGACCCATTCGCTTAGTTACCTCAGTCGTGCGATTGGATCAGTTGATCACCTTCAGTCGTCCGACTGGAGTTCAGTCAGGCGACTGACTCATTCGCACACTCTCATTCGGTCGAATGGCTCAATCTGATAAGCCATTCGGTTGAATGGTCCATACTCATGTCCATTCGGCTGTATAAGGAATGAGTATGGTCCATTCGTACGGTTGGTCCATACTCATGGTCCAGTCGTGCGAATGGGTCATACTCATGAATTTTTTTGACTTTATGACCGTTTGACATTTAAACCCTTTTAAACTGTTGATTTAGTATTATGAACATTTAATCATCTCAGACATGATCATTTTAACTTGAAAAACCTTGACCACCTCAGACGTGATCCTTTTAAATACTTTGTCACCTCAGGCGTGACCCATTTATCTTTTGAAAACACGTGTGGTCACCTCAGACGTCACCCTTTTAGGTGATTTACTCCCTTACTGAATTCCATGATGTAGTCCGATATTAAACAAACTAAATTGACTAAATTTAAATAAAATAAAAGACATAAGCTGAAGTACAAAACTAAACTTGTTTTTGACTTTTTGTGTGAGGTGTAAATCCTAAGATAGAAATCTAATGGTTTCGGTTGCGGAATAGGCAGCTTCAATTTATTTTGACCATACCTGGACCAATTCAATTTGGAATCATATAGGCAAGTCAAATCATTTGGGACATGTTATCAAAAACTTTTTGATGCTCACTTCTTGTTTTTCATCCAGAGTCATTAGCAAATTTAGGAAATCATAATGATACTATTAGATCCCCACATTGATTTGGACTTTCAAGAATTGTAGCCACAATGATTGTCAGTATGCTAGTCCTCTTAAATCCATACACAGACTTTTGACACAGATTGGTGATAGTTTATGGTTTACTTATTTCAACCAACATTTGTGGATCCCATGCTTATGTGGTAATCAACATTCCTTAGGAGATTTTGAGCGGTCTACGGGTACGTTAACAAGAAGAAACTATTCTTAGAGCTTTCAAAGAGAAGCCAAGCCTCAGGTCAGTGCCATCGCACAGCAGAGAGGCGGCAAACAACAATGAATTCTAGAATATCTAGGTTATGCTTATCCTCAGGTCAGTGCCATCGCACAACAGAGAGGCACACAACCTATCTTCTTGTTAGAGCATCTTTATTTTTCTTTTGCACATAACGCACCAACAACATAAGTTATTAGCTTGATAGCGTTTGCTTTTCTTTTTTTCGTGCTTTGCTCTATTTATGGTCATCCGCTCACATTTGTGGCGTTTATTTGCTCGTCACCCCTTATTGGAATATTATTGATTGTGTTAACCAGTGATAAGATGGAAACCCACAGTCAGTTGAACAACTTAGTTTGATCTTGAGATCACCAACCAGGTCTAATCATCTATTGTGTTGAATCTACCGACATATCATCTGTGGTCTAGCAACTCTAGGTCTACTTTCGTTGTGTTACCTTAGTAGTAACCAGTTTTGCTATCATTTTTCCTTTTATATTGCTTAGACTACACAGACTTATACTTTGAATTTGGCATCTTATCCACTTTAAACTTTTAAAGTCCCAATTGATTTGTTCCTGTGTACTATCATTTTCCAAAGTCATTGAATCGGTATCACAGATACGATCTACTTTCTATCAGCTAGCCTCTCCTTCTCCCTCGTTTTTTTTAATGTTACTGGCTAACCTATTCTCCCCCTAAAATTCTAAATCTTACCGATTTACGCTTTTTAGGATTTTAATAGACAACAAAATAACATGAATTTAATTTAAATTGAAAATAGAATAAATAAAGAAATAAAAATAAAAATGGACTAAATGCATCGGACTAAACATGGTCATCATCTGGAATTACATCACTTTTCTTTTTAACGCCGTTGACCTCTAACAAATATAGAAAACGTGGTTTGTCAAAAGCCTTTGTATAGAGGTCAGCGCGTTGAAAATCAGTGTTTTTTTTACCACATCGATTAGTTCTTTTCAAAGCAGTCACGTATAAAGTGATATTTTTATGCCGATGTGTTTGGTCTTAGGATGTTGTACCGGATTTTTAGTTACTGCAATTGCAGCAGAGTTATCAACAAAAATAGGAGTAGAAGAGAAATTCAAACCATAGTCCCGCATTTGCTGTTGAATCCAAATGATTTGTGAACAGCAACTTGCAGCAGCAACGTATTCGGCTTCACAGGTTGACAATGCAACCGAGGTCTGCTTCTTACACAGCCAGGTCACTAATCTCCTCCCAAAGAATTGACACCCTGCTGATGTAGACTTGTAATTCATCTTGCAGCCAACATAATCCGAGGCACTATACGCCGTGAGCTCAAAGTCATCATCATAAGGATACCACAACCCAAGTGTTAGAGTACCCTTCAGATAACGAAATATCCTTTTGACCCCTATCAGATGGTTGACCTTTGGCTTTGCTTGATATCTTGAACATAGACATGTAGCATACATGATATCAGGTCTTGAGGCAGTGAGGTACATGAGAGATCCAGAGATCCAATCATTCCTCGGTACATGGTGGCATCAACCAGATCACCATTCTCGTCGGGTGCTACCTCATGATTTGTAGCAAGTGGAGTTCCAGCTGCGGAAGCATTTTCCATGTCAAACCGACTGAGAATGTCTCCTACATACTTGGTCTGATGTAGAAAAATCGCTTTTGGTGTCTGATCCACCTGTAACCCAAGAAAGAATTTCATCTCTCCCATGGCACTCATCTCAAATTCAGCCTTCATTACTGCTTCAAACTCTTTACATAACTCTTCGTTCTTTGACCCGAAGATGATATCATCAACATAGATTTGAACAAGTAGCAAATCACCATCTTTCTCTTTGATAAACAGTGTGCAATCAATAACACCTCTGCGAAAGCCGTGTTTCACAAGGTGAGTCGAGAGTTTCTCATACCATGCCCTTGGGGCTTGATGAAGCCCGTATAAAGCCTTGTCGAGTTTGTAAACTCTGTCCCGATGATATGGATCTTCAAATCCCTCGGGTTGACTGACGTACACTGTCTCTCGGATTTCACCATGAAGGAATGCACTCTTCACATCCAATTGATAAACTTTAATCTTCATATACGATGCATAGGAAAGGAAGATGCGGATGGCTTCCATTCTTGCCACGGGTGCAAACACTTCATTGTAATCTATTCCCTCGACTTGTCGAAATCCTTGAACTACAAGTCGAGCCTTGTTCCTGATGATGACGCCTTGGTCATCCTTCTTGCATTTCAAGACCCATTTGGTGCCAATGACTTTAGCACCTTTAGGTCTATCTACCAGAGTCCATACGCCTAACTTCTTGAACTGAAGAAGTTCTTCTTGCATGGCACTCACCCATGCCTCATCATTCAGGGCTTCACTGACATACTTTGGCTCAAACTGAGACACAAAACAACGATATGCACCATCATGAAGATATCCCTTTCCATTACCGAGGCATAATCAGCTGAGTACAGCTGATTTCTGGTCTGACTCCTGACCTCACATCCCCAATGACATTATCCAAAGGATGATAGACATTAGCGTGATCCAAGGGTTATTGGAACAACTACCTCAGAATCCAGATTATGAACATTTGGTTCAGTATCTGAGGTAGTAGGAGTTTGAGGTTCCGAAGACGCAGAGGCATCACTGTTAGATGCTTGTGGACTTGCAGGAATTGGAACCTGTTCCTCCTGATTGTTCTGGTCATTCTCCACAGCTTCATCTTCTGAGGAGGAATCACTTGCTTCGAGTGCTCCCCCTGAGTGGTGAGACGAGTCACCTTGTGATCCAGTTGATGTTGAATCTAGTGACGGTGAGTTTAAAACATCATACAACATTTGGTTGCTAATTCTTCATCAGAAGTGGAGAGAGGTATGTTGAAGGACTTGAAGAATCCATCATAGTCGAAAATACCTTCTCCAGTAGGTGGTGTGGTGTATCTCTGAACATCAACGTTACACCACACTTCTACTAGACCCGTTGAGTTGTTGTAAACTCTCTTGTTCGGTATGTTGTATCCTAGGAAGATACCTTCTTCAGCCTTCTCGCTGAATTTTCCCTCCTGAGTCTTCTTCAGTAGGTGCACGGTGCGCCAAACGGTTCGAGATACTCTAGATTAGGTTTACGTCGTTGTAGTAACTCGTAACATGTCTTGCCATGGCGTTTAACTACCAGAACTCGATTTAACGTGTAACACGCATTTGCCACTGCCTCATTCCAGAATTGGATAGGCAATTTCGAGTCTGCTAGCATTGTCCGTGCTGTCTCTATCAAGCTGCGATTCTTTCTCTCAGCAACGCCATTCATCTGAGGCGTGTAGGCAGAAGTGAACTGGTGCACAATTCCCTTTTCCTTGCAGTAAGCCTCCATCCACTGATTCTTGAACTCGGTTCCGTTGTCTGAGCGTACCTGTCTTACCTTCAGCTTGTAGAGAGACTCCAGTGTAGTTACTAATCCTTGAAAGACTCAAATGTTTCTGATTTGGATTTCAAGAAACATTACCCAAGAGAATCTTGAGTAGTCATCAGTAACCACATAGCAGTACAAGTCGCCTGCAATGCTTTTTGTACTGACTGGACCAAACAGATCCATGTGAAGAAGTTCAAGAGGAAGCTCGATGGAATGAACTTTCTTTTCCTTATAGACTTCTTCGTCTGTTTGCCTTTCTTGCACGCCACACAGAAATCCGAAGTTGGAAGTTTTTGACGTTGACTCCTCTCACTAGATCATTCTGGATCAAGTGATTCATCTTCGAGGATTTATGTGTCCCATTCTCCGATCCAGGAGATGGAATCTTTCTCAGTCTGGTTGAAAGAAGCACTAACTTCATGATCCGTTGTGGAGGCCGTTGAAAAGGTCCAGACATAAAGATCTTTATATCTTGAAGCTGTCATCAAGACTTGGTCCTCCGGAATCACATAGTCCTTTCTCAGGACATAGCACTTCTTGTTGTTGAATATAACCTTTAATCATTTGTCACATATTTGGGATACAGAAAGTAAGTTGTTTTGAAGTTGTTGAACGTAGTTTACTTTATCAAACTTCACTTTCGGATTTCCCACTTCTCATTGAGCTGTGATATACCCTCCTTTGTTACCCGCAAATGAAACATGGCCTCCTTTTATTTGTTTGACGTTTGATAAGAGTACCTTGTTCCCCGTCATGTGCCTGGATGCTCCGCTATCGACAATCCACGTGTTGGTCTCAGCACTGTAGCGAACACCCTGCACATTCAATTGAAAACATTAGTTAAGGTTAGGAACCCAAGCCTTTACTGGCTTGGGTTTCCCTGAGGAGGTATCATACATCATGAATTCAACCCATTGACCTTTAGATGGTGAGGGAAGCTCAGGTGTCTTCTTGTCCTCATTATCAGACACTGAGGTTGGCTTTTCTTTCCATAAGCCAGATTTGTGTAAGGCCTGTTTGTGATAAACAAACGACTGGCTAATGAGTTGAACTTTAGGTTCACTAGCTCTTCTAGGTGGAGTCAATGAGCTCCTCTTAGAAGACCTAGATTTTGATTCCTGAAGTTCAACTTTCTTCCTAGGTGTTTGATAGTAAGGACAGTAAGAAGAAATGTGTCCACACTCTCCACATTTGTAGCATGATCTGCTATCAACTTTATGATTGAACTGTCTTTGTGGAGACGTGTGTGACACCCAAGTGACATTGTTCTGTTTGGGTTTTGACTCTACTTCTTTTGATGTTTTATCTTGTTTAACAAATTTCATTGTTTTAACATTCTTAACATCCTTTCCATTTTGTTTATCTGGACTTTGACAAGAAGCATGTGATTGGTTAACATTAATAGTCTTTTTAGGTTCAGATTTGACTTTGTTTGACCCAGACTTTATATTAACCTTTTCAAACTCTTTTTCCATATTAACACAAGGCATTTTACCTTTTGCCTTGAAGTGGCCTCCTTTTGTTTAGTTCCAGATTCATTTGATGTACATGAGGAATCTGGATCACTTACAAGAGGAGTAGACACCACATGATCCTTGATTGGATTGTTATTTATTGGTTTACTCTTAGTGTTCATCAAGGTCTCAGGTGGTGGAGGAACCATTTTATATTCCAAACCCTCCCCATTGTTACGCTCTCTCACTAAGTGTTGGACAATATGAGATGAACTTGTCCAACTATGCAGTTTTTGCTTTAATGAATTGACTTCTACTTCTAAAACTGCTTTTTGTTTCTTAGTGTCTACTAGGGAGTTAAGATAGTACCTAATGTCATTAGCTTGGTTAAAGTCTACTACTTCTGTTTCCCTAAGCTGTTTATTCAATAGGTCTATCTTTTCTTTGTAACTATGCTCATTTTGTTTAAAACTCTGTTTGCCTCAGTGCACAGTTGCAAATCATTTACTAAGCTATCATTATGATCTAATAACCTAGAAAATTTCAAGTCAATGCTTTCGCTAAATTTATTACAATCAAAACAAGCATGATTATTGAAAAGTTGGTCAGTAGTACTTACCTGAGAAGGTTCTGATGAATCAGCCATCAAAGCAGAGTCTGGTGTTTCTAGTTCTGGGATTCTGACGTTGTGTAGTAGTTGTCCCTTCTTTAGGTATGTGGTTGACCTCAGTTGCAGTCTCTTCAATGTTTGACATCGCAAGTTCCACTGCATATCTCCTTCAATAGCTGAATAATCATCTAAGTCCTCCACACTAGCAATGTTGGATTTCTCCGGAGAGGACAAACCGAAAGCTCCAGTCCTGTCCCTCATCATAATGAGCAGTCAAGGCTTTAGGATCCTTGCTTGATGAAGTAGGACTGCTAGTTGGCTTATCTTGACGAGTGAAGGACGATAATGGATTCCTGTTTCTAGTTTTCTTGGGCTTCACACACTTTCATTTGAAGTGCCCCTTTTCTTCACAGTTGAAGCAGGTCACCTTGCTCTTGTCAAAAACAAAGGTAGTGTCCTTAGTAACAACCAAGTTTTGTCTAGGTCTTCTTGAGAAACTTCTTAGCTCTCCGGACAGCACTTGCTAAGGCCCACATTATATCCATCATTTCCAGCTCTGTCTCATGTACCTGCTCGTAGTCCTCGTCTGCCAGATGACAGTTTCCAATTTTCCCACAACTAGTCCATCATAGGAGTGGACTACAGCTGCTAAGAGATCCATGTGCTCTCTTGCTACTTCTACTGTCACATTACCAAGATTCTCGGTCTTCAGTCTTGTAGCATTGCTTCAGATGCAATGTATTGGGTACTAGACGACCCTGACGTTTCGGACCCTGAAGTAGAGGCTTGTGAAGGACCAGCTGAGCTTGACACAAAAGCTGTCTAAAGTGGTGCTCCAGACGTTTTGGCTTGTGGAGTAGCGTTGTATAGTGCTGGATTCTGAGTATAAGAAGACTTTTGAGCTCTGTACTTCATCCTTAATGCTTCCTCTCTCAGCTTCAGAATGAAATCATTTATGTCCAACTTCGCTAGCATACCATTCTGTCTGAGATTTGAGACAAAAGAAGCCCATTTCTCTGGCAACCCATATGCAAAGTTTGACACTTTATCCTCCATGGTTGTTGTAACTCCATGAGTGTGCAGCTCACTCATCAAGTGGTAGAACCTATCAATGACGTCATCCAAACTCTCATTACCCATTGATGAGAAGTTGTCGAACTCCATCTTCAACTCTTTAGCCTTTATAGCTTTTAATGACGCATTCCCATCATACCGTTTCTCCAGCTCATCCCATAACTTCTTTGCTTGCATGTTCGCAGAAAATTGATGGAAAATGTCCTTAGGAATTGACTGAGTAAGCAAAGCATAAACTCTCTTTTCTGCATTGTACTTGACTTTTTGTCCATCAGTCATGCCACCTAGTGTAAGTTTGACTCCATCAGCACCTACTGGCATACTATACCCCGTCTCAATTGCTTCCCACATATTGGGATCTACTCCATTTAAGTAGATCTTGAAACGTTGCTTCCAGTGTGGGAATTCATCTAAAGTGATTAGCTTAGGGGGTTTGTAGTGATTCCCTACTTCACTCTCCAGTAGCAGTAAATTCTGAATACGTGAGTCTTTCCCTGCTGTGAATGCTGAGTACTGGTCTTCCATTGTGATTAACTTTACTCTTTGGAACAAAACTGTTTCACTTGTGGGAATGGAGCTGTGCGATTGGGCTATTCGTGCGATTGAACAGTGCGAATGGTTCAATCGTGCGGCTGAACTTATGCGAATGGTTCAGTCGGGCGAATGAACTGATGCGGTTGAACAATGCGAATAGACTGCTTAGCCGTACGAATGGAGGTACGAATGAGTCCAATACTGCGTATGAGGGATGCGAATTTGTCCAGTCGTGCGATTAAGTCAATCGTGCAACTGAAGCTGCTGGATTTCGAAAATTTCTAGGTTTAAGGTGTTTTGGCCGTAAAAACCCGAATTTTCACTAACCCTAATT
The DNA here is from genome assembly GCA_025215565.1 of Flaveria ramosissima. Classification (NCBI taxonomy): domain Eukaryota; kingdom Viridiplantae; phylum Streptophyta; class Magnoliopsida; order Asterales; family Asteraceae; genus Flaveria; species Flaveria ramosissima. The sequence continues at coordinate 30,573,946 of CM046033.1, forward strand.
GCCGTATGCCGGAAAAACCAAACTTTATGAGCAGGAGACGTCTAAGACACCGTTTGACACGAAAAGATTGCGTTTTTAGTGAAAAACACAATTTTTGTATCAAAAACGATTGAATCACACGTAATCAAGAGCCAAAGCTCTGATACCACTTGTTAGGATCGTGTATTGAACGAAATACTAACTGATTAACGTGTATACCGAATCAAATAGTGCGGAATCCTATTTGATTGGCGATCCAATAAGTGAGAACGCATGTCGAATCAATTATGGATTGAATCTAAACGTTAAGAACGATATGGAATCGATTTAGTGCGATCTGTGAACTTGGAACAGGTTCTTAGAGGTCTCTGGACAGCTAGGGTAAGACTGGAGTCGAAGTGATATGAATTGTTCCGTTTTTCCACAAATTAGGTGGTATTTATAGGTTAGGGTTGCTCATTCGGGCGACTGAACCATTAGTATGGTTCAGTCGTGCGATTGAGCCATGTGGTTGATCCATTCGCATGACTGAATGTTCAGTCGTGCGACTGAGCCAATCTCATGTTACAATCATACGACTGATCCAGTCTCCTGGTTCAGTCGTGCGACTGAGTCATTCGCATGAAGTTGTTCATGCGTATGGTCCACTCGCATAGGCCATTCGCATGAGAACTTCATATTACTAAGTTTGAATGTATTTATTAATCATTACATTATCAAGATTCATTCAAACAACCACAAACCTATATAATCAAGTCAATATGCGTTTTCATTAATGAAACATTAAACGTTATAAACACAACCACACATTTACATTTCATTAAGTACCCAACTATTACATAAGTGTAAGACATTAAAGACATATTACATTCAGTTCAAAAACTAGGGACACATGTACCTACAGCTTCTTCATCTGATCCATTTCGTTAACGGGTAGGACATGAGCAGACTTAGTCAATCGGTCAACAATTACCCAAATAGTGTCGTGACCAGTAGATGTTTGGGGTAACTTCGTGAAAAAGTCCATTGCTATCCGTTCCTATTTCCACCGAGGAATTTATGGGTTGATGAAGAAGTCCCGATGGCTTTTGATATTCCGCCTTCACTCTAGAACAGGTCGAACATTTGCCCACATACGGTTGCTATTTCACCCTTCATATTGGGCCAACAATAATCTTTGTTGGTCCATTTGATCGGTTTGCAGTACAAATGATATGCTGAATCGTTCAATATCAGAAACAATAAAGAGATAACAAAGATGAAGAAGACTAAGAACAACCACAATGTCAACAAATATGAACAATAATGATCAATACAATCAACATAAACAAAGCTCAAATGTATTTCAGTGAATAAACAGCTTACAAAGGTCTCTTGCAACAATGATAATCGATTAGGGTTTTTGCAAGGATACCCAACAATGAACAAGATCAAAACTATATATAAAAGTCCTAGTTTCGCAAACAGTTTCACTGGCAGGGAAACTGTTCTGCCGAAACTATAGTTTCGCCCGGCAGAAACAACAGTTTCGCCGGGTGAACTAAACAGCTGACTATGAGCGAAACTACAGTTTCGCTCATAGTTTCGCTGGACTACAAAACTAACAAAATGAACAACATTCAAAAGTAATATAAACATAATCTAATCTAAGGTGAGTCCAACCTATACATGATCTTCAATACTCCCCCTAGGTTGGATCTCACCGTCTTCACTTGTCTTGATTTTTCTAGTCGCCTCCAGTCTCTCCCACTACATCTGATGTATCTTTATCTGCCCTGCAGCATCTTCCTCTGGGGCTTTAGGCATAGATTCTCCTTGGTCAGCTTCTATCTCCCCCGCTCCCTCTCATATATCTTCATCAGCTCCTGTAGCACCTTCCTTGAGAGCTTCAGCAACTGATTCACTCTGGTCACCTCCTGCTTTATTAGCTCTCTCGGGACGAGCACTAGCTTGCTCAAATTGTCTTGATAAGTCCCTCACATCCATATCCAGCTCATCCTGTGCTCTCCCCTTCTCAGCTAGCTCCTTCACCTCTGTCCTCACACCTCTTACTTTATTAGCCACAGTCACAAACAGACTGGCTTCTTTTCTTGTCTCCTCCCCTGCCCCTTCTTTAATGTGATTTTCACAAAGAACTAGCAAGTCTTCATCAAAAAATCCAAACAACTCCATCGGATCAAACAATTTGTACTCACCCCCGTTCTTCACCCTGATCACAGCCTCCCCCGTGTTGTTATCATAGAACCACTTCTTAAAGTTTTGTAATTGCTGGGGGAGGGGATCTGACAATCTAACCTGGTTCACCGTCTTTGGGGGTTTCACCCTCTGCACAATCTTTCCTTTGCCCGTTTCCCAATCTTTAGCAACATAGGTTAGGGGTCTCTCATCAACCTTATAATATTCGGGTTCAGAGTCATAGTCAACCTACTGCTCATCATCTTCCTCTTCATCAACCAATCCCTTCTCAACAGTCTTTTCAACATTTTTAACCGGATTCTCTCTCACCACCTCTTCACCAACCAAATATTTCTCAAAATCAAATTGCATGTTCACAAAACCAGCCTCAAATATCTCTTCAACATTCTTCACATTCTCAGTCTCCTGCCTCACACCAAAACCTCCTGCTTGCCGCTGCACCATATTTGCCCTCTCCTCCCCGGGAAGATGTACCCACATTTAGAAATGAGTACTTGGAAGTATCAGCCAAATCATCTAACTCAGGTTGAGTTAGCTGATTGGTAGGTCGGCTGCAGCCTTCAGATCATTCACCTCCTCAAGCAATCTCCTAATCAATTTCTGCTGATCAACCATCATCCTAGTCATCCCTTCTATCAGCTCATCCTTCTGCTTTTCCCTCAACTTTTGATTGGTAAGCTTGGTCTTGATCATGCTCAACTCGTTAGCCGGAGATGCATTGAGGTTTCTTATCACATCCTCATCCGAACCAGCTCTCTCTTCCCTCCTCGAGGACTCAGTGAAAAAATTGATGTCTGTGTTTAGTCCTTCTCTCAGCTTCTCCCTCATCAGCTTTTTTTTAGACCTCTTCTCTTTCTCAACCCTTGCCTCCTCAGCCATCTCATGAACTTCATCCTAAAATCATAATCCTTTTCTTTCACGTATCTCTTCCTATTCTTAAAAGCATCAGTCTGTTTCACCCTCGTCTCTTCAGCCATTTTCTCCTCTAACTCATTGACCCTCTTGATATAATTCCATCGCTCCTGAGGGTACATGTTTTCCCAAAGATGAGTAATCTTCCCACTGAAGTCATGTCGAATAGCACAGCAGTCAGCAAAGATACGGGTGTTCATCTGTACTAATCTCTTGACCTCCCCATGTCTGGGAATGTTGGGAATGAGATCATCTATAATCATCTGAAGGAATCGAGGGTACATAAGCCACTTGTCCTTCTTCAGTGCCATAACATTTTCAGCCATACAATCAAAAATCAAACGAGCAATGTTGGCCTTCCTTCCTCTGCAACAAATCACCATAGCTTTAGCCCAGTCTAGATTTAGTCCGTCTGATCCACCTTTTCGGTGATCTAAGCACATGATAAACACGTGGGCTATATATATCCACTCCTTGGAGAGAAAGGACTTTTTGATTTCCTTTCTCGTACCAAAAGGAGGTCCCTCATATCCCATAGACCTGAATGCATCAAACACCTCCTGATCAGCTAATGTAACCTCTTCTCCAGTATCTTCATCTAGTCTAAACACCCTCGAAATAACCTCTGTAGTAATAGTCAGCTCATTCTCCATCACCCTAGCCACAATCCTCTAAGAATTGGCTCTCGTGTCATACTCAGCCGTCCGCCAAAAATCTCTGATGTGTAAGTCATATATAGTAGTGGAATGTGAGATCGCGTAGGCGATTGGAGATCTCTGCAACCAGCGTATGCAGTCTCTAAAACCAGCAGCTTTCGGATGAGTGTCGTCCAAAATGGCAGTAATGTTATTCCTTTCATCAAACTTTAAATTAGCCATTTAATCTGAAAAGCAGATAAAACGCATTAGAATGGTATATTAAAAATTAATATTAAAGAAAAATAATTAAAAGAATAAAATTAAACAAAAAACAAATTAATTTCGCTAGCCGAAATTATAGTTTCACAGGATGAAATATTAGTTTCGGCAGGCGAAAAAGTAATTTCGGTAACAACTATTTATTAGTTTTTCGGCAAAACAGTGTAGTAGATTCGACTGTTTCGGCGCAGCGAAACTGAAGTTTGTTCTGCGAAACTGTTAAGTTCGCTCGGACAGCATGACTACACAGTTTCGCTGAAAAACCATAAACTTTCGTTCAGTTTCGCTGGACTATCGGTACTTTCGCAGTAAGAACTGCGAAGGTACCGAAGAGTCTCAATCAAATAACCACACAATGTTGCCATAAAACCTAGATTAATCTACTGTCCTGAGTTCAAACTCACTTGCGAAGATAAATCAACGGTCAATCAAGAATCAAAAGAACAGGAACTTAGAATCGCATGAAATTGCTACGGAACAACCCTAAAACGTCTAAACCCTCGAACGTGCGAAAATGAGAAAACAATTTCGCAAATTGAGTTATATAGCACATAGTTTTGCAGGCAGCGAAACTAAAGTTTCGCCTTGCGAAGCTACAATTTCGCCCAGCGAAACTGACCTTGCAATGCGCGAAAAAACCGGCGAAGCTACAATTTCGCCGTGCGAAACTAACAACGAAAGTATAGTTTTGCTGGAAACTTAAAAATTAAGAAATTTTAATTTTGTTTCCCTTTCTTTAAAATAAGATAAAATAAAAGTAAAATTATTTAAAAAAAAGTTAAAACAAAGTAAACAAAATAAAAGAAATCAAAAGAAATTTGCCCCACAAGACCTCACCATTCTTCACGAATAATTTTAAAACAGAATCAAACAGTATAAAAGGATATGAACGAGAAGCTGAAAAGATTTTCTGGAGAGTCAAAGTTTGGCGGGATTGCTGATATACTCGTCCTTTTAAGTCCATGCCTTCTTCATTTCAACAAATGCACCGCAGCTACTGTTATCATGTTTTGGTTCTTTTTAAAGAAAACATTGAATGACCCAGTCCCCACAGACATTTGGCAAAGAAACTTATTATGTTCTCATGATGTACTTAACAAATAAACATGCTCTGCATGACTCTTACTCTCAGAAGCAACATAGGTCTTATTTCAAAAGATACAATGCTCTTATAGACATCAAATGATGTGAGCTCCAGGTCTATACTTACGTATAATAGAGGAGTTGATCAATTGAGTTTTACAGATGAGAGCTTCAGATCTATACTTACGTATAACAAAGAAGATCATCATATTGTGCCGATGAGAGCTCCAGGTCAGTACTATCGTACAACAGAGGAGATCATCACTCCAGGTCAATGTTCACACATAGCAGAGGAGATAAGCACCAAATAGAATACAACAGGGAGTATCTTAGATACAAGATGAGAAAACATATAGCTTTTGAGATAGGATGGAAGATTTAGACGCAAAGATGATAAGAATAACTCAAAACAGTGATATCACGTTCTCAACCCTTTTTGAATAAGGACTTGAAACTTATGAAGGCCAAAATTGTCAAGGGGATTAACTAAGTCATCAAGTTTCTTGCTCTATTAAATAAGCTACAAGATTACTCTTTACTTTGCTTTCTGGTTGCACCTATCAAGCATATCCCACACAATACTGTTAACCTCCTTTACATCATCCGGGCTTCTCATTTTATTCTGCAAAGGAAAACAAGAAGAACATTTAATATATATTCTCCCCCGAAATTTCTACGAATAGCAAGATGTAGAAATTTCTTATTTGACTATAAGTCACTATCATTCATTTTTATTATTTTTTTATTTTTTTATATTTTATTTTATTTTTTATTTTTATTATTTTTTTATATATTATATATTTTTTATGTGAATAATGATGAAGAACAATGGAGCGGCCAGAATGAAAAGAAAAGAAGGAAAATAAAGAGAGAAGTATAAACAATATGTACATAACATAGTTTGAAGGAAAATGGGTTTTAAAAGGATATTAAACCTAACATAGAGATCAATTCATAAAAATGAGATTTATCAAATGTTTTTGTGAAAAGATTTGCTTTTTGATTTTTAGTGTCAATGGGAATAATATCAATAAAACCCTTTTCCTGAGCATCACGAATCACATGAATCCGTGTCTCGATGTGCTTGGTTCGGAAATGATGAATAGGATTCTTTGCAATGCCAATAGCTGCTTCGGCACAGACTAGTGGTGTATGGAGAAAGTTGATCCCATAGTCAATCATTTGGTGCTATATCCAGAGCACTTGTGAACAACAGCTGGAGGCAGCAATGTATTCTGCTTCTCCTCTAGAGAGAGAAACAGTGGTCTGTTTCTTGCTTTGCCATGAGACCAGACTACCACTGTTTCTTGCTTTGCCATGAGACCAGACAATTTCATAAGTATTGACAGCCTCTAGTAACCGACTTTCTGTTTAACCTGTAGCCATTTGAATCACTATCAGAATAGGCATGTAAGTCAAAATTCCCACCATAAGGATACCAAAGCCCTAAACGAGAAGAGCCTTTAAGATAACGAAAGATTCATTTTACAACCTTTTCATGAGACTCTTTCGGTGCAGATTGATATCGAGCACAATATCCTACAACAAAGGTGATGCGGGACGACTTGCTGTAAGATACATAAGGGAACTGATCATGGATCTGAAGAGATGAGGATCAACAGGTTTCCCGTTCTCGTCAGGAGTGAGGCATGTTTGAGCAGTAAATGGAGTCATTTAAGGAGAAGCGTCATCCATCTTGAATTTCTTCAAAATTTCTTTAATATACTTCTCATGATGAATGAGAATTCCCTCTGGCTTTTGTTCAACCTGTAGCCCAAGGAAAAAGCACATCTCCCCCATCATGCTCATTTCAAAACGACCGCGCATGACTTCCTCAAACTTCCGACATAACTTCAGATTGGTGGAGCCAAAAATAATATCATCGACATAGACTTGTACAATCAGCATCTCACCATCCACTTCCTTCTTGAATAATGTCATATCGATGGTGCCACGAGAAAAGCCATTGCTTAAGAGATACTGTGTTAAAGTCTCGTACCAGATCCGAGGTGCCTGATGAAGACCATAAAGGGACTTATCAAGTTTGTAAACTTTGTCAGGAAAGTCGGGATCCTCAAAACCTGGTGGTTGACACACATATATCTTCTCGTCAATGTCTCCATAAAGGAATGCACATTTGACATCCATCTGATAGACTTTGAACTGCTTGTGGGCGGCATGAGCTAGAAAGATTCTGATGGCTTCAAGACGGGTGACAGGAGCAAAGACTTCCATGTAGTCTATCCCTTCTTCTTGAGCAAAGCCCTAGACCACCAATCTGGACTTGTTTCTTACCATAATTCCACGGTCATCGGGTTTGTTCTTGAACACCCATTCTGTGCCAATTGGGCATTTGTTTGGTGGAAGATCAACCAGGGTCCACACTTTGAGTTTCCTAAACTGTTGCAGCTCTAAATGCATCGATTCAACCCAACAAGGGTCCTGAAGAGCTGCATGAAAATTTTTGTGGACAATATAGACATACGTTAATCAAACCAGATTGACTCCGCGTCCAAACTCCATCGGTGATAGATCCAATGATGTTATCCTGGGGATGATCTTTCAATGTTTTGAAATCAGTGGGAATGGGTAAGGTATTTGAAGACGGTTGGCTGAGGGGTTGTTGATGGGTAGATGAAGGTGATGAAGATGGTAAGGTAGAGTCAATTGGAGAGATGGGTGGTATCGGCTGAGAAGAGGTAGATGTAGGTGATGAGGGAAGGGATGCAGAAACAGGTGTAGGTGGAAAATCAAATGATGATGAAGAAGATGCAATATCAACTGATGTAGCATCGTTTGCAGATGTGGTGGGAGGGGCTTGAGTAATGACAGGTAATGGAGCTGGAGGAATGATGTTTGTATGAACATTGAAGATAGACGCATCATCATCAAAAAATGGAAGATTAAAAGAGTTAAACACTGTATCGGAGTCAAAGAGGCATGCTGGTTCTGATCGATCATCGAAGGAATTAGATTCCTGCCAATCAACATAGAATGACTCTTGAATAATACGTGTTCTCTTGTTATATACCCGATAAGCTTTTTGAGAAGAAGAATAGCCGACGAAGTAACATTCATTAGACACGAAACCAAATTTCGTCTTCTGCGCCTGAGTATTCAATAAAGTGCACGAGCAGCCAAATGGTCGAAAGAAGTAAATTAAAGGCTTTCTCTTATGAAACAGTTCATAAGAAGTCTTCATTTTGTCCAGGACTATCAACACCCTGTTCAGAACGTATGAATCACAATTCACCGCCTCAGCCCAAAAGATGATGGGTAAGGAGGATTCAATCAACATTGTACGAGCAAGTTCAATGAGGGTGCGGTTCTTTCGTTCAGCCACACCATTCTGCTGAGGGGTCTTCGCAGCACTTAATTGTCTTAAAATTCCCTTAGCAACACAGAACGAATCAACTTCTGCAACCTTCCTCTTGCTTATTGTCTCGATTGAAAGAATTAACTTCTGCAACTCAGCAGTCTCTCCTTTGTGGGCAAGAAATCTTACCCAGGAGTACCTGGAAAAATCATCTGTTATCACAAGACAGAAAGATTTTTTAGCAACACTGATTGGGTCAAACAAATCAGTATGTAACAACTCGAGGGGATTAGATATGCTATTTTCAAGTTTTGGCTTATGTGGTTTCTTATGTTGTTTGCCCTTGGCACATGCCATACGTTTTTTAACCACAGAGAAATCTTGTAAAGGTAGTCCCTTAACGAGATTGTTTTTAACTAATTTAATTATATTTTTGAAATTAACATGGCCCAATCTGCGATGCCATAGGAAAGACTCAGAAGTGAAAGCTTTGGACAAAAGACAGGTGACGGTGGACGTTGACTCCCTTGAACCCATGTCAAGAAGATATGTGTCATTCTTTCTTGGAGCTCGCATTAGTACCATCTCATCTGGAATATCAATATCAGATTTCAAAAAGAGACATTCATTGGAATTGAACAAGACCGGAATGTCTTTATCACAAATCTGAGAGACACTCAACAGATTAAATGCAAGTTCAGGTACATAGTTGATGCAGAACCCTCAACACAACAACACAATGTGGAGAGTTGCTTAGAACACTTAACAGATCAAATAGGGATCTGGTTAACTTTAAGTGAAAGATGCTAAGAACACAAGTAGGAATGAGACAGAACAAGATAGCAAACAACACAAGTATTTGGTTTTCAAGAATGCTGTATATTGCTTCTCAAGTTCTATTACAAAATGTTACAAAGCTTACAATGGAAAGTTACAAGTACTTGAGATACTTTATACTACATCCTACAGCCGGCCATACTTTGAAAGCCAGCTGGATACATAAGACTAGACAACAAAATCAAATGTAGAGTCAAAAGGCAGATTCGCCTTTTGACTAGTGACTATGACATGCCATAGCTCACATCCTAATATATTACAAAAAGGATAAAAGTACATAAAGTAGAAAGCACAGACTCAAGATCTTAATGTACAGTTATCAAAACCATGGACCTTTTCACCAACTCATGTAAGTTGGTGACTAAACAGAGTGGCAGCGGAAAGGTGGTCCAGCTTTATGGTAAAGTACATCAGATAAAATCATGTCTCTAAAAGTCTTCGGAAGAAATCTGTCTTAAATATTTGGCTTCGGAAGACTTTGTCTTTGAAGCTTCGGAAGACTTCACTTTTGGCTTCGAGAGATGTTTGGTCTTGGCTTTGGATGATTTTACACTTAGAATATTTCTAGTGCAAGGTGTAAAACTTCCGAAGCATTTCTACTTATGTTCTTCAGTGCATGCATGCAGAGAGACTTTGGATGTTTTGGCTGCATCAGACTTCTAGGAATCCTTACAAACTCCCCCCTAGGCTGATGCTACCAAAACATTTGAAGATCTTCAACTGTTGATAGTCCTCATAATGATGATGACCATGCCCTTCTTCATTAGATGGTCAGGATCACTCAGACTCTCATAGTATCTTCTCATCTCAAAAAGATCATGCAGAGGTAAGTTGAATAAGTATTGCCATGTGTAGACATCTTCACCACCTTTATCTCTGATCACATGCCATCTCTCTAGATTAGTTGTGAAGGTCCAAGATAAAATGGGTCTCTCAGCTACAAGAGGAGCCACTTGGATTGGAGTTGATTGAGCTGCCTCTTCATGCACTTCCTTAGGTTGATCTGACTCAGCCTGAGGTGTAGAGGTGGATGATTCAGGCTTCTTCTTCTTGTTTGACTTTAGTTTGGAAGTGTCAGGACTGTGTACGCACGGAATACTAACAGATAATGCGTGAAACCAGATCAAATAGTGCGGAATCCTATTTGATTGGCAATCCAATAAGTGAGAACGCAATCCCGATCAATCTAACGATTAAAGAAACGTTAAGAACAAGTAGAAAATGATTAGATGCGAACTATGAACTTGGAATAGGCTTTCTGGACGCTCTGGACGGCTAGGTTATGAGTATGTGTCAAAATTTACGTTTTCCACGAATTAAGTGGTATTTATAGGTTTGCAGTCTTCATTCGTGCGACTCAACCATTAGCATGGTTCAGTCGTGCGACTGACCCATGCGACAGATTTATATGCATGACTGAAAGTTCAGTCGTGCGACTGAGTCAATCTTATGTCTCACTCGTACGACTGATCTAGTCGTCTGGTTCAGTCGTGCGACTAGGTCATTAGCATGATGTATTCATGCGTATGGTCCATAAGTATGCTCCATTAGCATGAATCATCATATAACAACTTCAAACCCATATAATAAGTTTATATATATGAATCAGATATAAGTAAACATCAAAGCACAAATCATATATTATTACATTGTTTCATTACACATATGTAAGCGATGACAGACTTTTACATTAAGCACATAAACTAGGGACATATGTATCAACAAACTCCCCTTTGGACCTAGTTTACTCTAACGTCTGACATTCTTCATATGCTCTTCAAACCTCTTGTACTTCTCCTCTATTGTGACTCATGGGTGTATTTCATACGCAAAGCAGAGCCGTATCACATTCTGGAATTGTAGAGCTTGTACAATATCCTGCGCGTCATAGAACAGTGGCCACTTGTATTTAGAACTATGGAGTGTAGACATCTTCAGCTGACAAGTTGGTAAGCCACATTGGGTCAAATACCCTGATAGTTTCCATTTTACCCTCTCTGCTTAGAACTATGACCGCTTCACCCGTCCTCCAGTCATAATACCACCATTTGAAATGTGGAGTGAAGTCCTGAGGCATTTCCCGTAAGGGAATCTTCGACATCGTGCGTGGGGGACTGCACTTCAACACTACTTTAGGCTTTCCGGATATGGGAACCACCTCAGACTTGCGAATAAACCTCTTCGGTTGTTGAGGTCTGAAGTTTACCCACCTGGTGTGCTATTCCTTCTTTAATGCAGCTTCAAACCTACCTGACATCTTTCTGGGATTAGCATACAGCAGATTTAAGCGTGCTAGTCGGTTGAGCTCAAAGCCTGGTAAAGTCTTCAGATCATGAGGATATCTGAAGTACTCTATTCCTTTCTCCCTTTTTACAGCATAAACGTGTAAGTCCTCAAAATACGCCCACGCTATATATTGCCAGACACCTTCTGATGTTTCTTGACTTTCTAGAGTTTGGTGTAGGCATTTTGCTTTGGAGCTGTGCGCTGGGCTCTTATTTCAGAAAAACAAGCTGCCCATTCAGCCTTCTTTATATCAACATCTGCATTTGAGGCTTGGGCTTGGTTTTCATCCTTATCTTTTTTCTTTCTCCATTTCATCCAGTTTTTCAAATGTAGCACTACCGAGAGTGTCACCCAAGTTGGGGATCACATTTCCCTCTTGGTCAGTGTACTCTGCATAGTGGTCAGACGTGACATCCTCTATCTATAATTCATCAACATCATTCAGCTCATCATCACTCATAACATCGACCTTTGGAACGTCTTTGACGAGCTCATCAGGATTCAATCTGAACATCTCAGCAAGTTGTTCATCGGTTAGATCGTGAATAATTTCTCCTTCTTCAGGAGTGTAGCTCACTAACCTTCTCACAATCCCTTGCAAATCAAGAATCATTGTGAATTGAGACTTGATTTGCTGAAGGGGAGCAATATCATATTCATCTTGATGTGATGTTTTATCTGCTTGATTTAAACATTTAACACATCAATCGTTAGTATTTAATCAAGACATTTAAGCATAGATAAACATAAATAACCATAAATTACATTCGAATCAAGTACAAAAGTTTATAAATACAAAACATCTAATCTTTACTTTTATCTTGATCGGTCAATTCTTCAACTAGAGGAGCTGAGGATGAGTCTCCTTGATCATGAGTTCTTTTATAGCGCCTCTCCTGAGCCTGGGTAGAAGCTGATACAGCAGCATCACTTTCTTTGTCATCATCTTCTCCTCTCTTCTTTCCACTCAGTCCATCATCATCACCCTCATCTTCTTCACCAGAATCATCATCATCATCATCATCATCATCATCATCATCATCATCATCATCATCATCATCATCATCACCTTCCTTGATCATTAAAGGCTCATCTTGGGACCCTTTCAGCCTGAGCATGATCTTCTTGTTCTTTGCCTCCAAATCCTCAATCCTCTTAACAGAATGAGCATTCTGCTCCCTGAGCTGTGTAATCTGCTCAGCCTAAGTAGCATTTAGCTCCATAAGCTGGTTGAGCTGTGCTCATCGGTGGCCAGCAGCTTTAGCACCATCTGGTTGAGGTTGGCTAGTTGTTCCTCTACCCCGCTGGAGGGCAGAGTGGATCCATGGCTCAGTGGGACTTGAGCAGATGTCCCGGCTCGTTGGGTGGTGGTAGTGGTGGTGGATGTGGTGAATATGGGGGGTGGAATAGGAGTGGACGGTGAAGGGGTGGCTGTAGTGGTGGTGGTAGGAGGTGTGGTAGTGGTGGTGGGAGGTATGGTAGTGGTGGTAGGAGGTGTGGTAGTGGTGGTGGTAGCTATGGTAGAGGTGGTGGATGTGGTGGTAATAAGGATAATCCTCATCCTCTTGCTCTTCATTCCATAGGGCTAAGCCATTCTCTTCTTCCTTGAGCCTTTGGAAGAGGGGTCTCCCCCTGAGCTGATAGGATGGTCAGGGATGTATGATGGATCAGTATTAATATTAGCAACATTCGTGGACCCACCTTGGCGTCCACAAACCGCCACAATCCCTCCCTCCGTTGCAACAACCTTACTGCCCACCGTCCTTACCAGCGGCTCCTCATCTGACTCTTCCTCCCCATCAGGCAGGAAGTCTTGATGGAACGCAGCCCTCTCAGTTCCACCCTGTGTGGATGGTGGAGATGGAATATAAGTGGTAATGGCCCTAGATGGAGTGGGGCCAGTATCTCCACCATCTTCACTGTCATCGTCATCGTTGTCGTCGGTGGGAAAAACTATAGGCTCAGTATCCGAGTCATTGTCATCGTGACACCACTTTTTGCGAGCGGGCGCCATGTAGTCCTTCCGGGCCAGATGCCCAAACAATCTCCTCACCGGGGGCTTCACCTGCTTGCCCCGCTACACTTTCATCCTACCAAGAGGGGTATCATCCATAGCATCAAGAATGACCACATCATCTCTCTCCTTTGGCAGCATAGGAAGCTTCTGATCAATAATCATCTGTAGAAAACGTGGGTACATACAGAAGCCTTCCTTGCCTTTGGCCTCTATATTCTCTACCATGTACGTGAAGATCATACGAGAGAAACTGAACAGATGGTTCAGTACCAGAGCTACGTAAGCATTCTGGATTTGATAAGATATCTCATCAAAACCACCTTTCCGTGAGGCTATGCACTTGAGGAGCACATGGGCCAAGTACTTGAACTGGGGGCACAAGATGCTCTTGTTGAGCACACCTGCATTAATGTCCCCAGCGTACTTGATCCGAAGAAAACATCCCCGAACCGTCAGGGGATGCAGCCTGGTTGGGCAGTCACCATCTTCGCCCAACTCTAAAACCCTCCTCAGATCATCCTCGCTGATGTCAATCTCCTGACCAAAAATAGAACTCCGAATGTGATGAGGCTCAGTGGACCTGTCTACTACAACACTTTCCCAGAAAGCCTGCTGAATCGATCTATAAGGTGTGCACGGTGTAGAGATTGCCTTGAAGATCCTCGATCTCCGTAAAAAGGCAATAATCCCCGCGAACTCAGAAGCGTTCCGGGATGTGACGTCAAGATGAGCACAGAGGTTGTGCTTCGTGCTCATGGTCCATCTGCTAGCCATGTTTCTGTAAAACAAGATACATAAACGTTAGAATTTGTGTAAGTGATTGACATTGAATTTTAATGAAATTGAATCATTCTGTTCAGTCGTGCGAATGGACAATGCAACTGAGTCTTAGTCGTGCGATTGAGCTCAGTCGTACGATTGAGCTTGCGACTGATCTAAGTCATGTGCTGTCCTATGCGGTTGAACCAGTCATGCGACTGAAATCATACGCATGGTTCATTCGTGCGATTGAGTCAGTCGCCCAGCTTAATCGTGCGATTGAAGTTCATCAGCATGTCCATTCGCATACGTCTCTGTTTGACAATTTAGAATTAGTTCTTGGTCTATACTTGATGTTAAACGTTGTGGTTAGGCTCATTACACTCGCAAATGATCAAAATAACACCTAATACTCTTTAAGTTAACGATTTAGTCCATTTTAGTGGTTTATTTTGAGAACTTTGTCTCGGTTCTTGTTTTGACCAATTTAGGTCATTTGGGCTCGATTAAACCGAACATTTAGGTCGATTTTCGTCTCACATTACCTGTAGATACAGAGAGAAATTGTTAGGGTCACAAACAAGATGCTAAATCACTGAAACGAGATTTAGGCAGAGTAACTTTGCTTTCGAGCGATTTGAGAGCGATTGAGGGGTGATGATTATGTGCGACCGACTCCTCTCTATTTATACTAGGTTTACCTTAAGTCGTGCGACTGGACCTATTCGCATGTTTGATTCGTGCGACTGGGTCTCAATCGTGCGACTAGCTCAGTCGTTCCCTCCATTCTTGTGATTGGTGCATTCTGGTAATCCAATCGCATGGATTGATCCATGCTTATGGTCCGTTCGTACGTCTGGTCCATACGTATGTTTCAATCGTACGATTGGCTCAACCCATGATCCAATCGTGCAACTGGTCCATACTTATCGTCCAGTCTTGCCAATGGCTCAGACTTATGAGTTTGACCTCATGCACTTTCAAACACTTTACTTGTTAACTATTGATAAGACGTTATGACCGATGATCATCTTAGACATGACCTTTTTAATTTGAAAAACTGTTGATCAGCTTAGACGTGATCCTTTTTAATTTCAAAACCTTTGATCACCTCATACGTGATCCTTTTTAATTTAAAACCCGATTGGTCACCTCAGCCGTGATTCCTTTTAGTTTGAATTGATTGGTCACCTCAAACTTGACCCCTTTTAGTGAGTGATTCACAGAATTCATCCAGTGTATAGTCTGACTTTTACCTAACAAAAAAAACTAGAAAGACAGAAAAACAACTTGAAATAAAAAACTAAACAAGACATATTTTTGGGTTTTTGATAAGAGATGGATTGAAATCTTTTAGAAAGCCGTCTAGAAGATTTTTCTTCCTGAACAGCACAGCTCGAAGTTAATTTGGTCATTTATGGAGCGATTCATTATGGAATCATACAGGTATATCAGAATCATTTGGGACATTTTAATAAAACATTTTGATGCTAGATTCTTGTTTTGACCAAGAGTCAATAGCAATTTTAGGAAATCATACTAGAGATATAAGATGCACACAATGATTTTGACTGTCAAGAATTGTAGCCACGATGATTGTCAATATATTTGTTCTCTTAAATTCATACACAGATTTTTGACTCACACTAGTGATGAGTTAAGTTATATTATTTCAAGAAGCATTTGTGGAACCCACTCTTATATGGTAATCAACATTCCTCAGGAGATTTTTGAGCGATCTACGGGTATTTGACAAGAAGAGACTATTCTAAGAGCTTTCAAAGAGATGCCAAGCCTCAAGTCAGTGCCATCGCACAGCAGAGAGGCGCAAACAATAATAAATTCTAGAATATTTAGGTTATGCTTATCCTCAGGTCAGTGCCATCGCACAGCAGAGAGGCAAACAACCTATCTTCTTGTGAGAGCATTTTTCTTTTCTTTTTGCACGTAACGCACCAACAACATTTGTTATTAGCTTGATAGCGCTTACATTTTTTTCTCGTGCTTTGCTCTTTTCATGGTCATCCGCACACATTTATGGCGTTTATTTTGCTCGTCACCCTTCATTGGAACTACGTTGATTGTGTTAACCAGGGATAAGATGGGAACCCACAGCAAGTTGAACAACTTAGTTTGAATTTTACTCACCGATGAGGTCTACTCATCTATTGTGTTGAATCTACCGACACATCATACAATGGACTAGCAACCTCTAGGTCTACTTTCTCTATGTTACCTCAGTAGCAGACTAGTTTTACTATCATTTTTCCTTTTATTTTGCTTAGACTTCTCAAATTTATACTTAGAATATTGCATCTTAATCATTTAGGTGCTTTTGAGGTCCCAAATAATTTGTTCCCTGTGTACTATCATTTTCCATAAACGTTGAATCAGAATCACAGATTTGATTTCATTTCTTTTAGCTAAGCTGCCCTCCTCCCTTGTTTTTTTTGAAGTAGTTAAATACTGCACGAATTTAATACTAAATTAAACTATTCTCCCTCTAAAATTCTAAAACCGAAAATCTTTTTATGTTTTTGGATTTTAATAAACAGGAAAATAAAATAAAACAAAAGAAAATAAAAAACATGTCGGACTATAAACTTTCTTCCTCTAGAATCACATCACTTTTCTTTTTCACGCCATTAACCTCTAAAAGATATAAAAACCTTGGTTTATCAAATGCTTTTGTGTAAAGGTCGACTCGTTAAAAATCCGTATTTGTTTTAACCATATCGATTAATTGCTTTTCAAAACAGTCACGTATAAAGTGATATTTAATACCGATGTGTGTCGTTTTAGGATGTTGGACTAGATTTTTGGTGACAGCAATAGCAGTAGAATTATCAACAAAAATAGGAGTGTTACAGAATTGCAAACCATAGTCGCGCATTTTCTGTTGAATCCAAATGATCTGCGAACAACAACTTGCAGCAACAACATATTCAGCTTCATAATTTGATAGAGCAACCGATGTCTGCTTCTTACACTGCCATGTGACTAACCGTCTACCAAAGAATTAACATCCTGCAGAATTTGACTTGTAATTCATCTTGCAACCACCATAATCCGAGTCACTATACGCTGTAAGCTCGAAATCATCATCATGAGGATACCACAACCCGAGTGTTGGAGTACCCTTCAGATTGCGAAAAATCTGTTTCACACCAATGAGATGATTTAGTTTTGGTTTTGCCTGATATCTTGAACAAAGACACGTGGCATACATGATGTCAGGACGAGACGCTGTGAGATACATAAGAGATCCGATCATTCCTCTATACATTGTAGCATCAACAAGATCACCATTTTCGTCAGGTGCCACATCATGATTCATGGCAAGTGGAGTTCCAGCAGCTGAAGCATTCTCCATGTCAAACCAACTGAGGATGTCCCCTATATATTTAGTCTGATGCAGGAAGATTCCTTTTGGTGTCTGATCCACCTGTAATCCTAGGAAGAACTTCATCTCCCCCATTGCACTCATAAATTCTGCTTTCATGACAGATTCAAATTCTTTACATAACTCTTCGTTTCTTGAACCAAAGATTATGTCACTAACATAAATCTGTAATAGCAGTAAGTCGCCATCCTTTTCTTTGATGAACAGTGTACAATCAATAACTTCTCTGCAAAAACCGTGTTTCACCAGATGACTTGAGAGTTTTTCATACCATGCTCTAGGGGCTTGATGGAGCCCATAGAGAGCCTTATCCAGCTTGTAAACTCTATCCCGATGATAAGGATCCTCAAATCCTTCGGGTTGACTGACGTATACTGTCTCACGAATTTCCCAATGAAGGAACACACTCTTTACATCTAGTTGGTAAACTTTAATCTTCATGTAAGATGCATAGGCTAGGAAAATACGGATTTCTTCCATTCTAGCCATAGGTGCAAACACTTCATTGTAATCAATGTCTTAGACTTGTCTAAAACCTTGAACCACAAGTCGAGCCTTGTTTCTGATTATAACCCCTTGGTCATCTTTCTTGCACTTCAAGACCCATTTTGTGCTAATCACCTTAGCACCTTTTGGTCTGTCCACAAGGGTCCATACTCCTAGCTTCTTGAACTGTAGGAGTTCTTCTTGAATCGCACTTACCCATGCCTCATCATTTAATGCTCACTAACATATTTTGGCTCAAATTGAGACACAAAACATCGATATGTGCCATCGTGAAGATATCCCTTTTCCATTACCGAGGCATAGTCAGTTGAGTATAGCTGATTTTTGGTCTGTAGTCCTGATCGAACATCTCCAATGACATTGTCCAAGGGATGATAAACATTTATCCGGGATCCAAGAGTGGTGGGAACAACTACCTCTTTATCCAGATTGTGAACCACAGCTTCAGTATCTGAAGCCGTTGGAGTATGAGGTTCTAAAGTGTCAGAGGCTTCAGGATTTGATGCTTGTGTACTTTCATTAGTGGGAACCTGTTCCTCTTGGTCCACCTGTTCAGTCTCCACTTCTTCATCATCAAAGGAGGAGTCGCTTACATTAAGTGCTCCCCCTAAAGGACTAGAAGATGAACCTTGTGGAACTGATGTTGTCGAGTCTAGTGACTGTGTGTTTAAGACATCGTACATCATTCTGGTCGATAACTCATCATCAGGAAGGGAGGGAGGGATGTTGAAGGACTTAAAGAATCCATCACAGTCGAAGAAGAATGAGGGTCCATTTCCAGCAGGGGGTGGTGTATCTCTGAACATCAACGTTTCACAACACTTATACCTGACCCGTTGAGTTGTTATAAACTCTCTTGTCTGGTATATTGTTTCCTAGAAAGATCCCTTCTTCTGCCTTTTCACTAAACTTCCCATTCTGAGTTTTCTTCAGCAGCATGCACGGTGCGCCAAACGGTTCTAGATACTCCAAGTTGGGTTTACATCGCTGGAGCAGCTCATAACATGTTTTCCCATGTCGTTTGACCACTAAGACTCGATTGAGGGTGTAACATGCATCGGCAACTGCCTCGTTCCGAAATTGGATAGGCAGTTTCGAGTCGGCTAGCATCATTCTTGCTATCTCTATCAAGCTCATGTTCTTTCGTTCAACAACTCCGTTCATTTGTGGAGTGTAGGCAGATGTGAACTGGTGTACAATTCCTTTCTCTTTGCAGATCGCCTCCATCCACTGGTTCTTGAACTCCGTGCCGTTGTCTGATCGAATCTGTCTCACTTTCAGCTTGTAGAGTGATTCCAATGTAGTTACCAAGTGTTTGAAGGATTCAAATGTCTGTGATTTGGATTTCAGACACATCACTCAAGGGAATCTTGAGTAATCATCAGTGACTACATAACAGTACAAATCTCCAGCGATGCTTTTTGTGCTGACAGGACCAAACAGATCCATGTGTAGAAGTTCGAGAGGTAGGTCAATGGAATTAACTTTCTTTGCCTTGTGAGACTTCTTGGTTTGTTTACCTTTCTTACACTCTACACAAAAATCCGGAAGTTGAAAATTCTTGACATTTACTCCATTCACTAAATCATTCTGGATCAGATGATTCATCTTCCGTGGATTGATGTGTCCCATTCTCCTATGCCAGGAGATTGAGTCCTTCTCTGTTGCCTTTGACAAGAAACATTAAACTTTATGATCAGATGTGGATGCTTTTGATAGATCCAATACATATAAGTCATTATATCTTGAAGCTAACATTAAGATTTTGTCCTCCGGGATAATGTAATCCTTCTTCAATACGTAGCACTTCTTGTTTGCAAAAACAACTTTGAATCCTTTGTCACAGATTTGGGAGACTGAAAGTAAGTTATTGTGTAGTTGTTGAACATAGTTGACCTTATCAAACTTGACTTTATGGTTTCCCACTTCGCCTTGAGCGGTGATGTATCCTCCTTTATTTCCAGCAAATGATACATGTCCCCCTTTAATTTGTTTGACATTGAAAAGGCGAGAAAGGTTCCCGGTCATGTGCCTAGACGCCCCACTATCAACAATCCAGGTATTTGTGATAGCACTGTAATGGACACCCTGCACATTAAAAGGAAATGGTCAGTTTAGGTTTGGGACCCAAGTCTTAACTGGCTTGGGTGACCCAAAGGAATAACACATCATAAACTCAACCCACTGTCCATTTGAGGGTGAGGGCATATCATTCTTCTTCTTGTTCTCATTATCAGACCATGGACTTGACATTTCTTTCCATAAGCCAGTTTTGTGTAAGGCCTATTTGTGATAAACAGACGACTGGCTTATAGTTTGAACTTTAGATTCATTAATTCTCTTTGGTGAAGTAATAGAATTCCTTTTCAAAGAACTTGGTTTTATATCATGAAGTTCAATTTTCTATCTGGGAGTCTGATAATAAGGACAGTTAGAAGAAATGTGTCCTCTCTTTCCACAACTGTAGCATGATCTCCCTTCTACATGTTGAGGAAACTGTTTATGTAGAGTTGAGTGTGATCCAGGTGTGACATGAGTCTGATTGGATTTGGTCACTACTCGTTTAGATGTTTCTGCTTCTTTAACAAAATTAATTGTATGCAAAAACAATTTTCTTTTTGGGCGTCTGATTATAAGGACAATTAGGAGAAATATGTCCTCGTTTTCCACAATTGTAGCAAGATCTCACTTTTACAGATTGAGGAAAACTTTTGTGTGAGATGTTTCTGGTTTGGTTTTGACACTACTCGTTTAGATGTTTCTGCTTATTTAACAAAATTAATTGTTAGTACATTCTTAACATCTTTAACTTTTAGTTTATTTGGACTTTGACGTGACGCACGTGTTTGGTTAATTGATTTGGTCATTTTGGGTTCAGAAGTAGACATGTGTGAACCTGACTTTCCATTAACCTTTTCAAATTGATTATCCATATTTTCAATGGGCATCTTTCCTTTTGATTTTAAAGTAGACTCCCTCTGTTTAGTAA
Organism: Flaveria ramosissima; assembly: GCA_025215565.1. Classification (NCBI taxonomy): domain Eukaryota; kingdom Viridiplantae; phylum Streptophyta; class Magnoliopsida; order Asterales; family Asteraceae; genus Flaveria; species Flaveria ramosissima. The sequence continues at coordinate 30,595,147 of CM046033.1, forward strand.
CAGACTTCACCGGTTCACCAATAGAATCTGGATCACTAACCAGAGGAGTGGACACCACACGATCCTTAATTGGGTTGTTATTTACAGGTCTACATTTTGTATTTAACATGATCTCATGTGGTGGTGGAACTACTTGGTAACCCAACCCTTACCCATTGTTTCGTTCTTTCACTAAGTTCTGTACTATGTGAGCAGAATCGGCCCAACTATGCAGATTTTGTTTTAATGAATTAAGCTCGACTTCCAAAACTGCTTTCTCCTTTTTGATTTCCTCTAATGAATTTAAATAAAACTTGATATCATTAGATTGATTTAAGGCAACAACCTCGGTTTCCCTTAGTTGTTTACCCAAAAGTTCTTTCTTTTCTTTAAAACTGCACTCATTTTGTTTTAATATCCGATTAGCTTCAGTGCAGAGTTGTAAGTCATTTACTAAGTTATCATTGTGGTCTAATAACATAGAAAATTTCAAATCTATGCTTTCTCTAAATTTGTTACATTCAATACAAGCATGTTTTTCAAAAAGTTGGTCTTTCATACTTACATGTGAAGAATCAGTTGAGTCGGCCATCAATGCAGAGTTAGATGCTTTGGATGTTGGAGATTCTGAACATGTCGTTCTGAGATCTTCTTCAACCAGGTGATTTACCACATTCACAGCTTCTTCGTTATCTGACATTACTTGTTCAACTGTGATTTCACCTTCACTCGCAGAGCCACCAACCAATCCCTCGACACATGCAATGTTTGATTCACCCGGAGACACAAAACGGAAGGTCCAGTCCTGCCCTTCGTCACCTTGAGCAGTCAAGGCCTTTGTCTCTTTGCTTGAAGAGGTAGTTCCACTCATGTCTTTGTCTTGACGGTTGAAGGTTAAGAACGGATTTCCGTTCCCTGTTTTCTTGGGCTTTACATATTCACGTTTGAAATACCCCTTTTCACCACAATTAAAGCAGGTAACTTTGGTTTTGTCGAAACCAAAGGTTGTGTCTTTTGTGGCTACTAAATTCTGTCCTGTCTTTTTCACAAACTTTTTCTCCCTTCTGACAGCACTGCCAAGGCCCACATGATATACATTCTCTCTAGTTCATTTTCGTCCACCTGCTCATAATCTTCATCTGCAAGATGGCAATTACCAATCTTCCCTGCAACTAGACCATCATAGGAATGGACAACAGCTGCTAGAAGATCCATATGCTCCTTTGCAACCTCCAATGTGATATTACCAAGATTCTCGGTCTTCAGGTACTATATATTGGGTGCAAGATGACCCTGACGTTTTTGGTCCTGAAGCAGTGGTTTGGGAAGGAGCTGCTGAACTAGACACAAAGGCAGTTTGAAGTGGTGCTCCTGAACCAGTTGGAGTGGGAGCTGAGTTATATAGTGAAGGATTCTGAACGTAAGGTCCTTTCTTTGACTTGTACTTCATTCTCAGTTCCTCCTCCCTTAACTTCAAGATGAAGTCATTTATGTCCAACGTAATAAGTATTTCGTTTTGTCTCAAGTTGGACACAAATGAATCCTATTTCTCAGGCAGCCCATCTGCAAAGCTTGAAACTTTATCTTCCATAGACGTTGTTACACCACGAGTGTGTAGCTCACTCATAAGATGGTAGAACATGTCGATGATGTCATCCAAGCTCTCGTTTCCTGTAGGAGAGAAATTATTGAACTCCTTCTTGAGAGCCTTATCCTTCAGTGCCTTTAACGTTGCATTCCCTTCGTACCTCTTCTCTAATGCATCCCACAACTTTTTGGCCTGCTTGTTCTCAGAAAATTGGTGAAAGATGTCTTTCGGGATTGACTGAGTCAGCAGAGCATAAACTTTCTTCTCAGCATTGTTAAGAATCTTTTGAGCCACGCTCATTCCACCCAAAGTCAACTTTACTCCATTTGCAATTACTGGTATCGTGTAACCAGTCTCTATAGAAGTCCAGAGATTTGGATCCACTCCATTTAGGTAAATCTCGAACCGTTGTTTCCATTCTGGATAGTCATCCAATGTTATAAGCTTCGGCGGTTTATTATGATTTCCAACCTCATTCTCCAGAAGCAAAAGGTTCTGGATGCGTGAGTCCATCCTGGCAGTAAATGCTGAAAACTGATCTTCCATTTGTATGAACTTTGTACTTTGAGAACAGGACAACTTCAATCGTGCGAATGAACTATGCGTATGGATCACTCATGCGAATGAAGAGTGCGAATGAATTCAATCGTGCTATTGGATTCAGTCGTGCATATGGACAAGGCGAATGGACTCAAACGACTGAAGTGGTTCAGTCATGCGAATGAAGGATGCGACTAGTGTTCAGTCGTGTGGATGGAGTGTGAGAATGGGTTCAATCGTACGAATGAGCTATTCGTGCGACTGAAGTCTGCCGTTTTTGCAAAATCGAAGGTTTTTGACACTTTGTCACAAAAACAAGATTTTTCAAGAACCCTAATCTGCCGTATGCCGAAAAATGTAAACTTTGAGACCTGGAGACGTCGAAAACACTGTTTTACTCAAAAAATTACTCCTTTGAATGAAAAACATGACTTTTACACCGACACTAATCGAATCACACGCAATATCAAGAGCCAAAGCTCTGATACCATATGTTAGGACCGTGTACGTACGGAATACTAACTGATAGTGCGTGAAACCAAATCAAATAGTGCAGAATCCTATTTGATTGGCGATCCAATCAGTGAGAACGCAATCCTGATCAATCTAACGATTAAAGAAACATTAAGAACGAGTAGAAAATGATCAGATGTGAACTATGAACTTAGAATAGGCTTTCTGGACGCTTAGGTTATGAGTATGTGTCAAAAGTTACGTTTTTCCACGAATTAAGTGGTATTTATAGGTTTGCAGTCTTCATTCGTGCGACTGAACCATTAGCATGGTTCAGTCGTGTGAGTGACCCATGCGACTGATTTATACGCATGACTGAAAGTTCAGTCGTGTGACTGAGTCAATCTCATGTCTCACTCATACGACTGATCCAATCGTCTGGTTCAGTCATGCGACTAGGTCATTAGCATGATGTATTCATGCGTATGGTCCATAAGTATGGTCCATTAGCATGAATCATCATATAACAACTTCAAACCTATATAATAAGTTTATATATATGAATCTGATATAAGTAAACATCAAAGCACAAATCATATATTATTACATTGTTTCATTACACATATCTAAGCCATGACAGACTTTTACATTAAGCACATAAAGTAGGGACATATGTATCAACAGGAAGCCATCCTCTTCCTCCTCTTTGAGGACTTTAACTGAGAAGACTGGTCTGCAGCACCTTGTTGATCAGTCTTGTCTTGCTTAGTTGGGTGTTCCTTCCTCACAGGTTCAGAAGGAGAGGGAGTTTGACCCTGCTCGGATCAGAAGATGAAGCTTGTTGAGGCTCAACAGGAGGTCCAGGTTGTGTTGTCTCAGGTTGTTCAACCTTAACCTCCACTTCAGGAGGAGCTTGACTTGGACGGGAGTGTAAGTCAATTAGCTTTCCACTCTTGATCTTCTGCTTGATTACCCTGATATGCTCATCCATTGTGGATAGAGACATAGGGGCAAGTCACCTTCCGGAGAATCCATAAAGCTTCAAGAAGCTCATCATTCTTTGTTTGTCAGCAGACTTCTTCATACTCTTTTGGATGATATCTCTTGACTTTGCAGCCTCTTCCCTCATCTTTCTCTTTGAGCACTTAAAGTTCAAGCTGTTTGAGATACTCAAACTCACTATACTCAAAGGACAATGGAAGAAGTGCATATGCCTGGTAGAGACCTGTGGCACTTAGGTAGTTGATCATGTTTTGCCTATCTGTTCTTTTGTCTACCTGAGGTTCTTGTGTAGCTGCCACAGTCTCTTCCACAAGGCTTTCTTGAACTGGGAAGAGTGTAGGAACATGCTTGTATAATCTTTTCTGTCTCTTCTCCTCTTTGATTTGGAGAAGTAGCTTTGCATCCTCTGCTTCCTTCATCTCTCTTGACACTTCCATGTCAGCCAATTCATTGAGCTCATCTAAAGGGAGAGATATAATCTCATCTATGTCATAGTGACTAGTCTGCAGGTAAGTAATCCTGACTGCCCTCAACTCATCATCTTGAGTGTTTGGTCTGGGGGCAACCCTGATTACAGCTTGAATAAAGCCTGAAGACCCAGAGGAACTTTCTCCCCTTAGCTTCCTCTTCCTCTCTCTATCCTCCTCCTCAATCTCCTCAAGAGTTAGAATCCTTTTCCCTTTGTCACCCACAGACCTTTATGACACAGGGTGGAGAGAGCTTTGGCCTTCATTGCTTGGTGTAGCATCCAAGCTCTGGCCAGAGAGATGTTGTGAGACACCTTCACCAGCAGGTGTTTCACTGACGGGATGAATTTCTGTAGTTGTTGGTGTGACAGAGCTCTCAGACTCTATCACTGGTCCTTCAGCCAAGTTTTTCCCTTTGAAGCTAATCTCATGGTCTGCCTCAACATCCAGTTGACCAATGACATTACCTGATTGCCTTTGTCTCCTTCTTAGACAAAACTCTTTAGTAATTTGGTCTTGAATCCTTTATGCCAGCCTGTCAGCTTGTCTAGATTGACTTGGGTTGACAAGTGGCATGTTGATCAGGTCAAGACCTTCATAGTAGTTCAAGGTCTGAAAGTTGAACACCTCTTGCTGCCCTTGAACTCTTTGAAGAATAAGGGCTCTTCTATCAGCATCATATCTCCACCCAATAATGTAGTTTGAAGTTCCTTGGGGTGGGGATGATATAGCCTTGGAATGCCTTCCTCAAAGAGACTCCGAACGAAAGAGTCTATAGAGACCACATCAATGTGATATGAGGGAGTTTCTGAGTGGCACAATTGCAAGTGAGGATGGTTAGTCCTCAATGTCCATACTCACTGAAGAACTCCCAGGTTTTGTGACTGAAATGACTTTCTCCCCCTTTTTGATAGCATCACCCTCTTGCATAGGTGAGCTAGGAGTTAGATCAATCACATTCACAGGTTCTTGTGTTCCTGGTTGAGCTCTCCTTAAAGGTCTCGCAGCTAGTTTTTCCCTGAGATAAGATATCTCAAGTTGCTGATCATTGACCCTGTTGTGCAGGGGTTCAAGGTGACTAACCTTAGAGACTATATAGAAGCATGTTTTTGACAGTTTTTGCACCTTTAGTCTCAAATTCCCCTCATCTTTATCAGAAGAATCATTGGGGGATGAGATGATTGGACCAAAGTCCTCTCTCTCACCACCAGCTTCAAATTCTTGGCTGTTGGATTTCCTCTACACATTGACAGCCTCAATTGAAGTGTCAATGGGCTGAGTTTCCATAGTTGAGCTCTTAATGATGTAATCACTTACAGAAGTGAGAGCCTCTTCCATATGGATCTCCTGAACAGGTTCAGTAATAGATGACTGATGGGGGGTAGACATAGGAGACTCAGGAGTACTCATCTCTCTTTGAGTAGGGGAAAAGTAGAGAGACTCATGGTACTCACTGAAGCCTAAGTCTTCATCAGTATAGAATTCAAGGTTGGGAATGGGTTGATTTAAGTCTAAAGGCTGGGGATGGTAGTTATCCCTGAAGGTTGTTCACTTGAGTGTTGAGACTCAAAGTGAAGGCTTAAGGCAGTTGTGCTTGTGAGCTCATCAGACTGAGCATGAGGAACCTCAGCACTGATTCTTGAAGAGATGGGAGTGGTTTGCTCCTCAAAGGAAGTGGGAGCTCTAGTATCCACTTCCTCCTGTATGGGTGAGTGTATGGAGGCCTGCACAAGCTTAATAGCTTGAGCAGGGGTTCGTTTGGATCTTCTTTGGTAGGTGAGGGTGATTTGTGGTCTTTTTGGTGATTGGGAGGTAGAAGGTGTGGGTTCAACACTAGCTTGTGTTGCTAGGTTGTCACCTTGAGCAATGAGCTCTAACAATTTTAGGACAAGGGCTGTTTCTACCCTTGAGAAGCCTACAGTAGGCTTCTTCATGATTTAAAGATGTGGGGCTTTATCTGTCCCAATTTAAGAATATTATCTGTTTCCCTCAACTGTGAGCCCAGTTCACAGTTGAGAATGTGTTAAACATATTTAGGAAACATATAATACTCTAAGGAGTCCAAGTTAGCAAGCAAATTAGTATAAACAAACTGAGAGTATCTGAGCTTGACCCCTTGAACCATTCCATGCACTATGAAGGAGAGATCATCAGGAATCTGGTCCCACCCTCCATGCTTGTTTGACAAGCTGTGGATAACCACATGAAGCAGGTATTTCCACTGGGATGAGACCTTTCCTTTCCTGAAGGTCTTTCTAGAGAAATCTCCCTCATAGCCCATCTACTCAAAAGAATGATTAACAACTTCTTTTGGGAAGGACAACTCACCTTCTTCATCATCCAGCTATAAGTGAGTGTTGATGATGGCCGGAGTGATGAAGATTGTCCTCCCTTGCACTATGACAGACAGTGCCTTCTCCCCATCCATAATGACCTCTTGGCATGTAACATCCTGTATTTTTTTTTGTTAATTAAAAGTTAGCATCGTTATATTCTTGTAAGGATCAAAGGTGGCAATCTTGTAACATATGGATTAATTATGTTTATCTCTTAGTTTGGCTTTAGTTCTATAATTTAAAAGCTAATAATTTTTATTATTAAATGGAACTTAATAAATAATAATAATAATAATAATAATAATAATAATAATAATAATAATAATAATAATAACAATAATAATAATAATGGTAATGATAACAACAATAATAATAGCATTAATAATGTTAATGAAAGTTAAAAATAATAATAATAATAATAGAAAAAGTTAAATAAATAATAAGTTGTAAAATAATTAAAATTTAAAGTTAATTTAAGTCCAGGGGGTTAACTTGTTAATTTTGAAACTTTAAATGAAAGTTTTAACGTAAAATAATAAGAATCCAAAACTGAGGGACCAAAGTGAAAATTTCTGATTTTACAAAACTACCCCTCCGGCCTTTTTCTTTCCCCGCGATTCCGGCAGGAGCTCCGGCCAAACTCCGGCCGAGCTCCGGCCACCTCAAAACCATGAAATTCGAGCGGTTTTAACACCCAACCCGTTTCAAATTGCTTCGTGAACCCATTTCGGACTTGAACACATACTTTAAATGTGATTAAACACCGGTTACATACATAATCGGATTGTATAACCGAAGTCTTTAAACTTAAAACCGTTCAATCATTTAAACACAATAAAAATCAAATTAAATGGATCTTAATCGAACGTTAAGCTAATCATAAGCTTTTGTCGAACTCAATTTCACCATAAGACATACTTAACCAGTGAATTCGATCCCGACTCTCATTGCGACCTGCAACCGAGAGCTCAGCACCATCCAGGCATTTTAAGCTTCAATTGATTGAGGGCTTAGAACCAACAACATCATCCGAAGCTTCACCCAAAGTTAATTTGTGTAACAACAACAATTTCACATTAAATAAGTTCGAGCCCCAGTCGCGGTTCATCTGCATCTGTTCTCTTTGATTTAGCATTGAATCTGGTAATTAGTTGAGTCCTCAGACTCGAAATCACATGGGGATTAAAAGCCCCAACGTTGATTTCGTTAACAATCATGAATTGTTGATCAATTTAGTTGATTACGAATTAGGGTTCATATGGATTTGGGGTATTCTTTGGGTTTGTGTTTATAAAACTTAAAAACAATTATGTAACATGGCTTAAGCCCTTGGCCTAGTGGTCACACGCATCCATGTTCAAACCGGGCAACCTCAATTCTTTTTTTAAAGCTTTTTCAGCCTATAAAAAAATACATAATATTTCTAAAAATTATAAAAATCAATTTTGTAAGTTTTATTTATTCTTTTAGGACACCTAATTATTTTCTATAAGTTTATTTCTTTAAACACTTTAATATATTTATAAAATATTTTCTTTTAACAAGTGTTACACTTAGTTTAATTTTATAAAATTAGACTTTAAATAATAGTTTAATTCACAAAAATTATTATTTCAAACGTTGACTTTAAATTATTTAAATCGTGTTCATTTCATTTAGTTATAAAAATCTTATTTAAACTTAATATATAAATCTTATAAATTATTATAAATGTTTTCTTTTTCATATCTATATATAAAATATAATATACTTCTTTTCATTTATTTCAAGAAATATAGTTGGTCCCAATTGTTAAACATAATTATTTGACAAAGCCCCAAATACCCAAATTGAAACCCTAGTCCTCGTTAATTCATTAAAATTTATTATTAAACTTAAAATCTTGTAAATATATATATTTAGGTATCTCGTGAAGGTTTACATTGGAACGACGACTATTATTTTTCTTATTATTCATCAATTATATACTTATTGATCAAGTGAGTATTTCTATACCCCTTTTTCATATTTTCACACTTTAGGGTGAAACATGTTAACTTATAATCATTGCACTTGTAAATTCGTTTGATTCTTGTAAACTCTTGGCAATTCACTTATATGTTGTGGTTAGTTGATCTTTGTAATTACCATGTATTTATGATTATATGTGCAATCATTAACTATTGCTTGCCTGGCGACGTCATAGATCTATGGGCCTGACAAGCCTGCTTGGTTAATCCAAGTACACTTAGCTAATCGTATAAACTTGTAAACGTGGAAACTTTTAAACTGTCAAGGTTTGATTATGCATCTGTCTTACATCCCTAGTTACTTTGCTCACTAACTTATAACATGAATTGCCATCTTTTATATACTTATATATTGAAAACTATGGAAATCTCACCAACATTATGATGACCTTTTATTTTTAACATGTTTCAGGAAACGCGCAAATTTGATAGCCATCTTTGAAGCTTATTCACACCTAGGAATGGACCTAGTTAAATAAATGGATGGACTTGAATTATTTCTTATTATGCATTGTTGATTTCCTTATTTGAGACTTATCTTTGTAATGTTACATTTGAAACTTATGATTATTATATTTGAGATTAATAATAGCGTTATGTGGCTGTGAACGATCTTAACCCTCACATCTCGACGTTTCCGCCGTTAAGGTTGGGGTGTGACATGACAGGTCTTCCAAAATTCAAGAAAATGATCCTCATAGAGAGTAGGATTAATGGTTAGGGAGGTGAAGTAGTTGGATAGAGCCAGGCAACGGCAAACCTATGAGAAACTATCATCTTTCTTAGAGTTTGACAGAGCAACTTGGTTGTGTTGCCTGTGAAGTTGCATGGAGAAATCAGGGTTGTTTCTGCGGTTTAGGTTGGCCATTTGGAGAAGCTTAATGGTGAAGGAAGGTGAAGAACAAAGGCGGTTTGGGAGAATTTAGATTTAAGGAATAGTATAATTGAAGAAGATAGTGAAGGAGGGGGGAACCATTGGGTATTAATGTGAAAAGGATTTGAGAAAAAGTTCATGAAAGAGGATAAACTTTGAATCTGGATGTCGGTCCCACCTCTAAAAAGTAGTTTACTTTTGCCCAAAAAGTAGTTTTCTTGGAAGTCAAGAAATCTTCCGAAGATTATTTGCTTCGGAAGGTCTGAAGAAAAAGCTTCCGAAGGTAAATTGGCTTCGGAAGACATTTCAAAGGTTTTTGAGAATTTTGCTTCGGAAGAGAATTAACACTCAGAGTTTTTTATTTTAAAGAGAATGAAAACTTCCAAAGGTAAATTGCTTTCGGAAAAAACTTGTTCTTTTAAAACATAAAATTACTTAAGTTGATTTTAAGCTTCGAAAGATATTTCAGAAATTTCTTTCGAAGGTAAAATTACTGTAGTAGTTCTTTGTTTACCAAGACATAAACTTCTTCCGAAGTTAATTTTAAATCTTCCGAAAAGGAAAGAGATCAAAATTTTCAAAAATCTAAGAAATATTTTTTGAAAAGACTTTCTTCCAAAAAAAAACAAGGGCTTATGAAGATGATGAAATAGACAACTTAGGACACACAGGTTTTAAAAATAACATGATTAAGTTTTAAGAAAATCTATTCAAAGTTAATCATCCCAATAGCTGATACAAGATATTTAAATCTTTGTTCATCAAAAGCTTTGGTGAACAGATTAGCATATTGTTTATTTGTGTTAACTTTGACTAGTTTGATTAAGCCTTTTTCAAAGTTATCTCTAATCAAATGATACCTGATATTGATATGCTTTGTCCTCGAGTGCTGCACAAGATTTTCTGTGATTGAGATAGCACTGTTGTTGTCTATGTGAATGGGAGTCTCCTTGAAGTTGAATCCATAGTCCAGCATCTGATTTTGAATCCAAAAAACTTGAGCACAGCAGCTTGCAGCAGTAATGTATTCAACCTCAGCAGTTGATGCAGACACACAGGATCGTTTCTTACATTGCCAAGAGAATACCCTTCCACCAAGAAATTGACATCCCCTGATGTAGACTTTGTAGTCATGTTACAACCACCATAGTTACTATCTGTATAAGCATACAGATTAAAGTCAGAATTCTTTGGATACCAAAGGCCAAGTGATGGAGCACCTTTGAGATATCTTAAAGTTCTTTTGAAGTGACCAGGTGTGACATCTTAGGTTTGGCTTGATATCTTGCACAAATGCATGTAGCAAACATGATATCAGGCTTGCTAGCTGTGAGGTACATAAGAGACCCAATCATTTCCCTGTAAAGATGCTCATTAACACACTCCCCCTCAAGGTCAGTGTCACACCCCCGCTTTTAGCGAAAACACAAGGATGTAACGGACGGGATCGTCATAACACATTGTTAGTTAATAGAGATGTATTAAATGATGAAAGCCAATGTGTCATGACGTCACCCGACACAATGGAGACTTGTGTCGCGGTTAGTCAATTCCACGACAAACATAGTCAACACTCAAAATGAAGTTTAAGTCCCACAACCCGGGAACAAGTATACAAAACATGATCAACAGAGGTAATCCCAAACAAGCATAATGTCAAACAGGTCTCTAATTGTATTCCATAAAGTCATCACTAAGGCAACATCCCTAGCTATCCTCAATGATTGTTACCTGAAAAGATATGCTCAAAAATGTCAACATATTGTTGGTGAGTTCGCAGGTTTAAATAATAAACAAACTTGATGCTGTATAATAATTTGGTGGGACATGAGTGCATACAGTTATAAGCAAGTAATATCACATGAGCATCACAACTAAACCTACGACGTACACAAAGAATTTGTCGGAACATATTCACCCTAGGGCCCGTCCCTGGCCACTGTCAGTCCCAACTAGTATACTAACAAACAAGGGTGGGGGTGTCAACCCAATAGTACTATCAATATATGTCCGTCGGCTCCAACACCGGAGTTAAATAGTTGTGAATACAAAACCACAAAGACAACTCATGCATTTACTAGATATATACTTACAAACAGTAAACACAACAGTCCCAAAAGAATTGAATAAGTTTACAGCATAAAAAGGGTGAGCATACTTTTCCCCCTAGTTTATAAATGTTTAAAATGAAAACGGGGCCGCGAAACTCACCTCGTAATAAGATGAAAATAAATTGCACAAAAGGCTTCTAAAGGCGAGAACAACAAACGATCAAACACCTATAATAATTATAATTAAGTCTTTAACACATTTAATGAAAAAGATAAGTTTGGTCAGTTTCCGGTCGGTTCGAGTTCGACGCGTGACACACTCACATCAATATATAATATACACCAAACACACACTAATAACATACAACTCACCCAACACACACACTAAAAACACATAATTCACACACACATATATATATACATATATCTATACACATATGATAATTTAAACACACACTCCACAGACACATGTTATATATACACACAACAATTTAAACACACATAACACACACATCCACTCAAAACATATTAGTATATATTATGCACAACAGCCTTGGGCTGCTGTGTTTTTCTCCAACTCACGCACACAAATACCCACATTACTACATACAATATATGTAGATATATATTAGCACCCATCGCATATATATACACATACATACATACTGTAACACATATATAGACACCCACTAAGTCTTCACTTGACCATATATATATACAATAATACATACAAACACACACGCACCACATACATCGCACCCACAGTCGCATATACACATACATTACACACACTGCTACGCATATATATATACACACACACACACACGCTGTTACGCATATATACATACACACACTCAGTCGTATATACATATACATACACGCACAAGTGCTTATATATATGCATACGCGGCCATACATACACGCACGAATCGAACTGAACAACCGAGCGGAAAGACAAACCGAAACGAAACGAAAAGAGACAAAACGAGGTTTACGATGACCGGTTACCTGCGAAACGGTTAAACGGCAAGACGAGGGCAACCGATGGCAGCTAACGGCGGCGAAATGGGGCTTGAAAGGGTGGTGCACGGCGGAGGGTTCATGGCGACGGGAGTTGTTTCGATTAGGGTTGACCGATTTAAGAAATATATATAATATTGATATACACTTAGGACCCTGTACTTTAAATTAATTAATCCCTCAAGTTTAGTTAAATTACCATTTAAACCCTGGACTTAATTATATTAATAATATTATTATTAATAATAATATTAACAATATTTATGGTAATAATAATAATAACAATAAAAAAAAATTATTATTAGCGTTAGTTAATATTAAGGTTGGCACGAAAAGGAGATGTGACGAGACTCGGTTCGAAAATAATTAATTTTGCAAAATAATAAATGCGCGAAAAGAGAATTAACGGATTCCGAGTTAATTGACGGACCTGATGGTGACGGATGTCACAGTATCCCCTAGTTGAGAGGATTTCGTCCCGGAATTCAGCTGGAGTTAGGCTCTGAGGTTGTATCCACGAATAAATGTGGATACTTGGATTTCATCTGGTCTTCCCGTTCCCATGTAAACTCAGGCCCTCGCTTGGAGTTCCATCTCACTCTAACAACTGGAATCTTGCTGCGCTTCAGTTGTTTCACCTCTCGGTCCATGATTTCTGTTGGTTCTTCCACAAAATGTAGTTTCTCGTCAATCTTGATTTCCTCAATCGGTACATGAAGGGATCCATCGGGTAAGCACTTCTTAAGGTTTGATACATGAAATGTATCGTGTACACCACTAAGTTCTTGAGGTAACTTTAATCGATACGTTACGTGACCAATTCTTTCTGTGATCTCGAATGGTCCAACGTATCTCGGAGCTAATTTTCCTTTCTTTTCAAACTTTTCGATTCCCTTCCACGGAGAAACTTTCAATAAGATACGATCACCAACGTTGAACTCTAAGGGTTTACGACGTTTATCAGCGTAGCTTTTCTGATGATCTCGAGCTGCCTTTAGCCTATCCTTGATTTGAAATATTTTGTCAGTCGTTTCTTGGATAATCTCCGGGCCTATCAATTGGCTTTCACCTACTTCCGCCCAACACACCGGAGATCTACATTTCCTTCCATACAACGCCTCAAACGAAGCACATCCAATGCTCGTATGGTAACTGTTGTTGTAAGAGAATTCAATCAACGGGTAAGTGGGTATCTCAATTCCCACCAAAATCAATCACACATGCCCTAAGCATGTCTTCTAGAGTTTGTATCATTTGCTCACTTTGACCGTAGGCAGTACTTAAGTCCAAACGAGTACCCATCGCCTTCTGTAGAGTCTGCCAAGACTGAGATGTAAATCTATTGTCTCGATCAGAAATAATAGACACAGGCACTCCATGCCTAGCCACGATCTCATTCACATATAACCTTGCTAACTTCTCCATTTTATAGCCCTCGCGAATAGGCAAGAAAAGAGCAGATTGCGTCATTCGATCCCGATGAGCCAAATCGAATCATGACTACTACTGGTTCTAGGCAACTTAGTGATGAAATCCATCGCTATATTCTCCCACTTCCATTCGGGAATTTCTGGTTGTTGCAACAGACCTGACGGTTTCTGATGTTCGGCTTTGACTTTCGAACAAGTCAAGCATTTGCTCACATACCTTGCAATGTCCTTTTTCATACCTGGCCACCAATACAACAATTTAAGATCTTGGTACATCTTGTCTGCACCGGGATGAATAGAGTACTTGGGTTTGTGCGCCTCATTCATAACTAGGATTCGAACATCTCCCCACTTAGGTACCCATATACGATCCACAAAGTACCGTACACCATCCTCCTTACAGTTCATCTGTTTGTCTAACCCTCGGAACTCCTTACTTACGATATTCTCCCCCTTCAATACTTCGCCTTGTGCTATCAGAATTTGTGTTTTCAGTATCGATTGAATAGTCATTCCCAACGCTCGCGCACGTAATGGTTTAACACGTCCTTTCCTACTCAAGGCATCAGCCCACGTTTGCCTTTCCATGATGATATCAATCTCACAGTCATAGTCACTTAGAAGTTCAACCCATCGTCTTTGGCGCATATTCAGTTTCTTATGGTCAAATATGTGTTAAAGATTTTTGTGATCAGTGTAGATAACACACTTAGTTCCGTACAGATAATGCCTCCATGACTTAAGTGTGAATTCCACCGCACCTAATTCCTAGCCATGTGTCGTATAATTCCCCTTTTTTTGTGAACCTTCAGCTGACGCGAGGCGTAAGCAATCATCTTATCCTTCTGCATTAACACACAACCCGATCCTTGATGTGAGGCATCGTTGAATACCACTATATCACTTGAGCTATCGGGAAGAGTCAATATTGGCACGTTACATAACTTAAACATTTAACGTTTGAAAAGCATTTTCTTGTTTAGATTCCCAATCGAATTTCTTATCCTTTTGGGTTAACATTGTCAATAGCTGACGACTTTCAAGAAATTTGCAATGAACCATCGGTAGTATCCAGCCAATCCTAAAACTTTTATATGTCCGAAAGCGTCTTAGGTGTATCCTACTTCTTGACTACTTTGATCTTCCTATGATCAACATGGATTCTCTTCTCATTGACCACGTGACCTAGAAAATTCACTTCACACAACCAGAACTCACACTTGGAGAATCGACATAGAGTTTCTCTTCTCCTAATTACTTTATTATCGCCTGTAGATGTTGTTCGTGCTCTTCTTTTGGTCGCGAATAAATGAAGATATCGTCTATACACACGATTTCAAAGTATCTAAATACGACTTGCATGCTTAGTTCATCAAGTCCATCAATATTGTCGGAGCGTTTCCTAGGCCAAACAGTATGGCTAAGACCTCGTAGTGCCTATAATGAGTCTTAAAAGTTTTATTTTATTTTTTTTTTTGTTTTTGATATATCTCCTTCGGGAACCCTCAATTGATGATAAGCTGATCGGAGATCCATTTCCAAGAAGTACGTTGCTTCCTACATGCAACTGATCAAATAGGTCATAATTTCTAGGGAAAGGGTATCGCTTTTCGATGGTCAAATTGTTCAAATTTCAATAATCTATGCACAACTGGAACAACCCATCCTTCTTTTTAACCAACAAAGTCGATGCTCCCTACAGCAAATGACTAGGTCGAATAAAACTTTTATCCAAGAGCTCTTGTAGTTGACTTGGTATTTCCAGCATTTCTGATGGTGCTAACTGGTAAGGTGTCCTTGCTGTGGTAGTTTCTATATGGATTAGATCAATTCGGAACTCTACTTGTCGATAAGGGTGTAAGCAGTCCTCGTAACTCGTTAGGAATGACCTCTGGAAAGTCCCGCACAATACGAATATCTTCCAACTTTCTTTATTCTGCCTTCTTTTCTACAGTATGCTAAAACAGTAACACTGCTTCTTTTGGTATCGACGAGTATTCATGCAAGAAACGAGTCTTAAATTCTTCTTGGGTCGATCCCCTTGGATGTTGAGCACTTCACCAATTAAAAAAAAAAGAATACGTATAACTGTTTCTTGACAAATTATCTCAGCTTCGAGCTTTGATAACTTATTCATACTCATTACTTCATCAAAACTTTTCATTCAAATGGTATAAAGTTTATCTTAAATATCTGATCTTATAGTACTAAGGTGTAACATTTAATTATCTTCTTAGCCTCTATCAATTTACCATCTGTCATCTTTACTGAGTAACTGACTTCTAAGCAATTGGGGTTCTTATTCTTGGCCTTCTTGTCTACATTTACACTACTTTCTTGTTTGACTCTCCGGCTTCTTTCCACTGTTCAAAAGATTTCCCTAATGGCACAGTGCGTATCCTCTCTTCAATCAGGGTACCTGCCTTCAAGAATATAACGGTTACATTTCCATAAATTTTTATATCTAATCCTTAGATGTACATCTCAATCCTCTGTGATCTAGATGTCACAATGCGTGGCATTAGCTTTGCCAACTCTTGTAATTTGTTAGTATAAATAGCATGACCCATCCCTGCTATTACATGATTCCATAATTCAAACTCTAACCTTTGCATCTCACTTATTAGGCAGTAAACCTTAGTCACCAAAGTTTAAACTTATCTTAAGTCATGGCTATCGCAACCTCACTACCTTAGACTTGAGCTTGGGCATTCTAACATATCGGTGCTTTACCCACTAGTGAGTAAACAACATACTTCATCTTTTGGTTTTCAGCATAATTGTTGATACCCATTATAGTTCTCATTTCTCTCAATCCAACAGGTCAGACGTACAGTTTCCCTCTTCCTGACATACTCTTTTGACTATCATGTCAAGAATCCCTTGTATGTACAAACATTCCTATTATCTTATCACTTCTACCATTTTAAACTTCAATTAAACAAGATCATCACATAGCCAAGTTCAGGCACATTCTTAGTATATCGGTGACGCTTATATATAGGGTTCCCCGCAGCGTTCCCACCACATCCACGATATACTGAGAACAATGCTTAAACTGGTCATGTGACATTTGATTTCTCCATCAAGGCATAATGTTAGAACGCTCAAACTACCAATGCTTCATAATACATGTGAAGGGATTATCATTACTATGTTGCAACTCTTCAAAGACCATGTACGTTCTAAATAAACAGTCAATTGCATAATTTCTGAAATGTTAAAAGAAGCAATGTCTCTTTGGGAATAAGACTAGTGTCACAATATGAATACCCATGTAGAATCTAGTTAGATTAGAGCTCACATAAGAGTAAGCTTATAGATGTTTCCTTATTAACAAAGTCTTATAAGGAATGGAACTCAAGTGTCCTGAGGAATATAATGGAATATTTGTACTAACTATGATCGTTACCTCATGACAAGATTTGCCAGGCTTCACATGCACTGTAAATTGCAATTACCTGTGCACCCATAATGGTAATTTGCTTTGCATGGTCACCCTAGTTCATCCTATTCGAGTTAACATATCTTATCAAGTACAGAGTATTATCCATGATCAGAGTATCAAATATATGGTTACTAACTAAAAGTTAATTAATCGAAGTTGTACGAAGGAGTCGATTGAGAAAAAATCACTTGATTAAGGAACAAGCGAAGGAATCCGTGTACAATAATCCAAAATCCGATGAAGTAGTTATCTGATCTTAGTACATTGCGTCTCTTGTCTATTGGTGTTGTATTAGCCAGCGTGTTCGTCTTTTCAACCCAACAAATTTTGGAAACGGGCGCCTATATCAATGTGATGTCGGCAGACTTATGGAATAAAGGCTGGCTACAACCTAAATCCTTTGAAAAAATCTTACAGTAGCACTTTTCAATCCAATCCGAGTATAAGTCAAATACATACCAAGAGGATGCGCTTACCTAAAGCTTTCTCAAGGTATCAATAGATGATACAATGCGAAGAACATTCTCAAATAAGTATATCAAGGATAGCTTGTAAGACATGATATGTAAGCATAGCGAATACTACACGTAGAACGTTCACGTGTATGTTATTGCACACATAATCCTACTATGCATACTACATGTGGGTACTTAGGTTATAGTCTAGGTCGAGTGATCTACCTAATTCTCTATAACCAATGGCTCTGATACCAATCTGTCACACCCTCGCTTATAGCGGAAACACGAGGATATAACGGACGGGATCGTCATAACACACTGTTAGTTAATAGAGATGTATTAAATGATGAAAGCCAATGTGTCATGACGTCACCCGACACAATGGAGACTTGTGTCGCGGTTAGTCAATTCCACGACAAACATAGTCAACACTTAAAATGAAGTTTAAGTCCCACAACCCGGAACAAGTATACAAAACATGATTAACAGAGGTAATCCCAAACAAGCATAATGTCAAACAGGTCTCTAATTGTATTCCATAAAGTCATCACTAAGGCAACATCCCTAGCTATCCTCAATGATTGTTACCTGAAAAGATATGCTCAAAAATATCAACATATTGTTGGTGAGTTCGCAGGTTTATATAATAAACAAACTTGATGTTGTATAATAATTTGGTGGGACATGAGTGCATACAGTTATAAACAAGTAATATCACATGAGCATCACAACTAAACCTACGACGTACACAAAGAATTTGTCGGAACATATTCACCATAGGGCCCGTCCCTGGCCACTGTCAGTCCCAACTAGTATACTAACAAACAAGGGTGGGGGTGTCAACCCAATAGTACTATCAATATATGTCCGTCGGCTCCAACACCGGAGTTAAATAGTTGTGAATACAGAACCACAAAGACAACTCATGCATGTACTAGATATATACTTACAAACAGTAAACACAACAGTACCAAAAGAATTGAATAAGTTTACAGCATAAAAATGGTGAGCATACTTTTCCCCCTAGTTTATAAATGTTTAAAATGAAAACGGGGCCGCGAAACTCACCTCGAAATAAGATGAAAATAAATTGCACAAAAGGCTTCTAAAGGCGAGAACAACAAACGATCAAACACCTATAATAATTATAATTAAGTCTTTAAACACATTTAATGAAAAAGATACGTTCGGTCAGTTTCCGGTCGGTTCGAGTTCGACGCGTGACACACTCACATCAATATATAATATACACCATACACACACTAATAACCTACAACTCACCCAACACACACACACTAAAAACACATAATTAACACACACATATATATATACATATATCTATAAACATATGATAATTTAAACACACACTCCACACACACATGTTATATACACACACAACAATCTAAACACACACAACACACACATCCACTCAACACATATATGTATGTATTATGCACAGCAGCCACGGGCTGCTGTGTTTTTCTCCAACTCACGCACACAAATACCCACATTATACATACAATATATGTAGATATATATTAGCACCCATCGCATATATATACACATACATACATACTGTAACACATATATAGACACCCACTGTGTCTTCACTTGACCATATATACATACAATAATACATACAAACACACATGCACCACATACATCGCACCCACAGTCGCATATACACATACATTACACACACTGCTACGCATATATATATACACACACACGCTGTTATGCATATATACATACACACACTCAGCCGTATATACATATACATACACACACAAGTGCTTATATATATGCATACGCAGCCATACATACACACGCGAATCAAACTGAACAACCGAGCGGAAAGACAAACCGAAACAAAACGAAAAGTGACAAAACGAGGTTTACGATGACCGGTTACCTGCGAAACGGTTAAACGGCAAGACGACGGCAACCGATGGCAGCTAACGGCGGCGAAACGGGGCTTGAAAGGGTGGTGCACGGCGGAGGGTTCACGGCGACGGGAGTTGTTTCGATTAGGGTTGACCGATTTAAGAAATATATATAATATTGATATTACACTTAGGACCCTGTACTTTAAATTAATTAATCCCTCAGGTTTAGTTAAATTACCATTTAAACCCTGGACTTAGTTATATTAATAATATTATTATTAATAATAATATTAACAATACTTACGGTAATAATAATAACAATAAAAAAAATTATTATTAGCGTTAGTTAATATTAAGATTGGCACGAAAAGGAGATGTGACAAGACTCGGTTCAAAAACGAATTAATTTTGCAAAATAATAAATGCGCGAAGAGAGAATTAACGGATTCCGAGTTAATTGACGGACTTGATGGTGATGGATGTCACAGTCAGGTCCAAGGGAGTGGTTTCTGGCTATGGATGTCTTAACAACCTTACAATCAGTCATGTTGAACCTTTTAAGTATGTCATGTACATACTTTGACTGACTTATGAAGATGCCATTGTCAACTTGCTTCACTTGAATTCCTAGAAAGAAATTGGTTCCCCCATGGCACTCATTTCAAACCTTTCCTTCATCATCTTCTCAAAGTATTTGCAGAGTTTTGGATTAGTTGACCCAAAGATAATGTCATCTACATATACTTGAATAAACATTATGTCATTCCCTATTCTTTTGATGAAGAGAGTTCCATCAATAGTACCCCTTTTGTAGCTATGCTGACAGAAATACTGAGATAGAGTCTCATACCACTTCCTTGGTGCTTGGTGCGGCCCATAAAGAGCTTTATCAAGCCTGCAGACATAATTAGGATGATCAGGATCTACAAACCCAGGTGGTTGTCTGACATACACCTCTTCATCAATCACCCCATAAAAAAAGCACACTTGACATCAAGTTGGTAGACTTTGAAGTTCTTGGATGCAGCAAAAGGAATATCCTAACACCTTCAAGTCTTGCTACAGGAGCAAAAACATTTGTGTAGTCAATTCCTTCTTCTTGAGTATACCCTTGAACAACTAGTCTTGCCTTGTTCTTGATGACAAGTCCTCTATCATCCTTCTTATTCCTGAACACCCATTTGGTTCCTATGGTAGTCTTCCCTTGAGGAAGTGGACATAGGTTCCAAACCTTTTGCCTTTTGAATTGAAGCAGCTCCTCTTGCATAGTTTCAACCCAACTTTCATCCTTTAGAGCCTCATCAATTTTCTTTGGTTCTATTTGGTACAAGAAACAAGAGTGAAGACAAACATTTGCATCATGGATTTGTCCTCTTGTTCTCACCCCTGAATCAACATCTCCAATGATGTTTGTGGTAGGATGAGACTTGTGGATCCTTAGTTGAGGGATCACAGCAAGTTGTTTAGACAGATCTAAATTTGAGAAATTCTAATCTGGCAAGGAGGATTCACCCTCCACATTAGCACACCTATAAAGATTGACATGATCCAATGAGTGTGTGACATCATTGATGTTGTCTTTAATGGAGTGGCTATCAGCACCAAGGAATTCCTGATCACTATCACCATCACCATTTCTCCAATATTTGAAGCTCTTTCATCTGGCTTTTGTGCCTCTAAGATGGATTTTGAAGGCACCCCAGAAGTATCAGCAGGA
Source organism: Flaveria ramosissima (assembly GCA_025215565.1). Taxonomy (NCBI): domain Eukaryota; kingdom Viridiplantae; phylum Streptophyta; class Magnoliopsida; order Asterales; family Asteraceae; genus Flaveria; species Flaveria ramosissima. The sequence continues at coordinate 30,616,405 of CM046033.1, forward strand.
TTTGTCATTGATGTGCTGGTAGAAGCTTCATTTGCAGGATTGGTTACCACTAGAGCTGAAGATGTGTAGCTTGAAGGTCTTCTTAGCTCAAATCTTGATCAGGATCACCTGTAGGTAGTATATCTGTGGACCCTGAAACATGCTTATAAGATTTGTTAAAACAGTTGGTAACTAAATCAAGATCAAATAGCCAATCCGGACTAGAACCTTTCACACTGGGAGTGTGCTCATTGAAAGTCACATTGGCTGACTCCTCAACTACTCTAGTTCTGAGATTGTATACTATATAATCTTTAGCTTGAGAAGAGTATCCAATGAAGTGTCCATCATCTGATTTCTCAGCAAACTTGGCAATTTGATCTTTGGTATCCAAGATCGTGCAAGGACATCCAAATGACCTGAGAAAACCAATGAAAGATTTTCTCTTGTGCAAAGTTCATAAGGAGTCTTACCATGTGTCTTAACTACTAAAACTCTGTTTTGCACATAGCAAGCAGTGTTCACTGCCTCTGCCCAAAAGGTGATGGGCAGTTTAGAGTCAGACAACATAGTTCTTGCAGCTTCAATTAGTGTCATGTTTCTCCACTCAGCAACACCATTTTGCTGAGGAGTCCTAAGAGCACTATATTGTCTTGTAATACCTTTTTCATCACAAAATGTATCAAGGATTTGATTCTTGAATTCAGTTCCTTGATCACATCTTATGGTTTTGACCTTGTGATCACATTAATTCTCAATCTTTAAGATGAAGTTCTTTAGAATCTCAGGGGTCTCATCCTTAGTTCTAAGAAAGAAGACCCAGGTAAATCTAGTAAAGTCATTTATGATCACCAAACAATAAGAGGTCCTTCTTAGACTCATTACACTGGTGGAACCAAAGAGATCCATATGTAATAAGTGTAGGGGATTAATGATGGAATTTCTTTTATTTGGCTTGTGAGATACCTTGTGTTGCTTCCCCTTCAGGCATGCAACACAGTGATCATCACTTGTAAACTCTTTCTTTGGTATTCCAGTTACCAAATCATTCTTAATTAATTTATTCATGTTTTCAAAGTTTACATGGCATATTCTTTTATGCTAGAGGAAAGACTCATCATTATTTGCTTTATATAGAAAGCATGAAACTTCTCCTGAGGGAGATGTTTCTTGCAAATCCATCTTGTACATGTTCCCTTTCCTGGGGGCTCTGACCAGGATGTGCTCATGCGGAATGACCAACCTGGGCCTGAGAACAATGCACTCATGCTCAGTGAAAAGCATGTTATGACTCTGATCACAAAATTAGGATACACTCAAAAGATTGTACCCAAGCTTCTTAACAAAGTTTACCTTCTCAATACTGAGCTTACCCTTTGTGACCTTGCCCCTTCCTGTAATGTAACCTCCTGCATATTCTCCAAAAGCAACTGGTCCTCCATCAATTTTTTCAAACTCTTGGAGTAGTGACCTATTGGCTATCATGTGCCAGGAATAGCCACTGTCAATGATCCATATATTTCTGTTTGTCTTGAGTTGTTTCTGGACAAAAGAGATGGTTAGTTACATTTGGAAACCCAAGCCTCATTGGTCTTGGGCTCATCAAAACATGTTGAAGACAATGCAACAGTAATTGATCCTATAGTCATGCTAGAAGGATCATTTGCTGATGTTGATGAAGAACTTCCAGCCACTTGGTCTTTCATTGACTTCCACACCATCTTTGGAAGCTTAGACTTGACCTTCAATACTTCGGAAGTTTTGTTGACTTCAAAAGATTTGATGACTGGACCTTCGGAAGATCTTGCTTTCACTGCAACAGACTTCAGTGCTTCGGAAGTATTCCTTTCTTCCAAGACCAAATTTTCTTCAGAAGGCAAGTTTCCACTTGTCTTCTTCTTCATTTTGGAGCTTTCAAAGGAAAGAGGTTTTCCTTCTGAAGCTTGCTTCTTCTTCTCCAAACTCTTAGAAGTTTCTTTCTTGGTTATGTGGAGAGTACTCTTTGGATTGTAAACACAATCCTTAACAAGATGACAAGTACTCCCACATATAACACAGTCCATTTTCTTCCTTCTAGGAGTTTTCTTTTGTAAACAAGGCTGAACTTGATCACTTTCCTTCTCCATCTTCATCTTTGCAGATGCTAAGGCAATTCTTGTGGGGATAGAACTACCTTTGGAGCTGGATAGTTCAGGTTGTACAACAGTGGTGTACAACTGATCAGCCTTCTTCTTGATGATCGGATGATTTGGACATGAACCAGAACTCTTGTTGATGGAGTTCAAGTTGGTGTCTTCAACCTTCATCACTTCAAATCCTGCAGAGATGAAGACTTGTTTCTGTGCAGAATTGAAGGTGGCCTTGATCTCCTGAGCCTTCTTGGACTTTCTTTTGGCCTTCCTGATCAAGTTCTTTCTCCTTGACTTGGTCATCCCAACAGCTTTGTTCTCCTCAGATGGATGGTGACCCTTCTTAGAATGCTCTTCTTCACTCTTCTCAGAGCCATTCTCCACCATCTCCTCTTCATCTTCTTCAGTCACAGAGTCTATGAGGGAAAGCTAATCTTCACAAGTTCCACACCTTGGAGATCTTACAGACAAGATTGTGTGTGGAGGAGCTATCTCACAAGATCACAGTCCCTGCTTATTTTGATAACCAACTTTTGCATGCAAGGATGAGGATATTATGTTCTTGAAGGTCTCTTCTTCAAGAACACATTTTTCTGCCTTGGCTTTGCTGATCACAACCTCAGCCTGGCATTCAGTTAACTTAGTAATGAGGTCTTTGATCTGAGTCTTGTAGTTTGCGTGCTCATGTTTAAGAGTTGAAATGGTTTTCTCTAAGTCCTCTATATTTAGTTTATAATCATTTTCAGCTCTCTTAAAATCAGCTTTTAAGATATTCAAGGACTCAAGATCAGATCTCATTTCTAAGTTATAGGACTTGTATCTATTAACTTTAGCAATACATTCGGAAGTACAAAGATGTTCCAATACCTTGGCTTCATCGTGGTTTGCCATGAGTGCTTGGTTTGGAGATGCATCTTCTACCTGAAAGCTCCAGTCAAAGCCTCCTTCTTCAACAGCAATTGCAGCTTGCTACTTTGGCTTCTCATTCTGGGGGCTTTCTCAGTGTAGTTTGGTCTGGCTTGTGTTTGGCCACCTTTTGTCCTTGGTGCCTTACACTCCCTTGCCAAGTTTCCCATCTAGTTGCAGTTGTAAAACTTTACTTTGCTCTTATCCAGCCCAAACTTTCCACTGGCCGCATTGCTTGGAAACTTCCTCCCTGTCCTCTTGTAGAACTTCTTGGCTCTATGAGTGAGAAAAGCCATTTGCTGGACTATCTCCATGTACTTCAGATCATCTGGATGGATACAGTTCAAATCTTCAAGGGTAATGAAAGCATGAGAAGAATTTGTCTCTTGGAAAGGACTTCCTTGAGTGTAGCTTTCTCTTGGAGTCTCTGGGAAGGTGATGAAAGGGCCCTTTTATGAGTTGTCAGGGTAGCATATAAGATGATGTTGTGGTTCAATGCTTTCCCTTTCAACCACATGGAGGGCTGAACTCAGTTGATTGATGGAGTTACCAGATGAGTTTGGCATGTTCATCTCTATCTGGTAGCCACTAAGAATACCATACAACTCTGTGAGAGTAAGAGTCTTAAGGTTCTCAGTCCTCTTGATAACAACACAATAATGTGTCCATTGTCTAGGAAGAGAGGACATAAACTTCCCTACAATATCACTGTTCTCAAGAGTTACTCCAACATCCGTTAGAGTATCCATAATCTTAACATACCTGAAGTATTGTTGAGTTATGGTTTCACCTACCTTGAAGGTGAAGTTTTCAAACTGCTGCTTCAGGAGATCCTTCTTGTTCTTCTTTGCTTCAGTAGACCCCTCATACATCAGCTTCAGTGCTTCCCATAGTTGCTTGGCAGTTTTTCCACTTCTTGAAGCCTCTGTAGATAGAGTTTGGAAGAGCAGTTTGAAGGGCTGTCATGGCTTTCTGATCAATCTCTATTCTCTTCCTGTCTGCTTCAGAGTAATCAGCCATAGCTTTTGGAATCACACCACCACTAGTAGCAGAAGTGGTGCTTGGTATGTAAGGTCCTTCAACAACAAAGTCCCACATCCTGGAGTCTTGAGACTTGATGAAGCCTTCCATTCTTTGACACCAAGTATCAAAGTCTTCAGGAGTGATCAGTGGAGACTTTTTCATAGTTCCAGTTTCCATATCAGCTTTGGTAATAGCCGCCATTTGAGTTATTAAGTATTTTGTGTGTGTGAGGGATCTTAAGATGGTGAGATCTTATATCAAGAGCCTGGAATGCTCTGATACCAAATGCAGGACCGTTTGAAGGGTATGCACTTACAACACAACAACACAATGAGGAGAGTTGCTTAGAACACTTAACAGATCAAATAGGAAACTGGTTAACTTTAAGTGAAAGATGCTAAGAACACAAGTAAGAATGAGACAGAACAAGGTAACAAACAACACAAGTATTTGATTTTCAAGAATGTTGTATATTGCTTCTCAAGTTCTATTACAAAATGTTACAAAGCATACAATGGAAAGTTACAAGTACTTGAGATACTTTATACTACATCCTACAACCAGCCATACTTTGAAAGCTAGCTGGATACATAAGACTAGACAACAAAATCAAATGTAGAGTCAAAAGGCGGATTTGCCTTTTGACTAGTGACTATGACATGTCATAGCTCACATCCTAATATATTAAAAAAAGGATAAAAGTACATAAAGTAGAAGGCATATACTCAAGACCTCAATGTACAGTTACCAAAAGCATGGACCTTTTCACCAACTCATGTAAGTTGGTGACTAAACGGAGTTGCAGCGGAAAGGTGGTCCAGCTTTATGGTAAAGTACATTAGATAAAAGCATGTCTCTAAAATTCTTTGGAAGAAATCTGTCTTCACTCTTTGGCTTCGGAAGACTTTATCTTTGAAGCTTCGGAAGACTTCACTTTTGGCTTCGGAAGATGTTGGTCTTGGCTTCGGAAGATTTTACACTTAAAATATTTCTAGTGCAAGGTGTAAAACTTCCAAAGCATTTCTATTTATGTTCTTCAGTGCATGCATGCAGAGAGACTTTGTATGTTTTGGCTGCATCATACTTATAGGAATCCTTACAGTTCACTTTCTCTAGAGTAAGAGAGCCATTGGAAACTTCTCCTTGACCAATCATCTTCCCTCCTTTCAAGTCGCCGGCAAATGCGACATATCCTCCATTGATTATTCAATAATTGGTCAATAGATCTTTTAGCCCCGTCATGTGTCTGGAACATCCACTATCAATATGCCATACACTGTTTACAACTTTAGTGGATGACTCCTACAAGAATATCAAAGAACAGATTAACCAGGTGAAACAAGAACCCAAGTTTGAACAACTTTGGGTTTAGGAGAGATTGGTTTCTAACAAAAGAAATTATTAACTAATTTAGTCAATCTACTCCCAAATGAATTCCTATTAACATGTCTATGATGTAGCTCAAGACAATGCTTAACTACATGATCATCTTCACCACATCGAAAACAGTGTGGTTTTAATCTAGGTCTGTTATGTAATAGGGTAGGGATTTTATCAATGTGTATTTCCTCATCACATTCAAACAATTTAGAATCTACATCACTATAAGTCTCATACATGTCTCTAGGTTTGTTTTTATTTGAAAAAGAATGGTTATTTACAAAAGAAGATGAATTTTCATCTGAAATACATGTAGTACTTGTACCACTTGTACTTGCCTCAAATGATGTCGTTACCCTTTCTTTTGATAAAGAAATATTCGTTGGGGTAAAAGATGGAATAGGGTGAGAAAAGAATTTTTCAAAACAATTATTTTTATTTATCTCGTTACTTTTCACGGTGGAATCATTCACACTATTAACACAATCAGAAAAGGTAGCATCATTACAATCCATAAAATTTAAAGAAGAAACAGAAACATCACTAGAACAAGATGAGACATTGTCTGTTACAGATTGACTAGAAATAAAAACAGAATTTAAACTAGATTTATGATCTAAGACAGAATGCTAAGATTCAGGTGTACTAAGACTAGTGCATCCAAGCCGCTAGTCGGTCCATAATCGTAGTCCTCACAAACATGCTTAAACATATTGTTAGTATCTATTTTGATCAAATCATTAGAAGGATGAGGAACATGCATAGGAGAATAGCAGTAAGTACTAGGAGGAGGATAAACCTTAGCATTTTCATATCCCAAACCTGTTTTAATCCTAGCCCCCCTTTGAGATTTACATAAGTCATCATGTTTCATCCCCGATATAGTCCATTTATCGAGCTTTGACTGAAGTTTGCTCGTTTCAAATTCAGCAAGTGCAACCCTTTCAGTCAAAGTGTTAATCTCAATATTTCTTTCCAAAAATATTAGTTTAAAGTGATCGTTCTCTTTCAAAGCTTCGTTTAATTAAACAAAATATTTAGACTCGTTTATTTTAAGTTCCTCATGAATTCGTTTTAAATCTTTTCATTATCAAACGATTAGCTTTATAAACCCCAAATAACTGATTTTGCATGCTGAAGAACACATATCCTAAATTACCTTATAAGAAAGTCCCATCACCACCTTTTCTACTGCCAAAGCTTTCTCGCATTGGCACACCAGAGTACTCAACTTGTTTTCCTCGACAGTGGTAGCAGCATCATCTTTTTCATTTCCTTTCTTAGTGGGTTGACTTCCTTCCTTCCTCATCTTCTCAACTTTACTTTCTTTCACGATCTCATCCTCCTTCACCTTCACAGACACTTCAGCTTCATCTCTAAGTTCTTTGAACGGATCAAATTCATCCTCACTGTTCACCTTCCTCTTTCCTTTCTCAATCTCAGCCTTCAGCGCTTGGTTAATCTCTTCTCTCATCTCTTCAACTTCAGCAATCAAAATTAGAAATCAAAGCTGTCTCCTTCTTGTGATTCATTTCTTCTTTACTCCCGCTTGAAACCAGTCGTGGAACTCCTGAATTACTAGGATCAGTGACGATTGGCAATGGGCATTCACGTTTGAAGTGTCCTAACTGTTTGCAATTGAAACACCTCAATTTGGACTCATCAAATCCTAGTCTGGAGTTAGAGCTTTGACCTCCAAAATTCTTCCTTCCAGTGCGCTCCATGAATCTTAGCAATCTAAGTGTCAACATTGCCATTTTCCATTGAATGTCAGTCTCTTCAAGATCATCAGGGTCCACCTGATACATATCCTCCATCGTCATCCCTTTACCTTTCAACTCCCTCGCCACTAAAGCTTCATAACTCTGAACAAACATACCAAAAAGAGCCATTGTTTCGGATGGAACTGAAGTTTCAACATTTGCCTTCAAGCTGGCTTGATCTCTCCCAGTACTACCACAACCTCCAGAATAATCACCAGTATTCACTCCATCTTGACGAGATGCAGTGGAAGATAATAATGTAGCATTATGAGTGAAACCAAATGTAGGCATCAGGGTTTGGTTGAATTCCCTTCTCTTCATGTCTAACTCGAAGGATTTAAGCTTAATGATGATGTCCATAAGCTTGTAGTCAGTGAAACCTCTTTCCTGCTTTAGCATTCTCACCTGTAGGCTCCACTGACGTGGGAGAGAGTCTAGCAACCTGTTAACTTGCTCACTGTTTAAAAATTTCTCATCGTATTTCTTCAGTGTGCTTGAAACTGTCAAAAAACAATTTGTCAGATTTGTGAGACTCTCGTTCTTGTATCCCACAAAACAGTTGAACTCCTTCTCAGCTTGAATGCTCTTGTCTTTCACCAGCTCATCGTTACCATCATAGAATTCACACAACGCATCGAAAAGAGACTTAGCATTCTTATGTTCAGGGAATCGATTATAGATGTCTGGCGCAAGACATAGAGTTAATGCTCCAAAAGCTTTCTGGTCTCGATCAATCAGCTTTAGATCCTTCTCGTTGAATGTGGCTGGGTCCTTGTTTTGAGACACGACATCACCAATAGTGACAGCTGGTATGTGTGGACCAGAAATAATAGATTCCCCTTGATTGTGGTCGGTGTAAAAAAAAAGGCTTTGAGACATCTCTTCCAATCTTCGAAGTTATCACCGTTTATGAGTCTCGGAGGTCTGTTGGGAGCAACACTCTCTAAATCTGCAAGAGTGAGAAAAGTCATCTTTGACATTCTAGTTTCGCTGAAGGATTAACAATTTCGCAGGAAATTGGTAGTTTCGCAGAGCTAGATTCGCAGAGAATAGGTAGTTTCGCAGGGAAGACTAGTTTCGCTGGCCGGCAGTAGTTTCGCTGGAAATTTTGGCGGCAGTTTTGCTAGCCAAATGCTTGAGGCTGCTTAGTTTCGCCGAAAATTTCGCACGAAACAAGCTTGAACTTTCGTTAAATGGTACTTTCGACAGCAATTTCGCTTGTAATATGCACACAAGCATTGTTGAGCTTTCGTTCAATGATACTAGTTTTGCTGGAATGCTGAAAACAACTTCAAAGTGGAAAACACTGGTAGTTTCGCTGGAAGATCAGCACAGTTTCGCTGGATGAATTTGTTGTTTCGCAAGATGAAGCTGAAAATCTTTTTTCAACACGAAATCAATCTGAATCGCCTAAATCTCAATGGATTTGAGATCTGATGATTAACAGAGCTTTCCCAACTAAAAACAAGCAAAATTCAATCAAATTACATATCAAATACACTCGAATTTGATCTAGAATTGAGGAAAAATTGATATTGAAGAAAAACAACCAAAAAACCTCAATAAATCAAGAGCACTAAGGCTCTGATACCATATCGTTGGTCCATTTGATCGATTTGCAGTATAAATGATATGTTGAATCATTCAATATCGGAAACAATAAAGAGATAACAAAGATGAAGAAGACTAAGAACAACCACAATGTCAACAAATATGAACAATAATGATCAATACAATCAACATAAACAAAGCTCAAATGTATTTCGGTGAATAAACAGCTTACAAAGGTCTCTTGCAACAATGATAATCGATTAGGGTTTTTGCAAGGATACCCAACAATGAACAAGATCAAAACTATATATAGCAGTCCTAGTTTCGCATACAGTTTTGCTGGCAGCGAAACTGTTCTGCCGAAACTATAGTTTCGCCCGGCAGAAACAACAGTTTCGCCGGGTGAACTAAACAGCTGACTATGAGCGAAACTACAGTTTCGCTCATAGTTTCGCTGGACTACAAAACTAAACAAAATGAACAACATTCAAAAGTAAACTAACATTAAACCTATTAAAAAGTAATATAAACATAATCTAATCTAAGGTGAGTCCAACCTATACATGATCTTCAATGTTCCTTCACATATTTGTACATCTTATCCAAACTAGGGTGAATCGAATACTTGGATTTATGAGTTTCATCCAAAATCAGTTCACGTAGGTTTCCAAAACATGGAACCTAGATTTGGTCCATGAAGTACATCGTATTATTAGATTTAGGCACTAACTCCTTGACCATGCCTTTCAAACCTTCATTTTCCAAATTCTCCTCTTTCACAACTTTGATTTAAGCATCTCGAATTTGAGTATTAAGACTCAAATGAATAGTAGCTCTAAAGCAAGAACACGGCTTAGGTTTATTATTCTCCTTCCTGCTCAATGCTTCGGCCACAATGTTAGCCTTGCCCGGATGATAGTGAGTTCGCAATCATAATCAATAAGCAACTCTACCCATCGACGTTGCCTCATGTTAAGCTCTTTATTGATCGAAGATATGCTGAATACTCTTGTGATTCGTGTAAATAGTACACTTTGTACCATATAGGTAATCTCTCCATATCTTGAGTGCAAAAACCACCGCTCCTAACTCTAAGTCATGAGTGGTGTAATTCTTCTCATGCACCTTTAATTGTCTGGATGCAAAGGTGTTGACCTTATCTTTTTGCATCAACACACAATCAAGAACTAAAAGGGACGCATCACGGTACACAACGAACCCATCTATTGCTTCAGGAAGAGATAGTATAAGATCACTACATAACTTCTGCTTCAGCAACCAAAAAGTTGTCTCTTGTTTATTGGCCGAGTCATACTTCCTATCCATCTGGTCAACATCATTAATGGTTGTGCCATCTTTGAGAAATTCTTAATGAACCTTCGATAATAACCATCTAATCCAAGAAACTAACGCACCTCAGTAGAGACTTGGGTACATCCTAGTTCTTGATTGCTTTAATCTTTGCCGGATCTACATGTATGACTTTCTCATTTACGACATGCCCGTGAAAATGAACCTCTCGAATACAAAACTCGCACTTCAAGAACTTTGCATACAGCTTCTCCTTTCTCAACATCTCAGGATGATCTTCAGATGTTGTTTATGATTTTGTTTAGTTTTTTAATAGACTAGTATATTATCAATACAAACTTATCTAAGTAAGGTTTGCATACTCTATTCATAAGATTCATGAACACAATAGTCGCATTTGTCAGACCAAATGGCATAACCGGAAACTTGTAATGGTCGTAACATGTTATGAATGTTGTTTATGGAACATCTTCTTTAGCTATCAACAACTGATGATAACCCAATCGCAGATCAATATTTGAGTAGAAACTGGATCCTTGTAGATGTTCAAACAGATCATTGATTCTTGGTAATGGGTATCAATTCTTGATGATAAGTTTATATTCAACTCCTGGTAATCGACGCACATTTTGAATGACCCATCCTCCTTTTTGACGAATAAGACTGGTGCTCCCCATGGCGAGAAGTTGGTCTTATAAATCCCTTATCTAACAATTCTTCTAACTGCTTGGACAACTCTTGCATTTCCAAAGGCGCTAATCTATATAGTGATCGGGCAATAAGAGCTGACTATTTATGTACTTGACCAAAGCAGGATGATAGAGGCCAGACAATTCAAATTAATTATCAACTTTATTCTGGATCCCACTAATCCTAAGTAACATTATCATCCTACTGAAGAAGATCCCACAACAGTACCAGTTCCACCAATAATAACAATAAAAGTACCATCTGCAACAACAACAACAACAACAAAAGCACCAACAACAAAAGCTTCAATCTCCACTATAATCCAAGCATCCACTTCTCAATAACCACAAGATATAATAGAAGATCCACCTAAATCTTCACAAGTTCCATCACCCATAAACATTTGACGTACTCATGCTGCATAATCCTTAAGGATGGGGGTATTGTTGGACCCTGAAAGGATAATGCATGCCAATTCAAGTAGTGATTGGATACTTGTTCCAGATGGAAAATGCACAAGTGTTGGGAAATGCGGTTGAAAACAAAGAAATACGTATGCACAAGAAAGACTAAGCGTCTGTTCATTCGTATTAGTTTTTTGCGGGTGACTTTGACAAACGCAGATATGCATTTGTCTACCTGTATAAACTAATGCGGGTAAAGCAAAACAATTGCTTATGTTTTAACAGAAGAAATGTTTCCTCATTAACACACATCCGCATAGACAAATGCGGATGTTGTATAGACAAATATGGCTAAAGCACAACTAATGCTTATACAATTATTTTGTACTTTATACTTAGTAAATTCTAGATTTTATGTCAGGATAGTTAAGTCATAGTATAGGTTATTGTATAAGACCTATAAATAGATAAAGTTTTCTCACTTTTTGTAACTCTGAATACTAGAAAACCCTAAAAAACGTAAAAAGCACTAATTGTAATATTGAATTATATTATCAATATACAATGAATATTATGCGCATATTTATTTTGTTTGATCATTAATTATTGTATTTCTGCAACAATCAATTATATAAATCCCTCAATATATTTGATCCTATTGATATTTACCCAATCAAGTATCAAGATAGATTTTTGTAGTTGTTTTTTAATATTAACATGAACTGATCATGTAGCTTTGGTAAGGAGTGCAAGATGTTATCAGTTGGCAATCATCACTAATGAGAAATCTACACCTTAAAAGTTGTTCAACTTAAGCTTTTATTTTAAACACATGGTTGCTAACTAGTATCTTCTCGCATCTTACAAATTATAAAGTTGTGATAGTCTCACAACATTCCTACTTGGTTTAAACCTATAACATTTGTTTGAGTTGTTTAATCTTCTCATATGTGGAATGGAACTCAAACATCTTTTGCAACTTAAGGATCACAATTGCAAGCATGAGACAATTTTGCGTCGTTAAAGTGTTTCGACCAAACCTATCTACGCATTTGAGGCAAGAGGGTTAAGGATAGGTCCATCAAGGATGTAGCACCCCTACTCATTCTTGAAAATTATTCTCAACTTTTGGTACCATTCCATGCAATTGGAATAAGTAAGTTGTCCCTTTACATCAAGGATCTAAGCAAGAAAGGGTTTCCATGCAATTGGAATAAGTAAGTTGTCTCTTTACATCAAGGATCTAAGCAAGAAAGGGTGCCAGTTTTTTCAGAGATAACCACTTTGTTGCTCATATATAAAATATAACAATGTTTGAATTAGTACATATTTGTTTAAATATTAAATCCTTTGATAAATTAGTTACCTTTCGGTTTTCAAACCTAAATTTATGTTAAAGGCTAAGATCCACGTCATATATAAAATATCAAAAGTGGTTGATCACTACTTATGATGGATTAAATTGATAGGTATGTTACTTTGACGAATTGTATTTCCATGTAACTCTTAGATTTTATGGAAAAGACTAGACAAGAATTATCAGTTCGCATATTTGATCCCATCTATGCCAACCATTCCTCTGGAATTGGTTCATCGTTTTATGCCGTCCAATTCAAAGACCGTAACGTTCGGCTTAAGACTGTATTAGTAATCTTGAAGCATTATCTTACCTGGTTGCATGTCATTTAATTGGTTGGCTGGTGCCCTATTTATAAGGACATCCATATAATGTGAAATTGTCTAAGTTTCACAGATACGTAGTTATGGGTTGAAAAATCATATGTTTATTTGAATTTAAACCAAACATGAAGTATAACAAATTCATCATGGCTGAAATTTGTTATATTTGTGAATCCAATATTTCACTTGTATTGCTTTTACTCAAAATCTCCATTTTAATAATTTGTTATCTTTTGATTTTAACTATCACAGTAACTAAAAACTATTTTTAGCTATTTCATCACCGAGTTTGCATAAAAAGAAGTTAGCGTCTCAATTATATATTTAAAACTTGAACCCGAAGTTTATACAAAAAATTAATTCTTGGCATTATTTGTATGTTATTAAAAATCTCTATTCTAAATTTGGTCATATTTTATGTATTCCAAAGTTATAAAATCCTAATTTTAACGACTTGATTATTTGTGTGGTTTTTGAGTTTTATAAAATCTCTATTAAAACCGAAGTCATTTGTTCGCATTATTGTTATCATCATAAAATTAATTTGTTGAGTTTATTAGTTAAAATAATCAATCAATCATATAATAAAGCAAACAACCACAATTACATTACATAATATTAATTTAGCAAGTGAAATAAATAATGGGTTAACCATTGCCTTATTCTGGCCACAAAGTTTTTTGTTTTTTCTTTTACCCTTACTCAGGTTTATAACGGAGTCTTTGGAGAGACGGGGTTTCCTCTTGGTTTTGCAAGTTGTGTTAGTAGTAACAGTTAGCATCAGCAATCGATAGCCAGTAACAACGAATAAAGATGTTGTGTTTAACGGCGTGCCACACAATTGTCTGCAGCCACTAACAGTTGTTTTGGCGGGGTATAGAGTATTTGAAGCCACGACTCTTCGTTTTTTAGCCCTCTAATACGGAAATATATCGTTACGTTACCCCGCCTCGAAGCGCGGGTAGATACTACCTAGTCAAATTAATTACCAACAAAAATTTTAAGGGTTTTCTTTGAGGACTGAAATTTTTGTTTGGTCTCCTACTTGATTTCAAGACGTCTCAATCTATTAAATAATTCTTCATTTGTTGTCGTCTTGTTTTTACACCAACAAATGTATTCTAACAACCAAAAGATCTATTATATGCCAAAATTAATAAAATTTTATAGATACAATTTTAACAACAAATATCAACATAATATTTTGGTTTGGAAAACCAAACATACATAAATCGGTGTTCAAACAAAAACTTGCAAAAGTGGTTGTGAGACCCTTGCTCGGTATTTATGTGTAGTTTTTACAAGATTTTGAGGTAATAGAAACATCTTACACGTTACCTTATTTATGATTTTTTTAATTTTCCACCATACATCCAAATGCAAGATAATAAAGAAATAACCATACCACCAGCAATCACTACGTGATGATTCGAAAGTAATTAAGAATGAAAACCTGATGTACTTCAAATAAACTTGTATTGTGCAAAGCTAAAATCATAGATCATCACAATGTGATTCACCAGCAATTCAATATTTACAAAATGACCAATGATAAAATTTTGTTCATATACATGATCTATTTATACTAATACAAATCACAAACCCATACTTATAAAAAGCCCATACCACCCCAGTCAAGTACTCCCTGCTGCTCGGCCTAGTAAAGTAATCACCAAGTAAGAATTCTGCCAAGTATACGTATTTGTTCTGTTCACCAACTGATTACTTCTAGTACGTACTCGTTCACACGAAATGTATATTATGTTTGATATGTTAGTCTCACGAGATAGGATCTTTACAATCTCCCCCTAGAGTAGTGACAACAAACAATCTTTACACTTACGTGTTGTTTGTTTCATCCTTTTAATGGTTAAGATGTCTGAATGGTTCAGCATTTAATAGTTCAAACTGTTTGTTTCGTGAGCAAATGTCTTAATGGTTCAGGAATTTGCCTCTGAATGGTTAAGCATTATACTAATGCTGAATAGTTAAGACCTCTTATCTTTGGATAATTAAGCGATATACTAGCTTTTAATGGTTTAGACTTCTTAATGGTTTAACACTTAATCATTTAGTAATCATCAAACAGCCTCTTAGTGTAATTTTTCTCTGTGTTCAGCACTTCCGGTAGACATTCTCTTAGTTAATATTTCAACAGCTTGTGTAAATCTCTTCTTTTGTTTTTCAAATAACATCTCAACCTCCGACTAAGCTGCTTCTTAGTGGCTTCTTCTCTGATTTTACCACCAGTAGTCAAAATATCTAGATTATGGCATGTCACTCTTTCACACTAGATTATGGCTTTAAAAGTAATCAGATTTTAACACTAATAATCAAAATCTCTACGGGTATCGGCTGGTAACATGCGATGTATAGGAACCACTTTTGCCTTCTTCGTGAGTGGCCAGATCACATTAACAATCGACTTCAAAGTGACTAGATCCTTAAATCCTTTAGCGTTCTTCAATGGTGTGTTCTTTTAACCCAAACCACCTTTGGATTTCCAATGTAGTTAAGCATTGATCATATCCTCCGCTACGTTACCATACAACTTGGATTTTTCAACATTGATCTTAGATAAAGAAAACTCATTTAATGGGTTATCTAATTGTGTAGTGAGTTCCTCAATTCTTTTCTTTGCATCTTTATATACACATTCTTTAAAACTTGAAAGTAGTTTTAATTTTGGATTATCTTGGCTTTTTAAATTTTTTCGGTAGTAAATATCCAAAATTGAAATACATTCCCTAAGAGAGAGGCGAAAAAATCTGTGTCAGAGGCAAAGAACACAGCGTACGAGAAAATGTATAAGCGATTAGAGACGAAAGAAGGAGAATATGACATGTTTAAGATTTCCAGGGCAAGAGAAAGGGGAAGACAAGACCTCAGAATGGTAAAGTTTATAAAGGCTGCAGATGGAAAGGTCTTGGTGAAGGAGAACGACATCAAGGCGAGATGGAAAACTTACTTCGATAACCTTTTCAACATAACGAACCCTAATCACCAATCTGCCATCGATAAAACAACCCAACCAAACCAACAAAACAAGTGTTATTGTAGAAGTATCACTGTCGACGAGGTTATGAGGGCGCTGAAGAAAATGGGAAGGGCTAAGGCAGTAGGGTTAGACAACATACCGATTGAAGTGTGGAAGTGCCTAGGAGACGAGGGCCTGGAATGGTTAACAGACTTATTCAACACTATCGTCAAAACCGGGAGGATGCCAGAGCAATGGAGAAGCAGTGTCATAGTCCCCATATATAAGAATAAAGGAGATGTACAATGTTGCACAAATTACAGGGGAATTAAGCTATTGAGTCACACGATGAAACTATGGGAAAGAGTTATTGACACGAGAATTAGACGAGAAACCCAGATAACGGTAAACCAATTTGGATTTATGCCAGGACGCTCCACAACAGAAGCCATACACGTCATAAGAAGGATAATGGAGAAATATAGAGAAAAGAAAAGGGACCTACATATGGTTTTCATTGACCTAGAAAAAGCATATGACAGTGTACCGCGTCAACTCATTTGGGAAAGTCTACGACTTAGAAGGGTACCAGAGAGGTATATCAAAATAATAATGGATATGTATGAAGGGGCAAAAACGTGTGTGCGAGCACCAGTCGGAGACACAGACTTTTTCCCGGTGGAAGTGGGACTACACCAAGGATCGGCATTGAGTCCATTTCTCTTCACAATAGTGTTGGATGAGATGACGAAGTCTATACAAGAACCAGTCCCGTGGTGCATGCTGTTTGCGGATGATATCGTCTTAATATCAGAATCAAAAAAGGTGATTAACGAGAGGCTAGAACAGTGGAGAGCCGCACTAGAGAGAAGAGGCTTAAGGATAAGTCGCTCTAAGACGGAATACATGCATTGTAACTTTAGTGGGGGGGATGAAGAGGACACCCAAATAAGTATCCAGGGTATGACAGTACCACAGACATCTAGGTTTAAATACTTGGGCTCGTACGTACAGGAGGACGGAGAGATACACAACGATGTAGCTCACCGTGTGCAGTCAGGATGGTGCAAATGGAGAGCAGCATCAGGGATCCTGTGTGATAAGAGGTTCCCAGCAAAACTAAAGGGAAAACTATACAGAGCGGCAGTTCGTCCAGCTATGTTATACGGAACAGAATGTTGGGCCATAAAGAAATCGCACAAGAGACAAATTGAGGTCGCGGAAATGCGAATGCTGAGGTGGATGTGTGGCCACACAAGATTGGACCGAATAAGAAACGACGTGTTTCGACAGAGGCTAGAGGTGGCTGGTATCACAGATAAAATACGAGAGGGAAGATTAAGATGGTTTGGGCACGTAAAGCGGAGGCCGTTCGTAGCACCTGTTAGAGCAGTAGAGAACATCAACGTAGAGGGTAGGAGGAGTAGAGGTAGACCTAGGTTGACTTGGGACGAGGTAATTAGGCGAGATATGGTAGACTTGCACCTCTCTGAGCACATGATCGAGGATAGGAGTGCGTGGAGGCGTAGAATTAAAATTAAGGACTTTTAGCGGGATCTGTGGGTAGGAAGGGTAGTCGTAGACTTAGTTGCGGGACCCCTGTTTTCTTTAATCTGCCCTTTCGCGCGTTTCTTGAAGAGTATCTGTTGTACTCAATTTCTCAGCTTTTATGTGATCTTTACCTGTGTGATGTATGCTGTATACCATAATTGTTACGGTTATTGTTTTCCTTACTGAGTCGGGGGTCTCTTCGGAAGCGGTCTCTCTATTTTCCATGATAGAGGAAAGACTCGCCACCAACCACCCCTCCCAGACCCTGCTCTTGAGTGGGATTTACTGGGTATGTTTGTTTGTTTGTTTGTTTATTGTGCTTCCTATATCTTCTACCTTTTCCATATTCCACTCTTTTGTAGTGGTACACCACTTGAACCCATGGGTAATTTTTGTGGACAAGGTCGTCATAATAAGAGAAGCAAATGCCTTTTCATCCTTCTCCAAGGCATCATAGTTTCTATAACAGAAGCTCCAATCTGAGAAGTCATGTCTAGATAGGAGATGTGGTGGCCTAGTTTCAGTTGTTATTTTGTTGTTCAAACTCTAATACTACGAAGAAGACATTTTTTGAAACACAAAAGATATTCAGCATCTTCCAAGTAATCGTTATACCCTAAGTACCCGTTTCACTATAAATACTCTTTTCTCAAGATCAACATGTGTTGTATTCAACATAGAACTAATGGCTGAGAAAAAGTTTGGTCGTGAACTTCTACTGAGAATAATAATACCTCGAGAACTTGTAAGTCCGAGAACTATGAAACCCAAGAACAATAAACCTATGTACTTTTATAGCCGTGAACTTCATGCAGCCAATAACTAAAGTGCTCATGAGGATCCAAAAGTAGATCGAGATCTCTCCCGACATAAAGACTGAGAATTCTGGGATGATTTCCTAAAATTCTCAAATTCAATTTTTAAACTTGAGTTTTCGAAGAACAATCAACTTGTTATCCGTGTTTCAATTTGATATCCTTCACAACATTCTCTAAAACTAACCAACGGCTTCTTAGTAACACAAAGCAAGTATAACAACATTAAAAGTACCTCGAATCAATGGTATGATCGGCCTTCAAGAGCTTATAGCTTTGATGGCAATTATAAAGTCCAAAATCTCAGGATCTTCTAATAGAAACAATACAACCAGCATTCACATAGATTGTGTGGAATCAAAATATTATGATGATTCAAATGTATTAAGAATAAAAAGACAGTGTACTTTAAATATACTTGCATTATGCAAAGCTCGAATCACAAATGATTAGTGTGTTTTAGCAACAATTCAATACTTACAAAAAAAAACTACATTTAGCAACAATTCAGTAGTTACAAATGATCAACTTTATTTTGTTTAGATACATCAACTATTCATACTAATACAAATCACAAACCCATACATATACAAAAGCCCGTACCGAGTATTCTTCGTACTCCCTAGTACAGGGCCTAGTAAAGTAATCACCAAGTAAGTATTCGGCCACTCAGTTTGTTCACTAACCATGTACTTCTAGGGCTCCTTTACACTAAAAGTTATGTTGTGTTTGAAACGGCAGGCTCGCAAGGTAGGATGTAGAGGTAGGATTTTTGCATGATCTACACCAAGCAATGAAGCTCCGAGGATGGTGTTGACCAAATAACTTCTTTTAACTTTCTAATCGAATCATCGTCCTAAAACACCTTCTTGAAACCTTCTAATATTTGTAAATATATGTAGAACAAAAACAAGAACAAACCTAGAATAAACAACAAGCTAGTTTGTTTGATTGTTTAAAGTATTCAAAATACTTCTAGCCACTTTATCAAGCAAAGGGATGAGGACAACAACCTCTAATTCTCGGCAAAAGAAAAGAATAACATATATTTCTTAACTCTTGTTTCTATATACATACATAGATACATACCGATACACACACATAGGTCATAAGATACGCGTGGATAGTAATTTAATAAAATCATTGGTTAAATTACACATTTACACATGATGAAAAAGTATAATTCATAGATTCATATATACTACATACATGTTCTATAAATATAAATTGCATGTGTACTTCATATTATTGTTACGTATAACAACTATATTTGATCGTAATTGGGTTATGACGTTTAAGTATATTCAAATGTGTCCTTGAATATTGCTTAGTGCGTGATCTTTAGGATCATATCAATAGCAATATTAGTGGATGTTATTATTTGAGCATATAGGTCCAACGTTAGTCTCCTTAAACATATGTTAATAAAGTTTATCAATACCCTTCATGTCAATCTAGATCAAGACAAAGGCTCCTACTAATGTCAATTTTGGCCACACTAAAATCACACATGTAATTTAAATTTATAGATTTTGAATTTAGGTAGTTACTAGACAAGGCCCCATCAACTTTCATCCATGTAATTTTATACCGTGTGTTTATATATGTATTCTAGCATTTAACTATAGGACTAAAAAAATTTCTAGCCAAAGGCTCCTAGACATTTTTATCCATATCATCTTATAAAATTGTTTAATCTTCTAGACACAATTCTACTAGTCATTTTATTTTATAAATAGTGTTTTTGTAAACGACACTTGTTTTGGGATAACTGTATTCCTATATATCATAAAATTATTTTAGAAAATGGTTTTTGATCTCACGTTCCCAAATCATATTACCTTTATATTTGTCTTGATTGCATGTGTTAGAGTTCTTATTGTATTCGTCAATAAACCTATTATTAATATCATTGGCCTTATAATGTATTGACTTCGTGCGTACCGATCTTTAATTATCATTGATCATTTGTATTGATCATTTGTAGTGTGTATTGGTCTTGTATTGATCATGATAACAAGTCTTATAATCTTAGTCACTCACTTTATTAACAAAACCTTGATATCTTTGTGTCCAAAAAACTTTTCTTCATTGTTTATTTACCTGGTAATATCCAATGCTTTGATATCTTGATCTAGTAGTCTTGTATACTAAGTGTCTTTAAGATAAGCAAGTATGCTAAGATGACTTGAGTGTTTTAAGGCATGTATTTGACATATTATTATCTTTTATTAAGCATTGCATACCACATGTCACTTATTTTAACATTATTAAAACTAGTTTAATGATTTCCAGTTAAACATTGTTATCTGAATATGTGATATGGGTACTATTTAGTTGTCATGTTAGGATGTAGTTAGGTTAATCTATGCAGGTTAGTTGCTAACTTGCTACTTTCAGGCTGATCACAATAGATTGTTCTATGCTAATCATATGGGTACTATTTAGTTGTCATTCCCATCATCTTCAACTTAGCCGGTTCTCGCTCTTTATAGCAGCTTAGCCCGCTTCGGCTTCATCCAACCCTATGTTAGCCCCTAAGCAAAGGACATTTCCTTAAAGCGACTCATTTTAATCCAAGCCCGTTTAAACCAAAGCCCGTTTCAACCCGTTACCTGCCCCACCACCACCTATTTTGCTAGGTTTTATAACAAACCATATCACAAAATCAATATTTTGATTTAGTTCCATCTTGTTCGTTAACAATAAAATCCATAAGAAGATACTAGCAACCACCCGTCTTAGACCACCAAACATAAACCATACAACAAACGTACCTAAATAGTATTGAAAAATGAAACGAAGATGATAGCTCCGTATAATCAGTCCAAATTGTATACTGCAATAAACGACATCAAGACACTCCCCATCCATAACTTGCCATCCCTCTCTTCAACTTCACTCACAGCTCTTACAACTTTACCTTGTGTGTCCTCCAATACTCGCAGAATCTTGCCATCTGGGCTGTACTTAATAACTAGAGCATGAAGCCGACCCCTAATGCTGAGCAGGTAATGATACTTTATTGGGATCGGAAGTTTTAGCAAAAAGGTTCTAAGTTTTGGGTAGAATGCACATATGTAAGTATACATTGACCGGCGAGTATGAATTGCCAACCAAAATTCACCATTTTCATTTGTTCTCACATTGTCGGGGAAACCAGGTAAAATGGCAAACACTTCAGATGTCCCTGCTTTCTCCCCCTTTATATAATATTTCATTAACCTATAACATCAAATTGCAGATATTAACTTAAACACAATCACATATAGAGGTGGCAAATTCAACCCATTTACTATAGAGGTGGCAAATTCAACCCATTTACTTATGAATGGATTCTTGAGGGTTATGACTTATGTTACATCTCCAACTAGTCAAAAGGGGGAGTTCATAAAAAAATAACTTAAAAGGAGATGGGTCAAACATGCCAAACTCAATCACACTTTTAATACTTAAAAAAAAGATTATTTAAATGGTATATACTTTTGCAATCATATTAACACATTAGCATATAGGCAATCCATCCAACTCTAACAAAATTTACTTGTTTCCCGTGTACATGTTTTGACCATTTACCCAATATTTTTTCCAACTCTATGTTTTCTCTTAACATGAGGTTCAAGAGAGATGAAATTCAATAAACCTAAAACAAACAAATCATCTCCTGAAAACCGCAAAGAGTTGAATCGGAGTATATAATCAGTGTTAAATGACTAAATCTCTAAGATACTTCTATAATGAGGAGGCAGAGTGAACATTATGCACCAGAACCAACAAAATTTAATACTTTGAAACAACGGTAAGAGGTAAGTTAGTTAGTAAGTTTCTTGCTCACCTGCCTTTGGACCCCTCACAAAACAGGAAGAAAGAACCATCCTTGCTTAGAGAGACACCATTAGGGAACTGTAGGTTGCGAAGAAGAACAGTTGTCTTTTTTGTGTGTGGATCATATTTCAAAAGTCTACCAGTGTCTTCTCCTGAGAAAACTAAATGCATGAAGTTCCTGAATATCAAAACAAATATATTCATATAAATTCCAGGTTAGAAAAATCATATCTTCAACTAGTCATAATATGTATATGAATAGAGAGAGAGAGAGAGAGAGAGAGAGAGAGAGAGAGAGAGAGAGAGAGAGAGAGAGAGACAAAGAGACAGAGAGAGGGGGGACCTGTTCTAAAAAGTCGAGGTATTTCGAATTGTTTGTTGACACCTAACTAAAGCATCTAGCATCTAGTATAAACTAGGAAACAAGTGGGAAACTTTTTAGCCCTTCAATCACAATGAATAGTTCAAATCTTCTTCTTTTATATCTCTTCTACTACAAAAACATTAACCGTTTCCTAGTTTCCTCTTTGGTCCTTTCTGAAATCAATGATTAACAAGTGTCTCCTATCCCAATTATCTAAAGCGTCTAGTAATCTCACCCCTATACACAAACAAAACACATGTATAGTTCGAATCTTCTTCTCTTATATCTCTTCAACCTTTTTTTAAAAATTTAATAACTTTTTTGTATGATGTTATTTTTTTATACAAATTACACCATAACCTATAACCTTTTTTTTAATTTAACGTCTAGCAATCTCACCCCTATAACCTTTTTTTTAATTTAACGTTCGTTGTGGACCACTACTTTTACAGTTTACTACTATAAGTGTTAACTCTAACTTATAGTGCCGACGTGGCCTTCTGTGAACCACTGCTTGGTTTAATTGGTTATTGCAATAAACAATTGTTAACATATGATCTCTATCCTATACATATATGGGGGAAGGTCACGCTAAGAAATGATTTTTGCCTAAGAAACCTAAGAAATACTCGTAATCACTACTAAACGCGGTAAAAGGAACTCCAATCGAACTCATTCTAACGGCATTCAAACCGGCGTGTCCAACCCCAAACCTTAAACCTTAACCTAAATGTTATTAGCTAAACTTAAAAGGTAAGACCTATATTAGTTTTATCATGTTGTTCTCCCCTTTCAGGGTAAAATGGCCTAGGGTAGTGGGGACGAGCTTTGTTTATAATCTTTTGTTCTTAATAAATTTTGCTAGGGCAAAAACCTCTTTTACTAAAAATTAAAAAAAAACAAATACTTAAATCTAAACCCTAAAAGGTAAAACTTAAACACTAAGCGAAATCCTAAACCCTAACACAAATACTAAACCCTAAAAGCTAATATGGAAGAGTTCGATGAGACAATTCCTATGCTATTGGAATAAGTTCACGGAGTTCGTTTGAACAGGTTTAGTCAAATATAAGTTTTTATCTTAACCCCCTCTATGTATACACATTTAAATATATGTATATATGTTTACTATATACATGCATATATGTTTATGTAAATGTATATATCTATAGTGTGCGTGCGTGTGTGCTTATGTATGTTTGTAGGTCGCATAAAGTCTTTCTTGAATTCTTGTAGAAATCATAGGAAGGGTATAAACAATGGATTGCATCAAATTAATAGTTAAATTGAAATAAATTCTAGTCTATTTTCAATAAGTAGTTAGATACGTCTAGAAGGCACATGTAATTCTTTGTTTTAAAAAGTGTGAGGCCATCCAAGACGTTTAGGTCTTGAAAATTTGATGCGCAAGAATAGCACTTCAAGTACATCCCTATAATACATATAGTTTTTATTGTTAAGCACCCATAAATAAAATAATAAAAGGAAATATACACAAAGGTATTAATTTAGAAAGCATAATCGGTCTCATGTATAACGAAACAAGCGTAATGTATAACTAAAGAAGGTTAGAAGGAAAAAAAAGGCATACTCGATGCTTGACTTAGCTCCCCTTTTGCTAAGTGTTTAGGGAGGGGCCAAATCGTGAAGATCTAAGGTATGCAACCCTACCTTACACTTTGTTTAAAAGGTTGTTTCTCATGACTAGAACTTATGACCTTAATGCCACAAAGCAACAACCAAACCAACCTTGCTAGTTGCTCTAAGGTTAGAAAAGAAAAATATTAAAACAAGATTTCCATTATTTTCATATTCTTATTTATCATAACACATAAAAAGGAAACAAAAGAACTATGAAAAATAAATTTCATATGTGAAGTATTGTAATATAAAAATAAATAAATAAGAAATCTTATTTCCTGTATAACTCATTCAAACAGTGTTATAAAAATCGTGCCTAGCCTCCGATTAGTCGGCGATTAATCGCTAATCGGAGGTTTCGATTTCAACAAATCGGAGGTTCTAGGCGCTAATTGGTCCCAAATTTGGTCAAAGTCCGACCTAAGTCTGATCCGATTAATCCCTTGTCGGTACCACACTGCCCGACTAGCTCCTAGCGATTTCTACACAGCTTTCAAATATGCTTCAACACATATATAATTTCATGGAACCCATTTTAAGAGAACCAAAGTCCACCAATCCCCCCCCCCCTCTTTTCTTTTTAAATTATCCCATTTAATCCAAAACTTTTAACGTTTTAAAGTCTTGTTATACTAGAATGATAATCTTTTATGCATTATCACTTACAAAAATTTGTTTTCTTCCTTTCTATCTTTACACACAAGAACACACCACCACCACCACCCATCGTCCGCTACCACCTGCCCACCTCCATCGCCACCACCCGCCCACCGAGTCCACATCACATCATCATCGATCACAAAAAGAAAACCCTAGACCCCCTTTTTTTCTACTACCACGCCACTGCTACCGCCTGCCAAAACACCGCCATCGCCCAAAACACACCACCACTTCATCGCCTCCTTCGTTGTCGCCTTCTCTGTCGTCACCTCCAACGTTGTCGCCTTCGGTGCTCGTGCCTTCACCATCCCTACCTTTTCCACTTGTTTATTCACCCCCCACCCTACCGCCAGTTACTCCTGTTCACTACCACCCCCACCTTCGTCTCCATCACCACCCCCACCGATGAATGTATGCGACCGATGATGCTCATGCTTTCTCAGTAAGTTTGGTGCTTTTTTCATGGTTCTTCATGGTGTTTAATTTATTGGAATCAATTTGGGATAAATGTTGCTAATAGCCAATATATATGTTGCATTATTTGTATATGGTGGGTCTGGTGGCGATATGGTAGTGACGATGGATGGTAATCTGGTGGCGATATGGCGGTGGCGGTGGGCGGGCGGTGGCGGTGGCGGTGGGCGGGCGGTGGCGATGGAGGGGTGGTGGTGGTGTGATCTTGTGTGTAAAGATAGAGAGAAAGAGAAAAGAGAGGGGGTAGAGAGAGGAGAGGTGTGGGAGTGGGGTAGGGTCAGGTGGGTGGGTTTTAATATTCTGTTTTCTATTATTAAAAGTAAAAAGACCAAACTACCCTCATGTGCAAGGCATGTGACCTGATATAACGACCAAATTTAACGCCCATTAGAGAATAGGACGAAACGTGCAAACTTTTTAAAACATAAAGGATGTTTTAAAAAGTCAAAAGGCAGATTGCCTTTTGACATGTGACTAGCCATAACTCACATCCTATTGTATTACAATAAGGATAAAAGGACTAAAATATGAAGTTATAGAAAAGAAGCTGTAAGGAATACACTTAAAGGCTGATGCAACTAAAGACTCACAGCATGCACTACTCAAGTACTTCGGAAGTTACTTCGGAAGATTTGATACAACTCAGTAAATTATTCTAAGTATCATATCATACGAAGCCAAAAGACCATATCTGAAGCCAAAGATGAAGTCTTCCGAAGCTTCGAGGACAAAGTTTTCCGAAGCCAAAGAATGATTTCTTCCCAAGACAGAGAAAACATGCTTTCTCTGATCAACTTTTAACAAAAGCTGAACTGTTTTCCGCTACCATCTCTGAAAACTCACCAACTTAGATGAGTTGGTGAAAAGTCCATACTTTTGTCAACTGTAGATTAAGGTCTTTTGTCTGTAACTTTATACTCTTGTACTTTTATCATTTTTGTAATATATTAGGATGTGAGATATGGCATGTCATAGTCACAAGCCAAAAGGCAATCTGCCTTTTGACTTTACACTGATCTTGTTGTCTAGATTAGTGTTTCCTGCTGGCTTTCTAAGTATGGCCGGCTGTAGGATGTAGTATAAAGTGTTTAAAGTACTTGTATCTTTATGTATGTTTTGTAACACTTGTAAAAGAACTTGAGAGCAATATACATCATTCTTGAAAACTAATATTATCTTGTTCTTGTTCTGTCTTATTTACTTGTGTTCTTAGTATCATCACCATAAACCTGGTTCCCTATTGTAAGGTTATACTTGAAAGGCTCATTCAGCCAAAGCAACCAAAGAGCTTCCAGCATGAGACAAACCTAAAGGACGAAAGTGTAATTTACTCTATTACAAATTTACAACAATGCATGCACTTTGCATGTTTGATTGTTTGTACAAGAGTTTTGATGCATAAGTGTGTCTGAAGTGTCATAACAGTGCACCCACTTTCTAGGCTTGATTCGTTGCTATAATGAGTTTTAACACTCGTAATGATTTTTCATGCACAAGCTTGGTTTTAAAATGTGTGAGGCACTTATAAGTAGAGTTTAGAAGGCATAGGGATAGGCATAGGTGTGAGGCATGAGGAGTGGGCTAAAAAGAGAGGCATAGGCATAGTGGAGGCATTAATGTAAGGCGAAGGCTCTAGACATACATCAATATTTATAAAATACTTACAAATTAATTCTAGATATTATTTTCCTGCTTCTTACTACTTGAACACCAATTACACACTTAATAATATATATAAATGAAAAACACTAAAAGCATCTACATTTACAACCAAAGAACCTTATGTATAATATATAAATGAAAAACATTAAAACATCTACATTTACAACCAAAGAACCTTATGTATAACCGAAGGAACTTAGCTCTCTAAGTACAAACCAAGAAGCTCTTTTTACAACTAACTTAAGCAACACTATTTTACTTCTTAATCACTCACATGTTTTTCCTTTCTATCTATTTACACTCACTATTCAATTATATTTATGTATACTTAAAATCAACTTCTATATGTTCATATATCTAAGGATGACCCAAAGTTACCTCTCTTTCTTCTTGTGTTGCTCAAAAGTTGTTTCTCTCATTCCTTGTTGTTACTCTACCTCTCATACTCTTTGCTTATTGGTCTTACTCTACCTCTCTCTTAGTTTCTCCTCGAAGATAATGAACAAAAGGTAAAACAGAGAATGAACAACGAACTACGAAAACTTTTGAAAGCGCACACATCATGTCACTTCAGGTTCTATGAAGTGTTTTCCTTATCGCTCAGGTCTCCTACACCATATTTGATAGTCCATCCAACGTCATAGTTTTGTATATGAGTTGGAATAGAACTCAAAAGTTGGTAGTCAAGAAGACACTGATTGCTTGTATCTTAGTTTAAAAAAATGCACCTAGGCTCGAGGCGACCTTAGGCGCATGGCTTTGGGCTTTTGGTTACATAAGGCACGGTAGTATGCAAATAACGCTCTTTGGCGCTCTAGCGCGCTTTTTTTCGCTTTAGCGCTTCTTTTTGGGGATGAAATAGGGTCAAATATGTAAAAAACAAGAAGAAACTAATGACGGCTTAGAACAACTAAATATGATGAAGATGAAGATGATACCTTCGATTTGAAGCTTAGAACAACAAAATATGAGAGGGCAATGGTGAAGAAGAAACTAATGACGGCTGTTTTGGAACTTAGGGTTAGGATATGTGCCCTCATTTAGTTATATTAGGCATCTTTTATAGTAAGTTACATAATACATCCCTAACATCCCTAGTGTTTAAGTTTTTATCATATTTGATGTAAAACTTATTAAAAAAATGTCTATCTTAAGTGTAAAAAGATTATAATTATAGTAAATATTATATGTACCTAATTTTATTAAAATATTCAGTGGCGGAGCTTGAACATCCTTGGGGGAGGGGGGAGGCGGGGGCGAAATTAATTTTTTTAGGGGCGGGGGGGGGCGAACTGGATATTTATATAAAAATTTACACTACCTGGCTAAAAATTACACTAACGGACTAAAATTTAACATTACCGACGGAAAAAAAAGGGGGGCGCCCCTGAATATATTGCGCCTCGTGTACAAAAAGCTCTGCTCTTTACGTTTTGCGCCTTGGTTGTTGACCATGTTGCCTCGGTGCGCTTCTCGCTTTTTAAAAACCAACGCTTGTATTCATGATACCGATGATGCAAGAAGTTTAGATAATGTATTCATTTGAGCTAAACATTTGGACCTCCTCCATGAAAAGAAAATTGAACATGCCTAATATACTCATTTAAAGATTACTATTTCTCTTCAAGAATACAATGCCTACATGCTTTGTTCTAGAGCCTTTGAACAATAATAGATGGATTCAAATTTCTTTATTCAGAAAGGCCTATAACTACATCAATTGAGGGGCTCTCATATGTGTGTATTGTCTTATTTGCAAGCTTGCATATAGAAACAAAATCTTATTAGAACTACACAAGCTATGTAACTTGTTAGGTAAACCACAACCTATACCCTCATATTCTATCATTTAAATTCGGTAGACATTATGTAACCTTGCTTCAGAACAATAATGTAGAGCATCAAAATAAGTGGACAAGTTGTAACGAAAAGAAAAAAAGAACATATTAGTATATGTTAATTGAAATTAAAAGTCTTCAGTATATTCGAGATGCAAGGTTGCATATACAAAATTCATTTTGAGTGACTATTAATTCTCCACTTATTTTTCTTTCCCCTTTACGAAATATATATATTATAGAATTACAATGTTTTCACTCCCCAATAGTTAACTAATCACGAATTACCAACAAAGAACTGTATTCTTCTCCCCTAACATCATGTTCAGCTACTTGTTCTATTTTCTCTTTAACGGTTGCTCTCATTTCCAAACAAGTTCAACTTTGCACCACAAACTGTACGCTAAATTTTTAGGATACAATCTTAAGACTTCAAATGACTCTGATGTTTAGATAATCTCTATAGTTTTCAAATAAATATCCAATTTTGAAAAGAAAATGCAAAATTCAATACAAAAGCGTTTCAACAGCATACCTTCGCTGATACTTGGTGCTGCTATCTGTAAAGTAAATGTTTCCCTCATCATCAATGTCAAGATCATTTGTGAACGCCAGAGGAACTCCTTCAGCTTCTGTTACAAGGGGTGTAGCCAACCCACCATTCGGCCCAACCTTTAGCAACCCGAAATACGCATCTGCAATATACAAATCGCCTGTTTTCTTGTCAAACCGCAGCCCCAAGGGTCGTCCACATATATGCTCATTCTTTAAGTAACCCAAGATTGTTGGCTTGGGGTCACATATAGCTGACCTGAAACACCAGCCTCACTTGAGAATAATACATCACTAACCCACAAAAAGAATACAGTTATGTGTATTATCCATTCAGCAATCATACTAATCAATCGCAAAAAGTTAAACGTTTTGGAGTTGAATTCAATTACCGATGGTTCAATTCGTAAAAAACCCAACAATGTATAACCATCTAAAGTGCAACACAGGGAGAAAAACAAAAAAAAAAAAAAAGTTGATTATTACCGATTTGGGGATGTATAAGCAAAATCAGACCATGAATTCCCGTTCCAAAAGACAACGCGACCATCAGCGACACCAGTATAAGGCCCACGGCCTTGGGGATCAAAAGCAATGCTCTCAGGCCCTTGAATTTGGTTCAAAAACTTGACTTCCGACTTGTGAAGAAGATTGTGAGGGTCATTATCCTCGGGCACTTGGGACCACGGGGGCAAATCGACTATGACGGACTGAAAGTGGGGGAAATCAGCGATTGCACTGTGCCTGAAGGGGTCTAGTCCGCAATAAACCGCCAGGAGGAGGAATATTCCGGCGAGGATTCCGGCGAAGTTCATAATGGCTGAAGATTGGTGGTTGAGAAGAAAGTGTGTGTGTAATAAGTGCGGTTATATAATAAGTGCGTTCGTTGTGGACCGTGTGATCCACCAAACACATACGTACTTTAGACTTGGAGCTACCGTCCTTGGGGAAATGAGTGCCTGATCAAATAAATGTTTTTATACGGCCTCGTGTGATGGTCTTCGTTAAGTCGTTAGAAACTAAGTGGACGTTGAACATTTTTATATACTATTAATCATTAATTTGGTTATGGATCATGTATTGTATTGTGTGTATAGTAGGATGTGCTCACATCTTCTTTTAATTTTTAGTTTTTTTTTTAATTCAATACTTTTATCTACTTTACAATTTAACCCTAAAGATTTTTTTTACTTTCAACTTGGCCTTCTACATTTCATATTTTAAACATTGTTCGTTTTTCGGTTAAAATTATGCGAGTTAACAGGCTGAAACGTGTATGTGTGGTTCAACATTTTTACGATTATTTTTTTCCTATTTAACTGCCATGTCGCACGTGGTGGTCCTAATCAACTTACATATTGTTCTAGATTTTTGGTTTCGTATGCGTGGTTCAAAGTTTTTACGTTTACTTTTGTTAGGTTTTATTGTTTTTTCTTTTTCTTTTTTTAATACGAGTTTTGTCAATATTGACAGTGATGTGTCATTGATGCTGTTTGACATAATTTTACGCCCCGCTACAACGTGAGTGGCTTAATACTAATGTTATATTGATTATGTTAAATACAAATATAGAAAAACTACATAATATATAATATATATGTGTAATATAATATATGTTATAGATAAGACATCAATTAAATTATTATGTATAACAAATATATTTAAGTTATAAATAATAATATACAAAAATAAATTTATTATTATTAATAAATATCTATAAAGCTCTTTATATATAACATTTGATATTTGGTATGTAAGTTTTCATCCTTATATAAAATTACTAGATTTAGTTCTCGTGTATAACACAGGTTGAATAATTAAAAAGTTTGAACCGTATATACTTGTAATTGCTGAAATCAATTATTACATATAAAAGGCAAAGAAAATTACAATTTGTTGTGAACATTTGAAGCAACAGCGGTACAATAATAATATCACCTATAGAATAATACTTATCATTCTATAGTTGTTATTCTAATATTAAAAAAATATGTAAAATCTAAATCTTTCATGTAAAATGTCAATTTGGTGAATTATTTTTGTTCTACATGGTGAAATTTTTTATATTAAAAAATTAACTATAACACAAATCATATCTATAAAACAAACAGAAACCAAATAAGTTAGTGTCCTATATTTAGGTGTAGTTAAGCACTACTAAAAATTTTATTTCATATTATAATTTTTTTATACATGACCAGACTTTCTGCAAACCTATAAGTTTATAATCAAATAAAGCATAGTCCAAAATAAATTAAAAATGGTAATATTAAACTCATGCGTCACATAAGACAAAATCATTACATTTTTATAGAGTGGTGGTGTAATATATACGCTCACTTTCTAATAATCAAGCAATTTTCTTCCACCAAAACCTTTCAAAACTAAAAATGAACACATTGGCCTCACATATGTTACTATGAAACAAAAAGAAAAGTAAAAACATGCTTTAGTATATAAATTTGACAAGTATGAAAAATAAAACAGAGTTTTTAAGTTAGATATTACTTTCAATTAATACAATATGTGATGATAAAAAAAATTACTTCAAATTTAAATAAACTTGCTCGTCAAGTAAAATCATTTTAGTTGATAATGTGTTAAACACAAGTGTTTTGTAAGGCCCCGTTCCTGGAAAACCTCACAGTTGGTTAATCATAGCATAAAATCATTTTTAATAATCAAAACATTGCAGCGGAATTAAATAGACATTCATTTAAAACTTGAAAATCATATTGTACTCATACATTTGTCTTTAAATAGAATAAAAACATAGTGCATTGTTTGTAAATGCAATAAAGATCTCATAAAAGGAATGCCATCCATTGCTCTCCAAGTAGCTCCATGGTGTCATCGCCAGCATCAGCGTTCACCAGCCATCTATTATGCATAAAAGTCAGCTTCGTTGAGTGAGTTCTAGGTTTAAATAATATAAGAAAATATAAACTTTATCCTTCATATAATGACCATGCATACAATATAGTACATAACATTACTTGCATCATAATAAGCATGTTTATTATCTTTCATTCTTTCATTATCTTTCACTTTCATCATAAACGAGATTGCATAAAGCAAGAGCTCCATGTTGATCGACAACAAATGCTGATCCCTGTCGGTACACATGAAAACGGTAGCTAACCCCCGACAGTTGATCCACACTACAAAGCGCATAGCCCGCTCATGAATACGGATCCATCATCATGCATTAGACTCACATAAGTGAAGTCTATCATAGTGCTTGCAAGACTTTTCATCATCAAATGGGCCCGGGGGTAACATTCATTAAGTTTTCGCTTTTCATTAATATCATCTTCCACTTTAATATATAATACTTAACTTATTAAGTACACAACATACCGAGTACTAGTCATCATAAAACATAACCGACCCTCCACGGGACAGCGGGGGTTCGGGGGCGGCAGCCCCTGACAGCGGGGTCCTAGGGGCAGCAGCCCCTAGTGGGGTCCAAGGGGCAATGCCCCTGGCTGGGTCATTTAAAACCTCTTAAAATCTCGGTCATTTATATAACACATTTCCTTATAAAAAAATCGATCTTCCTGTTAAAACCTCTTAAAATCTTGGTTATTTAAAAACGTATAATTAGTATGCATAATAGCCCCAAAACATGGAAAAACTTATAAATACGGGATCTAGAACTCACCTGGATACCGCAAATAACTTCTAGACTAAGTTTTCTAGGTTAGGATCACACTACACAGCCTGCAGACAAGTTAACACTCTGAGGGGTTAATTTCTGCCTAATTTCGCTGCTAATTTTGCTGCCAGAAAAGCAGTTTCGCTGCCAGTTTTGCCCAACTTTCGTTGGAATTTTCATGGCTGCGAAATTACCTGCGAAACTATAGTATCGCAGAACACCTACAGTTTCGCAGCTTGAACATGCAATTTCGCTGGATGCATACACAGTCTCGCAGATCGAGCTGAAATGACGAACAAACCCATTTTTAACCCAACATCGCAACTTTTTACGTCCAAACCCTTAGTTTATCATCCATGAGGCTAAATCTAAGCTTTATACATGTTTTCATACGTAAAAATGAGACCTTTATGTGATTTTTTGCAACTTTTCAAAACCCAAAACCCTAGAATCCGGGTTTGATCTACAGAAGGGTTTAGAGGTCGATTCTTACCTGGATTTGTTGCTTTTTTGTTGTGGTTTGATGCTTCAACACCCAGATCTTCAATCTCTTGACCTTTGAAGCTCCAAATCTTGAGTTTCCTTCACTTTCTCTCTCTACTTTCTCTCTCTACGAATTTCGTGGCTAGGGTTGCAAAAGATGGAGATGGAGGCTGTTTTGGGTAGGTTAAGGGGCTGATTATGGGCCTTAATCACTTAGACTCTTGCCCATAAACCCAATTTAACCCATAATCCATTTTCTTCTTTTATTAAATACCCATTAATTAAGCCCATTATCCTTAATGAATCGTTTTGAGTTTTTGGGGTGTTACATGTTTCAAGATGGAATAAAACAAATAAACTTTTTTGAATACTTTCTGATACATCGATATGACAAAAAAATATGTTGTGATTCAATAAACCATAGCAAATATTAGATCTTTGGATTTGTAAATATATGATTGAATTTTTTTAATTATATATTTTCTACCTATAAAATCATTTTCATGTAAATTTCATATATATATATATATATATATATATATATATATATATATATATATATATATATATATATATATATATATATATATATATATATATATATATATGTATGTATATATATTGTATCAAATGAAAACCATGCTTATAATTAAAACCGTGAAAACCACCACTACCTAATCACATAATTTATAATTGATTTAACATTTTAATTTTTTAAAGTATATTTGAGTAAACTTCAACCTTATTTTTTGAGTTCATTATATATTTTTTAATTTAAACTCCAGGGAACGACAATGATGACGAAACGATCTACGTATACGTAACTTGTATAAGTTACATGTACGCAACTCATAGTTATACACTTGGTAACACGTACTTACATATATATAACCCCTACATATACGTAACTTTTAGTTGTACACTTTGTAACACGTACTTCCATATAACTTTTTGGCAACACACACAAACACACACACACACACACACACACACACACACACACACATATATATATATATATATATATATATATATATATATATATATATATATATATATGTGTGTGTGTGTGTGTGTGTGTGTGTGTGTGTGTGTGTTATGATTCACTAATTAAATTGATCATAAACAAAACTTTGATAAAAAATATAAAATGAATTATTAATTTAGTTGCCAAAAATACTAGAATTGATTAAAATAAAATTTTAATTTAGTTACCTAAAATGAATTAAAAAGTAACAAAGATATTAATTATTTATGAAAGGGTTAGAATCAATGAGTAATATATTAAAACTATATGTAATAGTTGTTTAGTTAAAATGTGGTTAGATTCAATGAAGAATATAGTAAAACTATATGTAATAATTGTTTAGTTAAAATGTTACTTAGATATCATGTAGTTAGAAATTGTTTCACTAAGGCCTCTTTTAAATCAATGGTAGTGGTTAACTAATATCTCGAGCCCTTATTGATGCAACAATTTAGGAAAATCTATCTGTGGTTTTCGTTAAGGTCTTGGAGCCCTATGGATTTAAAGCTCTTATCAGTTTGCTTGTAATGGTGTTTGGAGCCCCAATTATATCCATGTCATCATATTTGAAGCCCCCAAAATACCCACTACATATAGTTTAATAGATGTTAATGCATAATTGTAGCAGAATTATAATCAAGATATGTGCAGGAGCAGTAAAGAGTGATCACTTACAACACAACAACACAAAGAGGAGATTAACCAAACTTAATGAAACAGTAAACTGGATTAACCACAAGTATGATACTAAGAACACAAGTAATAAGTAAGAGACAGAATAAGAGAACACAAGTGATTGGTTTTCAAGGATGCAGTATATTGCTTTCTCAAGTTCTATTACAAGTGTTACAAAGCATAAAGGAAAGATACAAGAACATGAAATACTTATACTACATCCTACAGCCGGCCATACTTTGAAAGCCAGCTGGATACAATTGACTAGACACCTACAAAATCAATTGTAGAGTCAAATGGCAGATTTGCCTTTTGATAGTGACTATGATATGCCATAGCTCACATCCTAATATATTACAAAAAGGATAAAAGTACATAAAGTAGAAAGCATGGACTCAAGACCTAAATGTACAGTTTACCAAAAGCATGGACCTTTCACCAACTCATGTAAGTTGGTGACTTTACAGAGTTGCAACGGAAAGGTGGTCCAACTTTATGGTAAAGTACATCAGATAAAGGCATATCTCTAAAAGTCTTTGGAAGAAATCTGTCTTCACTCTTTGGCTTCGGAAGACTTTGTCTTTGAAGCTTCAGAAGACTTCACTTTTGGCTTCAGAAGATATTGGTCTTGGCTTCGGAAGATTTTACACTTAGAATATTTCTAGTGCATGGTGTAAAAACTTCCGAAGCATTTCTACTTCACAGGGGCATCTCAACAGCTTAAAAAAATAAGCTAGAGCTTTAGGCCCACTCATTCTAATAGGCCACCAAAAAATAAATTTTATTGTATAGCTCATTCTCGATCTAAGCCTAAAATAAACTAAATTAAAAAAACAGAATAATGAAAGAAAAAAGGAAACCTAGGTCGGCAGGTTGTAGCTATTGGTGAATTCCTGATTGGGGGGTTGGAGTGGGGGGAGTTGAAAGGAAGAGACGAACAAAGCCAAATGGTTAAGATGAACAACCGCGCACCCATGATTCGCTTATGATTTTGCTTGCCCCAAACGAACCGAGCCACTCAAAACTTCAATTTCTTCACTGGAATCACGAATGAGAACCCACCCCCCAACGTTCATTTGCTTCTCTAATTTCATCCGGTGGAGTCACGATTTGCTTCTTTGATTTCGTTGCAATTAAGAAGCCTTTAAACTTTGATTTCATCTGGACACCTAGTGTAGTAACGGACTCACGATTAGGTACTAGGCTAAACGGGAACTCTGATTAATTGATTCTCTCCCTAAATAAGATAAATTGCTTAATGTATTGCTAATGTTTTTCTTTAATTCTTTGTCCTAGGGACAAGTTGTTAATTGATAATTGTTTAAATTTGTTTTAGTTTTGTATATGCTTCTTTTTATTTGATATGCACATTGCTAATTGTTTATTTGTTTTAGCATTTTACTTGTTATAGTTTATTAGAATATAAAATGATTGAATCAATTAAGATTTGCTCTGAATTAACTGATTTAAGAATCATGAATCAATTAGTGTTTGTGCTTCAAAACATGAGAGTTTTTAAAGATAAAGTTTTAAAAGGCCTCCGATTTCATCTTCGCTTTAGGCCTCTAAAAACGTTGAGACGCCCCTGCTACTTCAGTTCGTTAGTGCATGCTTGCAGAGAGACTTTGGATGCTTTGGCTGCATCAGACTTATAGGAATCCTTACAAACTCCCCCTAGGCTGATGCTACCAAAACATTTAGAAGATCTTCAGATGTTTGTAGTCTTCAGCACAATGATGACCATACCCTTCTTCATTAGATGGTCAGGATCATTCAAACTCTCATAATATCTTCTCATCTCAAAGAGATCATGCTGAGGTAAGTTGATTATGTCTTGCCATGTATAGACATTCTCAACACCTTGATCTCTGATCACATGCCATCTCTCTGGATTAGTAGTGAAGGTCCAGGATAAGATGGGTGTCTCAGCTGCAAGAGGAGCCACTTGAATTGGAGTTGATTGGGCTGCCTCTTCATGCACTTCCTCAAGTTGATCTGACTCAGCCTGAGGTGTAGAGGTAGATGATTTAGGCTTCTTCTTCTTAGACTTAGGTTTAGAAGCTATCCTCTTCTTCCTCTTAGAAGACTTTAACTGAGAAGACTGGTCTGCAGCACCTTGTTGATCATCCTTGTCTTTCTCAGTAGGGTGTTCCACCCTCACAGGTTCAGAAGGAGAGGGAGTATAACCATGTTGTGGATCAGAAGATGAAGCTTACTGAGGCTCAGCAAGAGGTCCAGGTTGTGTTGTCTCAGGTTGTTCAACCTTAACCTCCACTTCAGGTGGGATTTGACTTGGAGAAGAGTATAAGTCAATCAGCTCTCCACTCTTGATCTTCTGCTTGATTACCCTGATATGCTCATCCATTGTGGATAGAGACATAGGGCCAAGTCTCCTTCCGGAGAATCCATACAGCTTCAAGAAGCTCATCATCCTTTGTCTGTAAGTAGACTTTTTCATACTCTTTTGGATGATAGCTCTTGACTTTGCAGCATCTTCCCTCATCTTTCTCTTTGTTGCCTTTTGTTCTTTGAGCACTTGAAGTTCAAGCTGTTTGAGATACTCAAACTCAATGTACTCAAAGGACAAGGGAAGAAGTGCAGATGCCTGGTAGAGACCTGTGGCACTCAGGTAGTTGATCATGTTTTGCCTATCTGTTTCCTTGTCTACCTAAGGTTCTTGTGTAGCAGCCACATCCTCTTGCACAGGACTTTCCTGAACTGGGGAGAGAGTTGGAGCATTCTTGTATAATCATTTCTGTCTCTTCTCTTCTTTGAATTGGAGAAGTAATCTTGCATCCTCTTTTTCTTTCATCTCTCTTGACACTTTCATGTCAGCCAGTCCATTTATTTGCTCTAAGGGGAGAGATATAATCTCATCTATGTCATAGTTCCTGGTTTGCAGGTAAGTAATCCTGACTACCCTCAACTCATCTTCTTGAGTGTTTGGTCTAGGGGCAGCCCTGATTGCAGCTTGCATAAATCCTGAAGACCCAGAGGAACTTTCTCCCCTTAGCTTCCTCTTCCTCTCTCTCTCCTCCTCCTCAATCTCCTCAGGAGTCAAAATCCTTTTCCCTTTGTCACCCACAAACCTTTGTGACTCAGGGTGGATAGAGGTTTGGCCTTCATTGCTTGGTGTAGTATCCAAGCTCTGGCCAAAGAAAGGCTGTGAAACACCTTCACCAGCAGGTGTTTCACTGAGGGAATGAATTTCTGAAGCAGTTGTTGGTGTGACAGGGCTCTTAGGCTCTATCACTGGGCCTTCAGCCAAGGTTTTCCCTTTGAAGCTAATCTCAGGGTCTGCCTCAGCATCCAGTTGACCAATGACATTACCTGATTGCCTTTGTCTCCTTCTAAGGCTGAACTCTTCAGTAATTCTGTCTTGAATCCTGAGTGCTAACCTGTCAGCTTGTCTTGATTTGCTTGGGTTGACAAGTGGCATGTTGATCAGGTCAAGACCCTCATAGTAGTCCAAAGTCTGAAAATTGAACACTTCTTGCTGCCCTTGAACTCTATGAAGTATGAGGGCTCTTCTATCAGCATCATACCTCCACCTAATAATGTAGTTTGAAGTTCCTTGAGGTGGAGATGACACAGCCCTTGGAATGCCTTTCTCAAAGAGACTCCTAATGACAGAGTCAATTATATCCACATTAATGTGAACTTGAGGAAGTTGCTGAGTACGCACAGTTGCAAGTGAGGATGGTGAATCCTCAATATCTGCACGACCGGTGAAGGGTGGTCACTTACAACACAACAACACAAAGAGGAGATTAACAAAGCTTAATCAAACAATAAACTGGATTATCCACAAGAATGATA
This sequence comes from Flaveria ramosissima, assembly GCA_025215565.1. NCBI lineage: Eukaryota > Viridiplantae > Streptophyta > Magnoliopsida > Asterales > Asteraceae > Flaveria > Flaveria ramosissima. The sequence continues at coordinate 30,655,242 of CM046033.1, forward strand.
CTAAGAACACAAGTAATAAGTAAGAGACAGAACAAGAGAACACAAGAGATTGGGTTTCAAGGATGCAGTATATTGCCTTCTCAAGTTCTATTACAAGTGTTACAAAGTATAAAGAAAGATACAAGAACATGGAATACTTATACTACAACCTACAGCCGGCTATACTTTGAAAGCCAGCTGGATACAATTGACTAGACACAAACAAAATCAATTGTCGAGTCAAAAGGCATATCTGCCTTTTGACTTGTGACTATGACATGCCATAGCTCACATCCTAATATATTACAAAAAGGATAAAAGTACATAAAGTAGAAAGCATGGACTCAAGACCTCAATGTATAGTTACCAAAAGCATGGACCTCTCACCAACTCATGTAAGTTGGTTACTTTATAGAGTTACAGCGAAAAGGTTGTCCAGCTTTATGGTAAAGTACATCAGATAAAGGCATATCTCTAAAAGTCTTCGGAAGAAATCTGTCTTCACTCTTTGGCTTCGGAAGACTTTGTCATTGAAGCTTCGGAAGACTTCACTTTTGGCTTCGGAAGATATTGGTCTTGGCTTCGGAAGATTTTACACTTAGAATATTTCTAGTGCATGGTGTAAAACTTCCGAAGCATTTCTACTTCAGTTCTTTAGTGCATGCTTGTAGAGAGACTTTGGATTTTTGGCTGCATCATACTTATAGGAATCCTTACAAACTCCCCCTAGGCTGATGCTACCAAAACATTTAGAAGATCTTCAGATGTTTGTAGTCTTCAGCACAATGATGACCATACCCTTCTTCATTAGATGGTCAGGATCATTCAGACTCTCATAATATCTTTTCATCTCAAAGAGATCATGCAGAGGTAAGTTGATTATGTCTTGCCATGTATAGACATTCTCAACACCTTGATCTCTGATCACATGCCATATCTCTGGATTAGTAGTGAAGGTCCAGGATAAGATGGGTGTCTCAGCTGCAAGAGGAGCCACTTGAATTGGAGTTGATTGGGCTGCCTCTTCATGCATTTCCTCAGGTTGATCTGACTCAGCCTGAGGTGTAGAGGTAGATGATTCAGGCTTCTTCTTCTTAGACTTTGGTTTAGAAGCCATCCTCTTCTTCCTCTTAGAGGACTTTAACTGAGAAGACTGGTCTGCAGCACCTTGTGAATCATGCTTGTCTTTCTCAGTTGGGTGTTCCTCCTTCACAGGTTCAGAAGGAGAGGGAGTTTGACCCTGCTGTGGATCAGAAGATGAAGCTTGCTGAGGCTCAGCAGAGGTCCGGGTTGTGTTGTCTCAGGTTGTTCAATCTTAACCTCCACTTCAGGTGGGATTTGACTTGGAGGAGAGTATAAGTCAATCAGCTCTCTACTCTTGATCTTCTGCTTGATTACCCTGATATGCTCATCCATTGTGGATAGAGACATAGGGCCAAGTCTCCTTCTAGAGAATCCATATAGCTTCAAGAAGCTCATCATCCTTTGTCTGTCAGCAGACTTCTTCATACTCTTTTGGATAATGGCTCTTGACTTTGCAGCCTCTTCCCTCATCTTTTTCTTTGTAGCTTTTTGTTCTTTGAGCACTTGAAGTTCAAGCTCTTTGAGATACCCAAACTCAATGTACTCAAAAGGCAAGGGAAGAAGTGCAGATGCCTGGTATAGACCTGTGGCATCCTCTTTTTCTTTCATCTCTCTTGACACTTCCATGTCAGCCAGTTCATTTAATTGTTCTAAGGGGAGAGATATAATCTCATCTATGTCATAGTTCCTGGTCTACAGGTAAGTAATCCTGACTACCCTCAAGTCATCATCTTGAGTGTTTGGTCTGGGGGCAGCCCTGATTGCAGCTTGCATAAAACCTGAAGACCCAGAGGAACTTTCTCCCCTTAGCTTCCTCTTCCTCTCTCTCTCCTCCTCAATCTCCTCAGGAGTCAAAATCCTTTTCCCTTTGTCACCCACAGACCTTTGTGACTTAGGGTGGATAGAGGTTTGGCCTTCATTGCTTGGTGTAGCATCCAAGCTCTGGCCAGAGAGAGGTTGTGAGACACCTTCACCAGCAGGTGGTTCACCGAGGGAATGAATTTCTGAAGCAGTTGTTGATGTGACAGGGCTCTTAGGCTCTATCACTGGGCCTTCAGCCAAGGTTTTCCCTTTGAAGCTGATCTCAGGGTCTGCCTCAGCATCCAGTTGACCAATGACATTACCTGATTGCCTTTGTCTTCTTCTTAGGCTGAACTCTTCAGTAATTCTGTCTTGAATTCTGAGTGCTAACCTGTCAGCTTGTCTTGATTTGCTTGGATTGACAAGTGGCATGTGAGCAGATCAAGATCTTCGTAGTAGTTCAAGGTCTGAAACTCAAATACTTCTTGTTGCCCTTGAACTCTGTGAAGAATAAGGGCTCTTCTATCAGCATCACACCTCCACCCAATAATGTAGTTTGAAGTTCCTTGAGGTGGGGATGACATAGCCCTTGGAATACCTTCCTCAAAGAGACTCCTGATGATAGAGTCTATAGAGTCCACATTAATGTGAACTTGAGGAAGTTGCTGAGTATGCACAATTGCAAGTGAGGATGGTGAGTACTCAATGTCCATACTCTCTGAAGAACTCCCAGGTTCTGTGTCTGTAATGACTTTCTCCCCTTTTATGGTAGCATCACCCTCTTACATAGGTGAGGAGGTTAGGTCAACCACATTCACAGGTTCTTGTGTTTCTGGTTGAGCTCTTCTTAAAGGTCTCCCAGCTAGTTTTTCCCTGAGATAAGATATCTCAAGTTACTGATCATTGACCCTATTATGAAGGGTAGTCACCTGAGATTCAAGGTGACTAACCTTAGAAACTAAATAGGAGCATGTTTTTGACAGTTTTTGTACCTTTAGTCTCAGATTCCCCTCTTCTTCATCAGAAGAATCATTGGGGAATGAGATGATTGGACCAAAGTCCTCTCTCTCACCACCAGCTTGAGGTTCTTGGATGCTGGATTTCCTCTGCTCATTGACATTCTCAGTTGAGATATCAATGGGCTGAGTTGCCATGGTTGAGGTCTTAATAATGTAATCACTTGCAAAAGTGAGAGCCTCTTCCATATGGATATCCTGAACAGGTTCAGAAGTATCCACCTCAGTTGTGGGTGACTGATGTGGGCTAGACTGAGGAGATTCAGGAATACTCATCTCTCTTTGAGTAGGGGAAGAGAAGAGAGACTCATGGTACTCACTGAAACCTAAGTCTTCATCAGTATAGAATGAAAGGTTGGGAAAGGGTTGATTTAGATCTAAAGGCTGGGGATGGTAACTGTCCCCTGAAGGTTGTTCACTTGAGTGTTGAGACTCAAAGTGAAGGGTTAAGGTAGTTGGGCTTATGAGCTCATCAGGGTGAGCATGAGGAATCTCAGCCCTGATTGTTGAAGAGATGGGAGTGGTTTGCACCTCAGGGGAAGTGGGAGCTCTAGTGTCTACTTCCTCCTGTATTGGTGAGTATATGGGGACCTGCACAGACTCAATAGCTTAAGCAGGGTTTCGTTTGGATTTTCTTTGGTAGGTGAGGGTTACTTGTGGCCTTTTTGGTGGTAGAGAGGTAGAAGGTGTGGGTTCAACACTAGCTTGTGTTGCTAGGTTGTCACCTTGAGCAATGAGCTCTAACATTTTGGTGACAAGGGCTGTTTCTACCCCTGAGAAGCCTACAGTTGGCTTCTTCATGATTTTAAAGATACCGGGCTTCATCTGTACTAATTTAAGAATATTATCTGTTTTCCTCAACTGTCAGCCCAATTCACAGTTGAGAATGTGTTGAACATATCTAGGAAACATATAATACTCTAAGGAGTCCAAGTTAGCAAGAAAATTTGTATAGACAAATTAAGAGTACCTGAACTTGACCCCTTGGACCATTCCATGCACTATGAAGGAGAGATCCTCAGGAATCTGGTCCCATCCTCCATGCTTGTTTGACAAGCTGTGGATAACCACATGGAGTAGGTATATCCACTGGGATGAGACCTTCCCTTTCATGAAGGTCTTTACAGAGAAGTCTCCCTCATAGCCCATCTGCTCAAAGGAATGATTGACAGCTTCCTTTGGGAAGGACAACTCACCTTCTTCATCATCCAGCTGCAAGTGAGTGTTGATGATGGTCGGAGTGATGAAGATTGTCCTCCCTTGCACTGTGGCAGACAGTGCCTTCTCCCTATCCATGATGACCTCTTGGCAGGTCTTCCAAAATTCAAGCAGATGATCCTTATAGAGAGTAGGATCAATGGTTTGGGAGGTGAAGTAATTTGATAAAGCTAAGAAACGGCAAATCTCTGAGAAACTATCATCTTTCTCATAGCTTAACAGAGCAACCTGGTTGTGTTGCCTGTGAAGTTGCATGGAGAAATCTGGGTTGTTTCTGTGGTTAAGGTTGGCCATTTTAGAAGCTTAAGGATGAAGAAAGATGAAAAACAAAGGTGGTTTGGGAATTAGGTTTGAGGAATGGTAAAATTGAAGAAGATAGTGAGGGAGAGGGGGAACCGTTGGGTATTTATGTGAAAAGGATTTGAACCAAAGTTAATGAAAGAGGACAAACTTTGAAATCCGAATATCGGTCCCACCTCTGAAAAAGTAGTTTACTTTTGCTCAAAAAGTAGTTTTCTTGGAATTCGAATAGCTTCCGAAGGTAAATTATCTTAGGAAGTATTAATGAAAAAGCTTCCGAAGCTAAAATGGTTTCAGAAGAATTTCCTGAGAGTTTTGAAAATTTTGCTTCGGAAGAGAAATAAAAACTTAAATGCCTTGTATATAAAACAACAAAGCTTCCGAGAGTTAATTTTGCTTCGGAAGGAAAAAGTCCTTGAAAACAAATAAGTGTCTGAAACAAGTATTTAAGCTTTGGAAGATAGATTGAAACCTCTTCCGAAGGTAAAATTTCTTAGACAGTTATTTATTTTGAAGACATGATTTGCTTTCGAAAATAAAAATATATCTTCCGAAGAATCAGAAAATTTTCAAGAATCTAAGGAAAATCTTCAAAAAGGATTTTTTTATCCAAAGAAAACATGAGCTTATGAAAGTGATGAACTAGACAACTTAGCACACACATATTTTAAGAAATAATTAGAATTAGTTTTAAGAAAAGATCTACTCAAAGTTAATCATCCCAATAGCTGATATTAGATATTTAAATCTCTGTTCATCAAAAGCTTTTGTAAACATATCAGCATATTGTTCATCTGTATGAACTTTGACTAGTTTAATTAACCCCTTTTCATAGTTATCTCTTATTAAGTGATACCTGATATTGATGTGTTTGGTCCTTGAGTGCTGCACAGGGTTCTCTGTTATAGAGATAGCACTATTGTTGTCTATGTGAATGGGAGTCTCCTTGAAGTTAAATCCATAGTCCAACATTTGATTTTGAATCCAAAGCACTTGAGCACAGCAACTTGCAGCAGCAATGTATTCAGCCTCAGCAGTTGATGCAGACACACAAGATTGTTTCTTGCATTGCCATGAGACAACCCTTCCACCAAGGAATTGACATCCCCCAGATGTAGACTTTGCAGTCATATTGCAACCACCATAATCACTATCTGTATAAGCATACAGATTGAAGTCAGGATTCTTTGGATACCATAAACCAAGTGTTGAAGCACCTTTGAGGTATCTAGAATCCTCTTGACAGTGATGAGGTGAGATATCTTAGGGTTGGCTTGATATCTTGCACAAATACATGTAGCAAACATGATATCAGGCCTGCTAGCAGTAAGATACATAAGAGACCCAATCATAGCCCTGTAAGTGTTCAGCTACACACTCCCCCTCAAGATCAGGTCCAAGGGAGTGGTTTCTGGCTATGGGTGTCTTAGCAATCTTACAATCAATCATGTTGAACGTCTTGAGTATGTCCTGAACATACTTTGACTGACTTATGAAGATACCATCTTCAACTTGCTTCACTTGAATTCCCAGAAAGAAATTGAGTTCTACCATTGCACTCATTTCAAATCTGTCTTTCATCAGCTTCTTAAAGTCTTTGCAGAGCTTTGGATTAGTTGAACCGAAGATGATGTCATCCACATACACTTGAACTAGCAATATGTCATTTCCCTGTCCTTTGATGAAGAGAGTTCCATCTATAGTACCTCTCCTGTATCCATGTTTGCAAAGATACTTAGACAATGTCTCATTCCACTTCCTGGGTGCCTGATACAACCCATAAAGAGCTTTGTCAAGCTTGCAGACATAATCAGGATGATCAGGGTCTACAAAACCAGGTGGTTGTTTGACATACACCTCTTCATCAATCACTCCATACAGAAAAGCACACTTCACATCAAGCTGAAAGACCTTGAAGTTCTTGGATGCAGCAAATGGTAGGAATATCCTAACAGCTTCTAGTCTTGCTACTGGAGCAAAAACATCAGTGTAGTCAATCCCTTCTTCTTGTGTGTATCCTTGAACAACTAGTCTAGCCTTGTTCTTGATGATAATGCCTCTATCATCCTTATTCCTAAACACCCATTTGGTTCCAATGGTAGTCTTCCCGTGAGGAAGAGGACAAAGGTTCCAAACTTTTTGCCTTTTGAATTGAAGCAAATCCTGTTGCATAGCTTCAACCCAACTTCCATCCTTTAGAGCCTCATCAACTTTCTTTGGCTCTATCTGGGATAAGAAACAAGAGTGAAGACAAACATTTGTTTCATGGGTTTGTCCTCTTGTTCTTACCCCTGTGACAACATCTCCAATGATGTTTGTGGTGGGGTGAGACTTGTGGATCCTAAGCTGAGGGATCACAACAAGTTGCTGAGAAAGATCTAAATTTGAGAAACTTAGATCAGGCATAGATGTTTCACCCTCCACATCACCACACTTATCAAGATTTACTTGATCCAATGAGTGTGTGACATCATTGATGTTGTCTTCTATGGTGTGGTTATTAGCATCAAGAAATTCTTGATCACTTTCACCACCACCATTGTTGTCTTCCACAATTGAGGTATCCTTATCTGGTTGTGGAGCCTCTGAGCTGGAATTTGAAGGCACCCCAGATGTATCAGCTGAGTTTGTCATTGTAGTACTGATAGAAACCTCATTTGCAGAAGTAGTTCCAACTGAAACTAAAGATGTATGAGTTGAAGGTCTTCTTAGTTCAAATCTTGGATCAGGATCACCTGTATTTAAATTTTCTTCAGATCCTGAAACATTCTCACAAGATTTGTTAAAATAGTTGGTAACTAAATCAAGATCAAATAGCCAATCAGGACCAGAACCAGCCACACAGGGTGTGTGTTTATTGAAATTCACATTGGCTGACTCCTCAACAATGATAGGATCAAATGTACCAATCTGTGATGATTTATGAACACAATTCAATGAAATTCACACAAAGTAATCAAATCACAACAAGATATCAACAAAATTCAAGTTTCATTAATATCAAGCTAAGACAATTACAAAGTATGAAAGCAGGTTCGAATACAATTCTTAGTTTTTTTACTACCTGTAAGTCTAAGCTATTTATAATGAAACAAAAAGTAAAGGAACTAACTAATTACAATTCTAGTCCCTATACTATTGCAAAATATTAAAAGACAACTAAAGACAACATGTTAATCTTTCTTAGAGCACTAACAATACTCCCCCTAAGATTGACATGATCTTCTGTCTTCAAAATCTTCAATCTTTGTCTTCTTTTCCATCTTCAGCTTTATCTTCAGCCTTTATCTTCAACTCTTTGTCTTCATCCTTCAAAGAAATCTTCTGGTTCTTCTTTGACCTTAAACATCGGCTTTTGTTTGTACATTTCTAATTCTTTCAAAGCATTTGAAACTGTAGACTTGAATTTACTTGCAAGAATGCCTTGTTTGGGTTTACATTCATTCGTCTTAATCTCCATCTGGTTCATTCTCTCCAAGGTATCTTTTGAAAGACATGAAATATCAATGTTAGCACACAACTCAATAGGCTTTATGTTAGGACTAGAATCAGTAGATCTAGTTCATTATGTATAGGTTTAGTACTTGAATTAATATCTGTAATGAATTTTTGTACATCATCATTGTGTATGCATTAAATATATAGGTTAACCCATTTATATGTGTGTTGGTTTATGTATGGTTGCAGGTACAAACATTATAATTGGTCAATTTATGAAATTGACCAAGTGTAAGAAACATCTACGGATGAACATTTTGTTCTTCCGTAGATATATTTTTTTACAAGTAATTTTCACATCCGAAGATCTTCTGCGGATGAACAATCAGAAAAGTTTCCTTCGGAAGAACAAGTTTCCTTCGGAAGAATAAGTTTCCTTCGGAAGAATACATCATCTACGGAAGAACAAATTCCTACTGAAGACACTTCTTGCGAAGTCCAAACACTTGTATTATACAAGTGTTACAAGTCAACAAGTCAACCAACAAGGCAGTTATGCGAATCCCGAGAAATCCGATGATTCCTTAACTGAAACAAATCAAATCCCAAGAGATCCGGTGTTTCCAATAACTGAAACATCATTGTCTATATATATGGATCCTAGGTTTCGATTCAAGAAAGATTGAGTTAGACGATTGATTGATCGAGAACAGCAATAGCAATACGACAATCACTTCAAAGTCTTTCAATCAAACCCTAGCAGCCATCACATCATAGCATTCTTTAATATCATTCATTCAATACATTTGTAATCATTAACATGTTCTAATGAAATACTGATTAATCATTAATTGTGTTTTGTTACGTGTGTTCTTGATCATTTATTGATATTTAAAGTTGTTTAAAACAATTAAACCAAATCAACGTTAATTCCGCAAACGTTGACTTGACATCAATTGACACTGATAATTCCTGTTGACGGTCCTTGGATTCACAGGTGGTATCAGAGCCAAGTGCTCATTGATTTAGATCAATTGATCTATCAGTGTTAGTTGTGTTTAATTGAGTTTGATTTCGTTTAACTGCAATCGTTTTAATTAACTTGTTTCTATATTCAAATCAATCGAATAGCAGATCTTGTTAATTATTTTCATCAATTAACATCATGAGCAACTTCAGTGGTTCATCTTACCAACCTCCAAAGTTGGAAACAAAAGCAGACTTCAAGTCGTGGAAAATCAAGTTTAGGAATCATGTAAACTATACTGATTCTGACTTATGGATATCCATCACTGAAGGTCCTTATATTCCACCCACTCTTGGGCCGGATTATAATGACAAAAATCAAACAATAAGTACCAAATATCTATCACCTGATGATGTCAAAAAGGTTAAAGTTGATATAAAAGCATACAGTTTGCTTGGTATGGCTTTACCTGAAGAGATATTAATCAGGTGTGAGAACTATAAAATAGCATACTCCTTGTGGAAGATACTTCAAACTCTCTGTGAAGGGAGTGATGAGATAAGAAGTATAAGGAGAGACACCCTCAGGTCGCAATATGAAACATTTCATCATATTGAGGGTGAATCAATTCCTCAACAACTCCATAGATTCATGCAGTTGGTCATTGAGATGAATATTTTGGAGTTGAAGTATACAAGTGAGGAATTAAACAAGATAATGCTCCACACTTTGCTAGAAAGTTGGAAGCATACTATATCCATGTTCAAGAACACTATAGATCTGAAATCAACTGGCTTAGATACTCTGGTTGCAAAAGTGGAAGCTCTTGAAATGGACGAAAAATCAAGAAACAAGAGTGTGAGAACTCATGTCTCACCCTATCACTTCAAAGAAACACATAATGTTGGAAGTGCATTTATTTCAAACAATGAAAGTGATAACTCTTGTGCTAGGAGTGATGATGAGGAGGAAGTTAGCTTCTATGCTTCAAAACCCTTAAAGAAATCATCTCAAGACAAGCACCAAAAGAATAAAGGAAGAACTCCTGATAGACAAGATACAACTACAGCAACAGCTAAGTCTTCACTTTCAGCCAATCAGTCAGAACCAATAACTGTGATATTAGACTCTGAAGAACAAAGAGCAGCTTTTACAGCGTTTAGTTCCAGTTTTCAAGCCTATCTGGGAAGCTCTCTAACTTCAGCAAATATTTTCCAACAAGACTTAGAAGAACTGCCTCCTGATGTAGAGGAAGAAATGGATCTATAATGGCAGATGGCCATGATTGCTTATAGAGCAAAGCAATATCTCAGGAGAAATAAGAACTTGGCTTCAGCAAGCAAAACATCAAAGATTGGCGTTGACAAATCAAAAGTAAGATGCTACAAATGCAATCTCTATGGACATTTCTCAAGAGAATGCAATCAACAGTCATATCCAGAGATGAGACAACACCAACAGCATCAACAACATCAGATTCAAGCTCATCAACAATCAACTTCTCAAAGACCTCTGCACAAACAATCTCAACTGATCAATGCATCCCTACCAGCCACCAAAGAATCAGCTGGACCTAGCAACTGAAAGGAGTCAGGGCTGATCATACTTCAAGATGGAACGTGTGACTGGAGTGTGTATGAAAAAGAAGTTTTGGAAGAGAATCAAGCATTGATGGCTCATATGGATCAAACAGTTCCACCAATGGCAAAAGAGGAACAATATTGGAGAGCTGACAACAAGTGGTATGTTGACAGTGGTTGTTCCAGGCATATGACAGGAAACTGTTCTCTTCTCCATGACTTCAAACATAAAAATGCGTCTTATGTGGCATTTGGTGGGGATAAAATGGGAGGTAAAATTGTTGGTGAAGGAATGATAACCAATGGTGTACTCAAATTTGATAAAGTAAATTACTGTAAAAATTTACAGTATAATCTACTTAGTGTGTCTCAAATTTGTGATCAAAATTATACTACATTGTTTGATGATACTAACTGTTACATTCTTAAGCCAGGATTTTTTGTTCCAAAAGATTGAATTCTCCTCAAAGCAGCAAGAAAAGGAAACACTTATGTTTTGGATATGAACAACACTTCTCTCACAAAACATGAAACATGCCTTATATCTAAACTCTCAGAAGACTTGTCTCAATTATGGCATAGAAGGCTTGTCCATTCTAACATGAAGAACATGAATAAATTGGTGAAAAATGACCTGGTCATTGGATTGCCAAATAAAGAGTTTCATTGCTCAACTCACTGTTCTTCTTGTTACAAAGGAAAACAACATAGAGTGTCACATAAATCCAAAACCATCAATACTAATACTACACCACTCAAATTGCTTCACATGGATCTTTTTGGTCCCACCAATGTAATGAGCATTGGAAAAAGGCAATATTGTTTGGTGATAGTTGATGATTTCACAAGATTTACATGGGTCTTTTTCTTAAAACAAAAGAGTGAAACATCAGAAACATTAATGGACTTTGTAATCAAGATTGAGAATCAACTTGATACAAAAGTTAAAATTTTTTAGGAGTGATAATGGTACTGAATTTGTCAATTTTGAACTGGATTCCTTTTGCAGGAGCAAAGGTATTGCAAGACAATTCAGTGCACCAAGGACTCCACAACAAAATAGAGTTGCTGAAAGAAGAAACAGAACTCTCATTGGAGCAGCAAGAACAATGCTAGCTGATTCACAACTACCTATCACCTTTTGGGCTGAGGCTGTGAATACTGCATGCAATGTTCAAAACAGAACATTAATTGTCAAAGAACATAACAAAACTCCTTATGAGCTCCTATTTAAAAGAAAACCATACATAGGATATCTAAGAGTCTTTGGATGTCAAGTAACTGTTTTGAACATAAAAGAGTCATTAGGAAAATTTTCAGAAAAAGCATATGATGGTTTCTTTGTTGGATACTCTTCAACATCAAGATCATATAGAGTGTATATTCCATAACATAACATTGTGGAAGAGACTCCTAATGTATCTTTTGATGAAACTGTATTTACTAAGTCAGTTAAAGGTTTATCATGGTTATTTGACATAGATGCTTTATCTAAATCATTTAACTATGATCATTTGAACAATGCAGGATCTGATGAAGTATGCTATCCATTTGTTCCACCTATTCTGAGTGAAGTAACCTTATCTGCTGATCCTCCAAGGATACATCCATCTTCATATGAAAACACTTCAGTAGAAGCAGATACTACATGTGAAATTGAACAAAATGCATCCGGAGAAGTTCCTACGGAAGACCAGAATGCATCCGAAGAAGTTCCTATGGAAGACCAAAATGCATCCGGAGAAGTTCCTACGGAAGAGCAAAATGCTTCCGAAGAAGTTCCTGCGGAAGAGCAAAACACAACTGGAGATACTTCTGTAGCCCAATCAACAGACTCTTATTTTGACTATTTCTTGAATTCTCAACCTGAGCTGAATCAGTCTGAGGCAATGGAAATGACTAACCTGGAATCATCTATTACAGTTGAATCAACTCCTTCAATGAGAATTCATAAGACTCATCCACTTGACAACATCATTGGAAATCCTAAAAAGAGAACTACAAGGAGCCAAAGTAGTACAGCCAACCTTTGTCTCTTCAACTGTTTTCTTTCTCAAGTGGTGCCTCCAAACATCACAGCTGCTTTAAAAGACAATAGCTGGATTGAAGCTATGCAAGAAGAGCTTCAACAGTTCAGAAAGCAAAAAGTGTGGTCTCTTGTTGATTTGCCTAAAGGTCAACATCCTATTGGAACTAGATGGCTATACAAAAACAAACTGGATGATAGAGGGATTATTGTACGAAACAAAGCAAGGTTGATTGCACAAGGATACACTCAAGAAGAAGGAATAGACTATGATGAAGTTTTTGCACCAGTTGCAAGAATTGAGGCCATAAGAGTGTTTTTGGCCTATGCCTCATATAAGAAGTTTACTGTGTATCAGATGGATGTCAAGTGTGTATTCTTATATGGGAAAATTGATGAGGAAGTTTATGTGTCACAACCCCTCGGATTTGAAGATCCTCATTATCCTCATAGGGTATACAAACTAGATAAAGCCTTGTATGGTCTTCATCAAGCACCAAGAAAATGGTATGAAACACTATCATCTTTCTTACTCAAGCATGGCTACAAAAGAGGAACTATTGATCAGACACTTTTTCTCGAACAAGAACATCAAGATCTCTTAGTTGTTCAAGTATATGTTGATGACATTATATTTGGATCAACTAATAAGAGATTGTGTGTGAATTTTGAAGAGCTGATGAAATCTGAATTTCAGATGAGCTCAATGGGTGAATTAACCTTCTTCCTTGGCCTTCAAGTTCATCAAAAAGCAGATGGAATATTCATCAACCAAGAAAAATACATACATCAAATTCTGAAGAAATACAATCTTGCTGAAGTATCCTCATGCAAAACACCAGCATCAACAATTGATAAGATTGCTCCTGATCCCTCTGGAAAATCTATTGATCAAAAATTATATAGATCAATAATAGGTTCACTTATGTATTTAACTGCCAGTAGACCTGATATTATGTTTGCTGTGTGTGTATGTGCTAGGTACCAATCTGATCCCAAGAAATCACATCTCAATGCTGTAAAAAGAATTTTCAGATACCTCAAGGGAAAACCAGGACTTGGTCTTTGGTATCCAAAATATGGAGACTTTACACTCTACTCATACTCAGACAGTGACTATGGTGGATGTAACAGTAACAGAAAATCAACAACCGGTGGATGTCAATTCGTTGGACCAAGGCTAGTATCATGGGTGTGCAAGAAACAAACCAATGTTTCTATATCCACAACTGAGGCTGAGTACATTCCTGCTTCAGCTGGTTGCTCTCAAGTTCTTTGGTTGCAAAACCAATTGCTTGACTATGGTTACAATTTTCTTCAAACTTCTATCTATATAGACAATTCTGCTGCTATGTTTATCACTGCTAATCCTGTGCAACATAGTAAAACAAAACATATTGAGATAAGATATCATTTTCTGAGAGATTGCTCAAAAAAGGGGTTGATTAAGTTAGTCAAAGTGGATACATCAAATCAGCTTGCTGATTTATTCACTAAAGCCTTTGATTCAGTCAGATTTAATTTTCTGATTGAGTCTCTAGGCATGATTAACTTAGATTAATCAAATTTAAACAAACAAAATGCTGTGTGTAATGATGCATCAGCATGACATATGTATGGGAAATGATAACACACTATAGCTTTGCCTATTCCTGAATAAATAAATAACAATAAATCTCAGCAAGCTTCTTGATATGTGAGTAGATTCATCTTGAGTGGAAACTAAATTGAGTGCATGCCAAACATAATACTAAAATGATTGTTTGTGGGAAACTTCATTTTGAGAATACAAAGTGAGTCTTATCCTAATGTGATCAAATCACTCATCTAAACACACTATGTAAAACACTTTATAATATCTATCTTTGCAAATCATACTCCCTCTATTTTGTGTGAACAAAGACCTGGGTGTATGATCACCATACTGAATATCAGTTGCAAAAGGTGAAAAGATCATGATCCTCATCATCCCTTTGTTTTGTGTGAACAAAGACCTGGGTTAAAGGCACCTCTGTTTTACGTGAGTAAAGACCTGGTGAGCTGATGATGATCATATCTAAAGCTCTCAAAAGAATCCTATGTGATCAACTGTATATTATCTTGAGCTTTTACATCAATGCATCAATGAGATGCCAAATACATCTCAAGATAGATATTATAACTTAAAGTACATAGTCTTAAGTGTGAAAAAGTGATGATTTGACTTGCAAAGGGAGGAAAAAACCTTTGTGAATTGAATGTGAAGCCCATAACAGTTATTTCCAAATCAATATGAAAACATGATAAACAGCATGCCTAGTTGATACATGAGCTCTTGTATGGATTTATGTGGACAATATACTTGCAATCAGAACTTGTTCAGGTATCAAATCAACAAAATAACTCATCAGGAAGAGGCTTAGTATTTGCAGGACCAGTTAAGGGCTTGAACAAATTACAACACAACAACACAATGAGGAGAATAACTAAACTTGATCAAACAGTGAACTGGATTAACCAATATGATGATACTAAGAACATAAGTAAATTAAAGAGACAGAACAAGAGAGTTGGGTTTTAAGGAGGCAGTATATTGCTTTCTCAAGTTCTTTTACAAGTGTTACAAAACATAAAGAAAGATAAAAGAACTTGGAATACTTATACTACAACCTACAGCCGGCTATACTTTGAAAGCCAGCTGGATACAATTGACTAGACACTAACAAAATCAATTGTAGGATCAAAAGGCATATCTGCCTTTTGACCTTGTGACTATGACATGCCATAGCTCACATCCTTATCTATTACAAAAAGGATAAAGTACATAAAGTAGAAAGTTACAGACTCAAGATCTCAATGTACAGTTACCAAAAGCATGGACCTTTTCACCAACTCATGTAAGTTGGTGACTTTACAGAGATGCAGCGGAAAGGTGTCCAGCTTTATGGAACAGTACATCAGATAAAGCATGATTACTAAAAGTCTTCGGAAGAAATCTGTCTTCATGGAGTGAAGCTTTGGAAGACTTTGTCTCTGAGGCTTCGGAAGACTTCATGTTTGGCTTCGGAAGATATTGGTCTTGGCTTCGGAAGATTTTACACTAGGAGTATTTTCTAGTGTAGGATGTAAAACTTCCGAAGCATTCCTTACTTTAGTACTTAGTGCATGTGTTGCAGAGAGACATTGGATGTTTTGGTTTGCATCAGACTTAAAGGAATCCTTACAAACTCCCCCTAGGCTGATGCTACCAAAACACTTAGAAGATCTTCAGATGTTAGTGGTCTTCAGTACAATCATGACCATACCCTTCTTCATTAGATGGTCAGGATCATCAAGACCTTCATAGTATCTTCTCATCTCAAAGAGATCATGCAGAGGTAAGTTGATTATGTCTTGCCAAGTATAGACATTCTCAACACCTTGATCTCTGATTACATGCCATCTTTCTGGATTGGTAGAGTAAGTCCAGGACAAGATGGGTGTCTCAGTTGTCAGAGGAGCCACTTGCATTGGAGTTGATTGGGCTGCCTCATCATACACTTCCTCAGGTTGATCTGACTCAGCCTGAGGTGTAGAGGTAGATGACTTAGGCTTCTTCTTCTTTGACTTTGGTTTAGAAGCCATTTTCTTCTTCCTCTTAGATGACTTTAACTGAGAAGACTGGTCTGCAGCACCTTGTTTATCATCCTTGTCTTTCTCAGTTGGGTTTTCCTCCCTCACAGGTTCAGAAGGAGAGGGAGTTTGACCCTGCTTTGGATCAGAAGATGAAGCTTGCTGAGGCTCAGCAGGAGGTCCAGGTTGAGGTGTTTCATGTTGTCCAAACTTAACCTCCACTTCAGGTGGGACTTGACTTGGAAGTGAGTGTAAGTCAATCAGTTCACCACTCTTAATCTTTTGCTTGATCACCCTTATATGCTCATCCATTGTGGATAGAGACATAGGAAGTTGCTGAGAATGCACAACTGCAAGTGAGGATGGTGAGTCCTCTATGTCCATTCTCTGTGAAGAACTCCCAGGTTCTGTGGCTGCAATAACTTTCTCCCCCTTTTTGGTAACATCACCCACTTGCATAGGTGAGCTGGAGGATAAGTCAATCACTTCCACAGGTTCTTGTGTTCCTGGTTGAGCTCTCCTTAAAGGTCTCCCAGCTAGTTTTTCCTTTAGATATGAAATCTGAAGTTGCTGATCATTGACCCTGTTTTGTAAGGTAGTCACCTGAGATTCAAGGTGACTAACCTTAGAGACTAAACAGGAGCATGTTTTTGACAGTTTTTGCACCTTTAGTCTCAAATTCCCCTCTTCTTCATCAGAAGAATCATTGGGGGATGAGATGATTGGACCAAAGTCCTCTCTCTCACCACCAGCTTGAGGTTCTTGGCTGCTGGTTTTCCTCTGCTCACTAGCAATCTCAGTTGAGATGCCAGTGGGCTGAGTTGCCATGGTTGAGGTCTTAATGATGTAATCACTTGCAGAAGTGAGAGCCTCTTCCATATGGACATCCTGAACATGTTCAGAAGTGTCCACCTCAGTAACAGGTGACTGATGTGGGATAGACTGAGGAGAATCAGAGGTACTCATCTCTTTTTGAGTAGGGGAGGAGAAGAGAAACTCATGGTACTCACTGAATCCTAAGTCTTCATCAGTATAGAAGGATAGATTGGGAATGGGTTGGTTTAGATCTAAAGGCTGGGGATGGTAACTGTCCCCTGAATGTTGTTCACTTGAGTGTTGAGACTCAGAGTGAAGGCTTAAGGCTGTTGGGCTTGTGAGCTCATCAGGGTGAGCATGAGGAACCTCAGCCCTGATAGTTGAAGAAATAGGAGTGGTTTGCTCCTCAGGGGAAGTGGGAGCTCTAGTGTCCACTTCCTCCTGTAAAGGTGAGTATATGGGGACCTGTACAGACTTAATAGCCTGAGCAGGGGTTCGTTTGGATTTTCTTTGGTAGGTGAGGGTTATTTGTGGTCTTTTTAGTGGTAAAGAAAAAGAAGGTGTGGGTTCAACACTAGCTTGTGTTGCTAGGTTGTCACCTTGAGCAATGAGCTCTAACATTTTGGGGACTAGGGCTGTTTCTACCCCTGAGAAGCCTATAGTTGGCTTCTTCATGATTTTAAAGATGCCGGGCTTCATCTGTCCCAATTTAAGAATATTACTTGTTTCCCTCAACTGTGAGCCCAGTTCACAGTTTAGAATGTGCTGAACATATCTAGGAAACATGTAATACTCTAAGGAGTCCAAGTTTGCAAGTAAATTGGTGTAAACAAATTGAGAGTACCTGAACTTGACCCCCTGAACCATTCCATGCACTATAAAGGAGAGATCCTCAGGAATCTGGTCCCACCCTCCATGCTTGTTTGATAAGCTGTGGATAACCACATGGAACAGGTATTTCCACTGGGATGAGACCTTCCCTTTCCTGAAGGTCTTTATAGAGAAATCTCCCTCATAGCCCATCTGCTCAAAGGAATGATTAACAGCTTCCTTTGGGAAGGACAACTCACCTTCTTCATCATCCAGCTGCAAATGATGGTTGATGATGGCTGGAGTGATGAAGATTGTCCTCCCTTGCACTGTGGCAGACAGTGCCTTCTCCCCATCCATAATGACCTCTTGGCAGGTCTTCCAGAATTCAAGCAAATGATCCTCATACAGAGTAGGATCAATGGTCAGGGAGGTGAAGTAGTTGGATAGAGTTAAGAATTGGCAAATCTCTGAGAAACTTGCATCTTTCTCAGAGCTTAACAGAGCATTGTGTTGCCTGTGAAGTTGCATGGAGAAATCCGGGTTGTTTCTGCGGTTAAGGTTGGCCATTTCAGAAGCTTAAGGGTGAAGAAAGGTAGAAAGCAAAGGCGGTTTAGAGAATTAGGTTTGAGGAATAGTGGAATTGAGGAAGATAGTGAGGAAGAGGGGGAACCGTTGGGTATTTATGTGAAAAGGGATTTGAACCAAAGTTAATGAAAGAGGATAAACTTTGAAATCCGAAAGTCGGTCCCACCTCTGAAAAAGTAGTTTACTTTTGCTCAAAAAGTAGTTTTCTTGGAATTCGAAAAGCTTCCGAAGGTAAATTATCTTCGGAAGTTTTAATGAAAAAGCTTCCAAAGCTAAAATGGCTTCGGAAGATTTTCCTGAGAGTCTTGAAAATTTTGCTTCGGAAGAGAAATAAACACTTGAATGCTTTGTATAAGAAACAACAAAGCTTCCGAGAGTTAATTTTGCTTCGGAAGGAAAAAGTCCTTGAAAACAAATAAGTGTCTGAGATAAGAATTTAAGCTTCGGAAGATAGATTTAGACTTCTTCCGAAGGTAAAATTTCTTAGACAGTTATTTATTTTGAAGACATGATTTTCTTCCGAAGATAAATATTTATCTTCCGAAGGATCAGAAAAATTTCAAGAATCTAAGGAAAGTCTTTAAAAAAAAATTTATATCCAAAGAAAACATGAGCTTATGAAAGTGATGAACTTGACAACTTAGGACACACATATTTTAAGAAATAATTAGAATTAGTTTTAAGAAAATGTCTACTCAAAGTTAATCATCCCAATAGCTGATATTAGATATTTAAATCTCTGTTCATCAAAAGCTTTGTAAACAGATCAGCATATTGTTCATCTGTATGAACTTTGACTAGTTTAATTAATCCCTTTTCATAGTTATCTCTTATTAAATGATACCTGATATTGATGTGTTTGGTCCTTGAGTGCTGCATAGGGTTCTCAGTGATAGAGATAGCACTATTGTTGTCTATGTGGATAGGAGTCTCCTTGAAGTTAAATCCATAGTCCAGCATCTGATTTTGAATCCAAAGCACTTGAGCACAGCAGCTTGCAGCAGCAATGTATTCAGCCTCAGCAGTTGATGCAAACACACAGGATTGTTTCTTGCATTGCCTTGAGACAACCCTTCCACCAAGGAATTGACATCCCCCAGATGTAGACTTTGCAGTCATGTTGCAACCACCATAATCACTATCTGTATAAGCATACAGATTGAAGTCAGGATTCTTTGGGTACCATAAACCAAGTGTTGAAGCACCTTTGAGGTATCTTAGAATCCTTTTTACAGTGATTAAGTGAGACATCTTAGGGTTGGCTTGATATCTTGCACAAATACATGTAGCAAACATGATATCAGGCCTGCTAGCTATAAGATACATAAGAGACCCAATCATAGCCCTGTATAAATGTTCATCTACACACTCCCCCTCAAGATCAAGTCCAAGGGAGTGGTTTCTGGCTATGGGTGCCTTGCAATCTTACAATCAGTCATGTTGAACCTCTTGAGTATGTCCTGAACATACTTTGACTGACTTATGAAGATGCCATCTTCAACTTGCTTCACTTGAATTCCCAGAAAGAAATTGAGTTCTCCCATTGCACTCATTTCAAATCTGTCTTTCATCAGCTTCTCAAAGTCTTTGCAGAGCTTTGGATTAGTTGAACCAAAGATGATGTCATCTACATATACTTGACCTAGCAATAAGTCATTTCCCTGTCCTTTGATGAAGAGAGTTCCATCTATAGTACCTCTCCTGTATCCATGTTTACAAAGATACTCAGACAATGTCTCATACCATTTCCTGGGTGCCTGATGCAACCCATAAAGAGCTTTGTCAAGCTTGCAGACATAATCAGGATGATCAGGGTCTATAAAACCAGGTGGCTGTTTGACATAAACCTCTTCATCAATCACTCCATATAAGAAAGCACACTTTACATCAAGTTGAAAAACCTTGAAGTTCTTGGATGCAGCAAATGCCAAGAATATCCTAACAACTTCTAATCTTGCTACAGGAGCAAAGACATCAGTGTAGTCAATCCCTTCTTCTTGTGTGTATCCTTGAACAACTAGTCTTGCCTTGTTCTTGATGATAATTCCTCTATCATCCTTCTTATTCCTAAAAACCCATTTGGTTCTGATGGTAGTCTTCCCATGAGGAAGAGGGCAAAGGTTCCAAACTTTCTGCCTTTTGAATTGAAGTAGCTCTTGTTGCATAGCTTCAACCCAACTTCCATCCTTTAGAGCTTCATCAACTTTCTTTGGCTCTATCTGAGATAAGAAACAAGAGTGAAGACAAACATTTGCTTCATGGGTTTGTCCTCTTGTTCTTACCCCTGTGACAACATCTCCAATGATGTTTGTGGGGTGAGACTTGTGGATCCTTAGCTGAGCTGAGGGATCACAGCAAGTTGCTGAGAAAGATCCAAATTTGAGAAATTTAGATCTGGCATAGATGATTCACCCTCCACATTACCACACTTATCAAGATTAACTTGATCCAATGAGTGTGTGACATCATTGATGTTGTCATCTATGGTATGGTTATTAGCATCAAGGAATTCCTGATCACTTTCACCATCACCATTGTTGTTTTCTACAATTGAGGTATCTTTATCTGGTTGAGGAGCCTCTGAGCTGGAATTTGAAGGCATCCCAGATGTATCAGCTGAATTTGTCATTGTAGTGCTGATAGAAACCTCATTTGTTGAAGTAGTCTGTTAGGTCTAGAATCAGTAGATCTAGTCATTATGTATAGGCTTAGTACTTGAATTAATATCTGTAATGAACGTTTGTACTTCATTATTATGTATGCATTAAATATATAGGTTAACCCATTTATATATGTGTTGGTTTATGTATGGTTGCAGGTACAAGCATAATACTTGGTCAATTACTGAAATTGACTAAGTGTAAGAAACATCTACGAATGAACATTTTGTTCTTCCGTAGATATATTTCTTACAAGTAACAAAACATCCGAAGATCATCTACGGATGAACAAATCAACTGGAGTTCCAAGTGAATGAGTACAAGTAAGAAATGCTGCGGAAGAACAAGATTGCTTTTGAACAAGACTTCTGCGGAAGAACAAGAATTCTGCGGAAGAACAAAACATCTACGGAAGACAATATTTCTGCGGAGTCCAAACACTTGTATAATACAAGTGTTACGAGTCAACAAGTCAACAAGTCAACAAGTCAACAAGTCAACAAGGCGGTTATACGAATCCCGAGAAATCCGATGATTCCTTAACATAAACAAATCAAATCCCAAGAGATCCGGTGTTTCCTATAACTGAAACACCTTTGTCTATAAATATGGATCCTAGGTTTCGATTCAAGGACGATTGAGTTAGACGATTGATTGATTGAGAACAGCAATAGCAATACAACAATCATCAAAAGTCTTTCGATCAACAAAACATACATACAACATCATAGCATTCTTTGATATCGTACATTCAATTCTTTTGTAATCACCAACACATTATAATAAAATATTGATTAATCATTAATTGTGTTTTGTTTCGTGTGTTCTTGATATTTCATTGATATTTAAAGTTGCTTAAACACAATTAAACCAAATCAACGTTAATTCCGCTAACGTTGACTTGACATCGATTCACACTGATAATTCCTGTTGACGATCCTTGGATTCACAGGTGGTATCAGAGCCAAGTGCTCATTGATTTAGATCAATTGATCTATCAGTGTTAGTTGTGTTTAATTGTGTTTGATTTCGTTTAACAGCAATCGTTTTTAATTAACTTGTTTCTATATTCAAATCAATTGAATAGCAGATCTTGTTAACATCATGAGCAACTTCAGTGGTTCATCTTACCAACCTCTGAAGTTGGAAACAAAAGCAGATTTCAAGTCTTGGAAAATCAAGTTCAGGAATCATGTAAACTATACTGATTCTGACTTGTGGATTTCCATCACTGAAGGTCCTTATATTCCACCCACTCTTGGGCCGGATTATAATGACAAAAATCAACCAATCAGTACGAAAGATCTATCACCTGATGATGTCAAAAAGGTTAAAGTCGATATAAAAGCATACAGTTTGCTTAGTATGGCTTTACCTGAAGAGATATTAATCAGGTGTGAGAACTATAAAACAGCTCACTCCTTATGGAAGATACTTCACACTCTCTGCGAAGGGAGTGATGAGATAAGAAGTATAAGGAGAGACACCCTCAGATCACAATATGAAACTTTTCATCATATTGAGGGTGAATCAATTCCTCAGCAACTTCATAGATTCATGCAGTTAGTCACTGAGATGAATATTCTAGAGTTGAAGTATACTAGTGAGGAATTAAACAAGAAAATGCTCCACACTTTGCCAGAAAGTTGGAAGCATACTGTGTCCATGTTCAAGAACACTATAGATCTGAAAGCAACTGGCTTAGATACTCTGGTTGCAAAAGTGGAAGCTCTTGAAATGGACGAAAAATCAAGAAACAAGAGTGTGAGAACTCATGTCTCACCCTATCACTTCAAAGAAACAAATAATGTAGGAAGTGCATTTATTTCAAACAATGAAAGTGATAACTCTTGTGCTAGGAGTGATGATGAGGAGGAAGTTAGCTTCTATGCTTCAAAACCCTCAAAGAAATCATCTCAAGACAAGCAGCAGAAGAATAAAGGAAGAACTACTGATAGACAAGATACAACTGCAGCAACAGCTAAGTCTTCCTTTTCAGCAAATCAGTCAGAACCAATAACTGTGATATTGGACTCTGAAGAACAAAGAGCAGCCTTTGCAGCTTTTAGCTCAAGTTTTCAAGCATATCTGGGAAGCTCTCTAACATCAGCCAATATCTGCCAACAAGACTTAGAAGAACTACCTCCAGATGTAGTGGAAGAGATGGATCTACAATGGCAGATGGCCATGATTGCTTATAGAGCTAAGCAATATCTCAGGAGAAATAAGAACTTGGCTTCAGCAAGCAAAACATCAAAATTGGTGTTGACAAATCAAAAGTGAGATGCTACAAATGCAATCTCTATGGACATTTCTCAAGAGAATGCAATCAACAGTCTTATCCAGAGATGAGACAACATCAGCAGCATCAACAACATCAGATTCAAGCAAATCAACAATCTTCTCAAAGACCTCTGCACAAGCAATCTCAACTGATCAATGCTTCCCCACCAGCCACCAAAGAATCAGCAGGACCTAGTAACTCAAAGGAGTCAGGGCTGATCATACTTCAAGATGGAACGTGTGATTGGAGTTTGTATGAGAAGGAAGTTTTGGAAGAGAATCAAGCTTTGATGGCCCATATGGATCAAACAGTTCCCCCAATGGCAAAAGAGGTAAAAGAAAGATTGTGTTCATCAACTTGTGTTGAGGAAGTTGAACGATATAGAGTCCATGCTCAACAGTTGGCTGATAAAGTAAAAGAAACAATGATTTTGAATGAATCCCATGTTAGAGAACATAAATTATATCAAATAAAAATTAATTCCTTGCAAAAGGATTTAGAAAAATTTGTTTCTGAAAATTATAGCCTAAAAGCCCAAGTTGAGCATTTGACCACTTCCTTAACAAAATCCATGGCTGATCATGCATCAACTGAAGTGAAACTTCAGAAGTTTCAATTATCATCTCAGCAATATGAGAAATTACTAAATTCTCATATTGAATCAAAGAAAAGGTCTGGGTTGGGTTATAATGCGGTTGCACCACCTATAAATGATAATTACACATCCTTACCTACAACAATGACAAACACTCTGTCAAAACATTTTGTGCCTGGCACTAAGTTTGAAAAAGATTCAACTAAAACTAAAATTAATGATAAAGCTGAGGTGAGTGAAACTGAATCATCTGAATCAGAATCATTAGATCAAAATGATTCAGAATTTGATTATGATAAGTGTGATGACTTGGATGATTCTGATGAACATGATGTTGATCAAACAAGCACTGGTAAAAATTTTCAACTGAAAGCCCATATCCCAAAAGTGCTTGAAGAAACAAAGTTGCCATACCCTCCTAAACAAAGAAACATGTTGAAGACCATCTGCAAGAGGATAGCTCAATTGAATGAAGGTCTTCAAGAACTAAGTATGCAAGACTCCTCCAAGAAATTGACTGATGAATCTGTCATCACTGAGGAAAGAGGAAAATTCAAAGGAAAGAAAAAGGCTTCAGTAGATCATCAACTGAACAAGAAAACTTCAGCTGCTGATCTACGGAAGAGAAATTCAGCCCCAAACAATCAAAATGTGCACAAAATTGAAAAAGGTGAAGCACATTCAAAGCTAAAGAAGAAAGAGCTACAACAAAGATCAGCAAACAAAAGGAATGATTCTGAGAAAGAATCAGAAGAAAAGTATTGCAAATGGTGTGACATGAAAAATCACAACACTGAAGACTGTTACTTCAGCAGCTACTGTTCTATTTGCAATATGAACAATCATATGACTGCTGATTGTTACTTCAACAAACATTGTTCTATCTGCAACAAAAATAATCATTCCACACAGGAATGTTATTTCAAAAAGAACAAGACAAAAAGCTCAAAGAAGAAAGAATCAGACAAATCTGAATCAGATTCTCAATCCACGGATTCTGAAAAGAGCTCAAAACTGAAGAAGTTTGAACAAAAATCAAAAGCAAAACCAAAGGTCAAATCAGCATCAAGTGTTCATATACTGCGGAAAAGACCATCTTTTCAGCAGTCAAAAACACCACACAAAAGAGTAGATTTGTCAGACAAAGAATCAAAGGATGATGATTCATTCTTTGATAAATTTGACAAAGGCATTCATATACCTCTTTCAAAAACAAAAGATAGTGAAACATTTAAAGGTTCAGTGTCAAAACAAAAGACTCAAACAAATGAAGTTACTCTGAGTAAAGCAGACAATGTGAATCATGAATCTACTTCAT
The DNA here is from genome assembly GCA_025215565.1 of Flaveria ramosissima. Taxonomy (NCBI): domain Eukaryota; kingdom Viridiplantae; phylum Streptophyta; class Magnoliopsida; order Asterales; family Asteraceae; genus Flaveria; species Flaveria ramosissima. Next base: position 30,680,312 of record CM046033.1, read on the forward strand.
CAACATCAAATTCAGCAGAATCATCCTCATCTAAATCAAATCAGAATGAATCAATTAAATCTGAAACTGAAACTTCAAAAATTGTTCATGAAAGAATAACTGTTTTAGATCCTGTTGATAAACCCAAGATCACTAAGACTTGGGTTGTCACTTCTAACTGATTTTCATTTCTGATTGCAGGAACAATATTGGAGAGCTGACAACATGTGGTATGTTGACAGTGGTTGTTCCAGGCATATGACAGGAAACTGTTCTCTTCTCCATGATTTTAAACATAAAAATGCTTCTTATGTGGCATTTGGTGGGGATAAAAAGGGAGGTAAAATTGTTGGTGAAGGAATGATAACTAATGGTGTACTTAATTTGATAAAGTAAATTACTGTAAAAACTTACAGTATAATTTACTTAGTGTATCTCAAATCTGTGATCAAAACTACACTACATTGTTTGATGACACTAACTGTTACATTCTTAAGCCAGGATTTAGTGTCCCTGAAGATTGAATTCTCCTCAAAGCAGCAAGAAAAGGAAACACTTATGTTTTGGATATGAACAACACTTCACTCACAAAACATGAAACTTGCCTTATATCTAAACTTTCAGAAGATTTGTCACAATTATGGCATAGAAGGCTTGTTCATTCTAACATGAAGAACATGAATAAATTGGTAAAACATGACCTGGTCATTGGATTACCAAATAAAGAGTTCCATTGCTCAACTCATTGCTCTTCTTGTTACAAAGGAAAACAACACAGAGTGTCACATAAACCAAAAACAATCAATACTAATACTACACCACTCAAATTGCTTCACATGGATCTTTTTGGTCCAACCAATGTAATGAGCATTGGAAAAAGGCAATATTGTTTGGTGATAGTTGATGATTTCACTAGATTTACATGGGTCTTTTTCTTAAAACAAAAGAGTGAAACATCAGAAACATTAATGGACTTTGTCATCAAGATTGAGAATCAACTTGATACAAAAGTCAAAATTTTCAGGAGTGATAATGGTACTGAATTTGTCAACTTTGAACTAGATTCTTTTTGCAGGAGCAAAGGTATTGCAAGACAATTCAGTGCACCAAGGACTCCACAACAAAATGGAGTTGCTGAAAGAAGAAACAGAACTCTCATTGAAGCAGCAAGAACAATGCTAGCTGATTCACAACTACCTATTACCTTTTGGGCTGAGGCTGTGAATACTGCATGCAATGTTCAAAATAGAACATTAATTGTCAAAGAACATAACAAAACTCCTTATGAGCTCCTATTTAAAAGAAAACCTTACATAGGATATCTAAGAGTATTTGGATGTCAAGTAACTGTTTTGAACATAAAAGAGTCATTAGGAAAATTTTCAGAAAAAGCATATGATGGTTTCTTTGTTGGATACTCTTCAACATCAAAATCATATAGAGTGTATATTCCACAACATAACATTGTGGAAGAGACCCCTAATGTATCTTTTGATGAAAATGTGTTTACTAAGTCAGTTAAAGGTTCATCATGGTTATTTGACATAGATGCTTTGTCTAAATCTTTTAACTATGATCATTTGACAAATGCAGGATCTGATGAAGTATGCTATCCATTTGTTCCACCTATTATGACTGAAGTAACTTTATCTGCTGATCCCCCAAGGATACATCCATCTTCAGGTGAAAATACTTCAGCAGAAGCAGATATTACATGTGGAACTGAACAAAATGCATCTGGAGTTCCTTCGGAAGATCAGCATGTATCCGGAGAAATTCCTTCGGAAGATCAGAATGTATCCGGAGAAATTCCTTCGGAAGACCAAAATGCATCCGGAGTTCCTTCGGAAGATCAGCATGTATCCGGAGAAATTCATTCGGAAGATCAAAATACATCCGGAGAACTTCCTTCGGAAGACCAAAATGTATCCGGAGCAGCTCCTACGGAAGAACAAAATACTTCCGCAGAAGTTCCTGCGGAAGAGCAAAATCCAACTGCAGATACTTCTGTAGCTCAATCAACAGAGACTCAATTTGATTATTTCTTGAATTCTCAAATTGAGATGAATCAGTCAGAGGCAATGGAAATGACTAATCTGGAATCATCCATTCCAGTTGAGTCAACTCCCTCAATGAGAATTCATAAGTCTCATCCACTTAACAATATCATTGGAAATCCTGAAAAGAGAACTACAAGGAGCCAAAGTGGTACAGCCAACCTTTGTCTCTTCAACTGTTTTCTTTCTCAAGTGGTGCCTCCAAACATTACAGCTGCTTTAAAAGACAATAGCTGGATTGAAGCTATGCAAGAAGAGCTTCAACAGTTCAGAAAGCAAAAAGTATGGTCTCTTGTTGATTTACCTGAAGGTCAACATCCTATTGGAACTAGATGGCTATACAAAAACAAACTGGATGATAGAGGGATTATTGTCCGAAACAAAGCAAGGTTGATAGCACAAGGATACACTCAAGAAGAAGGCATAGATTATGATGAAGTTTTTGCACCAGTTGCAAGAATTGAGGCAATAAGAGTGTTCTTGGCATATGCATCATACAAGAAATTTACTGTGTATCAAATGGATGTCAAGTGTGCATTCTTATATGGGAAAATTGATGAGGAAGTTTATGTGTCTCAACCCCCCGGATTTGAAGATCCTCATTATCCTCACAGGGTATACAAACTAGATAAAGCCTTATATGGTCTTCATCAAGCACCAAGAAAATGGTATGAAACACTATCATCTTTCTTACTCAAGCATGGCTACAAAAGAGGAACTATTGATCAGACACTCTTTCTCAAACAAGAACATCAAGATCTCTTAGTAGTTCAAGTATATGTTGATGACATTATATTTGGATCAACAAATAAGAGATTGTGTGTGAATTTTGAAGAACTGATGAAATCTGAATTTCAGATGAGCTCAATGGGTGAATTAACATTCTTCCTTGGCCTTCAAGTTCATCAAAAAGCAGATGGAATATTCATCAATCAAGAAAAATACATACATCAAATACTGAAGAAATACAATCTTGCTGAAGTATCCTCATGCAAAACACCAGCATCAACAATTGATAAGATTGCTCCTGATCCCACTGGAAAATCTATTGATCAAAAATTATTTAGATCCATGATAGGTTCACTTATGTACTTAACTGCCAGTAGACCTGATATTATGTTTGCTGTGTGTGTATGTGCTAGGTACCAATCTGATCCAAAGGAGTCACATCTCAATGCTGTCAAAAGAATTTTCAGATACCTCAAGGGAAAACCAGGACTTGGTCTATGGTATCCCAAGGATGGAGACTTTACACTCTACTCATACTCAGACAGTGACTATGGTGGATGTAACAGCAATAGAAAATCAACAACCGGTGGATGTCAATTCATTGGACCCAGGCTAGTGTCATGGCAGTGCAAGAAACAAACAAATGTTTCTGTATCCACAGCTGAGGCTGAGTACATTGCTGCTTCAGCTGGGTGTTCTCAAGTACTTTGGTTACAAAACCAATTGCTTGACTATGGTTACAACTTTCTTCAAACTTCAATCTATATAGACAATTCTGCTGCTATGTTTATCACTGCTAATCCTGTGCAACATAGTAAAACAAAACATATAGAGATTAGGTATCATTTTCTGAGAGATTGCTCAGAAAAGGGATTGATTAAGTTAGTCAAAGTGGATACATCAAATCAGCTTGCTGATTTATTCACTAAAGCCTTTGATTCAGTCAGATTTAATTTTCTGATTGAGTCTCTAGGTATGATTAACTTAGATTAAATCAAGTCCAAACAAACAACATGCTGTGTGCAATAATGCATCAGTATGACTTATGCATGGGAAATGATAGTACACTATAGCTTTGCCTATTTCTGCATAAACAAATAACAATATATCTCAACAAGTTTCTTGATATGTGAGTAGGTTCATCTTGAGTGGAAACAAAACTTAGTGCATGCAAAACATAATACTATAATAATTGTCTGTGGGAAACTTCATTTTGAGAAAACAAAGTGAGTCTTATCCTAATGTGATCAAATCATTCATCTAAACACACTATGTAAAACACTTTATACTATCTATCTTTGCAAATCATACTCCCTCTGTTTTGTGTGAACAAAGACCTGGGTGTATGATCACCATACTGAATATCAGTATCAAAGGTGAAAAGATCATGCTCATCATCATCCCTCTGTTTTGTGTGAACAAAGACCTGGGTTAAAGGCACCTCTGTTTTACGTGAGTAAAGACCTGGTGACCTGATGATGATCATATCTAAAGCTCTCAAAAGAATCCTAAGTGATCAACTGTATATTATCTTGAGCTTTATCAACATCGCATCAATGAGATGCCAAATACATCTCAAGATAGCTATTATAATTTAAAGTACATAGTCTTAAGTGTGAAAAAGTGATGATTTGACTTGCAAAGGGAGGACAACACCTTTGTGAATCAAATGTGAAGCCCGTGACAGTTATTTCTAAAACAATAAAACATGATAAACAGCATGCCTAGTTGATACATGAGCTCTTGTATGGATTTATATGGACAATATACTTGCAATCAGAACTTGTTCTAGTATCAACTATACAACATAACTAATCAGGAAGAGGCTTAGCATTATAGTATGATCCCATCTTATGTGTATCTGATCATTATCATATATTTAAAGTTCATGTTATTCCTCTTAAAGAAATTTATGATAAATGCTTATGTTCATCATTAATCACAAATTTAGGGGGAGTAGAATTCATGAAAAGCATCTAAATCAGCAGCAGCAATGTCTATATCTTTATCAATTTGAAGAAATTGAAATCTGAGCATCATCTTAGCTGTTGGTTACATGAATTTTTTTTGTAAAAATCTCTATTTTAAATTTTCTTGTACTAAATTGTCATGTATACAAAGCCAACGAGGTCCTATAGCAATAATTGGTTCAACCAATGGAGTTGGGCCATACATACAACTGTGTGTAAATCAATATTAGTATATTAATGTTTATCCGTAGATTGGTAAACTACGGATGAATAAAGATCAATAAATTAATGATTACAATTTCACATCAGTAGAAGTTGTTGATCCGTAGATGTACTACGGAAGAGTAAATTGTGGATCACACAATTAATGAGAAATTACTTCTACGGAAGAATACAATGTGGGACCCACTGAATAAATCAGAGAAAATTAATATGTCTGAGGGTATAAATAAAGAGATTTGACTTGTCAAATTCATTATTCACTTTTTCAGCTCACTTTTTCAGACCTAGAAAATCTCACTCAACAAAATTTTTCCCACTTTCTCAACATTCAAAATTTACCAAATCAAAACCTTAAGCAAACATATATCTGTGTTCTTAATCAGCGTTTATTAAGGTAAAACATGTCGTAATCATCAAGAATGAACCAGTTGATTCTTGTTTTATCTCACAACTGTTCGTATTCTCATATCAATAATGTGATTCTAACGAAGTCTTTTCTTATGAACAGATGGATCAACGATTTGCAAAAGAACATAATGTGTGTGCTTTCTTGAACCCTGACGATCCTGTGTCAGAAGGATGTCAAGAAATTATGAGATATTTGAGAAGATCAAGGATATTCTATGCCCTATCTGCAGAGCCAACGATTTATCGCTCGCATATCAGTGATTTCTGGAATTCTGCACATATAGAAGAAGATGATGAAGGCATTATTGCAGAAGTAAAGAATCGAAGGCTGAGAATAGACGAACAAACAATAAGAAGGGTACTAGAACTGGGAGATGTTGAAGTTGGACACCCTGATGTATTTGATAATGAATACATAGAAAAGGTTTTTCTCCTAATGGGGTATGATGGAGACTTTGAAAAGGGAGAAATTAAGAAGGGAAGACTCTGTAAGCCATACAGATTTTTGTGTCACACTTATCTGAAGTGTATGTCAAACAGAAAATCTGGGCTTGACAGATTTTCAAGACATATATCATCTGGTATCATTGGCATCTTTGAGGGAAGGACCTACAACTATTCAAAGTACATCTTCAATTGTTTGTGTGATCACATTCGAGTACAGAAGGCTGATAAGATGTATATGTTTCCAAGGTTCATTCAGCTCATCATTAATGCAGACCTGCCTGGAACATCTGTGGAGGGTGGTGTGTTTATCCAAGCACACCTTGGCAGATCTGTGCTGAACAAAATCTCAGGGAAATATGAAGGAGGTGACATAGACATGTTTGCTCATGTGATTGATGCTAATGCAGACATACCTCAAGAGCTTGTTTGGGAAATTGATGAAGAGAGCTCTGCTACCAGCTCTGCTCAAGACACTCCATCACCAGAAGCATCACCTCAACAACAACAACCACATCAACCACCATCTCCTCACAGCCAAAATACAGAACCTATCTCTCCAATCCTCCACCTATCACCACAACAACAACAAACACCCCAAACACAATCACCAGCCAGTCAAAATACTGAACCAATATCTCCCATTCAACCCCAATCACCAAATCAGCTTCAGATGCAACTTTACCAACAACCTACAAATTCAGATACTGAGAGCATCTACACTGGGGAGACAGAATTAGTCTCAGAAGCAAGTACAGTTAAACTGTCATTATCCAAGACTGAATCCCCTGTGCATTCAAATGAAACTGAACAAGTTTCTCCAGTGACTGATCAGCAACAACAACAAACTCTTCAAGAGCATGAAGATCAAGCCACTGAACCAAAGTCAAGCTCAGCAAGTGTTGATCATGAGGAAGTGAAAGAAGATGAGATTGAGTCTCAGCATCAGGAAGTAGACACAGAAGCAGATCATGTTGATGTGATTGCTTATAATGAAGATGATCTAAGTGAAGATGACATTCCTGTGAGCAAAAGCTATCTGGTGGCTGAGTACAACAAGCTGGTGCTCAAATCAAATAAAAGAAAGGAAAGAATACAAGAGCTGAAGGGGATGATAAAAAAAAGGATGAAGAATTGATAAGACAGCAAGCAAGAATAAAAAGACTGAGAGAAGATGCTCAAAGTGATAAAGAAGTCATTGATGCTCTGCTAGACAAGGAAGCTGAGCTTAAAGAGTCAGCAGAGTCTGAGAAGAAAGAAAAAGAAAAGATCATGAAGAGACTTGAACAAGCATCTGGCACTATGACTGCTCAGTCAAACATTATAAAGAGAAAAGAAGAAGAAATTGAGCAACTTAAATTGAAGATCAGTTCATTGGAATCTCATGCTAAGGCTTCAACTGCTCAAACAAAACAAGGTCCTGAGGCATCAAAAGAAATGATCTTGTACTCAAGGAAAAGAAAGTACCTTGGTACTGCTGAGAAGAAGCCAACTACTTATGAAAGTGTTTCAAAGAAACAAAAGCTGACTTCTCCTGAACACACCCCCTCAATAGATTTATCTACTGAGAAGCCCATCTCTCAAAAGGAAGATGAAAGTGATAAAGAGTGGGAAGAATTAATCAAAGAAGACTCTCCACCAAAACAAGAAGTCTCAAAGGCTGATGATCTTCTGACTACAAGTGACATATTTGAAGAGAGGCCTGAATCAACCATGTTCATGACACTTATAAACCATGGTTTCCCTTATGACATGGTTGAAAGACTAAACATGACAGAGATGAAGAACCTGTTAAAAGAATTTGAGCTTGCATGCTTTATGATTCCAAATTGTGATTATGAAGCCTTCAGCACCTTTCAATCAATTCAGAAAACAAAGAAGGAGTTGGGACATTGTGACACAGCCAAGCTAAGCAAATACAACATGACTTGCTGGTTACAAGGACATAATTACAAACCTCATGAGCTTAAAGGAAGATCAGTAGGGGAACTCAGAAGGATGATGGAGCATGTGATGAAAGTTGAGCTAGATACTGGAGTAAAATTCAGAACTGAAGCTCCACATCCATCTTATGAACAACAAAGCAAACTTCCTGCTGAACCTATAACAGTTGAACCTAAAGATCAGCACAAAAGAAAGGAGAAATTGATTAGAGAGCCAAGAGAAGTTATACCCGGAAAAGTATGGCCACTTGGGACTGCAGTTAGAGAGATAACTGAGCAAAAGTCCACTCTAATTCAACTGATAGATCACCTCACAACTCCCAGCTCTGTGGAAGAAAACAAGATCATGGCCTGGAAATATGATCCAGACTGGGATTGTGCTGTTATTAAAAGAACATCTGGAAGAGTTGAATACTTCCATGATGTACTCTCAGTGGTGAGTCTGCCAGAGAATAACATCAAAGATCTTCAAAGTTTAATCATCAGCAATTATCCAATTCACCCTAGAGGAAGAGATTTCTCAACCCTAGTGGGAAAGTTCAAAACAAAATTTAAAGATGATATGCTTATAGAAGCCAAAAGAGAAGATGTAGAACATCAAAAGAGAATCAAAGGGCTCAAAAGATTCAAGACCAATGCCTCAGAACATGTAGATGATGAATTCTTGAAGAGGATTGGCTACAACAACAGAAACAAAGCAGCACTTAAATGCATTGAAGGGACTCAATTCACATACCCAATCACTGAATGGGGATATGTTGAGAAAGAGTTGGTCCTGCTGAGAAATGCTGAGAACAAGAAAGCTGAAAAGATTAGAATCTTTGATCCTGTGGAAATCAAACTGCTCCATCCCAGCTACACCTCATACCTTAATGACAAATTCTTTCCCAAGCTGACTGATGAAAAAGCACAAAATGATCTGTTCCTACATGTCCATGTGATTCAAGTAATAGACAAACTACATGCCAAAGCATATAAAAGAAGAAGATTTAATGCTGGACTGCTGAAGGGAACAACCTTTGATGAAGTAACAGAACTCAGAATAACAGAACAAGATGAGCTAGAAGTGGTGAATAACAACAAGGTGTTAGACACACTCACTACAGAGGAAGATGTTCTGGGAATCAGTTATGAGACTCTGAAGAAGATCAGCAAGATGAAGATCAACTATAAGTATGATGATCAGAAGACTGTTGTTTCCTACTTCTACAACAAGATGATTGCCAGAATCAAGGATCTTGCAGTTTTGAAGAACTGATTGCAAGTAGCTAAGCCTAAGGGGGAGTATTGTTAGGTCTAGAATCAGTAGATCTAGTCATTATGTATAGGCTTAGTACTTGAATTAATATCTGTAATGAACGTTTGTACTTCATTATTGTGCATGCATTAAATATATAGGTTAACCCATTTATATATGTGTTGGTTTATGTATGGTTGCAGGTACAAACATAATACTTGGTCAATTACTGAAATTGACTAAGTGTAAGAAACATCTACGGATGAACATTTTGTTCTTCCGTAGATATATTTCTTACAAGTAACAAAACATCCGAAGATCATCTACGGATGAACAAATCAACTGGAGTTCCAAGTGAATGAGTACAAGTAAGAAATGCTGCGGAAGAACAAGATTGCTTTTGAACAAGACTTCTGCGGAAGAACAAGAATTCTGCGGAAGAACAAAACATCTACGGAAGACAATATTTTTGCGGAGTCCAAACACTTGTATAATACAAGTGTTACGAGTCAACAAGTCAACAAGTCAACAAGTCAACAAGTCAACAAGGCGGTTATACGAATCCCGAGAAATCCGATGATTCCTTAACATAAACAAATCAAATCCCAAGAGATCCGGTGTTTCCTATTACTGAAACACCTTTGTCTATAAATATGGATCCTAGGTTTCGATTCAAGGACGATTGAGTTAGACGATTGATTGATTGAGAACAGCAATAGCAATACAACAATCATCAAAAGTCTTTCGATCAACAAAAACATACATAACATCATAGCATTCTTTGATATCGTACATTCAATTCTTTTGTAATCACCAACACATTATAATAAAATATTGATTAATCATTAATTGTGTTTTGTTTCGTGTGTTCTTGATATTTCATTGATATTTAAAGTTGCTTAAACACAATTAAACCAAATCAACGTTAATTCCGCTAACGTTGACTTGACATCGATTCACACTGATAATTCCTGTTGACGATCCTTGGATTCACATAGTCCGAACTGGAGCTGAAGATGTATGAGTTGAGGGTCTTCCTAGCTCAAATCTTGGATCAGGATCACCTGTATTTAGATTCTCTACAGATCCTGAAACATTCTCACAAGATTTGTTAAAACAGTTGGTAACTAAATCAAGATCAAATAGCCAATCAGGACCATAACCAGCCACACAGGGTGTGTGTTCATTGAAAGTCACATTGGCTGACTCCTCAACAATTCTAGTTCTGAGATTGTATACTCTATAAGCCTTAGCTTGGGAAGAGTATCCAATGAAGTGTCCATCATATGATTTCTCAGCAAACTTGGCAATTTGATCCTTGGTATTCAAGATGGTGCAGGGACATCCAAATGACCTGAGAAAGCCAATGAAATGTTTTCTCTTGTGCCAAAGTTCATAAGGAGTCTTACCATGTGTCTTAACTACATAAACTCTGTTTTGCACATAGCAAGCAGTATTTACTGCCTCTGCCCAGAAGGTGATGGGCAGTTTAGAGTCAGACAACATAGTTCTTGCAGCTTCAATTAGTGTCCTGTTTCTCCTCTCAACAACTCCATTTTGCTGAGGAGTCCTGGGAGCACTATATTGTCTTGTAATACCTTTTTCATCACAAAATGTATCAAGGATTTGGTTCTTGAATTCAGTTCCTTGATCACATCTTATGGTTTTGACCTTGTGATCACTTTGATTCTTAATTTTTAAGATGAAATTCTTCAGAATCTTAGGGGTTTCATCCTTAGTTCTAAGAAAGAAAACCCAAGTGAATCTTGTAAAGTCATCTGTGATCACTAAACAATAAGACGTCCTTCCTAGACTCATTACACTGGTGGGGCCAAAGAGATCCATATGTAACAAGTGTAGGGGAGTAGTGATGGAGTTCCTTTCCTTAGGCTTGTGAGATACCTTATGTTGCTTCCCTTTCAGGCATGCAACACAATGATCATCACTTGTAAACTCTTTCTTTGGCATTCCAGATACCAAATCATGTTTAATTAGCTTATTCATGTTCTTAAAGTTTACATGGCACATTCTTTTATGCCATAGGAAAGACTCATCACTATTTTTTTTAGATAGAAAGCATGAAACTTCTCTAGAGGGAGATGTTTCTTGCAAATCCATCTTGTACATGTTCTCTTTCCTGGGGGCTCTGAGCAGGATATGCTCATGAGGAATGACCACTCCAGGCTTGAGAACAATGCACTCATGCTCAGTAAAGAGCATGTTATGACTCTGATCACAAAATTGGGATACACTCAGAAGATTGTACCCAAGCTCCTTAACAAAGTTTACCTTTTCAATGCTGAGCTTACCATTTGTGACCTTGCCCCTTCCTGAAATGTAACCACCTTCATCTCCTCCAAAAGCAACTGGTCCTCCATCAATTCTCTCAAAGTTGTGGAGTAGAGACCTATTGCCTGTCATGTGTCTGGAACAGCCACTATCAATTATCCAGACATTCCTGCTTGTCTTGAGCTGTTCCTGCACAAAGAAAATGATTAGTTACATTTGGAAACCCAAGCCTTACTTGTCTTGGGCTCACTAAGTATAATAGAAGGTAATGCAACAGTAATGGATCCTATGGTTGTACTAGGGGGATCTTCAGCTGTTGTTGATGGAGAAACTTCAGTCATTTGGTCTTTCTTAGACATCCACACCACCTTTGGAGTCTTGGACTTGACCTTCAAAACCTTAGAAGCTTTTGGGACTTCACAAGTTTTGATGACTAAAGCTTCGGAAGATTCTACAGTCACTGCAGCAGATTTCAGTGCTTCGGAAGAACTCCTTTCTTCCGAGACCAATTTTTCTTCCGAAGGTAATTTTCCATTTACCTTCTTCTTTGATTTGGAGCTTCCAAAGGAAACAGACTTTCCTTCCGAAGGTTAAATCTTCTTGAAACTCTTTGAAGTCTTTGTATTGGTCATATGGATAGTACTTTTAGGATTGTATGGGCAATCCTTAGCAATGTGAGAGGTACTTTCACACATGACACATGACATTTTCTTCTTCAAAAGAGTCTCTTTATGAAAGCAAGACTGGCTTTGGTCACAGCAACTCAGTCTTCTTCTTTGTACTGAGATGATTTGAACAAGAACCAGAACTCTTAGCTGAGGAGTCTTGGTTGATGTCTTCAGTCTTTACTACTTTAAAACCTGCAGAGATAAAAACTTGTTTCTGCTTAGAATCAAAAGTAGCCTTGATCTCTTGGGCCTTCTTTGCTTTTCTTTTGCTCTTCCTGATCAAGTTCTTTCTCTTGGACTTGGTCATCACAGTAGATTTCTTCTCCTCAGAAGGATAGTGGCCCTTGGTAGAATCCTCTTCTTCACTCTTCTCAGAGGAATTCTTCACTATCTCTTCTTCATCCTCTTCACTTATAGGATATATGAGAGGAAGCTCATCTTCACAAGTTCCACACCTAGGAGATCTTACAGACAAGATTGTGTGTAAGGAGAGCCATCTGCTGAACTATCTCCATGTACTCCAGGTCATCTGGATGGATACAGTCCAGGTCTTCAAGAGTGAAGAGAGAGTTCCTATAGCTTTCATCAGAAGACACAAAGGCTTGAGAAGAGCTTGTCTCTTGGAATAGGCTTCCTTGAGTGAAGTTCTCCCTGGGTGTCTCTGGGAAGGTGATGAAAGGACCCTTTGGTGAGTTGTCAGGGTAGCATATGAGATGATGTTGGGGTTCTATGCTATCCCTTTCAACCACATGAAGGGCTGAACCCATTTGATTGTTGGAGTTACCAGATGAACCTTGCATGTTCATCTCCATCTGGTATCCACTGAGAATCCCATATAACTCTGTCAGAGTAAGAGTTTTGAGGTTCTCAGTCCTCTTGATCACCACACAGTAGTGTGTCAATTGCCTAGGAAGTGAGGACATGAACTTCCTTACAATGTACCTGTTCTCAAGAGGAACTCCTCCATCCACTAGGGTATCCACTATCTCAACATACCTGAAGTATTGTTGAGTCATGGTTTCACCTGCTTTGAAGGTGAAGTTTTCAAACTGCTGCTTCAGGAGATCCTTCTTGTTCTCCTTGGCTTTAGAGGAGCCTTCATACATCAGCTTCAGTGCATCCCACAGCTGTTTAGCTGTTTTGCACTTCTTAAAGCCTCTGTACACAGAGTTTGGAAGAGCAGTCTGAAGAGCAGTCATGGCCTTCCTATCAATCTCTACTCTCTTCCTATCTTCATTAGAGTAGTTGGCCACATCTTTTGGAATCATACCAGCACCAGTAGCAGAAAGAATGTTGGGTATGAAAGGTCCATTCTCAACAGATTCCCACATTCTTGAGTCTAGAGACCTGATGAAACCTTCCATTCTCATACACCAGGTGTCAAAGTCATCAAGAGTGATCAGTGGGGATTTGTTCATGGTTCCAGTCTCCATATCAGTCTTTGAGATGGATGCCATTTGGAGAGTTTAGTTTTTGTGTGTGTGAGGGATTGTAAGATGGTGAGATCTTATATCAAGAGCCTGAAAAGCTCTGATACCAATTGCAGGACCGGTTAAGGGCTTGAAGAAATTACAACACAACAACACAATGAGGAGAATAACTAAACTTGATCAAACAGTGAACTGGATTAACCAATATGATGATACTAAGAACACAAGTAAAGTAAAGAGACAGAACAAGAGAGTTGGGTTTCAAGGAGGCAGTATATTGCTTTCTCAAGTTCTTTTACAAGTGTTACAAAGCATAAAGAAAGATACAAGAACTTGGAATACTTATACTACAACCTACAGCCGGCTGTACTTTGAAAGACAGCTGGATACAATTGACTAGACACTAACAAAATCAATTGTAGGATCAAAAGGCATATCTGCCTTTTGACCTTGTGACTATGAGATGCCATAGCTCACATCCTTATCTATTACAAAAAGGATAGAGTACATAAAGTAGAAAGTTACAGACTCAAGACCTCAATGTACAGTTACCAAAAGCATGGACCTTTTCACCAACTCATGTAAGTTGGTGACTTTACAGAGATGCAGCGGAAAGGTGTCCAGCTTTATGGAACAATATATCAGATAACGCATGTTTACTAAAGTCTTTGGAAGAAATCTGTCTTCATGGAGTGAAGCTTCGGAAGACTTTGTCTCTAAGGCTTCGGAAGACTTCATGTTTGGCTTCGGAAGATATTGGTCTTGGCTTCGGAAGATTTTACACTTGGAGTATTTTCTAGTGTAGGATGTAAAACTTCCGAAGCATTCCTTACTTCAGTACTTAGTGCATGTGTTGCAGAGAGACATTGGATGTTTTTGTTTGCATCAGACTTAAAGGAATCCTTATAGTATTCTAGTATGATCCCATCATATGTGTATATATATCTGATCATTATCATACAGTTGAAACTCATGTTATTCCTCTTAAAGAAATTTATGATAAATGCTTAAGTTCACCATTAATCACAAATTTAGGGGGAGTAGAATACATGTAAAAGTATCTCAATCAGCAGCAGCAATGTCTATATCATTATCAATTTGAAGGAATTGGAATCTGAGCGTCATCTTAGCTTCTGGATACATGAAAATTTTAGTAAAATCATAATTTTAAACTTTCTTGTACTAAATTTCCATGTATACAAAACCAACAAGGTCCTAAAGCAATAAATGGTTCTAACCAATGGAGTTGGGCCATACATACAACAATATTTCTCTGCATTGTGCTACTTTAAGCATCAGCAGAAGCTACAATGTGGAAATCAATCTTAAATGTTTATCCGTAGATTGGTAAACTACAGATGAATAAAGATCAACAAGTAATTTAATGTTACAATTTCACATCATCAGCAGATGTTGTTGATCCGTAGATGTTCTGCGGAAGAATACATTGAGGATCCCACTTAATTAATGAGAAATTAATTCTACGGAAGAATACATTGAGGGTCCCACTTAATAAATGAGATAAAATTAATGTGTCTGAGAGTATAAATAATGTGGTTTGACTTGTCAAATTCATTATTTGCTTTTTCAGCTCACTTTTCAGACCTAGAAAACCTCACTCAATAAAATTTTTCCCACTTCCTCAG
This sequence comes from Flaveria ramosissima, assembly GCA_025215565.1. Lineage (NCBI taxonomy): Eukaryota > Viridiplantae > Streptophyta > Magnoliopsida > Asterales > Asteraceae > Flaveria > Flaveria ramosissima. Next base: position 30,695,334 of record CM046033.1, read on the forward strand.
CATTCAAAATTTACCAAATCAAAACCTTAAGCAAACATATATCTGTGTTCTTAATCTGTTGTTATTAAGGTAAAACATGTCGTAATATTCAAGAATGAACCATTCGATTCTTGTTTTATCTCACAACTGTTCATATTCTCATATCAATAATGTGATTTTAACGAAGTCTTTTCTTATGAACAGATGGATAATCGATTCGCGAGAGAACACAATGTGTGTGCCTTCTTAAACCCTGGCGATCCTGTGTCAGAAGGGTGTCAAGAAATTATCAGATATCTAAGAAGATCGAGGCTGTTCTATGCCCTATCAGCAGAGCCGGTGATTTATCGATCACATATCACTGATTTCTGGAATTCTGCATACGTAGAAGAAGATGGTGAAGGTATTATTGCTGAAGTTAAGAATCGAAGGCTGAGAATTGATAAACAAACAAGAAGAAGGGTTCTTGAACTAGGAGATGTTGAAGCCGGACACCCTGATGTGTTTGAAAATGAGTACATAGAAAAGGTTTTTCTAATAATGGGGTATGATGGTGACTTTGAAAAGGGAGAAATCAAGAAGGGAAGACTCTGTAAGCCATACAGATTTTTGTGTCACACTTATCTGAAGTGTATTTCAAACAGAAAATCTGGGCTTGATAGATTTTTAAGACATATATCATCTGGTATCATTGGTATTTTTGAGGGAAGAACATACAATTACTCAAAGTACATCTTCAACTGTCTGTGTGATCACATTAAAGTAAAGAAGGCTGATAAGATGTATATGTTTCCAAGGTTCATTCAACTTATCATTAATGCGGATTTGCCTGGAACTTCTGTGGAGGGTGGTGTGTTTATTCAATCACACCTTGGCAGATCTGTGCTGAACAAAATTTCTGGGAAATATGAAGGAGGTGACATGGACATGTTTGCACATGTGATTGATGCTACTGCAGACATTCCTCAAGAGCTTGTATGGGAAAGTGAACAAGAGAACTCTGCAACCAACTCTGCTCAAGACACTCACTCACCAGATACATCACCCATACATCAGCAATCTCCATCCAGCCAAAATACAGAACCAATCTCACCAATCCTCCATCAATCACCAAATCAACAACAAACACCCCAACCATAATCTCCAGCCAGTCAAAACACAGAACCAATCTCACCTATCTTCCATCAATCACCAAATCAACAACAAACACCCCAACCACAATCTCCAGCCAGCCAAAATACAGAACCAATCTCTCCCATTCAACCCCAATCACCAAATCAGCTTCAGATGCAAATTTATCAACAACTTTCAAATCCTGAAAATTCAGCTACTGAGAGTATTTACACTGGGGAGACAGAATTAGTCTCACAAGCAAGTACAGTTAAACTGTCATTATCCAAAACTGAATCCCCTATACTTCCAAATGAAACTGAACAAGTATCTCTAGTGACTGATCATCAACAACAACAACCTCATCAAGAACTTGTAGATCAAGCCACTGAACCCAGGTCAAGCTCAGCAAGTGTTGATCCGGAAGAAGTTAAAGATGATGAGGTTGATTCTCAGCATCAGGAAGTAGATGCAGAAGCAGACTATGTTGATATTATTGCATACAATGAAGATGATCTAAGTGATAATGATATCCCTATCAACAAGAGCTATCTGGTTGCTGAGTACAACAAGCTGGTGCTAAAATCAAACAAAAGAAAGCAAAGAATACAAGAACTGAAGGGAATGATCAAAGAAAAGGATGAAGAGTTGTTGAGACAACAAGCAAGAATAAAAAGACTGAGAGAAGATGCTCAAAGCGATAAGGAAGTCATTGATGCTTTACTTGATAAGGAAGCTGAGCTTAAAGAGTCGGCAGCAACTAAAAAGAAAGAAAGGAAAAGATAATGATGAAGTTTGAACAAGCAAATAGCACTATGACTGCTCAGTCAAATGTGATAAAGAGAAAAGAAGAAGAGATTGAGCAGCTGAAATTGAAGATCAGTACATTAGAATCTAATGCTAATGCTTCAACTGCTCAAACAAAACAATCTACTGAGGCATCAAAAGAGCTGATTCTGTACTCAAGAAAGAGAAAGTATCTTGGTACTGCAGAGAAGAAGATAACTGTTGATGAAAGTACCTCCAAGAAACAAAAGCTCACATCTCCTGAACACACAGCTTCAGTAGATTTATCTACTGTGAAGTCTATCTGTCAGCAGGAGGATGAAAGTGATGAAGAGTGGGAAGAGCTGATCAAAGAAGACTCTCCACCAGAACAATAAGTCTCAAAGGCTGATGATCTTCTGACTACAATGTTCATGACACTTATAAACCATGGTTTCCCTTATGACATGGTTGAGAGACTAAACCTGACTGAGATGAAGAATCTCTTGAAAGAATTTAAGCTTGCATGCTTTATGATTCCAAATTGTGATTATGAAGCCTTCAGCACCTTTCAATCCATTCTGAAGACAAAGGAGTTGGTCCTGCTGAGAAATGTTGAGAACAAGAAAGCTGACAGGATCAGGATCTTTGATCCTGTGGAAATCAAACTACTCCATCCCAGCTACACCTCATATCTCAATGACAAATTCTTTCCCAAGCTGATTGATGAAAAAGCACAAAATGATTTGTTCCTGCATGTCTATGTGATCCAAGTGATTGACAAACTACATGCCAAAGCCTACAAACGAAGAAGATTCAATGCTGGATTGCTAAAGGGAACAAATTTTGATGAAGTAACAGAACTCAGAATCTCAGAGCAAGATGAGCTAGAAGTGGTGAATAACAAGAATGTGTTAGACACACTCACTACTGAAGAAGATGTTCTAGGGATCAGTTTTGAGACTCTGAAGAAGTTCAGCAAAATGAAGATCAACTACAAGTATGATGATCAGAAGACTGTTGTGTCTTACTTCTACAATAAAATCATTGCCAGAGTCAAGGATCTTTTAGTTTTGAAGAACTGATTGCAAGTATCTAAGCCTAAGGGGGAGTATTGTTAGGACTAGAATCAGTAGATCTAGTTCATTATGTGTAGGCTTAGTACTTGAATTAATATCTGTAATGAATTTTTGTAATTCATCATTGTGTATGCATTAAATATATAGGTTAACCCATTTATATGTGTGTTGGTTTATGTATGGTTGCAGGTACAAACATTATAATTGGTCAATTTATGAAATTGACCAAGTGTAAGAAACATCTACGGATGAACATTTTGTTCTTCCGTAGATATATTTTTTTACAAGTAATTTTTACATCCGAAGATCTTTTGCGGATGAACAATCAGAAAAGTTTCCTTCGGAAGAACAAGTTTCCTTCGGAAGAATAAGTTTCCTTCGGAAGAATACATCATCTACGGAAGAACAAATTCCGACTGAAGACACTTCCTGCGAAGTCCAAACACTTGTATTATACAAGTGTTACAAGTCTACAAGTCAACCAACAAGGCAGTTATGCGAATCCCGAGAAATCCGATGATTCCTTAACTGAAACAAATCAAATCCCAAGAGATCCGGTGTTTCCAATAACTGAAACATCATTGTCTATATATATGAATCCTAGGTTTCGATTCAAGAACGATTGAGTTAGACGATTGATTGATCGAGAACAGCAATAGTAATACGACAATCACTTCAAAGCCTTTCAATCAAACCCTAGCAACCAACACATCATAGCATTCTTTAATATCATTCATTCAATACATTTGTAATCATTAACATGTTCTAATGAAATACTGATTAATCATTAATTGTGTTTTGTTACGTGTGTTCTTGATCATTTATTGATATTTAAAGTTGTTTAAAACAATTAAACCAAATCAACGTTATTTCCGCAAACGTTGACTTGACATCAATTGACACTGATAATTCCTGTTGACGATCCTTGGATTCACACTTTTGACTTTCCTTTGAGTATACTTCTAGTACTCCTTTTCTTGATATTCTTATGAATTCAATATTTTTAATATCTTTCTTGACATTGTTGGCATAAGCAAGAGCCTTTCTCAAAGATATTCTTTCCATAGCCGCATTCATCACATTAATAATGGAAATGAAATATTTCTTGTCTTGCTCCGCTATCTCAGGAGATACTTTCTCAAATTTTTGTACATAAAAAAATAAGATATAACTCGGATGTAAAATCTTTAGCTCAAAAACTCCAAATAAAGTAATCATGTCCTCATCCCATCTTTCTAGATTTCAGACCAACTTAAGCTCAAACGTCTCAGTGTTATAAAACCATCTGAGGATTGGCTTTGAGTTTTGATTACCAACTATCAGTTTCAGACCAGGAGTTGTAACCTTCTCAAAATACTTGTCATAAAATTCAATCATAGAATGTTCCTCCTCAGATTGTAATCCCTTGAGCTTTTTATTATTCCTCATAGTAACAAAATACTCTTTATCCTCTTGCTCACATCTTGTATTAAGAAAATTACTTGATCGATCCTGTCCTCTTCTTAATAATTCTACAAACATCTTGCCACGTTTTGAATCAGAAGGATTGATCAGAGGTAATCTATTCAGCTCTTTCAGATCTTGCACTGGAAGTTTTATGATGCTAGAGTAAAAGTGATATACATCACACACAGCATTTACTCTCTTTATCAAAAATGCATCGAATAATTCATCATACTTCCATGCGATAATCTTTACTTGGTTGGTAAAATCTGGAGCAATCATAGCATTCAACAGTTCAGCAACTGATTGTCCTCTTTGCAGTACGTTTCTTACCAAGTCTCCAGTTGATCTTGAATTATCAAAAATATGCCTTTGTTCAGTAGAAGCTTTATAAGCTTGTCTTTCTGGATCAGCAAACATTTCAATAAACTCTTTCCTGTGAACATGTGCATCAGCAAATCTTGACATTTGTTTGATCTCCTGTGGCTTTAACATTCTGGTCCTTTTTGTTATTTCAAGATACTGAGGATTATCTGTATCAAGTACAATCATCTTCTTCAATTGTTTCTCCGTATCTTGAAAACTTCTGACAAGGTTCCTCAGTGATACAGATTGTAATCTTTTTAGTTTCCTCCAAGGGTAGTTTCTAGCTTGCAACCATGATCTTAGAGCTGGAATACTCATATCTTCTGAATCAGGATGGTGCAGCTCAGAGCTAGATAGTTCTTCTACATTAATCACTTCTTTTGCTCTTGTCCATTCACCATGCTCAATAACAATCTCATTTGGATTTACTAGTGCAACTGACTCTGCAGAAATACATTTCTCATATTCATCGTTAATCTAAGAAACAGTCAATCCATCTAAATATACACGATTGTATTTCATCTTCACAAGATAATTATATCTTTCTTCAAAATCTTGTGGTACTTCATCTTGTTCATGAGTATGTTCTTGTGAAGAGAAATGTGATACAAATTGAGCTTCATCAATATCTCCATCATCCAGAACTTCATCATACCAATCATCATTGTATACTTCCTTAATATCTTCTAAAGCCTCAATCTGTTCTTAAACATTCTGTTCTTCAACAGTTTCTTCAGTTTTTTGCATCTTAGAAGATGATTCAGTTAGAATTATATCTTCTACTTCATCAATTTTTCTTTTGCCTTTATCTGTTCAAGATTTTCATCAATACTCATCTGAGCACTTATCACTTGTACTGGTGAGATAGGCTTCTGAGCTTCTTTTTCTTTCAGCAAATCATCTTTGAGTTTTTCATTTTCTTCGGTTAGTTTCTTGAACTTCTCCTTAAGAATATCATAGTCTTTGACCATAACTTCAAAATTCTTGATTACATCTTCTTTATCTTTGGCAAACCTCATAATCTTTTCATCTTTTGAGGTATTTTCTTCAGTCAACTTTAAGTTTTCATCCTTAAGCTTTTGAATTTCTTTTTCAAGATATATGTTTATCTCTTTCATCCTTTCATTCTCCACTTTCATCTCTTCAAGTTCTTTCTCTTTACTCATATTTTCTTCTTTCAATCATTCCATCTCATCAATGTCCACTGTCTCCTCTGTTTGAACAGACACATTGTGTGTCGTACTTACAGGAATTTCTTCTACTCCTTCGTTAACATCAATTTCAAATACTGGATTGTATAATATATCATTCATAAAATCAAAATCAAAGGTTTGATTTTGTGAATCTATTTCATGTACAGATTCCTCATGAATGTCATCAATATTGGTTTCTTCAGCCATATTTTGAGGTTCATCTCCAGTATCTTCCTCATTTCTTTCCTCGGTTTCTTCTTGATGTGCTTCAGTGGCACCATCATTTCCATCATCATCATCATTGTCATCACTTTCTTCACTTGATGAGCTTTCAGAAGCTTCATCCTCACTTTCTTCAGCATCATCATTATTATCATCATTTTCATTGTTATCATCATCATCTTCTTCTGATGAGCTTTCAGTAACATCATCCTCACTTTCTTCATCATCTTCTACATCTTCAATGAGATCATTTGGATCTATTGGTTCTTCTTCAGATAGATGAAAGTGTTGCTGATTAATATCTACTTCATTCATTGATACATTCCTGATATACTCAAATACTGGAATGTTTTGAGCAGCAGTGATCATTGCCACTCTTTTATAAACAGCATCTGACATGTGCTCTAACTGTAAATTTTCTCCAGTAACTCCTTCAGCATATAGATCTGGATTTGCTTCATTAATTAGCAATTGGAGGAATCTTGGGTACATCAAGTATTTATTCCTCACTCCTCTTTCAAGATTGAAAATGAAGCCATTCATTATCCACTTAGCCATATTGAATCTTCTATTTGTGGCTAAAGCAATAATGGGAGATGCAATGTCTACAGGAAATGAATCCCAACCAGCACTTCGTTTAGACATGCAATGTTGAAAAATATAGCATAAAAGCTTCCAATGCTTATATACTCGAGCTCTGAAAAATTGCTTTTTGGGGAAATGATGGATGGCCCATTTGTAGAAAAACCTCTCTACATTCATTGAAGGTATATTCTGATAAGTCTTCAGGGTCATTGTCACCAAGTCTTAGAGCTATTTTGATTGATTCTTCAGATACTTCCAGCATTCTTTCTGTTGTAATAAAGGCTCTTAGAACTTTGTTTCCTTCATCATCTCTTTCAACTTGTGCAGTTCTCCAGAATCTCTTAATCATTCTTCCATTTATCCTTGGTCTTGCACACATAGCATATACATATTTTGTTTTGAGCAGAAATCTAATAATTTCTTCATATCCAATGGCTTCTCTGTTTTCATCATCTAAGTAGGCATCCACATTATGCTTTGGCTCAAACTTCAATTCTGCCATCTGCAAAACACAAAGAAAGAATTATGAGAACATTGAATATTGATTAATGAAATTCATTTCTACATATGACTTAGCAATTTTAACTTATAACTTTTTCATTCAATTTTGACTTATTATTTTGACTTTTGATTTTGACTTTTAATTTGACTTTTGAATTTGACTTTTGATTTTTACTTTTAAATTGAGATTTCAAGTTGTAAAATATTAATCTTTATTCATTTTGAATTCATTATCTAACATTTGAATTTTGATTTACTTATTTTTTAAAAAATTTTATTTTATTTTTATTTTTTATTCAAACTTTAATCCGTCTGTTCATCATCTTCTTCTTCTATTGAAGAACCGACTGATTAAACAATCATCAAATCATTTTCACTTTCAGATTAAGAACATTACATCAACATACTCGCAATCAAATTCTTATCAATAATCCAGAGTCAATTTTTAAATATGATTCACATTTGATTAGTTAAACTTTGAATTATATAAGGTTCGAACGCACAAATAGCATTCAAACGCCTATATCAATACTCTGATTTAACAAAAAATTTACAGATTTGAATCACAAACTTACATTTATAGATCCAAATACTATCTATAATCAACAGGATTTGATGCAATCGCAGATGAAATGAGAGTATGATGATAAGTGATAGTCGCAAGTTCAGGGGTTTTGTCTGTGAAAATTTGAGTGTGAATGAGAAAATAAGTGCAAGTGTTCAATTATATTAAGTGAAATTTTAGGCGCATGAGCCTTGTTTGGGCGTATGAAACCCTAAAATTCACTAACTTTTTAGACGCATGAGCACTGTTTGTGCATTTTGACTCAGACGCATGGGAACTGTTCAGACGCATAAGCACTGTTTAAGAGCTTTTACACTGTTCAGTCGCATGGACTTTTTGAAACGTCTAACACTTGTAATTTTGAAACATTTCAACTATGTAGACGAATGAGACATGTCAAACGTCTAACACTTGGTCAAAATCAAACTCATTCACTGTTTAGGCGCATGGATTATAACAAACGCCCAACACTTGATTAAATCATGGACTTATAACAACTATTTAGACGCATGGCACTTGTATAATTGTAACACCCCGAAAAGTCAAAACGAGTCATTAAGGATAATGGGCTTAAATAATGGGTATTTAATAAAAGAAGGAAATGGGTTATGGGCCAAATTGGGTTTATGGACAAGAGCCTAAGTGATTAAGGCCCATAATCAGCCCTTAACCTACCCAAATCAGCCTCCATCTCCATCATTACAACCCTAGCCACCAAAATTTGTAGAGAGAGAAAGTAGAGAGAGAAAGTGAAGAAAACTCAAGATTTGAAGCTTCTAAGGTGAAGAGATTGAAGATCTGGGTGTTGGAGCATCAAGATCTAAGAAAGAAATAACAAATCCAGGTAAGAATCGACCTATAAACCCTTCTGTAGATCAAACCCGAATTCTAGGGTTTTGGGTTTTGAAAAGTTGCAAAGAATCGCATAAAGGTTACATTTTTACGTATGAAAACATGTATAAAGCTTAGATTTAGCCTCATGGATGATAAACTAAGAGATTGGACGTAAAAAGTTATGATTTTGGGTTAAAAACGGTCTGGTCCGTAATTTGTATGCGATCTGCGAAACTGCATATTCATCCAGCGAATTTGCATATTCAATCAGCGAAACTGTGGATCTTCCTGCGAAATTATAGTTTCGCAGGTAGTTTCGCAGACATGTTTTTCCAACGAAAGTTGGGCGAAACTGGCAGCAAAGCTGGCAGCGAAGATGCCAGCGAAACTGCCAGCGTAGGTGCTAGCGAAACTAGCAGCGAAACTGCTGGTGAAACTAGCAGCGAAACTGTTGGCGAACCTAGCTGCGAAATTACTGATCTTGCAGCGAAATTAGCAGCGAATTTAGGCAGAAATTAACCCCTTTAAGTGTTAGCTATTCTGCAGGCTGTGTAGAGTGATCCTAGCCTTGTAAGCTTAGCCTAGAAGTTATTCGTGGTATCCAGGTGAGTTCTGGATCCCCTATTTATAAGTTTTCCATGTTTTGGGGCTATTATGCATACTAAATTTACGTTTTTAAATGACTAAGATTTTAAGGGGTTTTAACAGGAAGAACGATTTTTCTATAAGTAAATGTTCTATATAAATCCTTAAATATAAAAATTTTTCGCGCTGACCTGTCAGCTCGGCCCCAGCCAGGGGCGTTGCCCCTTGGACCCCACTAGGGGCTGCTGCCCCTAGGACCCTGCTGTCAGGGGCTGCCGCCCCCGAACCCCCGTTGTCCCGCGGAGGGTCGGTTATGGTTTATGATGACTAGTACTTGGTATGTTGTGTACTTAATAAGTTAAGTATTATATATTAAAGTGGAAGATGATATTAATGAAAAGCGAAACTTAATGAATGTTACCCCCCGGGCCCGTTTGATGATGTAAAGTCTTGCAAGCACTATGATAGACTTCACTTATGTGAGTCTGATGTATGATGATGGATCTGTATTCATGAGCGGGCTATGTGCCTTGCAGTGTGGATCAACTGTCGGGGGTTAGCTACCGTTTTCATGTGTACCGACAGGGATTGGCATTTGTTGTCAATCAACATGGAGCTCTTGCTTTGTGCAATCTCGTTTATGATGAAAGTGAAAGATAATGAAAGAATGAAAGATAATGAAACATGCTTATTATGATGCAAGTTATCTTATGTACTATGATGTATGCATGGTCATTATATGAAGGATAAAGTTTATATTTTCTTATATTATTTAAAACTAGAACTCGCTCAGCGAAGCTGACTTTTATGCATAATAGTTGGCAGGTAAACGCTGATGTTGAGAATGACACACGGAGCTACTTGGGGAGCTATGGATGGCATTATTACTTATGAAATCTTTATTGTAATTTAAGAACAATTAACATGTTTTGTTTGAAATTAAAGGACAAATGTATGAGTACAATATGGTTTCTAAGTTTTAAATGAATGTCTAATTATTTCCGCTGCAATGTTTTATTATTAACCTGATTTTATGCTATGATTAACCAACTGTGAGGCTTCCCAGGAACGGGGCCTTACAATAATTCCTGAAAATTTCATCATGCTCCTATTTAGACGTATGTGCACTATTTAGGAGCATGAGTTGACTTTCAGTTGACTTTGACTTTGAGTTGACTTTCATGATTTTAACACTTGTGATTTCCAATTTCTTCACCTGCACAATGTTTAAAAATATTAGTAATATTTCATACTAATTTTTAAAACATTTGAAGCATAATTTTGAATTTTTCTAACTTTTTACCTTTAAGTCCCTCATTTTGAACTTTTTGCATCACAAAATTTTATTTTCTTTTTATTTTTTTTAAATTTATTTTGTCCCTTTATTTTAGTCTCATCACAAAATCAATTATCATCTAATTTTCAACTTATGACATAAGCAATTTCATTTGCAAATTTATGTAGGTTCATATTATACTTTTTCAAAAATTACATTTTCAAATTACACAAATACTTTGAACATATAGCATCATCCTTTCAATTCAACATTTTACTTTTGATGTTGATTAATTTCTGATTAATTTCTGAGAACAACTCTTTCATTTGTTACTCCCCCTAAACTTTTAAGTTTGAAAAACTTATAAGTTTCTTAGGAAAGATAATAAGATCACACATCACATTGTGACATTGCCTTCACACACAAAAACATGCATAAAAGCAAAATGAAAGCAAGATCAAAATCTAATATAAACAAAAGAACTAATGTCTGCAGTGAGATCATATTAATGAAGATCAGCACATTAAAATAAAAAAAAATGTGAATAGTCATAGACAATGAATAAATCTTGATCAAGTGTGTTCCAGGTCAGTGATATCACAGCAAAGGAGACACAAGATCTAAGGACAAACAATGAGTGTTTTTGACAAATTATCAACTCACTTACTTTTTCAATTCTTGGATTGATTAGGGTAGATTTAGATATTGCATGATGTAAATCATACAGAGACTAAGAGAGCTCAACCATCATCATGATATGCAAGAAAGAACACATACTCAACTTATTACCTGAAACATATGTATCACCAGAGTTCATGTTACTTAAATTAATAGAGAATGATCACGGATAACCATTTGATCAGCTCTGACTATTCATTTGAATAGTTTGTGCACATTGGCATCTTTTGCATCAAAAAGAGAATCCAGGTCTGTAATCACTTACAACAAAGGATATCTCAGCACTTCAGGTCTATGAAGACTCATAACAGAGAAGTAAGATGATGCTTTGTAACAGATCTCATGATTAAACACAGTATCAACAAGTGTGAGTGGTGTAACTTAACAAGCATGAAATCTGATAAGCCAAAACAACTCAAAAGTACTCAGATGAATACACACAAGCATTAATATTTAGTTTGACCACAAGATTTTACTTTTTCAGCATATTAGTAAGAGATTGTCTACACATCATATCTGATCATGTCTAGACTTTATTAATGAGTGAAGTATGCAACTGATCTCACTAATGTACTATCATTTCTCACATGTTGCATAACATATTCCTTTCTAAAAGACTCTATTTTTCTAAAAATTAGAAAAAGACTCTATTTTTGAAGTTTTGATTTATATTTTTGTATTTGATTTTTCTATAGAAAACAAGAATCACACACACACAAAATATAAACAGGTAATTAACAATGAGAGGATCACTTATTATGATCTTTTGATTTAGGGAGTTCACATATGATTTATAACACCAATTGATTCTACTAAATACTCAAACCGTCCTGGTAGGAAGGCTTTAGTAAATAGATTTGCCAATTGTTTTTCTGTTGCAATTTGAATCAATATGATTAATCCTTTTTCAGAGTTATCTCTAAGAAAATGATATCAAATTTCGATATGTTTTGTTTTTGAGTGTTGAACAGGATTAGCTGTTATGAACATAGCAGCTGTGTTATCTATGTAAATTGGTGTTTTAAGAAAATTGAACCCATAATCCAGTAGTTGATTTTGCAACCAAAGGATTTGAGAACATCCTGCTGATGCAGCAATGTACTCAGCTTCTGCATTTGAAACAGAGACATTTGTTTGTTTCTTACATTGCCACGAGACTAATCGGGGACCAAGAAATTAACACCCACCCGAAGTAGATTTTCTATCTTGACAGCATCCACCATAATCACTATCTGTATATCCATATAGTTCAAAGTTACCCTCGTAAGGATACCAAAGCCCTAAGGCTGGTTTACCTTTGGGATACCTGAATATCCTTTTGACAGCAATTAAGTGAGATTCTTTCGGGTCTAATTGATACCTGGCACAAACACAAACAACATACATAATATCCGGTCTAGATGCAGTAAGATACATCAAAGAGCCAATCATTGATCTGTATAAAGTTTGATCAATAGATTTTCCTTTTGGATCAGGTTCAATCTAGGTGTTAACATCTGCTGGAGTTTGTATGGACTGACAGTCTTGCAACTTAAATTTCTTCAAGAGCTTGTCAACAAACTTCTCTTGATTGATGAAGATTCCATCTTTAGTTAGCTTGACTTGAAGTCCAAGAAAGAAGTTAATCTCACCCATAGAACTCATTTGGAACCAAGATTTCTTGTTTATTTCAAATTCATTGCACAATTTTGGACTGTTAGAACCAAATATGATGTCATCAACATACACTTGTACACATAAAAGATCATTATTATCCTTCTTTATGAATAAAGTTGGATCAATTTTCCATCTTGTGTATTCATGTTGGATTAAGTGTTGTGATAACGTCTCATACCAAATTCTAGGGGCTTGATGAAGTCCATATAAAGCTTTACTTAGCTTATATACTCGATGTGGAAATTGTGCATCCTCAAAGCCTGGAGGTTGCTTCACAAACACATCGTCAGTGATAGGACCATATAGAAATGCCTTTACATCCATTTGATACACCTTGAATTTCATAAATGAAGCATAAGCCAGAAAAACTCGAATGGATTCAAGTCTTGCAATTGGTGCAAATACTTCATCATAATCTATTCCTTCTTCCTGTGTGTATCCTTGTGCAACAAGTCTTGCTTTGTTCCTTATTACAACACCACGATCATCAGTCTTATTTCTAAATAGCCATTTCGTTCCTATTGCATTTTCTCCTTCAGGTAGATCCACCAAATTCCATACTTCTTGTTTGCGAAATTGAAGTAATTCTTCTTGAATGGCTTCTATCCAACCATTGTCCTTCAATGTTTCGGTAACATTTTTAGGAACAATTTGAGAAAGAAAACAAGAGTATAAGCATACGTTTGCTTGTTCTGATTTACTCCTTGTTGTTCTCTCATTCAATGGACCAATAATCTGAGAAATTGGATGATTCTTGTGAATACGAGATGTAGGAATCTCATCACATTGAACATTAACATCCAGATTTGTTTGGTTCAAGTTGGAAAGCTCATGTATCAAAGTAGAATAATGTGGATTGAAGTTTGGAACATGAGTCGGTGAGTTAATAAAGTAATCAAAGTTACCAGTATCGACTGCATCACCAGAGATGGATGATGTTCCAGACTCAGGTATCACAAACTCATTACCATCACTAGGAATATTTTATGATCCTTCCTGATCAATTGAAGCTGAATGACCTGAAACTGTATTATCATGATTTTGTATTGTTGAATCCTTGACGAATGATAAAAATGGGTATTCTGAGCTAGAATCATCTGGGTCATCAGAATCTGAATTATCACTGAAAGATCCAAGATCTCCTCTTGAGTTCTTCTTACCTGTAGAATCAAGACAATTTGGTTGATTAAACAAGTTAGATTGAAGAGAGTTTGATAATGAATCTAAGTCAAATAACCATGCAGGACCATTTGAAACTGATGGAAAAGAATTTTCCAGAAATTTAACGTTGAATGTTTCAAGAATTATATTTGTCCTAGAGTTGTAAACTAGATAGGCTTTTGAAATAGATGAGTATCCAACGAAAAATCCATTATCAGATTTTGCTTCAAATTTTCCTAATTGATCACTTGAATTAAGAATCATAACAGGACAACCAAATGATTTTAAAAAGTTTATGTTCGGTTTCCTGCCAAACATTAACTCATATGGAGTTTTCATTTTATCTTTCACAATTAAGATTCTATTCTAAACGAAACACGCAGTTGATATAGCTTCATCCTAAAAAGTGATAGGAATTTTTGCATCAGCTAACATAGAACGAGCAGCTTCAATCAGTGTTCTATTCTTCCTTTCAGCAACTCCATTTTGTTGAGGAGTTCCGGGAGCACTGAACTGATGAGCTATCCCTTTCTGTGCACAAAACATTTCAATGTTAGCATTTTTGAATTCCGTTCTATCACTTCTTATTATTTTCACTTTATTTTCTAATTGATTTTCAACTTTAATGATAAATTCTTTTAGTAAATCAGCCGTTTCAGATTTGGCATATAGAAAGAAAACCCATGAAATCTTGTGTTGTCATTAATGATAACAAAACAATATGATTTTCGTCCAATACTCTTGACGTTTGTTGGTCCAAAAAGGTCCATATGTAACATTTGAAGAGGTTTGGATGTTGAGTTTATAGGCTTGGACTTATAAGACGCTCTGTGTTGCTTTCCCTTCAAACATGCTGAGCAGTGATCATTTGTTGCAAACTTCTTAGATGGAAGTCCAATGACATGATTCCCTGCTACAAGCTTGTTCATATTCTTGAACTTTGAATGACCGAGACGTCTGTGCCAAAGCTGGCTTTCATCATTTGATGCCTTAGCAATTAGGCATGTTGTTTCAGTTGAAGGATCAACTTGAGACATATCCAACTTGTATACATCTCTATCTCTCTCAGCTGTAACAATCACCCAATATTTGCTTATCTTGAAACCTGGCTTCAAAACATAACAGAATGAATCATCAAATAGAACAGAATATGATTTGTCACATATTTGAGATACGCTTAAAAGATTAAAGTTCAACTGTGAACAAAGGTTGACTTTATCAAAGCTTATTATCGCATTTGATACTGTTCCTTCTCCGGTTATTTTTCCTCTAGCATCACCACCAAAGGCAACGTGAGTTCCATCTTTTAACTTAAAGTCTTGTAACAAGGCAAGATTGCCTGTCATGTGCCGGCTACACCCACTATCCACATACCATGTATTGAGTGGTCTTTTTGGGCGTACCTGCACAACAAGAAAATTAAGTTGAGATATCTACCCAAGCCGAGATGGTCTTGGGTTTTCCAAATTTATCAACAATTGTAAATTGTTTGTAATGGAGATTATTCAAATCAGGTTTATTCTTGATGAATTTACCAATTTTATTTTGGAAATTGTTTTGAAAATTGTTTGATTTATTTTTGAGAACATTCATATAATTTGATTGATCAACTTTTGAAATGTATTGATGACTAACATTTTTATTAGTCATCCTTACAGATCTTGGTATGAAATGTTCTTGCATATTCTGTTTTGATCTCACATAATTGTTCTTTGGAAAAGATCTCGAACCTAAAGTAGGTTGATTAATGACTTTTTGAAATCCATTAGTTTGATTTCTAAAATATTGTGGATTAACAAATCCTTTGCTCATGTTTTATTTTGCAAAGTTTCTAGTAAGAGATCTATTTCTAAAGTAACAATTTGCAGTATTGTGAGTCTTTTCATCACAATAAGTACAATATTTGTTAAAATAACAATCTGCTGTCGAATGAATTCTCATGTCACATATGTGACAGTACTTGTTGAAGTAGCACTCAGCAGTATTGTGATTTTTCATATCACAAATTTCACAGTACTTTTGTGGAGTTAAAAACAGTTTTTTTTCACTTTTGACATTGACACTATGTTTGATTTTGGTGTCAAATAGTTAATCTTTTGTCTTTCATTTTTCACAGTTTGATTTTGTGTCAAATTATTATGCATTTGTTTAACATGAACTTCTTTCTTGAATGTATTAGGAACAAATCTTTTTGCTACATCGGAAGTCTTTGAATCTGAACTAGATTTCAGATCAGAGTGTGATTTATTCATAATATTTGCTTTGTTGTTTTGAAGAGAATTCATATTTAACAAACCAGCTGACACAAATTTTAATTGGTTTAAGTTTTGTTGTTTGATTTGTTGCTTTAATCAAATTTTCTGAACTTTTGTTTTGTTCAAATGTTACTTTTGTTGAATTCTTTCTTCTTCTTTGATTCTTTGATTTAGAAGAACTTGGTTTACTTCCAGATTGAACATCATCAGAAGAAGATTCCTTTTCTGATTGAACTTGTTTCAGATTAATGGTGTTTGAATCTTCTGATGTTTCTACTTGTTGTTTATCTTTACTTTGAACTTTCACTTCTTCTATTACAACATGAATTTGATCAGAAGTGGTTTGTTTCGATTGTTTTGGTTCATATGATTTTATCTTGATTGGATGACCATTTTTGATCTTTTCTTGATCTTTTTCAACAAACACTTGAACATTTTCTTTTTCTTCTTCTGAATTCATGTTTTTGATCTGGAAGGCTTTAAGTTTTGCATTACTTTCAGGAGAATGATCATGAGTATTGAAGTTCTCTGGTAGTGTGTTTGAAATAGATTCAGGCATAGGTTCATGAGTGAAACCTAACCCTGCTTTTTGTTTATCTTTTCTTTCACTTACGAGTTTTTCTACTATCATTTTTAAACTTTTTACTTTTGCCAGATCCATTTGAGTAGCACCATGTGCTATTTTCTCCTGTTCAAGATTCTTGGTCATCTCTTCCAATTGTTTAGAAACAATTTCTAAATCTTTTTTTTTGTTCCATGAAGTTTGAAGAGAGATAATCTTTTGATCTGCTGTTTTATGATCAGATTTAAGTTTGTTATGCATAGCTTCTTGTTTTAGCTTCTCACAGATTTTGAATGAGTAATTTATGTAGTATTCAACATGTTCATAGCATGATTTAGTGCAAAGTTTTTCTCTCACTATAGATGGGATTTCAGGAAATTTTGGAGCTGTGGTTTCAGATTTTGAAGTTGAAGATTTAACCTTTGGTTGATCAGACTGTGCCATTAGAGCTACTTCATCTTTATCCTCCTTAGGATCAGACTTGTCACTCCAATCATAGTCATCTTCTTCTTCATCAATTTCCACCTTTGGGTCATTGTTTTCTGACCAATCTTCTCCTTGAATTTCTGCAATAAGAGATAAACTTGATGTTAAATCATTTGTAAACTGATCTGCATATGCACTCCAATCATAACCATCATTTATGCTGACTACTAGAGCTTTTTTTGTTTCATCAGATGATTTGGTTTCATCTTTAAGCTCAGGCATAGGAAGACTTTGATAAGTCTTTTGAAAAGTCTTCTGAGCTTGTTGAAACCTTTGATTGCTCTAGCTTGATTGAGCATTGCCTCCATTATTCCTTGGAGCTTTGCATTCTCTGGAGAAGTGTCCATAACTGTTACAGTTAAAACATCTAGATTTTGACTTGTCAAATCCAACAGTCTTGTTTGCACTTGGCTTGTATTTCTTGTTGACATAAGAATGTTTTTTAGTCCTGTAGGCAATCATCACCATCTACCAGTTTAAATCCATCTCTTCAACATCTTCAGGATCCATCTCAAACAAATCCTGCAAAACAAAATCTAGTTGAGTTAAATGGCTACCTTGATATGCTTGAAAACTAGCCATAAACGCAGTGAATGCAGTTTTAGACTCTTCATCCTCTAATAGGATGTTAATCACATCTTTAACTTTGCTAGATTTAGCAGAGTTAGATGAAGAAGTCTCTGTTTGAATATTTGATGTTTGGGACTGAGATTTAGGAGGAGATTAAGAATGAGACTGAGTTGGATAAGCAGGTGCACTGGTGAATGATGAGTTAGTGAAAAATCCTGCTCCAACAAACAGATCTCCCTCTTCTTCTGTACTTTTCTCACTCTTTGCCATGAATGCATTCTCTATAGTAGTTGTAGGAGAAGCAACAAACTGATATTGAGACATTGATGCTGCTCTATCATTGTTCCTTGAGCTTTCATCAATCTCTACTGATTCTATCTTTGCAATAAGAAGATCTAGATCCATAGGGAACTTCTCAGTATGCTTTAGTAGAGTTACAGTTTGTTTCCATGATGATGGTAAAGCATTGAGTAGTCTGAGATTTAGTTCTTCAAGATCAGGTTTAATACCAGCTATTGACATCTCAGTTGTAAGTTGAACAAATCTGTTCATTATCTGATTTATTGTCTCTCCAGACAAATGTTGAAACAATTCTAATTGTCTTTTCAGCTTTTGTTTCTTTAGATTTTGAATCTCCTTGCCTCCTTCACAATTGATCTTCAAGGCTTTATATAGTGTGTATCCAGTTTGATATGCATCAAGCCTTGTAGGAACTTCCAAAGGTAGTCCTTTACACATCAATGAATATGCCTTAATGTCATTCTTAACTCTTTTCAGATCATCTCCTTAAAGACCATCTTCTGGATAAGGTTCTGGAGAATCTTTAGTATACACAAACCCTCTGTCAAGCCCATCAGTGATTATAGGAATGTATGGTCCTTTTTCTACAGATTTCCAAAGATCAGTGTCAATGGAATTAAAATGCTGTTTTAGCCTAAGAGACCAAATTTTGAAATCAGCTCTATTTTTAAGTTTTGGAACTCTATTTTTAGAATCTTCTGATTTCACCATTCTTATATTTTTGTTGTTTTAGATTTTGAATTAAGAAAATAAATGCAAAAGTTTTGATCAATTTTTTTTTTAAAAAAAATTCTAAGTGTCAAGGTAATACGCCTGAACAGTGGTTATACTCCCAAACAGTTGATGCGCCTGAGTTGAGAAACGTCTAAGGAATGCCTTAGAAAATTTTCCAAAACGCCCAAGGTTTATGCGTCCAAACAGTTTTAAAACGCCTGAACAGTTGTGAAGCGCCTCAATAGTTGTCAAGCGCCTAAACAGTTTTCAATCGCCTAAACAGTTCTAAAAAACGCGTAAACACTTGTAATCTTTCTCAACAAAGATGATACGTCTGGGATTTTTCTCTTCAATAGTAGACAAACATCTGAACTAAAAAACATCCACACAGTGTTAATGCGCCTACATAGTGTTAATGCGCCTAACACTTAGATAAATTTTTCAGTCAATCTCAGCTCATGCGCCACATTCATCATGTTCATATGAATGTAACAAACTCAAATCTAATGAATTCTTCAAATGTTGATGAATTCGATTGAAACTTTCCAATTAAGTGAGTTTTATGCCGATAATCATTCTTCTAACATCAATTTCATTCAGTTTCAACAACAAATCACTCAATTTTGAGATTTTCAGTCCGAAAACTTCAAACCCTTTTTCGAACACAAATTCAACAAATTGACTTGAATTTGATGAATTGAACTGCTAATTGTGATTCAAATCATGTTTCTGATGATGAAACACAACTGAAATTCACAAATTTTCAATTGAATTGTATCTCAATCACAGATTTAATGAGATTTTTGAGTTTTTAAAGTTCGAGAAACTTCAAAAATCAATCACTAACAGCTTACCAACAGCTCTGATACCATTTGATAGGATCAAATGTACCAATCTGTGATGATTTATGAACACAATTCAATGAAATTCACACAAAGTAATCAAACAAAACAAGATATCAACAAAATTCAAGTTTCATTAATATCAAGCTAAGACAATTACAAAGTATGAAAGCAGGTTCGAATACAATTCTTAGTTTTTTTACTACCTGTAAGTCTAAGCTATTACAAATATTAATTTTTTTTATAATGAAACAAAAAGTAAAGGAACTAACTAATTACAATTCTAGTCCCTATACTATTACAAAATATTAAAAGACAGCTAAAAACAACATGTTAATCTTTCTTAGAACAATTCTAGTTCTGAGATTGTATACTCTATAAGCCTTAGCCTGGGAAGAGTATCCAATGAAATGTCCATCATCTGATTTCTCAGCAAATTTGACAATTTGATCTTTGGTATTCAAGATGGTGCAAGGACATCCAAATGACTTGAGAAAACCAATGAAGGGTTTCATCTTGTGCCAAAGTTCATAAGGAGTCTTACCATGTGTCTTAACTACTAAAACTCTGTTTTGCACATAGCAAGCAGTGTTAAGTGCCTCTGCCCAGAAGGTGATGGGTAGTTTAGAGTCAGACAACATAGTTCTTGTAGCTTCAATTAGTGTCCTGTTTCTCCTCTCAGCAACACCATTTTGCTGAGGAGTCCTGGGAGCACTATATTGTCTTGTAATATGGTTTTGACCTTGTGATCACATTGATTCTCATTCTTTAAGATGAAATTCTTTAGAGTCTCAGGGGTCTCATCCTTAGTTCTAAGAAAGAAAACCCAAGTGAATCTTGTAAAATCATTTGTGATCACCAAGCAGTAGAAGGTCCTTCCTAGACTCATTACACTGGTGGGGCCAAAGAGATCCATATGTAATAAGTGTAGGGGAGTAGTGATAGAGTTCCTTTCCTTAGGCTTAGGAGATACCTTATGCTGCTTCCCTTTCAGGCATGCAACTCAATGATCATCACTTGTAAACTCTTTCTTTGGCATTCCTGTTACCAAATCATGTTTAATTAGTTTATTCATGTTCTTAAAGTTTACATGGCACATTCTTTTATGCCATAGGAAAGACTCATCAGTATTGGCTTTAGACAGAAAGCATGAAACTTCTTCAGAGGGAGATGTTTCTTGCAAGTCCATATTGTACATGTTCCCTTTTTTGGGGGCTCTAAGCAGGATGTGCTCATGAGGAATGACCACTATAGGCTTGAGAACAATGCACTCATGCTCAGTAAAGAGCATGTTATGACTCTAATCACAAAATTAGGATACACTCAGAAGATTGTACCCAAGCTCCTTGACAAAGTTTACCTTTTTAATGCTGAGCTTACCATTTGTGACCTTGCCCCTTCCAGAAATGTAACCACCTTCATCTCCTCCAAAAGCAACTGGTCCTCCATTAATCCTTTCAAAGTTATGGAGTAGTGACCTATTGCCTGTCATGTGCCTGGAACTGCCACTATCAATGATCCAGACATTCTTATTTGTCTTGAGCTGTTCCTGCACAAAGAAAATGATTAGTTACATTTGGAAACCCATAACAGAAGGTAATGCAACAGTAATAGATCCTATGGTTGTGCTAGGAGGATCTTGAGCTGTTGTTGATGGAGAATTTTCACTCATTTGGTCTTTCTTAGACTTCCACACCACCTTTGGAGTCTTGGACTTGACCTTCAAAACTTCGAAAGCTTTTGGGACTTCAGAAGTTTTGATGACTGAACCTTCGGAAGATTCTGCAGTCACTGCAGCAGACTTCAGTGCTTCGGAAGAATTCCTTTCTTCCGAGACCAACTTCTCTTCCGAAGGTAATTTTCCATTTGCCTTCTTCTTAGATTTGGAGCTTCCAAAGGAAACAAATTTTCCTTCCAAAGCTTGAATCTTCTTGGAACCCTTTGAAGTTTTTGTCTTGGTCATATGAACAGTACTTTTAGGATTGTATGGACAATCCTTAGCTATGAGAGAGGTACTTTCACACATGACACACACCATTTTCTTCTTCACAAGAGTCTTGTTATGAGAACAAGACTGTCTTTGGTCACATCCCTTCTCCACCTTCATCTTGGCAGATGCTGAGACAGTCCTTATTGGCTGGGAACTGTCCTTGGAGTTTGATGGTCCAGGCTGTGCAGCAGTGGTACACATCAGATCAGTCTTCTTCTTGGTACTGAGATGATTTGAACCAGAACTCTTAGCTGAAGAGTTTTGGTTGATGTCTCCAGTCTGTACTACTTCAAACCCTGCAGAGATAAAAACTTGTTTCTGCTTAGAGTCAAAGTAGCCTTGATCTCTTGAGCCTTTCTTGCTTTTTTTTTGCTCTTCCTGATCAAGTTCTTTCTCATTGACTTGGTCATTACAGTAATCTTCTTCTCCTCAGAAGAATAGTAGCCACTCTTAGAATCCTCCTCTTCACTTTTCTTAGAGGAATTCTTCACTATATCTTCTTCATCCTCTTCACTTAGGGGATCTATGAGAGGAAGCTCATCTTCATAAGTTCCACACCTAGGAGGTCTTACAGACAAGATTGTGTGTGGAGGAGCTATCTCATTGGATCCCAGTCCCAGCCTATTTTGATAACACACCTTGTTGTGCAGGGATGAGGATATCATGTTCTTGAAGGTTTGTTCTTCAAGAACACTCTTTTCTGCCCTGGCTTTGCTGATCACAAGCTCAGCCTGTCACTCAGTCAGCTTGGTTATGAGATCTTTGATTTGAGTCCTAAAATCTGTATGCTCATGTTTTAGAACTGAAATGGTTTTCTTTAAGTCCTCTATCTTTAGTCTATAATCATTTTTAAACTTTCTAAAATCAGATTTTAAAATGTTTAAGGACTCAAGATCAGATCTCATCTCCAAGTTATCGGACCTATATCTATTAACTTTAGCAATGCATTCAGGACTATAGAGATGTTCCACTATCTTGCTTCATCATGATCTGCCATTAGTGCTTGGTTTGGAGAAGCATCTTCCACCTGAAAGCTCCAGTCAAATCCTCCTTCTTCAACAGCAACAGTAGCTTGTTGCTTTGGCTTCTCATTCTAGGGGGCTTTCTCAGTGTAGTTTGGTCTGGTTTGTGCTTGGCCACCACTTGTTCTGGGTGCCTTACACTCTCTGGCAAAGTGGCCCATTAAGTTACAGTTTTAACACTTGACTTTGCCTTTGTCCAAGCCAAACTTCTTACTGGTTGCATTGCTTGGAAACTTCCTTCCAGTTCTTTTGTAGAACTTCTTGGCTCTGTGAGTGAGAAGAGCCATCTACTGGACTATTTCCATGTATTCCAGATCATCTGGATGGATACAATCTAGGTCTTCAAGATTGAAAAGAGAGTTGCCACAACTTTCATCAGTAGACACAAAAGCTTGAGAAGAGCTTGTCTCTTGGAATGGGCTTCCTTGAGTGTAGTTCTCCCTGGGTGTCTCTGGGAAGGTGATGAAAGGACCCTTTGGTGAATTGTCAGGGTAGCATATGAGATGATGTTGGGGTTCTATGCTATCCCTTTCAACCACGTGCAGGGCTGAACCCAATTGATTATTGGAGTTGCCAGATGAACCTTGCATGTTCATCTCCATCTGGTAGCCACTAAGAATCCCATATAACTCTGTCAGAGTAAGTGTTTTGAGATTTTCAGTCTTCTTGATCACCACACAATAGTGTGTCCATTTCCTAGGAAGTGAGGACATGAACTTCCTTACAATGTATCTATTCTCAAAGGGAACTCCTCCATCCACAAGGGTATCCACTATCTCAACATACCTGAAGTATTGCTAAGTCATGGTTTCACCTGTTTTGAAGGTGAAGTTTTCAAACTGCTGCTTCAGGAGATCCTTCTTGTTCTCCTTGACTTCAGAGGAGCCTTCATACATCAGTTTTAGTGCATCCCATAGCTGTTTAGCTGTTTTGCACTTTTTGGAACCTTTGTACACAGAGTTTGGAAGGGCATTGAAGGGCTGTCATGGCTTTTCTGTCAATCTCTACTCTCTTCCTATCTTCATCAGAGTAGTTAGCCACATCTTTGGGGATCATACCAGCACCAGTAGCAGAAGGGTGCTGGGTATGAAAGGTCCATTTTCAACAGACTCCCACATTCTTGAGTCTAGAGACCTGATGAAACCTTCCATTCTCATGCACCAGGTATCAAAGTCATCAAGAGTGATCACTGAGGACTTGTTCATGGTTCCAGTTTCCATATCAGTCTTGAAATGGCTGCCATTTAAAAAGTTTAGTATTTGTGTGTGTGAGCGATCTTAAGATGGTGAGATCTTATATCAAGAGCCTGAAATGCTCTGATACCAATTGCAGGACCGGTGAAGGGTGGTCACTTATAACACAACAACACAAAGAGGAGGTTAACCAAACTTAATCAAATAGTAAACTGGATTAACCACAAGAATGATACTAAGAACACAAGTAATAAGTAAGAGACAGAACAAGAGAACACAAGTGATTGGATTTCAAGGATGCAGTATATTGCTTTCTCAAGTTCTACTACAAGTGTTACAAAGCATAAAGAAAGATACAAGAACATGGAATACTTATACTACAACCTACAGCCGGCTATACTTTGAAAGCCAGCTGGATAAAATTGACTAGACACAAACAAAATCAATTGTAGAGTCAAAAGGCATATCTGCCTTTTGACTTGTGACTATGACATGCCATAGCTCACATCCTAATATATTACAAAAAGGATAAAAGTACATAAAGTAGAAAGCATGGACTCAAGACCTCAATGTACAGTTACCAAAAGCATGGACCTTTCACCAACTCATGTAAGTTGGTGACTTTACAGAGTTGCAACGGAAAGGTGGTCCAGCTTTATGGTAAAGTAGATCAGATAAAGGCATATCTCTAAAAGTTTTCGAAAGCAATCTGTCTTCACTCTTTGGCTTTGGAAGACTTTGTCTTTGAAGCTTCGGAAGACTTCACTTTTGGCTTCGGAAGATATTGGTCTTGGCTTCGGAAGATTTTACACTTAGAATATTTCTAGTGCATGGTGTAAAACTTCCGAAGCATTTCTAGTTCACTTCTTTAGTGCATGCTTGCAGAGAGACTTTGGATGTTTTGGTTGCATCAGACTTATAGGAATCCTTACAATATCCATACTCTCTGAAGAACTCCCAGGTTCTGTGACTATAATGACTTTCTCCCCCTTTTTGGTAGAATCACCCTCTTGCATAGGTGAGCTAGAGGTTAGGTCAACCACATTCACAGGTTCTTGTGTTCCTGGTTGAGCTCTTCTTAAAGGTCTTCCAGCTAGTTTTTCCCTGCGATGTGATATCTCAAGTTGCTGATCATTGACCCTATATTGAAGGGTAGTCACCTGATATTCAAGGTGACTAACCTTAAAGACTAAATAGGAGCATGTTTTTGAAAGTTTTTGCACCTTTAGTCTCAGATTCCCCTCTTCTTCATCAGAAAATCATTGGGGGATGAGATGATTGGACCAAACTTCTCTCTCTCACCACCAGCTTCAGGTTCTTGGATGTTGGATTTCCTCTGCACATTGACATCCTCTGTTAAGGTGTTAATGGGCTGAGTTGCCATGGTTGAGGTCTTAATAATGTAATCACTTGCAGAAGTGAGAGCCTCTTCCATATGGATATCCTGAACAGGTTCAGAAGTATCCACCTCAGTTATGGGTGACTGATGTGGGCTAGACTGAGCAGATTCAGAAATACTCATCTGTCTTTGAGTAAGGGAAGAGAAGAGAGACTCATGGTACTCACTAAACCTAAGTCTTCATCAGTATAGAATGAGAGGTTGGGAATGGGTTGATTTAGATCTAAAGGCTGGGGATGGTAACTGTCCCCTGAAGGTTGTTCACTTGAGTGTTGAGACTCAGAGTGAAGGCTTAAGGCAGTTGGGCTTGTGAGCTCATCAGGGTGAGCATGAGGAACCTCAGTCCTAATTGTTGAAGAGATGGGAGTGGTTTGCCCCTCAGGGGAAGTGGGAGCTCTAGTGTCCACTTCCTCCTGTATTGGTGAGTATATGGGGACCTGCACAGACTCAATAGCTTGAGCAGGGGTTCGTTTGGATTTTCTTTGGTAGGTGAGGGTGACTTGGGGCCTTTTTGGTGGTTGAGAGGTAGAAGGTGTGGGCTCAACACTAGCTTGTGTTGCTAGGTTGTCACCTTGAGCAATGAGCTCTAACATTTTTGGGACAAGGGCTGTTTCTACCCCTGAGAAGCCTATAGTTGGCTTCTTCATGATTTTAAAGATGCCAGGCTTCATCTGTCCCAATTTAAAAATATTATCTGTTTCCCTCAACTATGAGCCCAGTTCACAGTTGAGAATGTGTTGAACATATCTAGGAAACATATAATACTCTAAGGAGTCCAAGTTAGCAAGCAAATTTGTATAGACAAATTGAGAGTACCTGAACTTGACCCCTTGAACCATTCCATGTACTATGAAGGAGAGATCCTCAGGAATTTGGTCCCACCCTCCATGCTTGTTTGACAAGCTGTGGATAACCACATGAAGCAGGTATTTTCACTGGGATGAGACCTTCCCTTTCCTGAAGGTCTTTACAGAGAAAACTCCCTCATAGCCTATCTGCTCAAAGGAATGATTTACAGCTTTCTTTGGGAAGGACAACTCACCTTCTTTCTCATCCAGCTGCAAATGAGTGTTTATGATGGTCGGAGTGATTAAGATTGTCCTCCCTTGCACTGTAGCAGACAGTGCCTTCTCCCCATCAATAATGACCTCTTGGCAGGTCTTCCAAAATTCAAGCAGATGAACTTTATAAAGAGTAGGATCAATGGTTAGGGAGGTGGAGTAGTTTGATAGAGCTAAGAAACGGCAAATCTCTGAGAAACCTTCATCTTTCTCAGAGCTTAACAGAGCAACTTGGTTATGTTGCCTGTGAAGTTGCATAGAGAAACTGGGTTGTTTTTGATGTTAAGGTTGGCCATTTTAGAAGCTTAAGGATGAGGAAAGATGAAAAGCAAAGGCGGTTTGGGAGAAATTAGGTTTGAGGAATAGTAGAATTGAAGAAGATAGTGAGGGAGAGGTGGAACCGTTGGGTATTTATGTGAAAAGGATTTGAACCAAAGTTAATGAAAGAGGATAAACTTTGAAATCCGAATGTCGGTCCTACCTCTGAAAAAGTAGTTTACTTTTGCTCAAAAAGTAGTTTTCTTGGAAGTCGAAAAGCTTCCAAAGGTAAATTATCTTCGGAAGTTTTAATGAAAACGCTTCCGAAGCTAAAATGACTTTGGATGAATTTCCTGAGAGTTTTAAAAATTTTGCTTCGGAAGAGAAATAAAAACTTGAATGCTTTGTATATAAAACAAGAAAGCTTCCGAGAGTTAATTTTGCTTCGGAAGAAAATAGTCCTTGAAAACAAATAAGTGTCTGAGACAAGTATTTTATCTTCGGAAGATAGATTGAAACCTCTTCCGAAGGTAAAATTTCTTAGACAGTTATTAATTTTGAAGACATGATTTGCTTCCGAAGATAAAAATATATCTTTTGAAGGATCAGAAGATTTTCAAGAATCTAAGAAAAATCTTCAAAAAGGATATTTGGAAACATGATCGTATGAAAGTGATGAACTAGACAACTTAGGACACACATATTTTAAGAAATATATTTTAAAGTTTTAGTAGTTTCATCTTTAGTTCTTAAAAAGAATACCCATGTAAATCTTGTAAAATCATCAACAAACACAAGGCAATATGATTTTCTTCTAATGCTCATTATACTTGTGGGACCAAATAGATCCATGTACAATAAGTGTAATGGAGTGGTGATAGATTTAACAACTTTGGATTTATGAGATGCCCTGTGGATCTTCCCTTTCAAGCATGCAACACAGTTATCTTTGCAAAAAAATTCCTTTTTAGGCAAACCATGTACAAGTTATTTTTAGCAAATTTATTCATTGTTTTAAAATTCACATGACACATTCATTTATGCAATAGTGTTGACTCATCACCATCAGCTTTGGAAAGAAATCATGACACCCATTGGGGAAGCATTGTTCATATCAAGCTTGTACATATCTCCTTTCCTGGGAGATCTAAGAAGCACCAATTCCTGAGGAATTGTCATCTCGGGTTTGAGGATAATGCACTCATGTTCTGTGAAGAGCATTTGATGC
The DNA here is from genome assembly GCA_025215565.1 of Flaveria ramosissima. Classification (NCBI taxonomy): domain Eukaryota; kingdom Viridiplantae; phylum Streptophyta; class Magnoliopsida; order Asterales; family Asteraceae; genus Flaveria; species Flaveria ramosissima. The sequence continues at coordinate 30,723,212 of CM046033.1, forward strand.
TTTTGATCACAAAACTGAGAAACACTTAACAGGTTATGTTCAAGCTGTTTGACAAAGTGAACTTTGTCAACTTTTAATTTTCCATTGGATATACTTCCTCTGCCAGAAATATATCCTCCAGACTCACCTCCAAACTGGACAAAACCTCCATCATAATGTTGGAATTGTTGAAGGAGAGATCTGTTCCCTGTCATGTGCCTGGAGCATCCACTATCCACAATCCATACATTATTATTCTTGTCATATGGATGTCCCTGCACATAAGATGAGATGATTAGTTTTGATTGGAAACCCAAGCCTTGTTGGTCTTGGGTTCTTCCAATGATAATGAAATAATTGAACCAAAGTTTATGCATCTGGTTTCAATGGATGTCTTTTAAGAAGAGGTTTGGGCTGCAGCATCTTCCTTGATCTTCCATTCCATCCCTTGGTTAATCATAGAGGATGAGCTTGTTGAAGCTTTTGCAGCTTGGCATTCTTCCGAAGCTTCTTTCTTTTCAGAAGAAACCTTCACCACCTTTTATTCCAAAGTAGTCTTCTTCTGGGATGGTTTCAAGGGGACTCTTTTGTTCTTTTGAGTCTTGACAACTTAAACTTCCGAAGTTATTTTCCCTTCGGAAGAAAGACTTTCTTCCGAAAGCAACCTTGCTTCGGAAACAAGCTTTCCCTTTTTCATCACTTGAATCATTTGATAAGGTCCAAATGAGAAATCTTTCCTGACTCCTTCTCTTTTAACATTGTTTGCATAATGTGTGCTAGCAAGATTGTAGTAACAATCTTTGGCCATGTGGTTTTGCAGACCACACATTATGCATGCAATGTTAATCTTCTAGGAACTTGAGGATTGATGTTTCTTGTTCTTCTTTTCTTCATCAGCAATCTTTCCCTTTAACTTCTTATCCTTTGGTAGGACAGGAGTGCTGGTACTACACTCCTTTCCTGAATCAGAATTTCTTACCACTTGGAATCTAGCTGAGATGAATACACCTTTTTTGCTTTGGGTCTACCTTCAGCTTGGACTCAGCCACTTTCTTGGCAGTTTTTCTGGCTGCCTTAGCTCTGCTTCTTCTGGATTTGATGGTCAGGGGTTGATCATCACCGGTAGGAGTGGGTAAAATTACCTAGTTCTTCCCTGTGATGGTCTCCATGGTTGCATCACTCTTTGACTCATGAGAAGGTGGGTCAGCATATGGAACCTCTTGCTCTTCAGTACCACACCTTGGTTGTCTAATAGACTTATAATAATATGGTGGAGCAATTTCATTAGTTACCAACCCACCTTTGTTTTGGTAACAAAGTTTTGAGTGAGAGGATGATGCAAGAATGGCTTGGAAGTTTTGCTCAAAAATAGCATGCTTCCTAGCTTAAGCCTCAGCTGTGACAAGCTGGGCTTGAGTCTTAGACAATATGGATATTAAATCCTTGATTTGAGTCTTATAGTTTGTATTTTCATGTTTTAACAAGGACACACTTTTCTCTAACTTCTTAATTTCTTTTGATAGTCAGATTCAGCCCTTTTAAAATCAGATTTTAAACATTTAAAGACTCAATATTGGATTTAATCTTCATATTGTAGTCCTGATATAACTTAACCTTAGCAATACAAGCTGCAGTACAAAGATGTTCATATACCTTATTGTCATTTGTTCTAGCCATGAGTGCTTGAGCAAGAGTCACATCCTGTACCATAAAGCTCCAGTCAACTTCTTGAGCCATAGCAGCTGTCTCAGTTGAATTTCCAGTAGCCTTTGGTGTAGAGGGATGTGTGGAGGTCTGTGGGCTTCCCGGATTCGACTTGGGAGCCTTGCATTCCCTGGAAAAGTGACCAAGTTGGTTACAGTTGTAACATTTGGCCTTAGTCTTGTCAAACCCAAATTTGCTGTTGGTTGGGTTCTGGGGAAATTGTTTATAGTTCTCTTGAAGAACTTCTTTGCTCTGTAGGTTAATAGAGCCATTTGTTGAACAATGTCCACATTCCATATCATCTGGGCTTAAACACTCTAGATCATCAAAGCAGTATTGATAATCACTAGAGTGCCCATTTCCTGAGACAAAGGCACAGTTGTCCTGAAAAGAACTTTGCCTGTTGAGACCTTGGAGTCTCAGGGAATGTAATGTATGGCCCAGAAGAACAGGATGGCTGCTGGGTGTATGTTAGATACTGTTGAGGTTGGGGGGATCCTGAGCATTCAGCAACCATTAAAGCGTTTCTAGCAGGAAGACTCAAGGGTCTGCTTGTCTGATGGCCTCTCTTGTTCTCCATCTCTAAACGGTATCCACCAAGGATGCCATAAAGTTCAGTCATGGTGAGAGTGTTCAGATTTTCTGTCCTCTTGATAGAGACAGAGAAGAACGTCCACTCATTTGGGAGTGCACTCGTGAACTTTCTTATGAGATCTCTTAGTTCATGGGTATTTCTGTAACATCATGTAATTTTGGTTACTTTAGAAGTTAGCATTGTTTATTATTGTAAGGACCTTTACTGTCATCTATGAAACTTTTGGGCTGCTTATATCATTACTAATTAGAAAGTTAACAATTTAAATTGAATAATAGAATAATAATAATAATAATAATAATAATAATAATAATAATAATAATAAATAATAATAATAATAATAATAATAATAATAATAATAATAATAATAATAATAATAATACTAATAATAATAATAATAATAATAATAATAATAATAATAATAATTGTAATATTGATAAAAAGACATAATAATAATACTAATAATAACTAAAGAAAAAAATATACAATAATGTTATTATTATTATCAATAATAACAACTTGCAAAATTTATTAAACTTAAAAGGGTTAAAAAAAGTTTAGGGGGTTATAATGCCAATTTTGAAACTCCAAAAGAAAGTTTTTAACATGAAATAACAACAAATTAAACCACAAGGACTGAAAGTGTAATTTTGAAAATTACAACCCATTCTCCCCCCCACCGCCTGTTTTTCCGGCCACATGTCCGGCGACCTCAAATGGGCTTATTGGTACAAAAATTAATCACCAAATCGCTCTAAAACGGTACGTATACATGTTTCGAACTAAAGGCACACTTCAATTGTGGTTAAACACCGGTTACAAGTCGAATCAAATGTGTAACCGAACTATAATCACTCCACATAGCCGTTCGAGCCTTGAACACTAATAATAATGCAATTACTTCAACCATATCGAACTTCTATCTACCTCTAATCAAACACAACCCTCAATTTCATCTGAAACAAAGATCAACACCAAATTCGACTACCCACTCCCATCGCGACCTACCACAATACGAACACCACCATCAAAGCTTCTAAACTCGACATTAACAAAGGGTTTTCCATCCTTGAGTTCATTAGAAACTACCTGTGCAACGAATTGGTTTATAATCATCATTTGATCATCAATCAAGCTCCATGTTGGTCGGAGTTGTTCTTCGAGTCGTGTTATTGAAATCAAACAACTACCGGGTAATTAAACATACATACATGTTCGTTTTTACCTGATGAATGAAAGCCCTAACAATGATTTGGTTAATAACATCGTTTGATACTTCAATTTAGGATTAACCGAATTTAGGGTTCGTGCGATTTGGGGGGATTTCAGTGTTTGTTGTATTTAGGTTATTAAAACGGAGCTTTAAACGCGGCTATAGCCTTGGTTCAACTAGTATCAAAGGTGACTTCTAAACAAGAGGTCACTAGTTCGAATCCGGGGGACTCCTGTTTTAATTTTAAGGCTTTTTAGCCTTTGTTTTTAATTTTGGATTTTTCTAAAACTATATAAAAATCAATTTGCGAACTTGTTATTTTTTTAAGACACCTTACCTATTTTTCTGTTAATTTGTCTCATAAGATGTCTTAACATTTTATTAAATATTATAGACAAACATTATAATTAGCGTATTTTCTTATAAATTAAACCTTAAATATTGTTTAACTTATTAAATCATTACTTGTACAAATGATGTATTTTCTTATAAGTTAGACTTAAAATACTGTTTTTGCTAAATTATTATTGATTCAAATAATATATATAAAATATTTTTCATAATAAAATAGACTTTAAATGTTATTGCAACCCATTAAATCATTATATATTTAAATAATAAATGTATATTAGTGTATAAAATGAGAGTAATTCTAGAAGTTATACACGTTACTGAACTTTGTACTTAAGTTTTATTACAAATGATTTCCTTACATTTTTTTTAAACAAAAATGCTTAATTTGTATTTATCTTTCTTTTATTATTTAATGTAATTAATGAAATCTTTAAATACCAAATTCCATCCAAAACCCTATTCCACGTTGATTCGTTAAAATCATTTCAATTAAACTTTAATCTTGTAAATATATATATATTTTAGGTGCATTGTGAAGGACTACGTTGAAATGACGCTTGTTATTATTTCTTATTAATCATACATTATATATATATTGACCAAGTGAGTATTTTCATACCCCTTTTTACTTTATTTCACACTTTGGGGTGAAACATGTTACTTATAGCTTTTGCACTTGTAAATTCGTTTGATACTTGTAAACTAATGGGAATTTACTTACATGTTGTGATTAGTTGACCTTTGTAATAAGCCTACTTGGTTTATCCAAGTACACTTAGCTAATCGTATAAACTTGTAAACATGAGAACTTGTAAACTGTCAAGGTTTGATTGTGCATTTTGTCTTACATCCCTAGTTACTTTGTTCACTAATTTATAACATGAATTGCCATCTTTTATATACTTATGTATTGAAAACTATGGAAATCTCATCAACTTTATGTTGACCTTTTATTTTTAACATTTTTGAGGAAACGCCCAAGTTTGATGCTATCTTTGAAGCTTATTCACATCTAGGATTGGACCTAGTTAAATAAATAGATTTCCTTGAATAATTTTACTTCTTATGTTATGTTATTTTCATATTCGAGACTTATGCTTGTAATGTTACAGTTGAAACTTATGATTATAATATTTGGATTAAATAATAGCGTTATGTGGTTGTGAACAATCTTAATCCTCACGTCTCGACGATTCCGCCTTCAAGGTTAGGGTGTGACAGATTGGTATCAGAGCCCATAACTATAGGGATTTAGGTTATTAGAAATGGTGACCTAGACTATAGCGTATGCATGAACCTTATAGAATTATATTTCTATCTTGTAAAATATATTGTTTGCATGCTACATAATGCTATGCCTCCTTATGTGCAATTTGATGCCTTAGCATAGGATTGCCTTGTAAATGCCTAAACATTGTTACTTGTCTCCCCTAGACTTATTCTTGATTCTTTAACTCTCCCCGACGAATGAAACTTCTTAATCTTATTCTTGACGACACGTGGGTTCGTACGCTTTATGTCTATGGTTTAAATCTTTAGACTTTATGTCTAATCTATACAAATCTCATCAAGGTTTTGATTCCATGAACCTAAGAAATATTGTGTGACACATAGACACCTGTATTCTGGATTTCCTGGCAAAAGGCCTTCGGGCTAAGGTAAGCATTTTGCATAAATCCTACGGGACTAGTTATGCTTACCTGGGGATTTCTGGGATGAGTGATAAACTATGGTCGATATACACAAGTTTCTAAGGCAAATGGGTCAATTCACCTTGACGTGTCAACGTTTCCAAATGGTAATGCATTACCAAATGGAATCATTCCATGTGCCTTACAACTCTTAGCTTATCCTTGTTTAAAGTACTATCATTTGTTATCCTCATTCCCGTAACTAAATCTTTTTGTATCTAGCATGTCTCGTCATCATGGAAAGCATGGAAGTTCCGACCGTAAGCTTGCAGCAATAATCGCCCGGCAAATGGTTATTGTGCTCCCGTCAATGATTGCTAAACTTAGCAGCACCATAATGGCCAGTAACAACAACAACACTAATGGTAACAATAGTGGTGGTGATAACAATTATCAAGGGGAGAATAGCAACAACCAAAACGGGAACAATCGCACATGCACCTTTAAAAATTTCAACTCGTGCAAAACCCACTAGCTTTAGTGGAAAAGAATGAGCCACTGGACTACTCGAGTGGTTCGAGAGTATGGAGAACACATTCATCGTGAGCGAGTGTCCCGATGAATTCAAGGTTCATTATGCTGCAAGTGTCCTCCAACAACAGGCACTAACATGGTGGAATAGTGAAAAGAGGAACCGAGGGACCGAAGCTGCCTTGGCCTTATCTTGGGAAGAATTTAAGGACATAATGATCCAAAAGTTCTGCCCGAGGAGCGATTTGCAAAAGCTGGAGGAAGAATTCTAGAATCTTAAGCAAGATGGTGGAAATCATTTGGCTTATTCCACCCGACATTCTGAGTTGAGTATGCTTCTACCACACATGGTGGACACCGTGCCCCGCAACATTGAGAAATTTATCAAGAGGGTACCACCTCAAATTCAAGATGTCGTGGTGGGTAGTAGGCCCACAACTTTGGAAGAGGCAATTACTATCACCGCACAGCTCACTGAGAATCATATTAGGGCAGGCACTATGTCGGTGAAAGGTGCCAAGACTGCTGCAAAGGTGACACCCAAGGCAACAAGGGAGGTAAAGGCCGAGTCATCCTCTCAAAACAAAAAGCGTAAGTTCACCCCGACTGTAACATTGTATATTTTTTAGTTAAATAAAAGTTAACATTGTTAATTATTGTAAGGGCAATTGTTGACATCTATGAAATCAATGAGTTATTTATGTTATTCTTGATTTTCATTAACTTTTGAGTTATGAAGTTAATAATTAAAATATTAAAGTGTATAATAATAATAATAATAATAATAATAATAATAATAATAATAATAATAATAATAATAATAATAATAATAATAATAATAATAATAATATAATAATAATAATAATAATAATAATAATAATAATAATAATAATAATAATAATAATAATAATAATAATAATAATAATAATAATAATAATACAAATAAACAATAATAATAATGATTATAATAGAAACAATAGAAATAATAACAATAAAATTATAACAATAATAATAATAACTAATAATAATAATGATAATATTCTTAATAATAATAATAATTTGTAAAAATTATTAAACTTAAAAGTTTAAAACTTGGGGTTAAGAAGTCAAAGGGGGCCTTATGTCAATTTAGAAACTTAAAATAAAAGTTTAACACATAAAATGTTAACAATTGAAATCACAGGGACCATTTATGTAAAAACCAACCCAAAACCCTTTTCTTCCCGTATTTCCGGCGCCGAGTCCGGCCACCCTCCGGCCAAGCTCCGGCGATGGGTAAAAATACCCAATAAACGCCCGATTCGATCAATTAAACCGTTGTCCTCGAATATGAACTTGAATCGAACTTGAATACAACATTTAATCGAGTTAAAACCCCCGTTACTAGTCGAATCGAATATGTAACCGAAGCATCTTAAACTCTCTAGCCGTTCGGGCATTTACACATCATAATAGACCAATAAACGAACCTAAACGATCAATCATCTATCTTCAATCGAATACAATCCTTAATTTCAACTGAAACAAATTCTAATATCAATTTCGAACTCTCATTCATCGCGGTTCTGCACAACAATCAAAAACCACCTTCTGAACAAATTAAACTGAAATTGAGAGAGGGTTTTCCATCAAGTACATCATTCGAAGCTATCCACGAAGGTAATTAGATTTTCATAAGCTTTTGCACACGAATTGAGTTCAAACTCCGTCGAGGCTTGTTCTTCATTGTTTCTTGACGAGTCAAGCTGCAAATCAGGTAACTGGAACCAACTACATACTCGCTTTATCATAGGGAACAAAAGTCCTATGACTATTTCCGTAAACACTATCGAATTAATCTTCAATTTGATTCAACTTAGTTCTAGAGTTCTTTCAATTTGGGGGAATGATCTTAAATTGGGTTTAAAGGAATTAAAAACCAAAGTAAACCAAGGCCGTGGCTCTGGTTCACTGGTTAAAGCACTCTCCCCCTAACATGAGGTCCCGGGTTCGAACCCGGGCACCCTCATGATTTATTTTTAAGGCTTTTTTAGCCTAAAACCAATTTCATAAAATTTTTAATAAATATAAAAATTATTGTTATAAACTTCAAATATTTTTAAAGGACACCAAATATTTTCTGCAATTTTTCTAAGTTTAAATAAAAATATTTTTATTGATAAAACATTTTAGCAAAGCTTGTTTGAATAATTTTTAATAACATGGATAGAAAATAATAATTAGTAAATTATTATTGGTTCAAATATCCCTTTTCATTTAATTTTGTTTATATAGTTTATATATAACTTTTTTTAATCTTTATAATTAGTTCTTTTCACAACTTTGAATAAAAATATAAATATATATTTTTAAGAAAATATAAATTTATTCCATTTGTTTAAATATAATTATTTGACAAGAACCCAAATTCGACTTAGAACCCTAGTCCACGTTGATTCGCTAAACTCATTTCAATTAAACTTTAATCTTGTAAATATATATTTATTTTAGGTGCTTTGTGAAGGACTACGTTGAAACGACGCTTGTTACTATTTCTTCTTAATCATACTTTATATATTTATTGACCATGTCAGTATTTCTATACCCTTTTTCATATTTTCACACTTTGGGGTGAAACATGTTATCTTATAATCATTTCACTTGTAAAACGTTTGATTCTTGTAAGCTTATGGCAATTACTTGTATGTTGTGGTTAGTTGATCTTAGTAATTACCGTGTAATGTCGATTATATGTACAATCATTAACTATTGCTAGCCTGGCGACGTCATAGATCTATGGGCCTGACAAGCATGCTTGGTTAATCCAAGTGCACTTAGCTAATCGTATATACTTGTAAACGTTGAGACTTGTAAAACTTACAAGGTTTGATTGTGCATTGTATCTTACATCCCTAGTTACTTTGTTTACTAATTTCATGACATGAATTGCCATCTTTTATATACTTATGTATTGAAAACTATGGAAATCTCACCAACATTATTGTTGACCTTTTATTTTTAATATGTTTCAGGAAACGCGCAAGTTTGATTACTACATTTTGAAGCTTATCACATCTAGGATTGGACCTAAAAAAAATAAATGGATAGACTTGTTACATTTAACTTTTATGCATGATGTTTTCTTTGTTTGAGATTTTAATTGTAATATTACATTTGGAACTTATGAATAATATATTTGGGATTATTAATAGAGTTATGTGGCTGCGAACGATCTTAACCCTCACACCTCGACGTTTCCGCCATCAAGGTTGGGGTGTGACAGATTGGTATCAGAGCCCTTAACTATAGGGATTTAGGTTATTAAAAACGGTGACCTAGACTATAGTATATGCATGAACCTTATAGAATCATAATTCTATTTTGTAAATTGTATTGTTTGCATGCTACATAATGCTATGTCTTCTTAAGTGCAATTTGATGCCTTAGTGTAGGATTGCCTGAACATTGTTACTTGTCTCCCTAAACTTATCTTTGACTCTTTGACTCTCCCCGAACATGAAACCTCTTAATCTTATTCTCAACGACATGTGGAAACATATACTTATGCTTATGACTTGGATCTTTAGATGTTATGTCTAATCTATACAAATCTCATTAAGGTTTTGATTCCATGAACCTAAGAAATATTGTGTGACACATAGACACCTGTATCCTAGATTTCCTGGCAAAAGGCCTTCAGGCTAAGGCAAGCATTTCGCATAAATCCTATGGGACTAGTCATGCTTACCTGGGGATTTTTGGGATGAGTGATAAACTATGGTCAACATACACAAGTTTCTAAGGCAAATGGGTCAAGTCACCTTGACGTCTCAATATTTCCAAATGGTAATGCGTTACCAAATGGAATCATTCCATGTACCTTACAACCCTTAGTTCATCTTTGTTTAAATTATTGTCCTTTGAACCCTTATTCCCGTGACTAACTCAATTTGTATCTAGCATGTCTCGCCATCATGGAAAACGTAGAAGTTCTGACCGCAAGCTTGCAGCAATGATCGCCCGATAAATGGCTGCTGTGACCTTATCCATGGTTGCTGAACTTAATAGCACCCTAATGGCTAATAGCAACAACAACACTAATGCGAACAATAGTGGTGCTCATGGAGAGAATAGCAACAACCAACAATGGAACAATCGTACTTGCACTTTCAAAAACTTCAACTCGTGCAAACCCACTAGTTTTAGTGGAAAAGAAGGAGCCACCGGACTTCTCGAGTGGTTTGAAAGCATGGAGAACACATTCATTGTTAGTGAGTGCCCCAACGAGTTCAAGGTTCGTTATGCTGCAAGTGTCCTCCAACAACGGGCACTAACATGGTGGAATAGTGAAAAGAGGAACCGAGGGACTGAAGCTGCCTTGGCATTATCTTGGGAGGAATTCAAGGATATCATGATCCAAAAGTTTTGTTCGAGGAACGAGTTACAAAAGCTGGAAGAGGAATTCTGGAACCTCAAACAAGATGGTGGAAATCACTTGGCTTATTCCACCCAACATCATGAGTTGAGTATGCTTCTACCACAAATGGCGGACACCGTGCCCCGTAACATTGAGAAATTTATCAAGGGGGTGCCACCTCAAATTCAAGATTTCGTGGTGGGTAGTAGGCCCACGACTTTGGAAGAGGCAATTAGTATCATCGCACAGCTCACCGAGAATCATATTAGAGCTGGCACTATGTCGGCGAAGGGTTCCAAGACTACTGCGAAGGTGACACCCGAGCAAACCAAGGAGGTAAGGGCCGAGTCATCTTCTCAAAACAAGAAGCGTAAGTTCACCCCGACACGAAACTACGCTGGGACTGCACCCAATGCTCCTCAAAAACAAATGGGGGATGCAAATCAAGCCCCTGTTGCTAGAGCTTATGCTGGTCCATATCCTATGTGTAACACGTTCAAGTACCACCATGCGAGCAATATTCCATGCCGAGTCTGCTCGTTTTGTGGGAAGTATGGGCACATGGTGGCTACTTGCCTTCGCGCGCCAAACAACACTGCTATGCTCACCAACCGAACCTGTTATAACTGTGGCAAGCCTGGTCATATTCGTCCACAATGTCCTCACAATGCGGGAACTGTGCCACCGGCTCATGGAAGGGCTTTCAACATCAACGTCAACCAAGCACAAGCCAACAACAACGTGGTGAATGGTACGTTGTTGAATTTCTTTTAATAGTTCCTTGTCTTGTAAAAAAATTCTATCTGTGTTCATCATACCAATAATAGGTTGTTACCAAACAGGTATGTATCTTGTAAATAGTCATTATGCTTCCGTATTGTTTGATTCGGGTGCGGATAGGAGTTTTGTGTCTTTGGAGTTCGAGCCCATTCTTTCTAAGCCGCGTGTTAATCTAGAAAGATCTTTTACGGTCGAAGTCGCCGATGGAAAATCGATCGTCGTTGACGTCCTAATACGCAATTGTACCTTGAGTCTTAACGAGCACGAGTTCCTTATCGACCTTATTCCTATGAAATTGGAAAGCTTTGACGTTATAATCGGCATGGATTGGTTAAGCAAGCAACACGCGGAAATTCTATGGTTCGAGAAGTGCATTCGAATTCCTTTACCGTCGGGAGATACTTTGAAAGTCTTTGGGGAGAAATCATCCCAAGGACTCAAACTTATGTCTTGCATCAAGGCCCGAAAGTGCTTAAGTAAGAAATATGTAGCTTTCATGGCGTATGTAGTTAATACAAAAGCCAAGGGTAAGGAACTGAAAGATATTTCTGTCGTGCGAGATTTTCCCGAAGTGTTTCCCGAAGATCTTAAAGGGTTACCTCCTGTGCGATAAGTAGAGTTCAAGATTGACTTGATCCCTGGTGCGAACCCTGTTGCTAAATCATCTTATCGTCTTGCCCCGTCTGAAATGCAAGAACTAGCTAGTCAACTGCAAGAGTTGACCGATAAGGGATTCATTCCTCCTAGTTCTTCACCGTGGGGTGAACCTGTACTGTTCGTGAAGAAGAAGGATGGTTCATTCCGTATGTGCATCGATTACCGAGAACTCCACAAGCTTACTATCAAAAACCGATACCCTCTTCTCGAATCGATGATCTCTTTGATCACCTTCAAGAAGCAACTAAATTCTCAAAGATCAATCTATGTTCTGCGTATCATCAATTACGTGTTCATGATGATGACATTCCAAAGACCGCTTTTCGTACTCGATATGGACACTACGAGTTCATGGTTATGCCTTTTGGCTTGACCAATGCACCTGCTGTGTTCATGGATCTCATGAATCGAGTATGTAAACCGTATTTGGATAAGTTTGTGATCGTGTTCATTGATCACATTCTTATTTACTCCAAGACGAAAGTTGATCATGAGACGCACTTGCGACAAGTTCTCGAACTTTTGAAGAAGGAGCAATTGTACGCCAAGTTTTCCAAGTGTGAGTTCTGGCTAGAAGAAGTGCAATTCTTAGGGCATGAGGTGAATAGCCAAGGAATTCATGTTGATCATGCTAATATTGAAGCCGTGAAGAATTGGTGTGTTCCCACAACCCCAACCGAGGTTCGTTCTTTTCTGGGCTTAGCGGGATATTACCGTAGGTTCATAGGAAACTTTTCGAAGATTGCTAAATCATTAACGGGGCTAACCCAAAAGAACCGACTTTTTGAATAGGGACCCGAACAAGAAGAGGCTTTCGAGACATTGAAACGCAAGTTGTGTAACGCTCCTATTCTCACACTTCCCGATGGAAAGACGACTTTACCGTATACTGTGATGCCTCTAATCAAGCTCTTGGTTGTGTTCTCATGCAACGCGGAAAAGTCATAGCATACGCGTCGAGGCAATTGAAGGTTCATGAGGTGAACTACACAACCCACGATCTTGAACTTGGTGCTGTCGTTTTCGCTTTGAAGATCTAGCGACATTATCTTTATGGGACGCGATGCATAGTCTATATGATCATAAGAGTATCCAACACGTGTTCAACCAAAAGGATCTCAACATGAGGCAAAGACGTTGGATTGAGTTGATTAGAGATTACGGCTGTGACATTCGTTACCACCCTGTGAAGGCGAATGTTGTAGCCGACGCGCTGAGTCGCAAGGTCCACAACAAGACTGACTCACTTCAAGAAATCCGGGATTGAAGGCAATGGTTTGACACGTTAGGGGAATTTGATACTGAGATCCATGTGGATGTTAACGAGGCTACTATCATGCTTCAAAACATAAGGATTGATAGTGATCTCGAGTTATGCATTCACGAGGCTCAACAAGCGGCATTAACCGACAAAGGGAAAGATGAAGATTTGGTGTTTAGCGTTCGGTCACAACTGGAGACAAAACCAAACGACATGTGGTACTTCTTGAATCGACTTTGGATTCCGAATCGTGATAACCTTCGACACTTCTTATGAACGAAGCTCATCAAACTTGATATTCCATTCATCCCGGCTCCGATAAAATGTCTTCGTGGTCAATATTGGTGGCCTGGAATGAAGAAAGATATCGCGTCTTATGTTTCACAGTGTCTCATATGTGCAAGGGTCAAAGCCAAGCACCAACGACCAAGTGGTTTACTTGAACAACCCGAAATCCCTATGTGGAAATGGGAACATATATCCATGTATTTCATAACCAAGTTACCTCGTACTCCTCGTGGTCATGATAGTATATGGGTGATTGTTGACCGTTTGACCAAGTCGGCACATTTCATACCTATACGAGACACATACAAAGTTTCAAGGCTGGCCCTCATCTACATTGACGAAATTTTGAGTTGTCATGGCGTGCTGTTGCACATCATATCCGACTGAGACGCTCGTTTCACTTCGCACTTTTGGTTGTCTATGCAAGAACTCTTGGGTACTCAATTGGATTTAAATACGGCTTACCATCCTCAAACTGATGGTCAAACCGAACGAACAATTCAAAACCTTGAGGACCTGCTGTGTCTTTGTGTCCTTGATTTCGGTGGTGATTGGGATACGCATCTACCGCTCGCGAAATTTTCGTATAACAATAGTTATCGCTCAAGTATCAAGATGGCACCATTCGAGGCTTTGTATAGTCGCAAATGTCGCTCTCCGATTTGTTGGACTGACATTGGTGAGAATCTCATCACTGGTCTTGAACTTATTCAAGAAACTACCGACAAAGTTTCAAAAATCCGAGGTAACCTTGAGGTGGCTAGAAGTCATCAAAAGAGTTATGCCGATAATAGACGCAAACTTACAATTCCAAGTCAACGATATGGTTCTTCTTAAGGTCTCTCCATGGAAGGGTGTTGTTCTCTTTGGGAAGAAGGGTAAGTTAGCCCCACGTTTTGTAGGACCTTTCAAGATTCTGAAAAGAATTGGAAAAGTGGCTTACAAACTGGAACTACCTTCTGAACTTAGCGGAGTTCATCCTGTCTTCCATGTCTCAAACTTGAGGAAATGCCTGATAGATGAAAATTTGCATGTTCCACTAGAGGAAATTCAACTAGATGAGTCATTGCATTTCGTTGAGAAGCCTGCTGAGATTATGGACGAACCCTGAAGAAGACCCGAACAACTACCACACCTATCGTCAAAGTCCGTTGGGAAAACAAACGTGGAGCTGCGTTCACTTGGGAGCGTGAGGATCATATGAAGGAGAGATACCCGCATTTGTTCGTTTAGTTCATTCTTAATTTCGGGACGAAATTCTTTTTAAGTTGGGGAGTGTAACATTGTGTATTTTTGAGTTAAAATAAAAGTTAACATTGTTAATTCTTGTAAGGGCCATTGTTGACATCTATGAAATCGATGAGTTATTTATGTTATTCTTGATTTTCATTAACTTTGGAGTTATGAAGTTAATAATTAAAATATTAAAGTGTATAATAATAAAAATAATAATAATAATAATAACAATACTAAAAATAAAAAATAATAATAATGATTATAATAGAAATAATAACAATAAAATTATAACAAAAATAATAATAACTAATAATAATAATAATAATAATATTCTTATTAATAATAATAATTTGTAAAAATTAATAAACTTGAAAGTTTAAAACTTGGGGTTAAGAAGTCAAGGGGGGTCTTGTGTCAATTTAGAAACTTAAAATAAAAGTTTAACACATAAAATGTTAACAATTGAAACCACAGGGACCATTTATGTAAAAACCAACCCAAAACCCTTTTCTCCCCATATTTCGGCGCCGAGTCCGGCGACCCTCCAGCCAAGCTCCAGCGATGGGTAAAAATACCCAATAAACGCCTGATTCGATCAATTAAACCGTTGTCCTCAAATATGAACCTGAATCGAACTTGAATACAACATTTAATCGAGTTAAAACCCCGTTACAAGACGAATCAAATATGTAACCGAACCATCTTAAACTCTCTAGCCGTTCGGGCATTTACACATCATAATAGACCAATTAAACAAACCTAAATGATCAATCATCTATCTTCAATCGAATACAATCTTCAATTTCAACTGAAACAAATTCTAACATCGATTTCGAACTCTCATTCATCGCGGTTCTGCACAACAATCAAAAACCACCTTCTGAACAAATTAAACTGAAATTGAGAGAGGGCTTTGCATCAAGAACATTGTTCGAAGCTATCCACGAAGTTAATTAGATTTTCATAAGCTTTTGCACACGAATTGAGTTCACACTCCGTCGCGGCTTGTTCTTCATTGTTTCTTGACGAGTCAAGCTGCAAATCGGGTAATTGGTACCAACTACATACTCGCTTTATCATAGGGAACAAAAGCCCTATGACTATTTCCGTAAACACTATCGAATTAATCTTCAATTTGATTCAAATAAGTTCTAGTGTTCTTTGAATTTGGGGAAATGATCTTAAATTGGGTTTAAAGGAATTAAAAACCAAAGTAAACCAAGGCCGCGGCCCTGATTCACTGGTTAAAGCACTCTCCCCCTAACATGAGGTCCCGGGTTCGAACCCGGGCACCCTCATGATTTATTTTTAAGGCTTTTTTAGCATAAAACCAATTTCAGAAATTTTTTAATAAATATAAAATTATTGTTATAAACTTCAAATATTTTTTAAAGGAAACCAAATATTTTCTACAATCTTACTAAGTTTAAATAAAAATGTTTTTATTGATAAAACATTTTAGCAAAGCTTGTTTGAATAATTTTTAATAACATGGATAGAAAATATTAATTAGTAAATTATTATTGGTTCAAATATCCCTTTTCAATTAATTTTGTTTATATAGTTTATATATAACTTTTTTTAATCATTATAATTAGTTCTTTTCACAACTTTGAATAAAAATATAAATATATATTTTTAAGAAAATATAAATTTATTCCATTTGTTTAAATATAATTATATGACAAGCCCCAAATTCAACTTAGAACCCTAGTCCATGTTGATTCGCTAAACTCATTTCAACTAAACTTTAATCTTGTAAATATATATTTATTTTAGGTGCTTTGTAAAGGACTACGTTGAAACGACGCTTGTTACTATTTCTTATTAATCATACTTTATATATTTATTGACCATGTGAGTATTTCTATACCCCTTTTTCATATTTTAACACTTTGGGGTGAAACATGTTATCTTATTGTTGGAGCATATATTGTCATATATACTATGTCCGTTGCTTGTCGAATAGTCTAGGCTTAATGTAATACACCTGATATGTTGTAAACACATGAAACTGGGTCATTCGCAGGAGCATATGCGAATGAGACTCAGTCGTACGACTGAGACATGCTAATGGACCAGTCGTGCGACTGAGAGATGCGATTAGGCCATTCGTAAGACTGAACAATAAGTATGGTCCAGTCGTACGATTGAACCATACGCATGGTCCAGTCGTACGATTGAACCATACGCATGGTCCAATCGTACGAATGGGCCCAGTCACATCTAATATGGGCCGAGGCCTATATATACCAGTTTCAATATGTAGAGAGTTTAAGGATTTGAGAGGGAGTCTGCCCGGAGCCTAGGGCTGCCGGATGAGAGAGGAGATCATGCTCGATCTCCCCTTGCCAAGAGTCTTGATTCTTATGTTGTAACGAGCTTTTAATCATTAGGTTTTATCAATGAAACCAATTTTTGATAGTTCGTGTTATTGATTTGACTTTTAGTTTTGATTTTGTTTCCTTCCGTCAAGAACATGCTCGGATGTCTACCGATCCAGCGACTTCACAATTGGTATCAGAGCCGGTTACTGCTGGAATGATCTAACAATCATTCTAGCAACCCGAGCTCTTGATTTCTGGATCTAATTTCAGATCTTGACGTTAAACCCACTTCGTGTTCTTCTTGTTTTGCTCAGATCTTGTTACGTGTGATGTTTCTATGTTAAAATCGAACTCGAAACCACGTTCCTATAACCCTTGCTAATCTGATGATGTCTATTTTGTTTCGGTTCATGTAAAATTCATCAAATCAGAGTTTTTGGCCGCCATGGCGGCTGCAGATCTAAAAATCTACGTGCAGACCCGTTCGTGCGACTAGACCATGCTAATGGACCATTCGTGCGACTGGACCATGCTAATGGACCATTCGTGCGACTGGACCATGCTAATGGAGCATTCGTACGACTGGACCATGCGACTGGACCATTCGTACGACTGGAATGCGACTGGACCAGTCATGCTACTGGACCAGTCGTATGACCAGTCATGCTACTGGACCAGTCTTATGACAAGTCATGCTACTGGACCAGTCTTATGACCAATCATGCTACTAGACCAGTCTTATGACCAGTCTCATGAATATATCATTCGTATCATACATTCACTTGAATGTGATATTTGTCCTCCACGTCATACGGATGAACGGTGTTCCAAACCAAAAAAAAGAAGAAAAATAATAAAATCTAGAACTACCTTTTGCACAGATTTGAGGATGAGAAAAGCACATTCACCCTGAGGTTCTTTTGTCAAATAAGTTCGATGGATACCCCATTATTCGTTGGACTTCAATAATAGGTGAATGTAGAGAACACAAAAGAGAGAAGAGAAGATGTCGCAGTCGGTGCTGATTTTATGGGGTAGTCAGGAGCATCTAACTATTTATGGGCCAATAAAGTTACATCTATCCGCACAAAGAGGATTCCCATTCTTAAGGGGAATTCATGTATAGAGAAATTGAAGACGCAATCAGAAAGTGATGATGTGAGCCGGTTTCTGATGATGAATATGAGTGCACGCTAATTTGGTTGAGTTTGTCAGCTGTGGATTGGAACCCTCTACGTTTTGCCCAATACACCGTGTGAAGATGCTAGGAGAGCACAATGTCTATATATTGGGATACGCTAAATTTGAGGGAGAATTTCTGCAGGTGTTAATGTTAATCAGGTTAGCCTGTGTGAAGATTGAAGCAATGGAAAACTGTTTATGTCATTATCAGGAAAAATCAGTCATATGGGGAATCTTGCTACTATGATGGTGTTCTGCAAAGTAAACGAAAGCTATTGTTCCTAAATTCATTTTCAAGGATATTGTAGCAACCTGACGGATCGACAACATTGGCTAATATGGTTTTCATTTGATTATATTGGCAACCAGAGCAAAGATTGACTGAAGATTGTAAGAGGTGTTATCTACTATTCGCAAGCAACGTCCAAGGGGGAATTTGTTGGAGCATATATTGTCATTTATAGTGTGTCCGTCGCTTGTCGAATAGTCTAGGCTTAATGTAATACACCTGATATGTTGTAAACACATGAAACTGGGTCATTCGCAGGAGCATATGCGAATGAGACTCAGTCATACGACTGAGCCATGCTAATGGACCAGTCGTGCGACTGAGAGATGCGATTAGGCCATTCGTAAGACTGAACCATAAGTATGGTCCAGTCATACGATTGAACCATACGCATGGTCCAGTCGTACGATTGAACCATACGCATGGTCCAATCGTACGAATGGGCCCAGTCGCATCTATGGGCCGAGGCCTATATATACCAGTTTCAATGTGTAGAGAGATTAAGGATTTGAGAGGGAGTCTGCCCGGAGCCTAGGGCTGCCGGATGAGAGGGGAGATCATGCTCGATCTCCCCTTGCCGAGAGTCTTGATTCTTATCTTGTAACGAGCTTGTAATCATTAGGTTTTATCAATGAAACCAATTTTTGATAGTTCGTGTTATTGATTTGACTTTTGGTTTTGATTTTGTTTCCTTCCGTCAAGAACATGCTCGGATGTCTACCGATCTAGCGACTTCACACTTATAATCGTTGCACTTGTAAAACGTTTGATTCTTGTAAACTTATGGCAATTCACTTGTATGTTGTGGTTAGTTGATCTTAGTAATTACCGTGTAATGTCGATTATATGTACAATCATTAAATATTTCTAGCCTGGCAACGTCATAGATCTATGGGCCAGACAAGCCTGCTTGGTTAATCCAAGTACACTTAGCTAATCGTATATACTTGTAAACGTTGAGACTTGTAAAACTGTCAAGGTTTGATTGTGCATTCTATCTTACATCCCTAGTTACTTTGTTCACTAATTTCATGTGCCATCTTTTATATACTTATGTATTGGAAACTATGGAAATCTCACCAACATTATTGTTTGATTACTACACTTTGAAGTTTATCACATCTAGGATTGGACCTAAAAAAATAAATGGATGGACTTGTTACATTTAACTTTTATGCATGATGTTTTCTTTGTTTGAGACTTTTAATTGTAATATTACATTTAGAACTTATGAATAATATATTTGGGATTATTAATAGCGTTATGTGGATGTGAACGATCTTAACCCTCACACCTCGACGTTTCTGCCGTCAAGGTTGGGGTGTGACACCGACACGCAACTACGCTGTGACAGCACTAAATGCTCCTAAAAAACAAATGGTGGTTGCAAATCAAGCTCCCGTGGCTAGAGCTTATGCTGGGCCATACCCAATGTGTAATACGTGCAAGTACCACCACGCGATCAACATTCCATGCCGAGTCTGCTCGTTGTGTGGGAAGTATGGGCATTTGGTGGCTAATTGCCTTCGCGCACCGAACAATACTGCGATGCTTTCCAACCGAACCTGCTATAACTGTGGCGAACCTGGGCATATTCATCCACAATGTCCTCGCAATGCGGGAACCGTGCCACCGGCTCGTGGAAGGGCTTTCAACATCAATGTCAATCAAGCACAAGCCAACAACGACGTGGTGAATGGTACGTCGTTGAATTTCTTTTAAATCGTTCTATGTCTTGTAAAAATTCCTACCTGTGTTCATCATACCAATAATAGATTATTACTAAACATGTATGTATCTTGTAAATAGTCATTATGCTTATGTATTGTTTGATTCGGGTGGGGATAAGAGTTTCGTGTCTTTGGAGTTCGAGCCCATTCTTTCTAAACCACGTGCTAATCTTGAAAGATCTTTTACGGTCGAAGTCGCCAATGGAAAATCGATCGTCGTTGACGTCGTAATACGCGATTGTACCTTGAGTCTTAACGAGCACGAGTTCCTCATCGACCTTATTTTTATGCAATTGGGAAGCTTTGACGTTATTATCGGCATGGATTGGTTAACCAAGCAACACACGGAAATTCTTTGCTTCGAGAAGTGCATTCGAATTCCTTTACCATCGGGAGATGCTTTGAAAGCCTTTGGGGAGAAATCATTCCAAGGACTCAAACTTATGTCCTGCATCAAGGCCCGAAAGTGCTTATGTAAGAACTATGTAGCTTTCATGGCGTATGTAGTTAATATGAAAGCCAAGGGTAAGGAACTCAAAGACATTCCTATCGTGCGAGATTTTCCCGAAGTGTTTCTCGAGGATCTTAAAGGGTTACCTCTTGTGCGAGAAGTAGAGTTCCAGATTGACTTGATCGCTGGTGCGAACCGTGTTGCTAAATCACCTTATCGTCTTGCACCGTCTGAAATGCAAGAACTAGCTAGTCAACTGCAAGAGTTGACCGATAAGGGATTCATTCGTCCTATTTCTTTACCATGGGGTGCACCTGTGCTGTTTGTGAAGAAGAAAGATGGTTCATTTCATATGTGTATCAACTATCGGGAACTCAACAAGCTTATCATCAAAAACCGATACCCTCTTCCTCGAATCGATGATCTCTTTGATCAACTTCAAGGAGCAACTTAGTTCTTAAAGATCGATCTACGTTCTGGGTATCATCAATTACGTGTTCACGATGACGACATTCCAAAGACCGCTTTTCGTACTCGATATGGACATTACGAGTTCATGGTTATGCCTTTTGGCTTGACCAATGCACCTGCCGTATTCATTGATGACATTCTTATTTATTCCAAGATGAAAATTGATCACGAGATGCACTTGAGACAAGTTCTTGAACTTTTAAAGAAGGAGAAACTATACGCCAAGTTCTCCAAGTGTGAGTTCTGGCTAGAAGAAGTTCAATTCTTAGGGCATGTGGTGAATATCCAAGGAATTCATGTTGATCCTGCTAAAATAGAAGCCGTGAAAAATTGGTGTGTTCCCACAACCCTAACCGAGGTTCGTTCTTTTCTGGGCTTAGTGAGGTATTATCACAGGTTCATAGCAAACTTTTCGAAGATTGCTAAGCCATTAACGGCGCTAACCCAAAAGAACCGACTTTTTGAATGGGGACCCGAACAAGAAGAGGCTTTCGAGATATTGAAACGCAAGTTGTGTAACGCTCCTATTCTCACACTTCCCGATGGAAATGACGATTTTACTGTATACTGTGATGCCTCTAATCAAGGTCTTGGTTGTGTTCTCATGCAACGAGGCAAAGTCATAGCATACACATTGAGGCAATTGAAGGTTCATGAGGTGAACTACACAACCCACGATCTTGAACTTGGTGCTGTCGTTTTCGCTTTGAACATCTGGCGACATTATCTTTATGGGACGCAATGCATAGTCTACACCGATCATAAGAGTTTCCAACACGTGTTCAACCAAAAGGATCTCAACATGAGATAAAGGCGTAGGATTGAGTTGATTAGCGACTACGACTGTGACATTCCCTATCACCCTGGAAAGGCGAATGTTTTAGCCGACGCGCTGAGTCGCAAGGTCCACAACAAGACTGTCTCGCTTCAAAAAATCCGAGATCGAAGACAATGGTTTGATACGTTAGGAGAATTTTATACCGAAATCCATGTGGATGTTAATGAGGCTACTATCATGCTTCAAAACATAAGGATTGACAGTGATCTCGAGTTATGCGTTCGTGAGGCTCAACAAGCGGCATTAACCGAAAAAGGGAAAGATGAAGATTTGGTGTTTAACATTCGGTCACAACTGGAGACAAAACCAAACGGCATGTGGTACTTCTTGAATCGACTTTGGATCCCGAATCGTGATAACCTTCGATAATTCATTATGAACGAAGCTCATCAAACTCGATATTCCATTCATCCCGGCTCCGATAAAATGTACATGGACCTACGTGGTCAATACTGGTGGCTGGAATGAAAAAAGATATCGCTTCATATGTTTCCAAGTGTCTCACATGTGCAAGAGTCAAAGCCGAGCATCAACGACCAAGTGGTTTACTTGAACAACCTGAAATCCCTATGTGGAAATGGAAACATATATCCATGGATTTCATAATCAAGTTACCTCGTACTCCTCGTGGTCATGATAGTATATGGGTGATTGTTGACCGTTTGACCTAGACGGCACATTTCATACCAATACGGGACACATACAAAGTTTCAAGATTGGCTCGCATCTACATTGACGAAATTATGAGTCGTCATGGCGTGTCGTTGCACATCATATCCAACCTAGACGCTTGTTTCACTTCGCACTTTGGTCGTCTATGCAAGAACTCTTGGGTACTCAATTGGATTTAAGTACGGCTTACTATCCTCAAACTGATGGTCAAACCGAACGAACCATTCAAACCCTCGAGGATTTGCTACGACTATGTGTCCTTGACTTTGGTGGTGATTGGGATACGTATTTACCGCTCGCGAAATTTTTGTATAACAATAGTTATCACTCGAGTATCAATATGGCACCATTCTAAGCACTTTATGGTCGTAAATGCCGATCACCGATCTGTTGGACCGACATTGGTGAAAACTTTATCACTGGTCCTGAACTCATACAAGAAACGACCGATAAAGTCTCCACAATCCGCAAGAACCTTGAAATGACACAAAGTCGACAAAAGAGTTATGCCGATAAGCGCCGTAAGCCGTTGGAGTTCCAAGTTGGCGACATGGTTCTTCTTAAGGTTTCACCGTGGAAAGGTGTCGTTTGCTTTGGAAAGAAGGGGAAACTGGCTCCAAGATTTGTAGGACCTTTCAAAATCCTGAAAAGGATTGGGAAAGTGGCTTATAGACTTGAACTACCTTCCGACCTTAGTGGAGTTAATCCTGTGTTCCATGTCTCAAATTTGAGAAAGTGTTTGGCCGACGAGAGTCTGCATGTTCCACTGGAAGACATTCAGATCGACGAGTCATTGCACTTTGTTGAGAAACCTGTTGAAATTATGGATCGCATTATGAAGAAAACTAGAACCACCACTACTCCAATCTTCAAGGTTCGTTGGGAGAATAAGTGTGGAGCTGAGTTCACTTGGGAGCGTGAGGACCATATGAAGGCAAGATACCCGCGTTTGTTCGTATAGTTTCATTCTTAATTTCGGGACGAAATTTTTTTTAGTTGGGGAGACTGTAACATCATGTAATTTTGGGTACTTTAGAAGTTAGCATTGTTTATTATTATAAGGACCTTTACTGTCATCTATGAAACTTTTGGGCTGCTTATATCATTACTAATTAGAAAGTTAACAATTTATTTAATTGAATATAATAATAGAAAATAATAATATTACTAATAATAATAACAATAATTGTAATATTGATAAAAAGACATAATAATAATACTAATAATAACTAAAGAAAAAAATATACAATAATATTATTATTATCAATAATAACAACTTGCAAAATTTATTAAACTTAAAAGGGTTAAAAGAAGTTTAGGGGGCTATAATGCCAATTTTGAAACTCCAGAAAGTTTTTAACATGAAATAACAACAAATTAAACCACAAGGACTGAAAGTGTAATTTTGAAAATTACAACCCATTCTCCCCCCCACCGCCCGTTTTTCCGGCCACATGTCCGACAACCTCAAACAGGCTTATTGGTACAAAAATTAATCACCAAATCGCTCTAAAAGGTCCGTATACATGTTTCGAACTAAAGGCACACTTCAATTGTGGTTAAACACCGGTTACAAGTCGAATCAAATGTGTAACCGAACTATAATCACTACACATAGCCGTTCGAGCCTTGAACACTAATAATAATGCAATTAATTCCACCATATCGAACTTCTATCTACCTCTAATCAAACACAACCCTCAATTCCATCTAAAACAAAGATCAACACCAAATTCGACTACCCACTCCCATCGCGACCTGCCACAATACGAACACCACCATCAAAGCTTCTAAACTCGAAATTAACAAAGGGCTTTCCATCCTTGAGTTCATTAGAAACTACCTGTGCAACGAATTGGTTTATAATCATCATTTGATCAACAATCAAGCTCCACGTTGGCCGCGGTTGTTCTTCGAGTCGTGTTATTGAAATCAAACAACTATCGGGTAATTAAACATACATACATGTTCGTTTTTACCTAATGAATGAAAGCCCTAACAATGATTTGGTTAATAATATCGTTTGATACTTCAATTTGGGATTAACCGAATTTAGGGTTCGTGCGATTTGGGGGGATTTCAGTGTTTGTTGTATTTAGGTTATTAAAACGGAGCTTTAAACGCGACTATAGCCTTGGTTCAACTGGTAACAAAGGTGACTTCTAAACAAGAGGTCCCCGATTCGAATCCGCGGGACCTCCTGTTTTAATTTTAAGGCTTTTTAGCCTTTGTTTTTAATTTTGAACTTTTCTAAAAATATATAAAAATCAAGTTGTGAACTTGTTATTTTTTTAAGACATCTTACCTATATTTCTGTTAATTTGTCTTATAAGATGTCTTAACATTTTATTAAATATTATAGACAAACAATATAATTAGTGTATTTTCTTATAAATTAAACCTTAAATATTGTTTAACTTATTAAATCATTACTTGTACAAATGATGTATTTTCTTATAAGTTAGACTTAAAATACTGTTTTTGCTAAATTATTATTGATTCAAATAATATATATAAAATATTTTTCATAATAAAATAGACTTTAAATATTATTGCAACCCATTAAATCATTATCTATTTAAATAATAAATGTATATTAGTGTATAAAATGAGAGTAATTCTAAAAGTTATACACGTTACTGAACTTTGTACTTAAGTTTTATTACAAATGATTTCCTAACATTTTTATTTTAAACAAAAATGCATAATTTGTATTTTTCTTTTCTTTTATTATTTAATGTAATTAATGAAATCTTTAAATACCAAATTCCATCCAAAACCCTAGTCCACGTTGATTCGTTAAACTCATTTCAATTAAACTTTAATCTTGTAAATATATATTTATGTTAGGTGCATTCTGAAGGAATACGTTGAAACGACGCTTGTTATTATTTCTTATTAATCATACATTATATATTTATTGACCAAGTGAGTATTTTCATACCCCTTTTTACTTTATTTCACACTTTGGGGTGAAACATGTTACTTATAGCTTTTGCACTTGTAAATTCGTTTGATACTTGTAAACTAATGGCAATTTACTTACATGTTGTGATTAGTTGACCTTTGTAATTACCATGTATTGACGAATATATGTGCAATCATTAACTATTGCTAGCCTGTCGACATCATAGATCTATGGGCCTGACAAGCCTACTTGGTTTATCCAAGTACACTTAGCTAATCGTATAAACTTGTAAACGTGAGAACTTTTAAATGATCAAGGTTTGATTGTGCATTCTGTCTTACATCCCTAGTTACTTTGTTCACTAATTTATAACATGAATTGCCATCTTTTATATACTTATGTATTGAAAACTATGGAAATCTCACCAACTTTATGTTGACCTTTTATTTTTAACATGTTTCAGGAAACGCCCAAGTTTGATGCTATCTTTGAAGCTTATTCACATCTAGGATTGGACCTAGTTAAATAAATGGATTTCCTTGAATAATTTTACATCTTATGTTATGTTATTTTCATATTCGAGACTTATGCTTGTAATGTTACATTTGAAACTGATGATTATAATATTTGGATTAAATAATAGCGTTATGTGGTTGTGAACAATCTTAACCCTCACATCTCGACGATTCTGCCGTCAAGGTTGGGGTGTGACAAATTCCCACAAACTGAAGGGAGGAAATAAGATCCATATACCTGAAGTATAACTGGCTAAGGGTCTCTCTAGCAATGTAAGTGAAGTTCTTGAACTGTTGCTTCAGGAAATCCTTCTTGGAGTCATTAGAGCTAGAGTACATCTGAGCAAGTGCATCAAACAGTTATTTGGCTGACTTGCAATGCTCAAACCCCACCATGATGGAGTTGGGTATAACAGTCATTAGAACTGTCATGGCATTGCTGTCAATGTCCATCTTCTTCCGGTCCTCATAAGAGTAGTCTTCAACATCCTTCTCTATCATGGCACCATTTCCACCTGGTGCTGCCACCTTTGGTTTGTAAGGGTCATTGACAATAGATTTTCACATTTTGCTGTCTTGATACCTGATGAAGCCTTCCATGCGTCTGCTCCATGATCTAAAGTTTTCTGGGGTGATGATGGGTTCTTTAGTCATAGTCCCCATCTCTACTTCAGATTTTTTGTTGAGGTCCATTTTGAGTGTGGTGTAAAGAGGAGTGAACAACAGGTTGATTTGGATGGTAAGTTCTCATAATCAAGAGCCTAAATAGCTCTGATACTAATTGCAGGATCTGTTTTTTTCACTTTAACACTTTGTTTATCTCTCAAACTCACTTGTAACACCCTCGGATTATATGATGAAGCAAAATCCCTTCTAAGAGTTGATAATAATATACTAAGTAGCAAAAAACACAAAGAATTAATTTTCAAGGTATTTGTATATATTACTTCTCAACTCAAAGTATTACCAGAATCTTACAAGCATATTACATGAGTTACAATGAGAAACTATATATACTAGATCTACAGGCAGATATACTTTGATTCCAGCTGGAAACCTATGACTAAAGCATATACTACAATGCTAGAGTTAAGGTATCTTAGATAAAGTATTATCTAAGATATGGTAGTCATGACATGTCCATGACTTACTTCTTGTCACCAACTAAAGTTGCCAACTATACTAACTGAAAAAGGTGAACAGTGGAATAAAGTATGGTCAACTACATAGCTTTTGAAAAAACGCCATGCAGTATATCAGAGGTATGTAGCGGAGTGTCAGAGAGGCCATACTTATGTCTACTGGTTCATAGTAGTGTGTTCCGAAGGTCATGTGGCTTCGGAAGAACAAGTTCTTCCGAAGCCACTTATACTTCGGAAGAGGCCACTTCTTCCGAGGCTTGAGGACTTCTTCATATCTTCACACTTTGGAAGTTGACCTCTTGATTTCTTCTAAGTCTTGAACTTTGGAAGAGAATACTTTGTCTTCGAAGTTGGAGTTTTCCTTCAGAAGATGATCTTGCACTTTGTCTTCGGAAGAACTCCATTTCCTTCGAAATTTCCACACTTAGCTTCAAAAGTCCTTTATTAGTTGCACCAAAATTGACTAAGTGATTTGGTTTTGGTTGCACAAGCCTTTCTAGATCCAACGATCTCTTGATGAATAACCTTACTAACAGTGACATTAGGCTCAGACACTGGTATATCAACACTAGAATACATAGTTGTCATCAGGGGTATTATGCTTTCTAATCACACCTCGTCGTTTACCCTTACCATAATTTCTTACATTAGAATCAGCTGTAACACCCGAACATTTTCTTTGAAGCCGACGAAAGAAGAAAAGAAATAAATTCCAAATTCGGGGGACCAAACTTGCCAAAAGCGGGAAAAGGTTGAATGGGTGGGAGTATAAAAGGAGGAGAGTAGCCCACACCCTCCCCCACACTCACACATTTCAGCAATAGAGAGAAAGGGGAAGAAAAAGTTTCGTGTGGATTCGAGCGTGAAAGTTGAAGTGTAGCGGGTTGAATCAAAGCTCTTCTCATCGGGATCGTTTGTGTGAGTTCTAGGACCCCCTCTTTTACACGTTTTTGAATGATTTTGGTGCTGGAACACATATGAAAACCCTTTTTCGAGTTTTTGGGTGGAAACCCATTTTTATGCGTGTGTGTATGTGTTTGATGCGTTTAGGGTTGGATTTTGGGCTTGTGTATGCATGAATGGTGTTGTGGTAGGTGTTTCTAAGGTTTAGGATGGTTGATTTGGGCTAAAATCGAGTTTGGAAGAGCTTGGAGGCCGAAAAGGGCAGTTTGCATTCGGCTGGAACTGCATTCTGCATCAGTTAGGGCTAGGCGACCGACTGGAGTGCGATTGGAGGCCATACAACCGATTGGCGTGCAACTGAGGTCCATGCGCACGATTGCCATGCGACTGAGGTCCATACGCATGATGGTCATGCGACTGAAGTTCATGTGCCTGTAAGGCCTGCGATTGAAGGATTGTGCGACTGAGGTTCATTCGCACGAAGGTTATGCGACTGAGGTCCATGCGCCTCGAGGCCAAGTGACTGAGGTTCATTAACACGAAGGGTATGCGACTGAAGCCCATGCGCATGTAGTCATGCGATTGAAGGCCATACGCATGAAAGCTATGCGACTGAGAGTCCATACGCATGGATATCCATTCGCCCATTGGTCCATTCGCATAGGGTCCATTCACATGATGTCCATTCGCCTAGGTGTTCAGTCGCCTGGAAGGCCATGCGACTGGAGGGTATTCATACGCCCAAGTAGGGCTCATACGCCCGAAAGAACAACTGTTTATCTTATGACTTTCGAGGGAAAGTGCAGTTGTGGGTTTTAACTAGGGGGGTTCCCGGAAGTTTGTGTAAGTTGACTCTGAGGTCATAGATGTTATGTTGGGCATGTGATGATGATGATGTGAGGTATGATTGGTGTGTGTTATGTATGTATGATGATGCCTATTTGGTGATGCTGTATGTTTATGTTTATGTTTATGTTCCTTAATATGTGTGATTATTTTCCCATGGCTTTACGTCGAATGTTAATGAATGAAATGAAAGTATTATGTAACGTAAAGTGGAAGATAATGAAAAGAGGAACTTGATAAATGAATGAATGCATGCATTAATGAACGAATGAAAGTATGAAAGGCTTGCAAGCAACATGTACAGAGGTGCCCGGCTCTAAAATGTCATAAGCTCAATTGCGTATGGTTTAGCTAACCCTTAGGGGTACACGCAGGGGTTCCAGTCTTTGTGACTGACCAACGTTGTGGTACATAGTGTATAGTGATTACTCACCTTGATGCTGGTACCAGGCTATGTGCGGTGTGGAAGTCATTTATGAACTTCGGCCCAGTACTCGAGTTATGCATATCGTTGGGGGTGGAGTAGTGATTACTCACCTTGTGCTGGTGCCAGGCTATGTGCAGTGTGGAAGTCATTTATGATCTTCAGCCCAGTACTCGAGTTATGCATATCGTTGGGGGTTTAGTATGTGGGTGGGATCTTTGTCGCTTACCTCGGTGCTGGTGCCAGGCTATGTGTAGTGTGGAAGTCATTTATGATCTTCGGCCCAGTATTCGAGTTATGGATATCGTTGGGGGTGTAGTATGTGGGTGGGATATTTGTCACTTATCCCAGTGCTGGTGGAAGGCTACGTGCAGTGTGGAAGTCATTTATTAACTCCGGCCCAGTAGCCATATAGTTTGGGGCATAACGGTTGACACTGATCCAGAACGTGATGATGTAACATATGTAATGATCCTGAACTTTACCTTAGGTGCTGTGACCATGAGGTGTTGTGCACCGTTATAGAAGGTCTATGATAGGCCTAGGTCCAGTACTATGAACAGAAGGGTAAAGTTTATGGTTGATGGAAAGAAAAGATGTAATAATAAACGAACGAAAGTTAAAATATGAATGAACGATGAAGATAATAATGATATTATCTCTGTGTACGTATGATGTGTGATCGCATGAAAGTAAAGAATGGTTTTAACGAAAGAAAAGTATGTTTTATTATAAAACTAGAACTCACTCAGCAATACTGACTTTTATGTGTTTCCAGTTGGCAGGTAAAGGTTGCTGAGGATGGCACGGGGCGGCTACTCAGCTTATTTTGGATGGCATCCTTTTGTTTAATGCTTTTGTAATGTAATGAAACAAATATTCTGTAATTGGATAACGATTTAATATGTTTCAAAAGTTTTTATGATGTAATGGAATGACGTTTAATGTTTCCGCTATAATGTTTTTATGTAAGATGATGAAAATATATGTTTTATGTGCGATGAGAATCCAACTGTAAGCGTCCCGGGAACGGGGCTTTACAAGTTGGTATCAGAGCCAAAGTTTAAGCGAAATGGGTAAATTATCAAAATAAACCTTAACTTAAACTGAAAATGGGACGGAAAGGGAATGGGATGCCAATCTAAGTAGCTGCGTGCCATCAGGTATTTTTCTTAAGGATAACCTGTATTACGTGCGCATGTTATATGGTTTATGTGTTGCTGGTAGATTTAGATACTGATGTAGTCAGGACAGGTAATGCGTGGGATATGAAGAGTAAAGTAAGTGGCTAATCACAACTGACCACTGTAATTAAGGACCACTATACTTGACATAAACTGAGCTGTTCCTTAAATGACCATGTTAGTGTTTGAATCTTTCAGTGTGTTTAGAGAATGGCCGGTGGTAGATCTTTGAAAGCTTCTCGTGGTGGAGGTGGTGGTGGACGTGGTGCTGAACCACGGGTCACAAGAGGAAGGCCTAGGGCCGAAGAGGTGGCTCATGAAGAACCCAAGACCCCTCATCCGGAGGGCGGTGATGAGAGTGCTAACTAAGGGCCTCGATGAGAGAGGCGGTCGTGGAGGAAGTGCATCAGGTCATACAGACGATCCTATCGTCTGCGGTGACCGAAGTGATTAAGGCTAAAAAGGAAGGAGAGAGGAAAGAAAGGAACAGGTCCTCGGGAGGACGGGAGCAACCGAAGCCTGAAACGGTTCTCTCTGATGATGAAGAAGAGGAGGAAGAAGAGCCTGTGCCGGAGGCGGCACAAGGCTGTAATTATGGGGCGTTTCAATGATGCAAGCCCCCTACTTTTGTTGGCAATGGCACTGCTGCTGCTGCTCACCGATGGGTGAGGGAAATGGAAGATGTTTTAAATATCAGCGAATGGCGGGAGGATCAGAAAGTAAAGTTTGCTGCCCATTCTTTTGTGGACTCAACTCTGTGTTGGTGGGACAATATTGTCCAAGTTGAGGAAAGCAGGGCTATCGGGAGGATGAGGTGGGCAGAGTTAAAGAGGCTGGTGATTGAGGAGTTCTGTCCTCACCGTGAGATGGATGAAGTTGAAAGAGAGTTCATGCAGCTGGAGGCGGGAACCATGACACATCAGCAATATACCGCAAAGTTCCACAAAATGGCACGACTGGTGCCGGATCAGGTGACGCCTCTGTCCCGAAAGATTAAGAGGTACATTCAGGGCTTGCCGATGGATGTCCGTAGGCACATGATCGCTGTCGGACCGAGCACGTTTAGGTCGGTAGTTGATTTGGCGGGGAGGTTGTATGATGAAAGTACCGTAGTGGTGGTGGCTGAAGACAGCGAGAAAGGTGATGGAGACCGGAACTGGAGTGGAAAGAGGACTGGACGGGGTGGTGTCCCGATGAATAATAAGCACGCACGGGGGGATGACCGTCGTGTGGTCACACCTGGTGCGGGGTCGGATAGATGTGGTAAATGCGGGATGGAGCATTTGGGAGAATGCAAAAAGGGACCAAACACTTGCTTCAAGTGTGGGAAGCCTGGTCATGTGGCTAGAGAATGTGAGACTGTGAGATGTTATAATTGTGGAGAAATTGGCCACATGAGCAGGGACTGTAAGAAGCCAAGGGCGGAAGGTTCGGGAGTGAAGAGGACCTGAGGAGAAGGACAGAAGGCGAACGCAGCGCCTACACGATGATGCAGGAGGAGGTAAGGGCGGACCCCGATGTTGTGTCAGGTACGTTTCTAGTAAATCAATCCTTAGCCTTTGTGTTATTCGATGCTAGGGCTAGTAAAAGTTTTATTCCTGCTGCTTTCTGTGCTAAATTGCCTGTTAGTGGTAAGAATATAGATACGCCCTTCGATGTGATACTAGGAGTGGATTGTTCGGCAGACTACGGAGCGAGCACTGTGTGTCAGGAAAGTGCATGAGGCGTGGACATATTGTCTACTTGGCTGATGTAAGGTATGTGGATAAACTAATATCCCAACTGTCAGATGTACCGAGACCCGAGTAAAGATTATTGGTGGCCGAGTATGAGGCGTGATATGGTGGAGTACGAGATTAAATACCTTACTTGTTTACAAGTGAAGGCCAAGCACCAAATGCCGTATGGGAAGTATTGAGGTGATCGAGGCCAGGACTGAGAAGCTCGAAAGGATTAACGCCTTGATGAAGGTAGCCAGAGATAGACAAGAAGTCGTGTGTGGATAAACGACGTAGACCGATGGAAATCCAGGTGGGAGACTGGAAAAGAGATGAGACAGTATTGCCCATGATGGTCTAAGGAATAACAGGTTTCGGGGACGAAACCTATATAAGGGGGGTGGACTTGTAACACCCGAAAATTTTCTTTGAAGCCGACGAAAGAAGAAAAGAAATAAAGTCCAAAGTCGGGGGACCAAACTTGCCAAAAGCAGGAAAAGGTTGAATGGGGGGAGTATAAAAGGAGGAGGGCAGCCCACACCCTCCCCCACACTCACACATTTCAGCGATAGAGAGAAAAGGGAAGAAAAAGTGGTCTCGAGCTTGGTTCGTGTGGATTCGAGCGTGAAAGTTGAAGTGTAGCGGGTTGAATCAAAGCTCTTCTCATCGAGATCGTTTGTGTGAGTTCTAGGACCCCTCTTTTACACGTTTTTGAATGATTTTGGGGCTGGAACACATGTGAAAACCCTTTTTCGAGTTTTTGGGTGTAAACCCGTTTTTATGCGTGTGTGTATGTGTTTGATGCGTTTGGGGTTGGATTTTGGGCTTCTGTATGCATGAATGGTGTTGTGGTAGGTGTTTGTAAGGTTTAGGATGGTTGATTTGGGCTAAAATCAAGTTTGGAAGAGCTTGGAGGCCGAAAAGGGCAGTTTGCGTTCGGCTGGAACTGGATTCAGCATCAGTTAGGGCTAGGCGACCGACTGGAGTGCGATTGGAGGCCATACGGCTGATTGGCGTGCGACTGAGGTCCATGCGCGAGATTGCCATGCGACTGAGGTCCAATCGCGAGATTGCCATGCGACTGAGGTCCATATGCATGATGGTCATGCGACTGAAGTTCATGTGTCTGTAAGGCATGCGATTGAAGGATTGTGCGACTAAGGTTCATTCGCACGGAGGTTATGCGACTGAGGTCCATGCGCCTGGAGGCCATGCGACTGAGGTTCATTCGCACGAATGGTATGCGACTGAAGCCCATGCGCCTGAAGTCATGCGACTGAAGGCCATACGCATGAAAGATATGCGACTGAGAGTCCATACGGATGGATGTCCATTCGCCCATAGGTCCATTCGCATAGGGTCCATTCGCATGGTGTCCATTCGCCAAAGTGTTCAGTCGCCTGGAAGGCCATGCGACTGGAGGGTATCCATACGCCCAAGTAGGGCTCATACGCCCGAAAGAACAACGGTTTATCTTATGACTTTCGAGGGAAAGTGAAGTTGCGGGTTTTGACTAGGGGGGTTCCCGAAAGTTCGTGTAAGTTGACTTTGAGGTCATAGATGTTATGTTGGGCGTGTGATGATGATGATGTGATGTATGATTGGTGTGTGTTATGTATGTATGATGATGCCTGTATGGTGATGATGTATGTTTATGTTTATGTTTATGTTCCTTAATATGTGTGATTATTTTCCCATGGCTTTACGTCAAATGGTAATGAATGAAATTAAAGTATTATGTAACGTAAAGTGGAAGATAATGAAAAGTGGAACTTGATAAATGAATGAATGCATGCATTAATGAACAGATGAAAGTATGAAAGGCTTGCAAGCAACATGTACAGAGGTGCCCGACTCTAAAATGTTGTAAGCTCAATTGCGTATGGTTTAGCTAACCCTTAGGGGTACACGCGGGGGTTCCAGTCTTTGTGACTGACCAACGTTGTGGTACATAGTGTATAGTGATTACTCACCTCGGTGCTGGTGCCAGGCTATGTGCAGTGTGGAAGTCATTTATGAACTTCGGCCCAATACTCGAGTTATGCTTATCGTTGGGGGTGGAGTAGTGATTACTCACCTCGGTGCTGGTGCCAGGCTATATGCAGTGTGGAAGTCATTTATGATCTTCGGCCTAGTACTCGAGTTATGCATATCGTTGGGGGTGTACTATGTGGGTGGAATATTTGTCGCTTACCTCGGTGCTGGTGCCAGGCTATGTGCAGTGTGGAAGTCATTTATGATCTTCGGCCCAGTACTCAAGTTATGCATATCGTTGGGGGTGTAGTATGTGGGTGGGATCTTTGTCGTTTACCCCGGTGCTAGTGCCAGGCTACGTGCAGTGTGGAAGTCATTTATGAACTTCGGCCCAGTAGCCATATAGTTTGGGGCATAGTGGTTGACACCGATCCAGAACGTGATGATGTAACATATGTAATGATCCTGAACTTTACCTTAGGTACTGTGACCATGAGGTGCTGTGCACCGTTATAGAAGGTCTATGATAGGCCTAGGTCCAGTACTATGAACAGAAGGGTAAAGTTTATGGTTGATGGAAAGAAAAGATGTAATAATAAACGAACGAAAGTTAAAGTATGAATGAACGATTAAGATAATAATGATATTGTCTATTTGTATCGCATGAAAGTAAAGAATGGTTTTAACGAAAGAAAAGTATGTTTTATTATAAAACTAGAACTCACTCAGCAACGCTGACTTTTATGTGTTTCCAGTTGGCAGGTAAAGGTTGCTGAGGATGGCACGGGGCGGCTACTCAGCTTATTTTGGATGGCATCCTTTTGTTTAATGCTTTTGTAATGTAATGAAACAAATATTCTGTAATTCGATAACGATTTAATATGTTTCAAAAGTTTTTATGATGAAATGGAATGACGTTTAATGTTTCCGCTGCAATGTTTTTATGTAAGATGATGAAAATGTATGTTTTATGTGCGATGAGAATCCAACTGTAAGCGTTCCGGGAACGGGGCCTTACATTAGCTCTCTTCCTCGCCATCTTCTTCCTCCTCTAAATGGATGGTGAATCCCTAGGAATAAAATCAACATCAATATCCTCATCAGTGCATTTAGTAGGTGGATATCAACATAATCTGGGTGAAAGTCACTAACTATTGTAAAAAAGATACGTAAGTTCTTAGAGAAGAACTACAGATATGTTTTTGATATATGAAAGAGTAGAAGACGAGATGCCAATTAAACGTTATAGTTATGCTAGCTTCCAAATGGATCGAAATGATTCTTGATCACAATCGGGATATGTATTCATTCTGAATGGTGATGTTGTGACTTAGAGAAGGTTAAAGCAAAGTGTGGTAGCTCAGTCCATTATAGAATCTGAATACATTACCACATCGGATGTTGCAAAAAAAGATGCTTGGATGAAGAAGTTCATAGTTAATCTCAATGCGGTGCCTAGTATACAACAACCAATTAAGATATTACGTTACAACACTAGTGACATTGCATAGGCAAAACAACCAAGGTCATGTTATAGAGCAAAGCATATACTCAAACACTTTTTGCTAGATAGCACATACTCAAGAAGTTTTAGTACATAGAGGAAGTATTGGAACACAGGAACATCATAATAATCAAGACTGACACAAATTAGAATCTAGCAGATCCTTTTACTAAGCCTATTCCTCGAGCCAAACATTAAGACCATGCTTATAAGATAGGGCTTAGACTTGTTAAACCTCAGTGGGCTTGATCTTTATTAGTAATCAGTTCTTTCGAACATTACATTGGATGTTTATTTTTATTTAATGGTTAAAGGCTTTATTAACATATGTTTCTATGTTTGAAGTTTTGTACGTTTAAGAATTCCTAAATATTATATTCTAAATGTCTATAGTTAATCAAATTTATGGGATCTGATCTAAATTAAGACTATTTCAAATAGTTGGTTGTTCATATAGATGAAAGCTTAGAGAGTTGAGGACCAATATTCATAGATATGCATTAGAGAATGACAGACGTAGCTCACTTCAAAATGCTATTTATGGATCCTAGTCATAGGAACTTTTTAATGTGGTACGATTAATCTATCATTGGACCCTATGCGCATATTTAAACTAACATTGACTAAAGATTTCTATTTAATATTATTTAATGTTAGTCCATAATAGGCAGTTATAAGGGGATTGATTAGGAATAAATTTGAGGTTAAATAGGACTTATATGTTGTCAAAGAATTATATGCTCCTATAAATGTTGGACACTCTATCACCCTCGTTAATTTAAACATGTATAGAATGCATGGCTACGCTAAAACTAAGACTAGTTTGTTAGACCACTTTGAATTAGAGATGAAAACAACAATGCTTGAACGACATATAAGAATGAAAAAAGATACATGTCTAATGTTCAACATATGTCCTAAATAGAAAGGATAAATAATAAAGTTACCATGGCTATAATACTTGGTTAATAAGGAGTTACTTGATAACAAATAATTAGTTGAAAACTATAAAATACAACACCCTACTAGGGACAGTAAGATGTAGCAAGATGTACAACACTATCTACGTTGAGGTAATTAGTTGATAATTCATCCAAATAGGAGTCGGAAATTAGATGTCCAATCATCGGTAATATCAGCGTTGCTACCAAGGTATGATCCGAAGAGTTATAATTTGAACAACAATAAAATAATGATGTCTAATTGTTACATGTTATGGTTTACAAAATGCGGATTAAATTAATGGTGTTTTGATTATTCAAGGAAATAATCATCTACAAATTATGTAATGAAATAATTAAAAAATGATTAAATGGTTTAAATTTTAATAGTTAACCAGTTTAAATGTTATGGGCTTATGTAATTAAAAACCACATGCATTGTGTAAACACCGACCTTAGGTTTTAATGATAAACTTTAATCTAATATATTATCATTTTCATCATTACTAATATTTTTAATATTTCTTCATGAGTATCATTATTGGTTGGATCTAGAAAGGTGGGTGCAATCAAAACCAAATCACTTAGAATAGTTTGGTACAACTAATAAAGGACTTCTGAAGCTAAATGTTGAACTTCCGAAGGAAAAATGAGCTCTTCCGAAGACAAAGTGTAAAACTAACTTCCGAAGGAAAACTCCAACTTCCGAAGACAAAGAACTTACTTCCGAAGATCAAGACTTAGAATGATAGATCAGAAGTCAACTTCCGAAGTATAGAAGTCCTCAAGCCTCGGAAGAATAAAAGCCTCTTCCGAAGTATAAGTGGCTTTGGAAGAACTTGTTCTTCCGAAGCCAACTTTCCTTCGGAAGATACTACTATTATCCAGTGAACATAAGTATGGTCTCCCTGACACTCCGCTGCATACCTCTGAGATACTGCATGGCGTTTTCTCAAAAGCCATGTAGTTGACCCTACTTTATTCCACTGTTTATCTTTATAAGTTAGTACAGTTTCCACCTTTAGTTGGTGACAAAAGGTAAGTCATGGACATGTCATGACTACCATATCTTAGATAATACTTTATATAAGATACCTTAACTTTAGCATTGTAGTATATGCTTTAGTCTTAGGTTTCCAGCTGGTATCAAAGTATATCCGGCTATAGGATCTAGTATATATAGTTTCTCATTGTAACTCATGTTCTATGCTTGTAAGAGTCTTGTAATACTTTGAGTTGAGAAGTAATATATACAAGTGCCTTGAAAATTATTTCTGTGTGTTCTTTGCTACTTATTATATTATTATCAACTCTTATAAAAGACTTTACTTCATCTGATTTGAGTGTTATATAAGTGAGTTTGAGAGAAATCCAAGTGTTTAAGTGACAAACCCGATCCTGCAATTGGTATCAGAGCTTTTTAGGCTCTTGATTGTGAGATCTTACCATCCTAATCAACCTGTTATTCACTTCTACTTATACCACACTAAAAATGGCCCTCAACAAATCTGAAGTAGCGATGGGGACGATGACCAAGGCACCCATCATCACCCCTGAAAACTTCAGGTCATGGAGTAGACGAATGGAAGGCTTCATCAGGTATCAAGACAACAAGATGTGGCAATCTATTGTCAATGGCCCGTATAAGCCAAAGGTAGCTGGTGGAAACGGTGCCATGATTGAGAAAGCTGTTGAAGATTATTCTGATGAGGACCGGAAGAAGCTGGACATTGACAGCAACGCTATGACTGTTCTGATGACTGCAATTCCCAACTCCATCATGGTGGGGTTTGAACATTTTAAGTCAGCCAAAGAATTGTTTGATGCGCTTGCTCAAATGTATTCAAGCTCAAATGATTCCAAGAAGGACTCACTGAAGCAGCAGTTCGAGAACTTCACCTACGTTGCTCGAGAGACACTTAGCCAGCAATACTTCAGGTACATGGATCTCATTTCTTCCCTTCAATCCGTGGGAATTACTCATGAACATAGAGACCTTACAAGAAAGTTCATGAGTGCATTACCCAATAAGTGGATATTCTACTGTGTCTCTATCAAGAGAACAGAGAACCTGAATACACTCATCATGATGAACTCTATGGCATCCTTGATGGATACCGTTTGGAAGTGGAGACTAAGAGAGGCCATCAGACAAGCAGACCCTTGAGTCTTCTTGCTAGCAACGCTTTAATGGTTGCTGAAGGCTCATGAACCTCCCAGCCTCAACAATACTTGACTTACACCCAGCAGCCATCTTGTTCTTCTGGGCCATACATCACATTTCCTGAGACCCCAAGGTCTCAACAAGCTTAGCAAAGCTCCTTTCAGCACAGCTGTGCTTTTGTCTCAGGAAGTGGACACTCAAATGATTATCAATATTGCTTTGATGATCTAGAGTGCTTCAGCCCGGATGACGTGGAATACGTGGACATAGTCCAACAAATGGCTCTATTAACCTACAGAGCAAAGAAGTTCTTTAAGAGAACTAGAAGGCAATTTCCCCAGAACCCAATCAACAGCAAATTTGGGTTTGAAAAAACTAAGGCCAAATGTTACAACTGTAACCAACTTGGTCATTTTGCAAGGGAATGCAAGGCTCCCAAGTCTAATCCAGGAACCCCACAGGCCTCCACACATCCCTCTACACCAAAGCCCACCGGAAAGTCAACAGAAACAGCTGCAATGGCTCAAGAAGTTGACTGGAGCTTCATGGTACAGGATGTGACTCCTGCTCAAGCAATCATGGCCGGAACAGATGAAAATGAGGTATATGAACATCTCTGTACTCCTGTCTGTATTTCTAAGGTTAAATTGTATCAGGACTACAATTTGGAGATTTAATTTGATATTGAGTCTTTAAATGTTTTAAAATCTGATTTTAAAAGGGCTGAATCTGACTATCAAAGAAAAATTAAGGAGTTAGAGAAAACTGTGTCCCTATTAAAACACAAACACACAAACTATAAGCCTCAAATAAAGGATTTAATATCCAAATTGACTGAGGCTCAAGCCCAGCTTGTCACAGCTGAGGCTCAAGCCAGGAAGTATGCTATTTCCAAGCAAAACTTCCAAGCCATTCTTGCATCATCCTCTCACTCAAAACTTTGTTACCAAAACAAAGGTGGGTTGGGAACCAATGAAATTGCTCCACCACACTCCTATGAGTCTATAAGACAACCAAGGTGTGGTACTGAAGAGCAAGAGGTTCCATATGCTGACCCACCTTCCTGTGAGTCAAAGAATAATGCAACCATGGAGACCAACATAGGGAAGAACCAGGTAATTATACCCTCTCCTACCAATGATGATCAAACCTTGACCACCAAAGCTAGAAGAAGCAGAGCTAAGGCAGCCAGAAAAACTGCCAAGAAAGTGGCTGAGTCTAAGCTGAAGATAGATCCAAAGCAAAAGGGTGTATTCATCTCAGCTGGATTCCAGGTGGTTGGAAACTCTGATTCAGGAAAAGGGTGTAGTACCAGCACTCCAATCCTACCAAAGGATCAGAAGTTAAAAGGAAAGGTTGTTGATGAAGAGAAAAAGAACAAGAAACAGCAATCCTCAAATTCTCAAAAGATTAACATTGCATAATGTATGGTCTACCACATGGCCAAAGATTGTTATTAGAATCCTGCTAGCACACATTATGCTAATAATGTTAAAAAGGAAGAAGTCAGGGAAGGTTTCTCATTTGGACCATATCAAATGGTTCAAGTGATGAAAAAGGGAAAGCTTGTTTCCGAAGCAAGGCTGCTTTCGGAAGAAGGTCCTTCTCCCGAAAGGAAAAAGGCTTAGGAAGCTAAAGCTATCAAGACTCAAAAGAATAAAAGAGTCCCCTTGAAACCATCCCAGAAGAAGACTGCTTCGGAAGAAAAGGTAGTGAAGGCTTCTTTCGAAAAGAAAGAAGCTTCGGAAGAATGCCAAGCTGCAAAAGCTTTAACAAGCTCATCCTCTATGATCAACCAAGGGATGGAATGGAAGATCAAGGAAGATGTTGTAGCCCAAACCTCTTCTTCAAAGACATCCATTGTACCCCCATGCATAAATTTTGGTTCAATTATGTCACTATCATTGGAAGAACCCAAGACCAACAAGGCTTGGGTTTCTAATCAAAACTAATCATCTCATCTTATGTGTAGGGACATCCATATGACAAGAATAACAATGTTTGGATTATGGATAGTTGATGCTTCAGGCACATGACAGGGAACAGATCTCTCCTTCAACAATTTCAATATTTTGATGGAGGTCCTGTCCAGTTTGGAGGTGAGGCCGGAGGATATATTTCTGGCAGAGGAAGTATATCCATTAGAAAATTAAAAGTTGACAAAGTCAACTTTGTCAAACAGCTAGAACACAATCTGTTAAGTG
Organism: Flaveria ramosissima; assembly: GCA_025215565.1. NCBI lineage: Eukaryota > Viridiplantae > Streptophyta > Magnoliopsida > Asterales > Asteraceae > Flaveria > Flaveria ramosissima. Next base: position 30,764,224 of record CM046033.1, read on the forward strand.
TTTCTCAGTTCTGTGATCAAAAGCATCAAATGCTCTTCACAGAACATGAGTGCATAATCCTCAAACCCGGGATGACAATTCCTCAGGAACTGGTGCTTCTTAGATCTCCCAGGAAAGGGGATATGTACAAGCTGGATATGAACAATGCTTCCCCAATGGGAGAAGTATCATGCTTTCTTTCCAAAGCTGATGGTGATGAGTCAACACTATGGCATAAACGAATGTATCATGTAAATTTTAAGACAATGAATAAATTGGCTAAAAATAACTTGGTACATGGTTTGCCTAAAAAGGAATTTTTCTGCAAAGATAACTGTGTTGCATGCCTGAAAGGGAAGCAACACAGGGCATCTCATAAATCCAAAGTTGTTAACTCCATCACCACTCCATAACACTTATTGCACATGGATCTATTTGGTCCCACAAGTATAATGAGCATTGGAAGGAAATCATATTGCCTTGTGATTGTTGATGATTTTACTAGATTTACATGGGTATTCTTTTTAAGAACCAAAGATGAAACTGTTGAAACTTTGAAATCTTTTATTCATAAAATAGAAAATCAAATTGACCACAAGGTTAAAATAATTAGAAGTGATCAAGGGACTAAGTTTAAGAACCACGTTCTTGACTCATTTTGTAACTCAAAAGGGATTGCCAGACAATATAGTGCTCCTAGAACTCCTCAACAAAATGGTGTTGCTAAGAGGAGGAATAGGACACTTATTGAGGCTGCTCGGACTATGTTAGCTGATTCAAAGCTACCTCTAATATTGTGGGCAGAGGCAGTCAGCACTGCATGCTATGTGCAGAACAGGGTCCTTGTAGCCACATGGAAAAACCCCTTATGAGCTATGGAACAAGAGGCCATCGTTCATTGGCTTTCTAAGGTCCTTTCGCAGCAGGTGTACCATACTTAACACAAAAGACAATTTGGCAAAATTTGCTGAAAAGTCGGATGATGCCATCTTTGTTGGATATTCCTCTAACTCTAAAGCTTATAGAGTTTATAACATTAAAAATCAACAATTTGAGGAATCTTTCAACATTGTAGTTAATGATCACAATCCTTGTATTAGGGGAAATGTTCCTAATCTTATATTTGATTTAGAATTGTTTCCAAACTATTCTAAACCATCTTGTGAGAATGTTTCAGCTGGAACAGGTGCTTAAAGTGACTCTGATGATGATCAACTGTTTGAGCTTCCCAGACCTATTCCAAGTTCTCCAAGAGCTGCAGCATCAAGTTCCTACTATTGGAAGATCTGATAGTATAACCATCTCAAGAGATAGTGGAGCTTCAACAAGCGGTTCACCTGTTGACTCTCAAACCTCTTCATGTGACCATACACAACACCAAGCTGAAGAAAGAAACATTTTGAAGGAACAGGCAACTGTTGATGCTGCTTCACAGCAAACAAATGATGATGTTTCTCTTTCATTCAATCAGTCCTCATTGAATTAATTTGAGGAATCTTTTAACATTGTAGTTAATGAGCACACTCCTTGTATTAGGGGAAATGGTCCTGATCATATATTTGATTTAGAATTGTTTCCAAACTATTCTAAACCATCTTGTGAGAATGTTTCAGGTGGAACAGGTGCTCAAAGTGACTCTGATGATGATCAACTGTTTGAGCTTCCCAGACCTATTCCAAGTTCTCCAAGAGCTGCAGCAAATCAAGTTCCCACTATTGGAAGATCTGATAGTATAACCATCTAAAGAGATAGTGGAGCTTCAACAAGCGGTTCACCTGTTGACTCTCAAACCTCTTCATGTGACCATGCACAACACCAAGCTGATGAAAGCAACATTTTGAAGGAACAGACAACTATTGATGCTGCTTCACAGCAAACAAATGATGATGTTTCTCATTCATTCAATCAGTCCTCATTGAATTAATTTGAAACAACACCTGGACCAAGTGTTCAAGCTCCTGAGCAAAATATGTCCAATTTGGATTTATCTTTGCAACAAGAGGTGATTCCTAGACTTAGGATTCACAACACTTATCCAGCTGAGAACATCATAGGGGAAGTCTCTGAAGGCGTGAGAACAAGAGGACAAACTCATAATGGGAATGTCTTCTTGTACTCATGCTTTTTATCCCAAATAGAACCCAAGAAGGTGGAAGATGCCTTGAAAGATAGTAGTTGGTTAAATCAATGCAAGAGGAGCTGCTTCAATTCAAAAGACAAAAGGTTTGGAACCTATGTCCGCTACCATCTGGTCAAGTACCTATAGGCACTAAATGGTTTTTAGAAACAAGAGAGATGATAGAGGCTTGATTATCAAGAACAAGGCAAGACGGGTGGTTCAAGGATACACTCAAGAGGAGGGAATCGATTATACTGATGTCTTTGCACCTGTTGCAAGACTTGAGGCACTTAGGATCTTCCTTGCTTATGTTGTATCCAAGAATTTCACTGTCTACCAGCTTGATGTCAAGTGTGCCTTTCTATATAGGGATATAGATAGGGAAGTCTATGTATGCCAACCTCCAGGATTTGAAGATCTACAGCATCCCAACTATGTGTGCAAATTGGATAAAGCTCTATATGGGCTGCACCAAGCACCTAGGCTGTGGTATGAGACATTGTTTCAGTTTCTCCTGAAGAACGGTTACACTAGAGGTACCATTGATAAGACTCTTTTCATAAGGAAGTCTGGGAAAGACATCTTGCTCGTTCAAGTCTATGTTGATGACATCATATTTGGTTCCTCAAATGACCAAATGTGTAAAGACTTTGTGAGCATTATGAAGAAAAAGTTTGAGATGAGTTCCATGGGAAAAATGGACTTTTTCCTTGGAATTCAGGTGAAGCAAATGAAGGAAGGGTTTTTCATCATTCAATCTAAGTATGTCAATGACATCTTAGAAAGATTTGATATGAAAGATTGTAAGGCAGCAAAAACACCTATACCCAGAAACCACAATCTCTGCCCTGACTCTAAGGGGGAGAATACTGATCAATATCAGTATAGAGCAATTATTGGTTCTCTGATGTATCTCACAGCAAGTAGACCCGATATCATGTTTGCAACTTGTATTTGTGCAAGATATCAGGCTGCTCCAAAGGTGTCTCACCTAGTTGCTGCTAAGAGAATCCTTAGATACCTTAAAGGAGCACCTAAACTAGGTCTCTGGTATCCAAGAAATAGTGATTTCAATCTTTATGGTTACTCTGACAGTGAGTATGGTGGCTGCAATATCAAAAAGAAATCAACATCTGGTGCAATTTCTTGCTGGAAGGGTCATCTCATGGCAATGCAAGAAGCAATCCTGTGTCTCTACATTAACTGCTGAAGCTGAATACATTGTTGCTGCTAGTTGCTTTGCTCAACTGCTATGGATTCAAAACCAGATGATAGTTGACCTACTTTATTCCACTGTTTACCTTTATAAGTTAGTACAGTTGCCATCTTTAGTTGGTGACAAAAGGTAAGTCATGGACAAGTCATGACTAACATATCTTAGATAATACTTTATCTAAGATACCTTAACTTTAGCATTGTAGTATATGCTTTAGTCTTAGGTTTCCAGCTGGTATCAAAGTATATCCGGCTGTAGGATCTAGTATGTATAGTTTCTCACTGTAACTCATGTTCTATGCTTGTAAGAGTTTTTTAATACTTTGAGTTGTGAAGTAATATATACAAGTGCCTTGAAAATTATTTATGTGTGTTTTTTTCTACTTATTATATTATTATCAACTCTTATAAAAGACTTTAATTCGGTATAGCCGTCATCGCATTACATCTTGAACTTGTAAATCTTTCTAACTTAACCAACCTCTTAATTCGGTAATTATACGTACATATATGTCCATATATAAATGAATACATCACACACTAATCTTAGAACTTCAAAATGAAAACAAATTATTTATATGTGTTTACGGGACAAAGCTTACCTTCATTCACATACATAATACTTAAAAACACCAAAACTAGAAAACTACCATCTAATATACTATATTACACAACAAATTGCACTATACAAAACACCAAATAAAAGACAAGCCACTACCACTAGTCAAATCGGCCGCCCCCTCCACCCACTCACCTCACTCCCTTGAACCTCTCAAACCCACCTCTATACTCAAACTCCTCTCCCTTATTCCCATACAGCCAAAGTATTTTCAAAACTTTCAACCTCTCTCTCTTTCTTAGATTCTCTCAACCGAGCACACCCATGCACTTGCCATTTCTTCATCTCTTTAGCAAAAATCTCGGAGATTAGCATCATTTCACTTAATCAAGCCGAAACAAACAAGAAGGTGACATTCGGTGAATTCTTGTACACGGTATTTGCAAGAACAAGAACCTCCAGCCTTTGTTCGAAGATTATCAGCTCATTTAATCTTCTCATCCTCTCCAAAATCGTGAACCATCTAAAATGTAAGCACCATTGTACTCTGACAATGCTAAATCTTGAGTTTTCACCTTTATTCTACCTCCAACCACACTCTTCTTGTTCCAACACAAATTTGCTGCTGTATTCTGATTCTTGTGGGACTTGTAATCTTCATTCGAGGTAATTTTTCATGAATGATTGGTGAAACTAGAGTTGGTGCACAAGATTTCACCTTGAAAAGAAACATTTCATATCATTATGCACCATATATCCGCTTGTTTTGAAAACTCTCCCAACCAAGGTTAAGACCCAACTTAAGAACAGTTTATGAACTCCATAATAATCTGCCCTAAATGTTACAAAATGATTTCGAGACGTTTAAGTACAATTTATGATGTTTACACATGTGTAAATGGTGTAAATCACCTACTAAAAGCAACATCTATGCCATGCATATTTATCCGTGAACTAAGACAATATTCCAGTATGTTTAGTTACATCAAATGCTTATAAGTTAGGGTTGATGGCTGGATATGTAAGAGAATGGATTAATGGTCAATAGACCTGTTCGGGGAACCAAAAATGGGTAAAAGCGTCAAAAATAGTAAAACTTAGAGAATTACAATATTAAAAAGAATTCCAGGGTCTAAAATAAATATTTTGGTTATAAAGTTCGGATTTGGTGATGTATTGAGTTAAAATATGATTTTAATGATATACATATCAAGAGTAGTCCTAAACGGGTGATTTTTGTATAAAATCATAAAAAGGTCTGGAGTCTAACTACATTATTTCAGTAAGTTAGAGGCTCTAACTTTACAATTTGCTGAAAAGATGAAAGAAAACAAACTTTAGGGTTAAAACCAGAAATTCCAAAACTTAAGGGACTAATGTGTAAGTTTTGCAATTTCACCAAATTCGACCCCTATGACTAGAACACATAATAATCTTGTTATCACTATAAAAATCTGATTAAATTCATTAAATTTGTCATATACATTAAGGAAACTCTAACTTTCCAAAGAAGGAAACTTTTTAACTTGAACGTTGTTGAATCAAAGCTTATGGAACATTTAACCTTAGAAAACATCTAATTACATCTGTAATGACCCTTATTTTACAACTTATTCCTTAAATCCTGATATTAGGGAGCTATGATTGAAACGTTTTCCTTACACGAAGATCTATTGCTTAATATCTAAGGTGAGTTCTAGTGTTCCCTTTTTTTACTACTGTTTTTGGATGAAGGATGCTTTGTTTGAACTGAAACTTTTACTGTGCTATTTTATGATGCTTATATGTTGTCGATAATGTTGATACCTGCTTATACTTGTATCATAATCATTAAATCTTGTGTGAACCGCTTGTCTTATATGGGTAGATCTACTTGGGGAATCCCCCACACATAATGCCTTCCGTCATAACCCCATGACTTAATGGGAAGGGTACCACACCGAGATCCTGCGGGGTCGTTTATGTCATGTAATAGGTTTTAGAAAGATACTATGGTGAACCATCCGGCATGTATGGTGCACTGTTTGAGGCTCAATTTCCCTACGTGATTAACCAGTAACACAAGTTTAGAAGATGCTAGCCGAGATTGAGTGCAGGGTTGATTGTGACCCCACAATCGTGAAACTTATGATTCTAAAATCAACTAATAGATTCTAAGGAGTCCTTTTGTTTTTAAACTCTAAGCACTTGAATCCACCCATCAAAGCAGCTACAACTTCAAACGAAGGCTTCTTAGGCTCCTTCTTTTCCGTTTTCGTCTTCCTTGGCTTCTTCTTCTCCATTTCATCTTTGGATTTCTCTTCAGACGATGGAACAACACCGGATTGAGTCCAATCAATCGCTTCTCCTTTATCCACATAATCAAGACCATCATCATCCACAATAAACCCTCTATAATTTTCCTGACGTTTTGCCAAGAGGTTTTCGTACTCATCCTAATCAACGGTGTCATAAATTTGGTTCATCGATCTTGATCTCGTAATGATCTTCACCAGCACCGCCTTGTCTGAGGGTTTTGAGTTTGCGAAGTGCTTCTGCTCGCTTCTCTGAGTTGATTCCTCTTGTTTTCCTCTTTTGTTGCTGCTGATCATCTGTCATTTTGATCGTCTGTCATTTTGATCTGAGTTGATCTGAGTTGAGTTTGTCATTGAACCGAAGGCTCTAATTTCAAATTTTGTTGATGATGATCTTGAAAAACGTTTCAATGCTTTAAGGATTAAACAAAGTAAAGATAATCAAAAATTTGTCAAAAGAGGAATTGATAATCCTAAATATCAAAAGAAACCTGACATGAATAAACTTCATTTTAAACAATTTACCATTATTGATAAGTATGGCAAGCTAAAGACCATCTCGGCTTGGGTTGATAACTCATCTTAAATGTCTTTGAAATGCAGGTACGCCCAAGAAGACCAATAAACACGTGGTATGTTGATAGTGGGTGTAGCCGGCATATGAGAGACAGTCATGCCTTACTTCAAGACTTTAAGATAAAAGATGGTACTCATGTTGCATTTGGAGGTGATGTAGGTGGAAAGATTACCGGAGAAGGAACAATATCAAATGGGGTTATTAGCTTTGATAAAGTCAACTATTATGCTCAATTAAGCTTTAATCTTTTAAGTGTTTCCCAAATATGTGACAAATTATATTCTGCTTTATTTGATGATTCTTATTGCTATATTTTAAAGCCACGTTTTCAGATTAGCAAGGAATGGGTAATTGTTAAACTTGTTCGTGATCGAGACGTATACAAGCTAGATAAGTCTCAAGTAGATCCTTCAACAGAAACAACTTGCCTAATTGCTCAAGCATCAAATGATGAAAGTCAGCTTTGGCATAGACGTCTCGGGCATTCCAATTTCAAAAACATGAACAAGCTTGTTGCAGTAAACCATGTTGTAGGCATTCCAACAAAGAAGTTTGCAACATGAGATCTCTGTAAAGCATGTTTGTAAGGAAAGCAACATAGAGCGTCTTATAAGACCAAGCTGATAAACTCAAATTCCAAGCCTCTTCTAATGTTGCATATGGATTTATTCGGTCCGGTAAATGTGCAGAGTATTGGAAAGAAATCTTATTGTTTAGTTATCATTGATGACTTTACAAGATTTTCTTGAGTTTTGTTTTTGTATGCTAAATCTGAAACGACTGAATTGTTAGTTTATCATTAAAGTAGAAAATCAACTAGAATAAAAAGTAAAAATCATTCGAAGTGATAATGGAACTGAATTTAAAAATGCTAAAGTTGATATGTTCTGTGTAGGAAAAGGGATTGCTCATTAGTTCAGTGCTCCTAGAACTCCACAACAAAATGGATTTCCAGAAAGAAAGAACAGAACTTTAATTGAGGCTGCTCGTGCCATGTTAGCAGATGCAAAGATTCCAATCACTTGCTGGGATGAAGCCATATTTACTGCATGTTTTGTACAGAATTGTACATTATTGGTGAAAGATAAATAGAAAACTCCTTATGAGTTGATGTTTGGCAGGAAACCTAATACAGATTTTCTTAAATCTTTTGGTTGTCCGGTTTTGATTTTGAACTCAAATGACCAGCTTGAAAAATTTAAAGCAAAATGTTATGATGAATTTTTCCTTGAATATTCATCAGTTTCAAAAGCATTTAGATTTTATAACTCTAGGACGAATGTTATCATTGAAACACTCAATGTTAAATTCCTTGAAAACTCATTTCCATAAGTTGTAAATAGTCCAGCTTGGTTATTTGATTTAGATTCTTTGTCAAACTCATTCAATTCTAACCTGTTTGAATCTTCTTGTGTCAATAGGAAACAAGTAGGAGATCTCAGATCTTTCTGTGATGATTCAGATTTTGATGATATGGATGATTTAATCCCAGATTATCCATTCTTCTTATTTGTTAAAGATACTGTATTTCGTTCCGAATCTCATGATCAACAAGCACAAGATCAACATCCTGTTTTCAAAATTTGCACAACCTATTCCTAATTATAGACCTGAAATTATACAACCTGAGTCTGGAACTTCATCTGTATTTGGAGATGTAGATGTTAAAGATAAGCTTGATTATTTTATCAACTCACTGACTCAGGTTCCGAATTTCACTCCACATTCTTCAAGCCTATTGTATCAGCTTTCCAGCTTGAACAAGACTAATCTTGATGTTAATGTTCAAGAAGATTAGGTCTTAATATATTGTGTGCACAAGAACCATCCTACGTCACTGATTATCGGTCCATTGAATGAGAGAACAACGAGGAGTCATGTCGAACACGCAAACCTTTGCTTATACTCGTGTTTTCTATCTCAAATTGTTCCTAAAAACATCACTAAAGCATTACAGGACAATAGTTGGATTGAGGCTATGCAAGAAAAGTTACTACAGTTCCATAAACAGGAAGTCTGGAAGCTTGTGGATTTTCCTGAAGGAGAAAATACCATCGGCACAAAATGGTTGTTTAGAAACAAATAAGATGATCGGGGAATTGTTGTTCGTAAAAAAGCGAGACTAGTTGCACAAGGTTACAGCCAATAGGAAGGAATTGATTATGATGAAGTATTTGCTCCAGTTGCAAGACTTGAAGCAATTCGTGTCTTCCTATGCTTGTTATAGATGATATTCAAGGTGTACCAAATGGACGTCAAAGGTGCCATTTTGTATGGAACAATCACAGATGATGTGTATGTCAAACAACCACAAGGTTTTGAAGATGTTGAATATCCTCATCATGTGTATAAGCTGAGTAAAGCTTTGTATGGTCTACATCAAGCTCCTAGAATTTGGTATGATACATTATCACATTTGATCCTACATGGTTACACAAGAGGGAAAATTGATCCGACTTTATTCATAAAGAAGGATTCTGATGATCTTTTATGTGTTCAAGGGTATGTGGATGATATCATATATGGTTCTACAAGTTAGAAATTGTGCTCAGAATTTGAAGAGATCATGAAGTCTCGTTTCCAAATGAGTTCTATGGGAGAAATAATTTTTTTCCATGGTTTACAAGTGAAACGGTCTACAGATGGAAATCTATCAATCAGGAGAAATTTGTTTAAATGCTCTTGAAAAAGTGTAAACTGCAAGATTGTCATTCTATCAGAACTCCAACTGACGTTAATGCCAAGATTGATCCTGATCCAAAAGGAAATCCAATTGACCAAACTTTATACAAATCTACGATTGGATCTTTGATGTATCTTACTACATCTAGACCTGATATAATGTATGCTGTTTGTGTTTGTGCCAGGTATCAATCAGACCCGAAGGAATCTCATCTTATCGCTGTCAAACGCATATTCAGATATCTCAAGGGAAACCGCCTCTAGGATTATGGTATCCTTATGAAGGAAACTTCGAGTTACATGTATATACTGATAGTGATTATAGAGGATGTTGCCAATATCGTAAATCTATGACGGGTGGTTGTCAATTTTTGGGTCCTAGATTAGTCTCATGGCAATGTAAGAAACAAACAAATGTCTGTGTTTCAACTGCAGAAGCTGATTACATAGCTGCATAAACAGGATGTTCTCAAATCCTTTGGTTACAAAACCAACTGCTGGATTACAGGTTCAATTTTCTTAAAACCCCTATTTACATCGATAACCCCGCTGCTATGTTTATACAACTAATCCTGTCCAACATTAAAAAATAAAGCATATCAAAATTCCATATCATTTTCTCAGGGATAACTCTAAAAAGGGTTTAATCATTTTGATTCGTATATCAACTGAAAAAAAGTTGGCTGACCTTTTTACCAAAGCCTTTTTACCAGGAAGGTTTGAATATCTTGTTGAGTCTATTGGTCTTATTAAACATGTTTGAAAACTGATTTTGAATCATCAAAATGAAAAAAACCCTCCCTTCTTTTAATAAAAAAATTAAAAGAGACTCTGTTAAAGGTGACTGCCTGATTGTATATATTGTGTGTGTGTGCTAAATAGAAAAAGCAAATACAAAACTAAAAATTGCAAAATCAAAAGAGAAAAATATAAAATGAAAAATAAAAATGTAGTTTAGTTGTTCATTACTTGTTTTAGGATTAAATCTGTCATTGCAATATGTGAGAAATGATAGTACATCAGTTTTAATCAGTTGCATACTTCACTCGTTAATAAAGTCTGACTAGATCAGATATGATGTGCAAGTAAACTCATGCAATTATACGGAAAAAGTAAATTCTTGTGATTGAACTAAATCAATTATGCATTTGTGTGTGTCCATCTTAGTACTAATGAGTGTTATTGACTTAGCTGATTGAATGCTTGTCAAGTCACGACCTCACACCTAATGGTGATATGAATAACCATGAGATCTGTTTATAGCATCTGTTTACTTCTTTGTTACGAGTCATCATAGACCTGAAGTGACAAGGTATCCTCTGCTGTAAGTCATTACAGACCTGGATATTCTCACCTGATGCAAAAGATGCCAATGTGCATAATCCTTTCAAAAGTCCAAAATGGATGTCCTCTGATTCATATAATCTCTATCAATTTCTTTATGAAACGGATACGGAGATTACCTAATGGTTCGTTCATGGTAGTTTTCTCGTAGATTATCAAATGGTTTAACCATGATGATTTTCTCATTGACCTAAACATGAGATTTGGTTATACATATATGTCAAGTTTTTAAGTTGAGTAAATGTGCTTGCTTGCATACCTTAATGAGAGTTGGGCTCTCTAAGTCGAAGTGTGAATTACATAATGTCATATATAATCGAACCTTAATCAATCCAAGAATTGAAAAAATAAGTACGCTGATCCTTTTGTCAAAGTACTCATTGTCTGTCCTTAGATCTTGTCTCTCCTCTGCTGCGGGAACGCTGACCTGGAACACACTTGATCAGGATTTAATCACTGTTTATGACTATCCCCAATTTTTTTTTGTTTTAATATGCTGATTTTTAACTGATATGATCTCACTACATGCATGTGATTCATATATATATATATATATATATATATATATATATATATATATATATATATATATATATATATAAAGTTTTATTCTGCTTTATTTTGATTTATGCATGATTTTTTGTGTGCAGGCATGTTGATAATGAATGGTTTTCTTTATTTTTCAACAATCAAATAAACTTCTAAGTTTGTGAACTTAAAAGTTTAGGGGGAGTAAAGATTGAAATAGAAAATCAAGACGAATGTTTGTATGAAAAGTATGAAGCTAGAAGTTTACAAGCATGTGTGATTGATATAATGAAAAAAATGAGCCTGTAAAGTTTTCAAATCAAGTGGTAAGGCTTCTTGCAAATTTAACAATAAAAGAATTGATATAATTTTTATTTTTGAAATATTTCAAAATTTGAGACTAAAATGACGGGAAATTATTTAAAAATTTAAAAAATTAAAAAATTTTGGGAAAAAGAATTTAATTTTTTATGTTAAAAAGTCAAAATGTGCTTGATTGACGATTAAAAGTCAAAGTTTGACCAAGAGTTGAAATTTTCATGAATAATAGTGTTAATTTGAAAAATTAGGGTTTGAATGAATTTTGTGAGAAAATTCCAAGTGTTAGATGTATGGTAAGGTACTCATACGCCTGAACAGTGGTCAGAAGTCCATTTCAGTAGTATGATGAAATTTTTAGATATTTGTTCAAGTGTTGGGCGTTTGGTTCAACCTCATGCGCCTAAACAGTTGGCATGTGTCTGTAAAATTGGTTAAGGTTTGGGCGTTTCTAGTTAATCTCATGCGCCTGAACAGTACCAAACTTTCCAAATGTTGAAAATATTTTATGTGTACACGCTTGAAAAGGTTCATGCGCCATGTGGATTGAGGATTCTTGAAATGGTTAAAGTTCTAGGCGTTTCAGGCTAAGTCATGCGCCTGAACAATGCTCATGCGCATAAACAGTGCCCATGTGCCTAAACAGTGCTCATGCGCCTAGTATTTTTTGATAAAATCTAACCAAGTGAGCTCGTGCACCTAAGTCTCATGCGTCTCAACAAGGGTCATGCGTCTTCACAGTGGTCATGTGCCTAGGAGCTTTTACACTTATATAAATTCAACACTTGACATAATTTCTTTTTCACTCGTTCATTCACACACATACTCTCTGTTCGTTCTTATTCACACACGATACTCTTCATTTGCATTGTATAGATTGTTTACCTGAAATTATTATGATAAATAGGTAATACATTTAATTCTGAATATCATGTTGAGTGTAAAACATCAAATCTCAGAACAGTTATCAAACATTTGATTAGGTGTTTAAATCCTATTTGGGCGTTCGAACCCTAAAGGTTTACAAAATTCAAAATTTGTGTCATTAATGTGTTAAAATGTTCAAAATTGAACCTGAATTTGTTGATAATACATGTTTTCGACCAGATTAGCATCATCAGAACTCAATTTCATCACAAAATGTTATTGATGATCTTGGTGTTCATCAGTCAAAAAGAATAATAAAAAATAACAAAAGAACTGAATCGACAAAATTGAACTTTTTATCAAAATTCAACTGTTAATCATAATCATCTTAATATTCATAATATTGAAAGATTAAAATGACTTAGTGATTCTAAATTTTTAAAACTTGATTGTAAATATGAAAGAGTGTTTTTGAACACTTACTAAGTTTTAGAATACATATTGTAAGGCCCCGTTCGCGGGAAGCCTCACAGTTGGTTAATCATAGCATAAAATCAGTTTAATAATAAAACATTGCAGCGGAAATAATTAGACATTCATTTAAAACTTAGAAACCATATTGTACTCATACATTTGTCCTTTAGTTTCAAACAAAACATGTTACTTGTTCTTAAATTACAATAAAGATTTCATAAATAATAATGCCATCCATAGCTCCCCAAGTAGCTCCGTGTGCCATCCTCAGCCTCAGCGTTTACCTGCCAACTATTATGCATAAAAGTCAGCTTCGCTGAGTGAGTTCTAGTTTTAGATAATATAAGAAAATATAAACTTTATCCTTTCATATAATGACCATGCATACATTATAGTATATAACATTACATGCATCATAATAAGCATGTTTATTATCTTTCATTCTTCCATTATCTTTCATTATCTTTTACTTTCATCATAAACGAGATTGCACAAAGCAAGAGCTCCATGTTTATCGACAACAAATGTCAATCCCTGTCGGTACACATGAAAACGGTAGCTAACCCCCGACAGTTGATCCACACTGCAAGGCACATAGCCCGCTCATGAATACAGATCCATCATCATACATCAGACTCACATAAGTGAAGTCTATCATAGTGCTTGCAAGACTTTACATCATCAAACGGGCCCAGGGGTAACATTCCTTAAGTTTCACTTTTCATTAATATCCTCTTTCTCTTTAATATATATATAATACTTAACTTATTAAGTACACAACATACCAAGTACTAGTCATCATAAAACAAAACCGACCCGCCGTGGAACAGCGGGGGTTCAGGGGCGGCAGCCCCTGACAGCGGGGTCCTAGGGCCAGCAGCCCGTAGTGGGGTCCAAGGGGCAACGCCCCTGGCTGGGGCCGGGCTGCCAGGTCAGCGCGAAAAATTTTTATATTTAAACATTTATATAGCACATTTACGTATAGAAAAATCGTTCTTCCTGTTAAAACCCCTTAAAATCTTGGTCATTTAAGAACGTAAATTTAGTATGCATAATAGCCCCAAAACATGGAAAAACTTATAAAAGTAGGGGATCTAGAACTCACTTGGATACCACGAATAACCTCTAGACTAAGCTTTCTAGGCTAGGATCCCACTACACAACCTGCAGACAAGTTAACACTCTAAGGGGTTAATTTTCTACCTAAATTCGCTGCTAATTTCGCTGCAAGATCAGCAATTTCGCAGCTAGATTCGCCAACACTTTCGCTGCTAGTTTCACCAGCAGTTCGCTGTTAGTTTCGATAGCACATTCGCTGGCAGTTTCGCTGGCATCTTCGTTGCCAATTTTGCTGCCAGTTTCGCCCAACTATCGTTGGAAAAACATGTCTGCGAAACTACCTGCGAAACTATAGTTTCGCAGAAAGTCCTCATAGTTTCGCTGATTGAATATGCAAATTCGCTGGATGAACATACAGTTTCGCAGATCGCATAAAAATTACGAACCAGTCCGTTTCTAACCCAAAATCATAACTTTTTACGTCCAATCTCTTAGTTTATCATCCATGAGGCTAAATCTAAGCTTTATACATGTTTTCATAGGTAAAAATGTGACCTTTATGCGATTCTTTGCAACTTTTCAAAACCCAAAACCCTAGAATCCGGGTTTGATCTACAGAAGGGTTTAGAGGTCGATTCTTACCTGGATTTGTTGCTTCTTTCTTAGATCTTGATGCTCCAACACCCAGATCTTCAATCTCTTCACCTTGGAAGCTTCAAATCTTGAGTTTTCTTCACTTTCTCTCTCTACTTTCTCTCTCTACGAATTTTGGTGGCTAGGGTTGTAATGAGGAAGATGAAGCTGGTTTTGGATGCTTAAGGGTTGATTATGGGCCTTTAATCCCATAGGCCACTACCCAATAAGCCTAATTTTAGCCCATGACCATTTCTTTACCTTATTAAAATACCCAATAATTAAGCCCATTATCCTTAATGACTCGTTTCGACTTTTCGGGGTGTTACAAGTCTCCCCCACTTATTTAGGTTTCGTCCTCGAAACCTGTCAGTCATCAAACAATGGAGGGTAAAATTTCCACATCTCCTCCTCAGTCTCCCACGTAGATTCTGACCCTTTTCTGTGTCTCCACTGTACCCGTACTAGTGGAACCACTTTATTCCGTAAGTGCTTCCCTTTCCAATCAAGGATGGCCACCGGCTGCTCTACATAATTTAGCCGTTCATCGACTTCAATGTCTTCTAATGGTACAAATGCATCATTATCTGCCAGACATTTCCTAAGATGAGATACGTGGAACGTAGGGTGAATTCCACTCAACTCATCAGGTAGTTCTAATCTGTAGGCCACTTCTCCTACCCTTGCGATAATACGGAATGGCCCTATGAATCTTAGGCTTAACTTTCCCCTTTTTCAAAACCTGATGATCCCTTTCCAGGGCGATACCTTGAGCATAACCTTGTCACCAACTTCAAATTCTATCGGTCTACGCCTCTTATCAGCATAAGACTTCTGGCGATCCTTTGCAGCTTTCATGAACGCCTTAATCTTATCTAACTTCTCAGTTGTGACCTCAATCACATCAAGACTCCCCAATTCCTTCTGCCCGATGTCGCCCCAACACACGGGCGTTCTGCACTTCCTACCGTACAACATCTCGTAAGGTGGCATACCAATGCTGGCATGGTAACTATTATTATATGAGAATTCTGCCAACGGTAAGTGCTCATCCCAGCTTCCTCCAAAGTCGATTACACAGGCTCGTAGCATGTCTTCTAAAGTCTGGATCGTCCTTTCCGACTGACCATCTGTCTGGGGATGGTAAGCCGTACTAATATGCAGTCTAGTCCCCATTGAGTCATGAAACCTCTTCCAGAACTTGGACGTAAACCGCGTATCCCTATCCGAAACGATAGACACTGGCACGCCCTGACGAGCCACGGTTTCCTTGATAAATAGCTCTGCCAACCTCTCTGAGGAATACGTCTCACGAATTGGTAGGAAATGGGCGCTCTTTGTTAGACGGTCAACAATCACCCAGATTGCGTCGCTTCCCCTCGCCGTGCGAGGTAGCTTCGTGATGAAGTCCATTGTGATGTGTTCCCATTTCCATTCAGGGATATCCAAAGGCTGGATCTTCCCATATGGCTTTTGGTGCTCTGCCTTCACTTGCAGACAAGTCAGGCACTTGCTCACGTACTTAGCCACGTCTCGCTTCATTCCCGGCCACCAGTAATCTTTCTTCAGATCCTGATACATTTTTGTGGCACCGGGGTGTATGGAATATCGAGTTTTATGAGCCTCATCCATGATTTTCTCCCTTAGATCCCCATAGAGAGGGATCCACATTCTCCCAGATCGGGTTCTAACACCCAGGGTGTTTTCCCTTAAGTCTGAAACTTGTCCTTTCATCCTTTCAGAGTTGACTCTATCCTCTCTTAATGCCTCATCCTGGAACTCCCTCACTTGTTTCATAACATCAGGCGTCATGATTATCTGGTAAGCCCTCACCCGAATTGGTTCGGGTCGTCCTTTTCGGCTAAGGGCGTCAGCAACCACATTGGCTTTGCCTGGATGATAATGAATTTCGCAGTCATAATCCTTGATCAGTTCCAACCACCTCCTCTGCCTCATATTGAGTTCCTTTTGCTCAAAGAAATACTTTAGACTTCTATGATCAGTGAAGATGGTGCACTTCATCCCATACAGGTAGTGCCTCCAAATCTTCAATGCAAACACCACCGCAGCCAACTCCAAATCATGGGTGGGATAATTGGCCTCGTGAACCTTTAATTGTCTAGAAGCATAGGCTATCACCTTCCCTCGTTGCATCAACACGCAACCCAATCCTGCATACGAGGCATCCGAGTAGACCACCAGATCCTCATTCCCTTCAGGTAACGTCAAGACAGGGGCTTGAGTTAACCTCATCTTCAGTTCTAGGAAGGCGTTCTCCTGATCAGTACCCCATTCATACTTCACGTCCTTTCGGGTCAACTTTGTCAAAGGAGAAGCTATCTTGGAGAAATCCTGGATAAACCTCCTATAGTAGCCTGCCAAGCCTAAGAAACTGCGAATTTCGGATGGCGTCTTTGGAGGTTCCCATTGCATTACCGCTTCAACCTTCGCAGGGTCCACCCTGATCCCCTCAGGATTAACCACATGACCCAGAAATTGAACTTCTCGTAGCCAAAATGCGCATTTAGAGAACTTAGCATATAGCTTCTCACTTCTGAGCGTCTCCAATACTTCTTGAATATGATCGGCATGCTCCTCTTCACTTTTTGAATAAATCAAGATGTCATCAATGAACACTATCACCGATTTATCCAACATCGGCCGACATACCCGATTCATAAGATCCATAAAAGCAGCTGGCGCGTTGGTCAAACCAAAGGACATGACGAGGAATTTGTAGTGTCCATAACGCGTACGGAATGCTGTCTTAGGAATGTCTTGTTCTTTCACCTTCAGTTGGTGGTAACCAGACCGCAGGTCTATCCTTGAAAACCAGCTGGCACCCTGAAGTTGATTGAACAGGTCGTCGATCCTTGGTAACGGATACCGATTCTTTACTGTCAGCTTATTGAGCTCACGATAGTCAATGCACATCCGCATGCTACCATCTTTCCTCTTGACAAATAAAACCAGAGCACCCCATGGAGAGATACTCGGTCGGATGAAGCCTTTATCCAGTAAATCTTGCAATTGGTCCCTTAGTTCTACCATCTCCGAAGGAGCTAATCGATGCGGTGCTTTAGCGACAGGTTGTGCTCCCGGTAGCTAATCAATTTGGAACTCGATTTCGCGGTCAGGCGGCACACCGGTCAGGTCTTCAGGAAAGACGTCAGGAAACTTGCACACTACCGGTACGTCTGATAATTGCGGCTCTTGTGCATCTACATCTTTTATATAGGCCAAGTAAGCGCTGCACCCACGTCTCAAGTACTTTTCAGCCATGATCATCGACACGACCTTCGGTACACAACATACCTTATCTCCGCGAACCGTAACAGAACTACCATCGGGCGCTGTTAGACGAATTATCTTCTTACTACATACTATATTGGCTTCATAGGTAGCTAACCAATCCATGCCTAACACCACATCGAAACCTCCTAAGGCCATAACATGCAACCTAGCAGGGAACTTACAATCTTCTAACTCAATCAGGCAATCCTCAACCACCTCAGTTACCTTAGTGGACTTACCAATGGCTGTTTCTACATAGAAAGGCTCATCTAACTTTCTACTCTTATCATGCAACAATCGACAAAAGGCAGCAGACACAAAACTCCTACTAGCACCAGAATCAAAGAGCACAGAAGCATATTCATGGTCTACCAGAAACATACCTGAAACTACTTCTGGGTCTGCCCTGGCCTCCTCACGAGTTATGTTGAATGCCCTCGCCTTCGCCTTTGAACCATCACCCCTTTCCTTATCTCCAGCTTTAACCGTCCCTGATCCTTCTGGTTTTTCTTTCTTACAGTCTCTTCCTGCATGACCCATCTCGCCACACAGGTAACACTTCCCCACCTTGCAATCCCTAGCATAGTGGCCCTCGCCTCCACATTTGAAACATTTTCCCGTCCCAACTCTGCACTCCCCTGAATGACCTTTTCCATATTTTCTACAAGCACCCACTTCACCAGTACTTCCCTGTCTCCCAGACTGATCCTCGACTCTCATCCTCTTCTCTCCACTCCGGAAGTTATCACCTCCGAACCTCTTCCCATTTCCATTCTTGTTCCTATTCCATTTCTCCACCTTCTTCTGTACAGGCACTGGGTCTCTCTCATCATACAACCTCCCAGCTAAATCCACCACAGACCTAAACGTACCCGGTCTGGCTGCAATCATGTGCCTCCTGATGTCCACAGGCAAACCCTGTATGTATCTTTTGATCTTCCTGGACGCAGGTGTCACCATGTCTGGCACAAGTCTTGCAAGTTCATTGAACTTGGAGGTATACTCTTGATGAGTCATGTTCCCAGCCTTCAAATACAAGAACTCCTTTTCAATCTTATCTAATTCCCGATGGGGACAATACTCCTCCAGCACTAACTCCTTCAACTCCGACCACTTCATCTTGGCTATCGATCGCTTCCCCTCAGCCTGGACAATATTGTCCCACCAGCATAACGCTGAGTCAACGAAGGAATGAGTGACAAACTTAACTTTTTGATCCTCTCGGCACTCACTAATTTCCAGTACCGCTTCCATCTCTCTGACCCAACGATGAGCGGCAGTAGCAGTGCCGTTACCGTCAAAGGTTGGGGGCTTGCACCTTTGAAATGCCCCATAGTTGCACCCTCTAGTAGTCTCTCTCTCGGACTCCTCATCACTATCATCATCATGGACCACCACCTTAGGGTTTGATGGCTCCTCTTCAGACTCCTCAGTCCTCCCAGTGGACTTTCTTGAATTCTTCTCACTTTCCTTCCCCTTCTTCTCAGCTTTCTCTCCATCCTTGACTGCTTTGATCACCTCGGTCACTACCGAGGGTAAGAAATTTTGCATGACATTGTAGACTTCGTCAGCGATAGCCTCCTTCACAGTGGGTTTGAGGGTGGTTGATCCCTCCCCCTCCAGGTGACTATGGAGGTCTGACTCCTCATGAACAGTCTCGGGAGCCTTAGCTTTGCTCCGGGTGACACTTGGCTCAGTAGTACGCCCGCCACGAGCACCTCTCGGGTTGTCTTTCCAGATTTTCTACCAGCCATAACTAATTCCTATAAGATTCAAACACCAAAGTGGTTATTCAAGATAATTGCTCAGATCATTATAAATATGGTAAGTCCTTAATTACAGTGGCCAAATATGATTAACCACTTACCTTACCCTCCTGTCCCAAGCAATCACTATCCTAACACATATCAGTATTCAAATCTACAAGCACATAAAACAGATAGCACACGCACATAATTCCGGTTTACTTGAAACTCTTACCTGATGGCACGTAGCTACTTGGATTGGCATCCTTCATTCGGCCCTATTTTCAGTTTAAGTTTAGGTTTTGAAAATAGTTTACCCAATTCTCTTAAACTTTGGCTCTGATACCAACTTGTAAGGCCCCGTTCGCGGGAAGCCTCACAGTTGGTTAATCATAGCATAAAATCAGTTTAATAATAAAACATTGCAGCGGAAATAATTAGACATTCATTTAAAACTTATAAACCATATTGTACTCATACATTTGTCCTTTAATTTCAAACAAAACATGTTACTTGTTCTTAAATTACAATAAAGATTTCATAAATAATATGCCATCCATAGCTCCCCAAGTAGCTCCGTGTGCCATCCTCAGCCTCAGCGTTTACCTGCCAACTATTATGCATAAAAGTCAGCTTCGCTGAGTGAGTTCTAGTTTTAGATAATATAAGAAAATATAAACTTTATCCTTTCATATAATGACCATGCATACATCATAGTATATAACATTACATGCATCATAATAAGCATGTTTATTATCTTTCATTCTTCCATTATCTTTCATTATCTTTCACTTTCATCATAAACCAGATTGCACAAAGCAAGAGCTCTATGCTGATCGACAACAAATGTCAATCCATGTCGGTACACATGAAAACGGTAGCTAACCCCCGACAGTTGATCCACACTGCAAGGCACATAGCCCACTCATGAATACAGATCCATCATCATACATCAGACTCACATAAGTGAAGTCTATCATAGTGCTTGCAAGACTTTACATCATCAAACGGGCCCAGGGGTAACATTCCTTAAGTTTCACTTTTCATTAATATCATCTTTCTCTTTAATATATATATATAATACTTAACTTATTAAGTACACAACATACCAAGTACTAGTCATCATAAAACATAACCGACCCGCCGCGGGACAGCGGGGGTTCGGGGGCGGCAGCCCCTGACAGCGGGGTCCTAGGGGTAGCAGCCCGTAGTGGGGTCCAAGGGGCAACGCCCCTGGCTGGGGCCGGGCTTCCAGGTCAGCGCGAAAATTTTTTATATTTAAACATTTATATAGCACATTTACGTATAGAAAAATCGTTCTTCCTGTTAAAACCCCTTAAAATCTTGGTCATTTAAGAACGTAAATTTAGTATGCATAATAGCCCCAAAACATAGAAAAACTTATAAAAATAGGGGATCTAGAACTCACTTGGATACCACGAATAACCTCTAGACTAAGCTTTCTAGGCTAGGATCCCACTACACAACCTGCAGACAAGTTAACACTCTAAGGGGTTAATTTTCTGCCTAAATGCGCTGCTAATTTCGCTGCAAGATCAGCAATTTCGCAGCTAGATTCGCCAACACTTTCGCTGCTAGTTTCACCAGCTGTTTCGCTGCTAGTTTCGCTAGCACATTCGCTGGCAGTTTCGCTGGCATCTTCGCTGCCAGTTTTGCTGCCAGTTTCGCCCAACTTTCGTTGGAAAAACATGTCTGCGAAACTACCTGCGAAACTATAGCAGAAAGTCCTTATAGTTTCGCTGATTGAATATGCAAATTCGCTGGATGTACATACAGTTTCGCAGATCGCATAAAAATTATGAACCAGTCCGTTTTTAACCCAAAATCATAACTTTTTACGTCCAATCTCTTAGTTTATCATCCATGAGGCTAAATCTAAGCTTTATACATGTTTTCATACGTAAAAATGTAACCTTTATGCGATTCTTTGCAACTTTTCAAAACCCAAAACCCTAGAATCCGGGTTTGATCTACAGAAGGGTTTTGAGGTCGATTCTTACCTGGATTTGTTGCTTCTTTCTTAGATCTTGATGCTCCAACACCCAGATCTTCAATCTCTTCATCTTGGAAGCTTCAAATCTTGAGTTTTCTTCACTTTCTCTCTCTACTTTCTCTCTCTACGAATTTTGGTGGCTAGGATTGTAATGAGGAAGATGAGGCTGGTTTTGGGTGCTTAAGGGCTGATTATGGGCCTTTAATCCCATAGGCCACTACCCAATAAGTCTAATTTTAGCCCATGACCATTTCTTTACCTTATTAAAATACCCAATAATTAAGCCCATTATCCTTAATGACTCGTTTCGACTTTTCGGGGTGTTAAACATATGATCAAGTTTAAAATTTACTATCTATTAAATAAATTGACAAAATAAACAAGTGTGCATGATTTGTTATATCATACTTAATATTAATCTCAAAATGATAATTGATTTTGTATCAAAAGCATTTAAGTGATTAAGTGTATAAAACATTTAGAAAATTTCTAAGTGTTATTGATTTAAAATTGATAAGGCATAATGAGATTTACATCAATGAAATTCATTCATTCATACACACTGTTTCATTTGTGAGTGACAGATGACTGAAATAAAGTTTGAACCGAAGCATAATGTGGCAGCATTTCTTGATGAAGATGTTAGAGATGCATTTGGTTATGAAGAAATGATTAGATTTCTTTTGGGAACCAGATACGTATTTACCATGTGTGCACGTCCAGTTATATATGCACGTTTGATTAAGAAGTTTTGAAGAACTGCTGAGATTTAGAGAGATGAATAGGGAAAGAAAGTGTTGAGAGGTTTCATCACAAGAGATAGAATGATTGATGTTTCTGAGGAGTCAATAAGAATAGCTCTTAGACTGGGTGATAATGAAGCTCAAGACTTGTCTGAATTTACTTTTAAGGAATGTAGAGAGACATTCATGATGATGGGTCATCCATATAACTTTCCTAAGAAGCAAATCTTCAAAGCAAGAGTGTTTAATCACTAGAAACTACTGTGCTGTATATTCCGACATTGTATGTCTAAGAGAAGTGCTGGATGGAATTCTTTTCCTGTTGATATTGCCTCTCCAATAGTTGCTTTGGCTACAAATAGACAGTTTAATATGGCCAAATAGATCATGAATGGATTTGTTTACAACTTGGAGAAAGAGATAAGGAATACACACTTGATGTATCCAAGATTCCTTCAACTGATTATTAATGAAGAATATCCACGCTTTTATGTTTATGGTGTAAATGGTGAAAGATTAGCCCTTGAAACATGTCTGAGACTTTGTATAAGAGATTAGATGTAGTTACAAGAGCTTAAAACATTCCTATGTTTGAGTATATGATAGGTGTAGCAAGAGATGAAGTGGATATCAATCAAAATAATTTTCATTTGACTGAGGATGAACCAATTGATCCAAATGATTTAATTGAAGATGTAATTTAAAAAAAGGTGGAAGAAGATGAGGTGATGATGAGGATGAACATGAAAATGATGAAAGTTCATCACGCAGTGATGATGATGATGACAATGATGATCATGGTGCTGATGTTGGTGGAAATACTATGGAAACAAATCAAGAGGTTGATAGTGAAGAAACTTTATCTGAGAATGTAGGAGAAAATGTTGAGGATGATGAAGCTGATGAAAATGTAAATGATGATATGAATGAAGAAGAAAATAATGGTGTTGATGGGATTGAAATGAAGAACTGGATCAACAACATTCTTATGATTTTGATTAAACTGATGTAATTATGTCAAATCCAATTACTTAGTGTTTATCACCTGTTGGGCAATCACCAATTCAAGAAGAACAAGAGATAATGATAGTTGATGAATCTATGTTGAAACAAACTCAAGATGCATATGTGCAAACTGAAGATTCTAATAATGAAGAAGTGATTGATGAATTGAAAGAAAATAATGCTGAACAAGATGAGTTGATTAAGAAACTACAAGAAGAAAATGAAACATTAAAGGTTGATTCTATAAAGAAATATTTGTTAGCACGTGATCTTGAAGAAAAGATAAATGGATTGACTGAAGAAGTTGAAAAGTTAAAAGGAAACTTGAAAGAAAAGGAGAAAGAATCAGAAGAGATTATAATTGCAAAGGAGACTGAATCCGAAGCTCAAGTAAATGTGATTGAAATAATATCTGAGGTGGATAAAGGAAAAAGGAAGTTAGATGAAGCTGAGATAGAATCATCGTCTGAACCTTCAAAGATTCTAATAACTGGAGAAGAGTCAGTGGATGTAGATGATGTTGATATACAAAAGCAAATTAGAGCTTTGGATGATCTAGACACTGAATTTCCTCATGATTGGTGTGATAAAGTGCAAGAAGATGAAGATGTAAGTGAAATTTATGAATCTCCAATTCATAATGTACAAGAAGATATACCGAGTTACTTTGAACATAGGTATAGTTACTAGGTGAAGAAGAAATATAATGGTGTATTTTTGGATGGATTGACTGTATCCCAGATAAATGAAGAGTATGATAAATGTTTGTTAGCAAAATCAGTAACTCTGGGGAATCCAAATGAGATTTGTGTAGAACATGGAGAATGGACCGATGAGTGAGAGCATAAACATAGATGATATTTCTACTGCTAAATTGCACCATCTTGATCCTGATGACATGGGTATTCTAACCTTGAGGATGTGGTTACAATCAAGGAATTAACAGAGAAAGAGATTGAATAAATTACAAGGTACATCATTGAGAAACTCAGTAAGAAATTTTCAAGAGACGGAGAAACAAAATAATAAGATGATTGTGCTTGATACTACTAATCCACAATATCTGGAGATAACAAAAAGAACAAGGATATTAAAGTCACAGGAGATTAAATCTATGGAATTGGTGAAGAGAATTCATATAAAATGAAGGAATTGATAAAGATGTTTCCTGACACAGAAAAGCAGGCTTACAAAGTATCCATAGATCAAAAAAAGCTTTGGAACAAAAGCAAGATCAGCTAGAGACATTGTTAGAAATGTGCTGCAAACAGGACAATCAATTTTAGAGTCATTAAATGCTATGATTGTGCCTGATACAACCAAAGAAGTGAAGATTATTGCATGGAAATATGATGATGTATTTGATTCATTTTTTTATAAAGAGGGTGAATTCTATATGTGATCTTTATCATTTTTACTCTAGCATCATTACTCTACCGGTCCAGGATTTGAAGGAATTACACAAGTTACCTATGATCAATCCATCAAAGGCTTCAAGAGGAGAGAACTTTGCGAAATTATTAGACCGTGGGATTACAAGAATGGCATCTTTTCTCCAAACAAGGTATGATCAGGAGGATAAGATGTATTTCAAACGTTGAAAAAGAAAAAGAAAGGAGAACCAAGCTCAACGGAAGAAACAGAAAGTTATTTAAAAGAATATAGTGACAAGTATTTTGATAAAGTAACAAATCTAGGATTGAAAGTGATTGATGGAACTCAAATGTCCAAACCAATCCTAAGATGCTTTTATGATTCTGATACATTTCAGTTGATGCTTGTCAGAAGTTTAGATGATTAGGATAAAGAGTTTATATGTCTATTTGGTGTGTTTGAACTAAAGTTGTTACACCCAAGTTATATTTCATTTCTATCAATTCAAAAGTTTGATCAAGTGTCTTCTTCGGTGGCGGAAAATGACCGAAAGTATTTCATGACGATTATCAAGGTGATGAATGCTGCTATGGAGCGTTTTCGTTGAGAAAAGCTCTAGCATATGCTAATATTGTGAGAAAGATATAAAGAATATTGTGTTCATGAGGATTTCAATCAAAGGAGTGTTGGAGATACATTCAAGTGATCATCCTAAGCCAATAGAGTTTTATGCAAACATTAACATTGCCGGCCATTCTAAAAAGACATTAGAAGTGATGGATGATATGGAGATAAAGACAAATGAGTAAAAACCAGAACAAGGGATATTAGCTGGAAAATTCAAGTCAGCAATCAAGAAGGCTTTAAAAGAGTTAGAGCTGTATAAAGAAAAACCTATGTTTAAAATCAAAGAAGAACCTGAGGATTTCTTTTGACTGATGACAGAATGCAAATCTTAGGAGGAGTATTGTTGGAGCTCTTTTGAAGATTAGCATTAGTCTTTATAATTTTGTTTTTCTTCATAGTATAGGGACTTATTGTTTAAATATATGTTCCTAGTTTTCATTGTTAGTATAAATAGGATATAATATGTATTTTTGTAGGGACGAATATTGTTAGAACTTTTATGTTATTCACTCTTTGTATATTGTATCCAATTGTAATTTTCTATCAATGAAAGCTCTACGAATTTTTGAAGTATTTTGCATTTGTTTGATTACTTTGTGCTTATAATGAATCATTGCATTACAACATCAACATAGATCGATCCATTTGAACCTATTAGATACCTTATGTTGGAGCTGTACAAGATAGTTTATATTATCAACACAGTCAAAGTCAACAAAAGTCAACGTCACGATCAAAGTCAACAAAAGTCAAACCCGACACATTCGAGACGAAGAACCGAGACAAGACGTTGAAGATTTAGATGACTAGGAGTTTTATTGTAATAAATATATTTTGTGTAAACAAAATATATTTTATCTTGTTTTTAGTCATTTTTATATTTTATATGTAATTTCATTAATTAGTCTAAGTCTAGGGGGTTAAAATTAGTGAATATTATATTCACTATAAATAGCCTAATTGTTATTAGGATTAGACTAATGGTTGAATGAGCAATAGATTGAGGGATTACTTGTAAACATATTATTAGCAATCTAATTGAAGATCAAAGGGGTTTCGATTGTGATTATCATATTTTGATCTAATTCTTCATGATTTGATTCAAGTGTGCTTATCCTGGATTTACAATTTGGTATCAGAGCCATTTTGGTTCAAATTCACTGAAGATTTGAAGATTTTTAGAGAGAGAAGTTGAGGTTTTGGTTGTTTTTGTTGAATATCAAGTTTTCATCAATTTTAGATCAAATTCGTGTGTATTTGATATGGAATTCGCTTGAATTTTGTGTTGTTGGTTGGGGAAGCTCTGTTAATCATCAGATCTCAAATCCATTGAGTTTTTGATGATTTCATATTAATTTCGTGTTGAAAATGTTTTTCAGCTTCGTTCAGTGAAATTATCAGTTCATCCAGCGAAACTATGAGTTCTTCCGGCGAAACTACATGGGTTACCCTCATTGAAGTTGTTTTCTGTTGTCCTGCGAAACTAGTTTCATTGAACGAAAGTTCAACAATGCTTGTGGGTGATTTACAAGAGAAATTGCTGCCGAAAGTATCATTGAACGAAAGTTCAAACTTGTTTCGTGCGAACTTGTCGGCGAAACTAAGCTGTTTTACGCATTTGGCTAGCGAAACTGCTGCCGAAATTTCCAGCGAAACTAGAGTTCACAGCGAAACTAGCTTTGCGAAACTATAATTTCGGCAAAACTATCATTTCTTCAGCGAAATTCGAATGTTAAAGATGACTTTTCCCCTTAGTTAGATTAATTGAGTTCATCTCGATAAAGAAATTTTCATCGATTTTGCAAGTTGCTAAGATTTCTTCAGCAAAATTCGAATGTTAAAGATGACCCCAGTTCTAATGTGACATTTAAAAATAATATTTTTCCCAGGGGAAAATTATTTCACAATTTTTGGGAAAAACTTTTTTGGGGCGTTTAATTGTTCCAAATTTTTACAATCATGTCATCTTCAAAAGACTTTAAATCAGATAATCTCACAATGGCAGAAAGCCGATTTGACTCTTTTGTAGGTATGAAAAAAGAAAAATTGTCAGATTTGATTGATACCAGTCAAGATATGATATATTGTTCATATTATTGTAGCAACTGAAATCTTTTTTTCACTTCGTTCAAATAAGATTTGTACCTGTACAGAACTACGTATCGACGGAAAAGAAATTGCGCATGTTGAATGGATCAGAGAGGGTAGGGTTCCTAAAGAAGCATATTCCAGATCTCAGTAATCATGAACAGATTCAAAAGCTTCTTGACTCGCTTCCGTCTGGATGGAATCATCAAGTTAAAATGCTGAAGCAAGAAAGAGGTTATGTCAAAACAAAACTTTTGGATATGATCAACAGACTAAAATCTCTTGAGATGGATATCTAAAGAAATGAATTTCAGCAAGCCGTGTTCCCACATCAAACCCACGCGCTTAATACTGGTCTTGTTTCTTCCGTAACAAGCATACTTGATTACAAAACAGAGATGGTCGAAAAATTGAAGTTATTGAGAACTAATTCAGATTTAAATATTGAATTCAGAGAAACTGTTGACGTAGACTGTGAAGCTTTGAGAGTTGACAATGATAGTAAACTAGAATCTGTGAGAACTGTTGATGATAAGACTGGAAAAGCTGATAACAGAAAGAAAGAATTTGAGCCTGACGAGATGCTGAAGGTCAAAGAAGAGGAACAACAAAGAATTATAAGGATTTGCAACTGTGAACAGAGCTTAGCTGTAGAACGAACTATCATGGGTCTTCCTTATGAGACTATTCAGGATATGTGTTCTTCTTCTTGCAGAATCCGGTTATTTGGGATTTATAAGGAAAACAGATTGTTGTTGGAAAATGAAAAAGAATTAAAAATAATCAATCAGGAATTAAAGAAAAATGAAGTTGCTTTTTCAAGGAAACTTAATGAAGCATTGGCTGAAAATGATCTTTTAAGAAGAACCATTTTGGAACGTAACGTTGAAATTAATATTTTGAGAGAAAGGGTTGTTTTAGCTTAATTTGTAACGACAAAGCTTCAAACAAAGCTTGATAAATGGACCCTTTCACACATGAAAAAGGATGAGCTTATTGCTAAACAACAAGGGGCGCGGGTAAAACATGGGATTGGATATAAATCTGATAGTGAAACTGTATTTAATTTAGTTCCACCCCTTTCTACTTTATGTTATTCACCAATCCCCAGACCTCATCCTAAAAATGATTTGTTTGAACAACCTACTAATAATATGCATGCAGGTTTGAGCTGTGTAAATCTTAAAAAGGTGCGAGATGATTATGATTCCACAACTAGTATGGGATACAATAAACTGAATGCTGACAGTCCAGATAATGATTATTTAGTTCCGGTTGTTTGTAATTCTGTATCTACTGTTTCTTCTAACTTCTTTGATAAGTTTAAAGCAGGTGAAATTCCTACCTTTGAGCCTATCAGGGTTGTAAAAGAAGAGATAAATCAGGAATCACCTAATCATCAAGTTCCACCAACAACAACACATCCTATTCATGTCAATCAAGATCCATTGGAAGCAGATCTGTGTATACGAGACTGGTCAAGCTCAGATGATGAATCCAACACAGAGGATCGTGTTAGTTTCTCAAAGATCAAGATATCACCTGAAATTGTCAAGTCACAAAAGCTTCCAAAAGCTGAATCAAGACCAATATGGATCTCTTCTCCAACTGCAAAACAAGCCAGTCAAGCAGTGAAGATCTCATTCACTGTTCAGCAAAGGAAACTTCAGAACAAGTAAGGATCTCCAACAACCTCAATGCAATCTCCAATTCCAAATGCTTCACACGGGTCCGTCAAGCATCAAAAGCCTTTTAAGGCTTGTTTTGAGTGTGGAAAAGAAGGTTATATGGTAAAGAAGTGCCCTCAAAGACTTGTGTCGGATGGTAAAGGCAAACCAAATTTTTTTTGCTTCTCCGGATGTAAGTCTACAAAGAATGTTCTAGATGGTAGAGGCAACACGGGTTGCTTATCTGGATCAAGAGGTAAAAAACACACATCTTTGAATGGTTGGATAAAAAACACCCCATCCAAACCTTTTCATGTGAAGTTGGATTCACACGATTCAAAGATGAAAATGACCAAAGATTCAAAACCAAATTCTTTTTCTTCGAATCTTAAACAAAAAGTGATTTCCAAACTTAAGTCTTTTAAATCAAATATAATTGAACTAAAACAAGTTTGGAAAATTAAAAAGAAGAATACAGAAATCCCTGATATTTCAAAAGGTTGTGTGCTTAAGCAGGTTTCTTATATTAATGAAAAAGAAACTCCCAAGACTACGATGGCCTGGGTTCCCCTCTCTAGCTAGTTTGTTAGTAAGTGCAAGAACAGTTCAGGAGGCATGTTAGTAATTCGGTTTAGTGACAGAGATTGTTCGTGATTCAAATTTGAGGCGGAACAAACAGGTTAAGGTCATGATATTTTATCCACAATCTGGATTTTTATTGCAAAAAATAAAAATACAAACAGATTCTTTAATGATATGCTTGGTAGACTCAGCCTGAAGAGTAAAGTAGACAGCAGCATAATGATTTAAATTAAAATATATGATTAAGGACGTCTGGATTTACCGCAATCATTTTGGCCTGCAAGAAAACTGATTCCCGACAAAAATTGGATTGAGAATTAATCTTTCACCCACCATGATACATATTATATAAGCCATATCTTTGAGCCATGATTGGTGTATTTATGTGTCTTGTGTTTGTGCTAATCTCCTCTACTGTACGGAAGTACTGACCTGGAGTGATGATCTCCTCTGCTGTACGATAGTACTGACCTGGAGCTCTCATCGGCACATGATTAAATGGTCATCTCCTTTGTTATATGTTAGTATAGACCTGGAGTTCTCACCATTTTGGTCTAAGTAGTGTCAAAACATCTGAATGATGAATTCATCATAGAATGCAATATTCTGTTGATAATCACTTGCATACTAACTCACGAGCCTTGCTCTATAAAGATCGTAACAAAATTCAAGAAATCCTGAGGTTGGGTTAGGGTTTTTGCCAAATGATTGTGGGGTCCTAGCATTCTAAAGTATTTAATCGAACCTTAACGAATCATCTATTGCTTATTGAAAAAGATATGGCATGGGTTTAAGTGGACAAACATATTAGCAATCGTTATTGATCTGCTTGAGAATTTCAAAAATCATTTAAAGATTGTGATTAGATTTAGTTATCAGTGTGATCTCATTGCTTGTCGATGATTAATTTCATCTTTGTGCTAATTGAGGATGTGATGTCATGATCAATTCAGTTCTCGGTAATTAAAAAAATTAAAAAAAATTAAGAAATATATAAACTTAAAAAATTGTTAAAATAAATATATATAATAAAAAATAAAAAAAAGGTATAATAAAATTTCATTTCAATTTCTTTTAGGTCTTCCATATTATGCTGATTACATTTTATCATTTTTCATGCATTTCACAGATATTATGCACAAACGAACACGGGTTCGTTTGTTTTCAAACACAGATAAATACAGATTTATTTTGTTAAAATGAAATGATCTAATTAGAAATGTCGAGATTGTATTGTGAATGTGTTTCAGATTTTTGCTGTAAGTGATGGCCGATCATCATTTGAGCAATGTACCTGATCAGAGAACCTCTTCCTCAAGTTTGCAGAAGATACCGAGCTAGGAATCCTCCTCCTACGTCTTCTGAAGCACTCAAGATTAAAGATTCGGGAAAGCTGTTCCAATATCCTCACAAAGGATGCACTCGAAAAGGGGGAGCACATAAATAGGGGGAGCTTATGAGATGAATAATTTTTCTCATCAGATTCAGAAAGCTTCAATTTGAAGATCTTTCTGCTGTTGACTTCTCGATGCTGATTTCGTTTGAAGACGTTGATAATGATAGACTAAGGGGGAGTATTGTTGGAGCTGTAAAAGATAGTCTATATTATCAACATAGTGAAAGTCAACAAAAGTCAACGTCACGGTCGAAGTCAACAAAATTCAAACCCGACACGTTCGAGACGAAGAACCGAGACAAGACGTTGAAGATTTAGATGTAGGAGTTTTATTGTAATAAATATATTTTGTGTAAACAAAATATATTTTATCTTGTTTTTAGTCATTTTTTATGTTTTGTATGTAATTTTATTAATTAGCCTAAGTCTAAGGGGTTAAATGTAATTAGTGAATATTATATTCACTATAGATAGCCTAATTGTTATTAGGATTAGACTAATGGTTGAATGACCAATAGATTGAGGGATTACTTGTAAAGATATTATTAGCAATCTAATTGAAGATCAAAGGGGTTTTGATTGTGATTATCATATTTTGATCAAATTCTTCATGATTTGATTCAAGTGTGCTTATCCTGGATTTACACCTTAGGACTGTCCTTGTTGGAACGTGTCGGGGTGAGCGGGTTGGGTAAATTGATGATTACACTTGGTCAACGTAATCATGAATTTACCGAACACGTAAATTCCGACATGAACCTTAGGTGGTGTTGAAACCCTTCTTTCGGAATTGATGATTCAAGAAAAGTTTCTTCGTGTGGTCTAAAACTTTCTATAAAATGAACCTTCATGCATGTTATCGTTTGATGATAATACTAGTTACAGATACTATTGTCATCACTACTACTATTAGTACTATTATTACTATTGTCATGAGCTATGAGAAACCAAATTACTCATGATAGGTTTTACAGGATATGAAGACTATTGTCGTTGAAGGAAAAGCACTTGCAGACCCTACGCAGCATGTATGATGAACTGAGCATGCTTGCAGACCCGCCTAGACGCCTCCAGCACGACGAGCATTGGATGCCACCTAGGCGTAGCATGTATGATGAACTGAGCGTGCTTGCTGGCGATCCTTACTCCTAGTCTAGCCGCCGGGCTAGTGATTTTGGTCCTTCAGACCCTACGCTGAGTGAGATACTGAACATCCAACATCATGAGCTGACTCTTCAGCATGCCACGCGAACTTCCCAATCCGCCCAATTTCAGGCTATGATGGCGCCACACGGTGTCCATCGTTTGGAGCAGGAGTAGAAGAAGAAGAGCTCAGGCTGGTTGGGATGGCTGAAAAAGAGGTGGAAGTGATGACAAGGGGAAGGATTTCTAGGTCGGCCGTCGCTGAATCTATTTGAAGAAAACTATGTCATCTATTACAGACACTATTTTATTATTTATGGGGGTGACGACGCCTTCCAATTTGTGAAACTATGACGCTATTACTATCTTGTTTGATTAATGCTATATTTATCTATCTATAAAACTATTGCTTTATGATGCTAACTATTACAGGGTGAATTGATTTGGAATGTGAAACTCCATGTGTTGGAAAATTGATTTTCTTGCCCCACACATAATTCCCCTTATGTTGATTAAATGAAACAATTATTCATGTCATGTTGTATGTACTATAATTCTCATGTTATTGTTAAATGCATCTCTAAGGGTAAAATTTGATGTAATGGGATAATTGAAACTAAATCTATGCGATGCTAAATAAGTTGATCTATGATGATACAAGAATGTCGCCTAGACAAGGAGCTCGTGTCGAAAGGAGAGAAGCTAATAGAGGCCAACATGAAAGGCCAGACAAAGTGGAAACCAACCACCAACTTCACCAGAATGCGCACAAAGGGAGAATGCCAATCGCGATAGCGATGAAAGGATTTCTAATAATGATACGGAAGAAATAAGGAATGGGTGTTCCTACAACGCTGACCGGGATAATGCTGACCGGGATAATGCCACCAGAAATGGGGGATCCAGGAATGATGAAGGCCATAATGATGATACGGAGGAAATAAGGAATGGGTGTTCCTACAAGACCTTCATGGCCTGTAAACCAAAGGATTTCTATGGCACTGAGGGTCCCATTGAGGCTTACCAATGGTTATATGAGATAGAAGCCGTGTTGGACATTAGCGAGTGCAAAATGGAACACATGGTAAGATTTGTCTCCCAATCCCTCAAGGGATCAACACTAGAGTGGTGGAAAACTATCATCCAGCCTCGAGGAAGGAACGTTGCAGGTCGAATGAATTGGTCTGAATTTAGGAGTTGATAACCAACAAATACTATCCAATCAATCAACTCGAGAAACTAGAGTCTGAATTTATATGCCTGGAAATGAAAGGCCCAGACTATACGGAATACATACACCATTTCCTAGCTGTATCTCGACTTGTGCCACATCTGGTGACGTTAGAAGCTGAAGGTATAACATGATTTATTTAGGGACTACATCCTAATGTTAGAGGCATGGTCTAGTCTTCCAGGCCTACAACCTTGCAAGTTGCAGTTGATTTCACTAGTAGCTTGACTGACGACCTGGTTAGGGCTGGATGGACAAAGCAGGTGAAGACGGAGGAAAAGAGAAGGAAATGGGTTGATGTTAAGAGGGCGATTGGCAGCAGTAGTAGTTCAAACAAGAGAGCTGGTGAAGGAGCAAGGCGTGATGATCAGGGTGAAAGGGCTCGGAAGCTGTACATATGCGCAAGCCCCTTTTGCAATAAGTGTAAACTACACCACCAAGGGGAGTGCAACCTGATGCCCTGCTTCAGGTGTAAGTGAACCGGCCATTTGATCAAGGATTGTACATACGCGCCGGGTAAGCAATGTTATCAGTGTGGAGATCCAGGACACATGAGGAGCAAGTGTCCTAAGCTAGTAAGAGATAAGGATTCCAGACCCAACAAGCCTAAGTGGAGAGCTTCCGTGATGGACCTAAATGGTGCTCGAAAGGAACCCGATGTGGTTAACGAGGCGTTTCTCATAAATAACCATCCTGCTACCATTCAATTTGATACTGGAGAAACTGCTAGCTTTGTTTCTACTACCTTTAGGCCTTTGATTGATCTGAAAGCTTGCACCTTAACCGAAGCATTTACCGTAGAATTGGTTGACGGTAACGTAATAGAAACCAATGAAATCATCAAAGATTGCAAAATGGATTTATAAGATAGACTTAATGCCTATAAAGATAGGAGGTTCTGATGTGGTCGTTGGGATGGATTGGTTTCCCAAAACTAGGGCAGAAATCCTGTGTGATGAGTGTTTGCTAAAGATACCTTTAGCCGATGGGAAGACACTAGTTGTTCATGGTAACAGGAACCACACGCTAAATCCCATGATAGCGCACCCTAGGCTACCAAGAACCTCAGGAAAGGAAAGACAACGTTCATATTTTACGTGAAGAAAGCAAGAGAGGAACAGAAAATTGAAGATATACCTGTGGTGTTTGAGTACTCGAAAGTATTTCCCGAAGACCTACCAGGACTCCCTCCAACATGACAGGTTGCGTTTCAAAAAGATTTAGTACCTGGTGTCGCTCGGTGGCCAAAGCACCTTACCGACTCGCTCCACCCGAGATGAAGGAGCTAATGTTACAAATCCAACAATTGCTTGACAAGGGATTTATATGACCAAGTGTGCCACCATGGGGTGCTCCGGTACTATTCGTTAGAAAGAAGGAGGGAACCTTACAAATGTGCATTGATTATCGGGATTTGAACAAGCTTCCAATGTAGAACCATTATCCTCTTTCAAGAATCGATGACTTATTCGATCGGCTACAAAGAGCCAGCTATTTTTCCAAGATAGATTTAAGATCGGGATACCATCATTTGAAGATAAAAGAAGAAGACATACCCAATACAGCCTTTAGAACTAGATATGCACACTATGAGTACCTAGTCATGCCCTTCGGACTAACTAACGCACCCGTGGCATTCATGGATCTTATGAACCGAGTGTGCCGCCCATATCTAGACAAGTTTGTAATCGTGTTTATCGATGATATCTTGATCTACTCCCGTGAAAAGAAAGAGCACGAGAAGCATCTTAGACTGATTCTTGAGTTACTATACACATAGTTCTCCAAATGTGAGTTTTAGATGCGTGAAATCAGGGTTTCGGGGCATGTAGTGAATAAAGATGGGATGCAAGTAGATCCAACAAAAATAGAGGCCATCAAGAATTGGAAAATCCCTGAAAATCCTACCGAGATAAGACAATTCCTTGGTTTGGCTAGTTATTACCGGAGGTTTATCAAGGACTTCTCACGAATCGTGCAGCCCCTTACGGCTTTGACCAAGAAGAATACAGCTTCTATGTGGGGAAGGGATCAAGATGAAGCATTTGAAGTGCTAAAGGAGAAACTGTACATCACATCTGTCCTTGCCCTACTAGAAGGAGTGAGGATTTCGTGGTCCATTGTGATGCTTCGCGTCAAGGATTAGGATGTATGCTAATGTAGCGAAACAAGGTGATCGCTTACGCGTATAGATTGTTAAATGAGCATGAAAGAAATTACACGACTCACGATTTGGAATTGGGTATCGTGGTGTTTGCACTTAAATATGGAGGCACTACCTTTATGGCACTAAGTGTGTTATCTATTCTGATCACAAGAGCCTGCAACACATTCTTGAAAAGAAGATGTTGAACATGCGCCAGAGAAGATGTTGAAGATGTTCAACATTCTGCTACGATTCCGGCAAGGAAAACGTAGTGGGAAATGCGTTGAGCAGAAAAGAAAGAGAAAAACCCCTTCGTGTTCGTGCATTAAGGATGAGTGTGTATACCAGGCTTACCGCCAAACTAAAAGAAGTACAGGGGGAAGCTCTGAAGGATGATAAACTAGCTGAGGAGATGTTAACGGGAATGGAAAAACGTTTGGAAGTGAGCAACGATGGGTTATACAAGTATGAAGGAAGGACATGGGTACCAAAGAATGGAGGAATTAGAGAGATAGTTTTGGATGAAGCCCACAAATCTAGATACTCGATTCTCTCGGGAAGTGGTAAGATGTATCAAGACATTAGGACATTGCTTTGGTGGCCTGGAATTAAGAAATCAATTGCCACCTATGTGGGAAAATGTCTGATGTGTGCGATGATAAAGGCCGAAATCAAAAACCATCAGGAACTTTACAACAACCTGAAATCCCTGAGTGGAAATGGGATAATATCACCATGGATAACGAAAATACCAAGAACCTTTCGTGGTGATGACGCTACTTGGGTAATCGTTGATAGACTTACCAAGTCAGCTCACTTCTTACCAATCCGAGAGGACCATAACTTGTCAAAGTTGGCGCAACTATACATCGACGAAATAGTGACCAGGCATGGAGTGCCACTGTCAATTATTTCACACCGTGATAGTCGCTTCACTTCACAATTTTGGAAATCCCTCCAAATGGCTCTTGGGATCCGATTTGACTTGAGCACTACATACCATCCTCAAACTGACGGGCAAAGTGAGAGAACCATTCAGACTTTGGAAGACGTGCTAAGAGCTTGTGTGATTGACTTCGGTGAAAGCTAGGATAACCATCTTCTCCTAGTGGAGTTTTCCGATAATAACACTTACCACACAAGTATAAAAGCAGCCCCATATGAAGCTCTATATGGTATAAAATGTCAATCACCATTAAGTTGGAATGAGGGTGGTGAAAACCAAGTGATGGAACCCGACATCTTGATGGAAACCACGGACAAAATAATTAAGATTAAGGAGCGACTGAGAACAGCCAGGGATCGTCAAAAGAAATGTGACAACCGACCTCCAGGTTGTTACCCTAACCCTAGATTACTTGCATCATTATCCATGCTATGAGTACTAATAATTGAAACTATACAACCCTACTATGAAATTGGAATCAATTCTTGCTATTTGATGTAAATTATAATTTCATGTGATTTTTACTTTTGATTTTAAACCAATTTAGGTTTCTACCTTTTTAAAAATTAGTGTTCCGGGAATGTCAACTAGTCACCCTTACAAAATTAAACTCAAGAGAAGACAATTAAAATGTGAGCATACACACTCACACTTGCATTAATTCGGCCATGCATGCATGGGTATGCATTAGACACCTCAAATCACCTTTCCACTAAATAATACATAATACCCAATACTATAAAATTACACTACACAATATTAATTTACAATTAAAATTAATTTAAAACTCTCCCCACTACACTCCAAGATCGGCCGCCCCCTCCCTCACCACTCTCCTCTCCTCTTCACACCACCCTTCTCACCCACTCACAATCCATGCATTTCTCTCCATCTCTCTCCCTCTCTCTCCCTTTAATCGATCCACCAGCTGATTCCACACACACACATCTCTCCACACTCTCAAAACTATTCTCTCTAATCCTTGTGGAAGAAAAATTCGAAGACCACACAAAGATCCATTCGGCCAAGACCAAAACCGCAAAGGAGCAGCCTTGTTGCAAGATTTGGTCACACAACCGTGTTTGTTCCACCTTTCCAGCCTTAGTTCGAGTTTCTCCATTCAAGTCCAAGGAGTTTCAAGCCATTCACGGCCATCAACACCCTCCAAACCGTGAGTTATTTCGAGTGTAAGCGCAAGATGTCGGTTTTGTGACATTTCTCTTGTTTTCTTCATTTGACATCTAAGAACCGTGTATTTCTTTGTTGTAGCAGAAACATCTCACCATCATCTCATTCTTAAGGAGTTACCAACTTTCTTGAAGGTAAACTTCATGTTTTGTTAGCCATTCTTGAGGTGGAAACCGATTTCCACCATGAAAACCCTCATTTTGAGTGTTTTGACATCATCTAACTTGTGAAAGCTTAAACTCTTGTAAACCAAACTT
The DNA here is from genome assembly GCA_025215565.1 of Flaveria ramosissima. Classification (NCBI taxonomy): domain Eukaryota; kingdom Viridiplantae; phylum Streptophyta; class Magnoliopsida; order Asterales; family Asteraceae; genus Flaveria; species Flaveria ramosissima. Next base: position 30,802,318 of record CM046033.1, read on the forward strand.
GTGACCTGCATTTTTATGACTTAATGGACTCCAAAGAACCTGTTTTTAAAAGTTCCAAGTGGCTACATACTCAAACCCACGGTTGATACATGGATTTCACCTTGAAACCCCCTTTCTACATGTAACAACACCCTCTTGAGCATTTGTTTGAAAAATCCTTTTAAACAAGACCCATAACCTACTCATGAATGACTTAATGACACCTTAATAATCTGCTTATGAAGTTAAATGAAGTGTTGGTAACATTTAAACTCAAGCTATGATGATTTACACTAGTGTAATTGTCGGTTATGGCATTTTCTACATATTTGAAGCATATGAATGTATAGATCTACTAGGCAACATGTTGGGACTGAAATTTCAGTAGATTTTAGTGAATATTTGAAGTGTTAGCAATGCTTAATCTCTGGAGTAAAGGACATGATGTGATTTACCCTCTTTTAGTCACTTTCGGACCCGAAAACATGGTAAAATGACTTAAAAATAGTAAGACTATGAATTTAACATTCTTGAAAAGTATTCCAGGCTCAAAAATGATAAATAAAGTATTCTGGAGTCAATGGATAAGTTAAGTGGTCAAAGACTCAAATAAATGGCATTTTAACTAAAAACGGGTACAAGCCGAGCATAGTTTTTGAGAAAAATCTATAAAAATAGAGTTCAAAACTAAGATTTATGAAAATCATATGATTTCAGTAAGATAAGTGATAAAGGACCTAAAAGATTTAAAAACTCGGTCAAATGTGCTTTAAATGGTCAAACCCGGTCAAAACCGCGTATTAACTGGTCAAACGTAAAAACAAGATTTTAACTATAAAAGGCCAATTTACACAATTTAAGGACTTAGAAATTTATAAAGAAGTCTCTTAGAAAATACCTACTGGTCCAAAATTTAAATATTTGAAAACTCCAAATTACTATTAAAATTATCCGGCTTTTACCGCGACCGGGAGCGTTAAACGCGCAGTTTTCAAAATCGAACCCGTAGACCAAAGTTTTGAATCACTTACTCCATAATAATCATAATATGACTCTAAAAATCTGATTTTGGGCATAAATGACATAAAAGGCAAGAAACTAAACTTAAGGGTAGAAACTGTCAATTTTGAAACTTGAGGGACTAAACTGTAAAATTTTTCCAAACCTTTTAAACGACTTCCAGGAAGCTAATAAACACTTGAACAATAAAATCTTTTAATATACCTAATCTAATGAAGTGAAAATCTCCAACTTTCATGAAGACTCTTTGACTTGCCATAAAATGAAACTTTTTATACAAACCTTCACTAGACCAAAGCCGTACACTATAGCTAAACTCTTGACACCATTGTTGCACTTGATATGAGTTTAGGGCAGTAGCTTATTGCTTAATATGTACTTGTTAGGGTGCTAGACTTGTGACACTTCCCGGCACATCAGGAAACTTTGATTTGGAAACCTAAGGTGAGTTCTAGTGATCCCCCTTTTTAATACTGTTTTGGGATGGAACATGCTCTACTTTTATGAACTATGATTGTGCTTTATTTGATGATACTATGTGGGATTGTGGTTACCTGCTAATTCTTATATCATGATCATTAATTCTTTCGTGAACCGCTTGATTTATATGGATAGATCTATTTGGGAATCCCCCACACACAGTGGCTTCCGTTCCAGGAAGGTTACCCCACTGAGATCCTGAGGGATCGTTGTGGCATGTAACAAGTTTTGCTAAGATTCTATGGTGAACCATCCGGGCAGGTAGGGTTCACTGGTATGGGGCTCAGTTTCTTCCTTCGGGAATATCCGGTAAAACACAACTTTAGAATATGCTAACCGGGACTGAGTGCAGGGTTGATTATGATTTTATTTCTCCCACGATGATAAACAATGATTATTTTTCTTTTAATCAAAGAAGGATTTATTAAGTCCTTTTGTTTTTAAACTTTAAGCACTTGAATTCACCAACTTTATAGTTGACACAATTTTCTTTTGAGCATGTTTCAGGTAATGTTTGAAGAGATCCTAGCAGTGTGAAGACCTAGACTTATCCCCATGACATGGCATTGGCTTATTTCCTTGATGAAACATTTGAACAATTTATATTTTGTGTTGAACAAGTACAATTTCTCTTTTATGGTTGATTGTAAAACTTAATTGGGGCTTGATGTGTATCTAGCCCCGTTACTCTTTTAAACTTTAATGCCATGTGATATTCTCTCCTTTGAGCTCTTATAATGGTTTGTTTCCGCTGCCATATGTTGTTGCTAGTCTGTGACGTCCCACCCTATCTGGGCCCAGGGTGTGACAGATTGGTATCTGAGCCAAAGGTTGTAGAGAAGTCGGGAATGCCTTAGTAGACCCTAGGTTACAACCCTGATACCCTACGACTGTCCTTGTGGGAAGTGTTGGAATGATCGGGTTGGGTAAATTGATGATTACACTTGATCAACGTAATCATGAATTTACCGGACGCGTAATTTCCATCACTGATCTTTAGGTTATGGTTGGACTTTTTCTGGTTTATATTGATGATTTGAAACTAATTTTAAAAGGGGATTTAAACGATTTTTATGATGAACTATGTTATCGATACTACTTGAGAAACTATTGATCTGGGCAAAACAGACAGCTATATGTTGGAATAACAGATACTATTGCCATCACTACTATTATTAGTACTATTATGTAAATCATGAGCTATGAGAAACCAAATTACTCATGATGTATTTCTTACATGATAACGTCAATGGCTGATAAAGGAAAGGCGCCTGTTCACCCCGACGCTGAGACCGCTCCTACCGGACACCTAAGGAGAGAGAAACCCCAGACGGAGTATGAGGCGTACCTCCGGAGATGCGGACATCCAGGGTGGATATCCGTCACGTCCGAAGACACTGAGGCTTCCGAGGACTCTTCCTCCACATCACCTTCCCGAAGCCGAACGCGATCCCACTCTCCTCAAGTAGCTGCTCCGACCCTCTCACCCATCCCACCTATTGGGAATAGGGGTGCGCGTACTGTCACCCGACCTCGCAAAAGCGTTGGACCAGGATCCTCCGTATCCTTTAGGATGCCTCCTCCTCCTCCCCCGCCTGTTAGGATTCCGACATCGGTACCCCCACTGTTTGACCCTCGCGACGAGCGCCTGATGCCGCCGAGACATAGTATGTATGACGGCCCCACTGTACTGGCTGGTGATAGGTACTCCCAGTCGAGTCGCCGGGCGAGTGATGTAGGACCCTCCGATGCGACACTAGATGAGATTTTGAGGACTGTTCGCCGTCATGAGCTGACTGTTCAGCACGCCACCGAACTTCTCAGTCGGCTCAATTTCAGGCGATGATGGCTACACAGGGAGTGAAGCGTCTGGAGCAGGAGCAGAGGAAGAAGGGTACAGGGTGGTTTGGATGGTTAAAGAGGAAGTGGATGTGAGGACTGGAGTACTCAATGGGATTTATCTGTCTGTGGACAGTAGAAGGAAACTATTTGAATTCTTATTCGAGACTATTATTTTATTATTAAGGGGGTGATGGCACCTTCCAAATTGTAAGAGCATGACTCTGATTCTACTCGTTTGGATGATACTATGTTGACTGCTTTTGAGATGCTAAAAACTTTTAAACTGTCTGTATTAAACTTCTATATGTTTTGTTGTGCTTTGAGATTATCTGTGCCTTTTCTAAATTGTTGCCCAACTATTATATCATGTTTTGAATTGGACATTTAAGGTTCTTTAGTGGGTTGTAAATACATGTATGTGCATGCCATGATTCCTCTTCCGAGGCGTGGTGTGATAGGATGATGATGCCTAGGCTATCCGAAACAAAATTTATGAGATGCTAAACGAATCTATTTGTGATACTATCAGAATGCCGACTCGCAGAGGAACACGTTTTGGTCGACGTGGAGCCACCAGGGGCCGCCATGAGGGAGCAAGGCCTATGGAACCCAACCTACTCCACCAGGGACTCCCCACGGGGAGAATACTAATCAAGAGAGTGACGAAAGGATTGCTAACCTCGTAGCTCAGCAACTGGCCAACGCCATTCCGACTATCATTGCTCAGATAAATGCAGACCGGGATAACACTACTGGGAATGAACGGCCGGTAAACGATGAGAGCCACGATGATGAAGCTGAGGAGTTAAGGAATGGGTGCTCTTACAAGACCTTTATGGCCTGCAAGCCCAAGGACTTCTATGGCACCGAGGGTGCTATAGAGACTTACAGGTGGATCGACGAAATGGAAGCCGTCTTAGACATCAGCGAGTGCAAGATGGAGCACATGGTGAGATTTGCATCACAATCTCTCAAGGGATCAGCTCTTGAATGGTGGAAGTCCATTACCCAGAGCCGTGGAAGAAACGTGGCAAATCGAATGGGTTGGACTGAATTCCGAGAGTTAATGACCAACAAATATTGCCCCATCAATCAACTCGAGAAGCTGGAGACAGAATTTTTAAGCTTGGAGATGAAGGGACCCAACTACACCGAATACATCAATCGTTTCTTAGCCCTGTCCCGACTTGTGCCACATTTGGTGACGCCAGAAGCCAAAGGTGTAGCACGGTTCATCTGGGGACTACACCCAAGAGTTAGGGGTATGGTTCGTGCCTCTCAGCCTGTGACCCTACAAGCTGCTGTCGACCTTACCAGCAGTCTGACTGACGATCTTATTAGGGCTGGATGGACCGATCAAGGAAGGGCTGATGAGAAGAAGAAGTTTGTTGGAGACAAGAGGAAGTGGTTTGAAGCAAAAAGAGCGATTGGAAGTAGCAGTGGGTCGAGTAGAAGGGTTCTGAAGGAGTGAGACGTGATGATCAAGGAAGCAAAAACCGGAGATTGTATACGGGGACAAGCCCACTCTGCAGCAAGTGCAAGTTACATCATCAAGGAGAATGTAACCCGATGCCCTGTTTTAGGTGCAAGAGAACAGGCCATCTAATTAAAGACTGTACTTATGTACCGGGGAAACAATGCTACGAGTGTGGAGACCCAGGGCATATGAGGAACAAGTGTCCTAAGCTGGGTAGAGACAAGGATGCCAAGCCCAATAAGCCTAAGGGAAGAGCTTTCGTTATGGACCCAGCAGGAGCTCGTAAGGAACCCGACGTTGTCAACGGTACGTTCCTTGTAAATAATCATCCCGCTACTGTACTGTTTGATACTGGAGCGACTGCTAGTTTTATCTCTAGTACCTTTAGGCAATTGATTGACTTAGACGCGTGCACCTTGACTGATACATTTACCGTAGAATTAGCTGACGGTAATATTTTAGAAGCTAACGAAATCATTAGGGATTGCCCCCTGAATCTAAAAGGGAATGTGTTTAAGATTGACTTGATGCCCATTAAGTTAGGAGGATTTGATGTGGTCGTGGGTATGGACTGGTTAGCGAAGCATAAAGTTGAAATCGTATGCGATGAGCGACTGCTCAAGATACCATTGAGCGTCGAAGAAGTGTTAGTGGTAGAAGGAGAAAGGAGTAACACTCTATACCCTATGATATCTCACTTGAAAGCTACCAAGAGCTTGAAGAGGGGATGTCCAGCTTTTATAGTCTATGTGATGAAAACCCAAAAGGAGAAGAAAATCGAAGAGATTCCCGTAGTTTCGGAATACCCAGAGGTGTTTCCGGAAGAACTACCAGGACTTCCTCCGAATCGACAAGTGGAATTCCAGATAGACTTGATGCCTGGTGCTGCACCAGTAGCCAAGGCACCGTACCGGCTCGCCCCACCTGAGATGAAGGAGCTAATGGTACAAATTCAAGAACTAATGGACAAGGGATTTATACGTCCGAGTGTCTCTCCATGGGGTGCCCCGGTGCTATTCGTGAAAAAGAAGGACGGAACGCTGCGAATGTGTATTGATTACAGGGAGTTGAACAAGCTGACCATAAAGAACCGTTACCCTCTCCCGAGAATAGACGACTTATTTGATCAATTGCAGGGAGCAAGTTACTTCTCCAAAATAGACTTGAGGTCAGGATACCACCAGCTGAAGATAAGAGAAGAAGATATACCCAAAACTGCCTTCCGAACTAGGTATGGACACTATGAGTATTTGGTCATGCCCTTTGGACTGACTAATGCTCCAGCAGCATTCATGGACCTCATGAATCGCGTTTGCCGCCCTTACCTCGACAAGTTTGTGATCGTGTTTATCGACGACATACTGATCTATTCTCAAACTAAAGACGAGCACGAGAAGCATCTCAGGCTAATCCTTGAATTGCTCAAGAATGAGCAACTATATGCCAAGTTCTCGAAATGTGAATTCTGGATGCGCCAGATCCAATTCTTAGGTCATGTGGTAAATAAGGATGGGATTCAAGTTGACCCTTCCAAGATTGAGGCCATAAAGAATTGGAAGATTCCTGAGACTCCTACGGAGATAAGGCAATTCTTAGGACTGGCTGGCTATTACCGAAGATTTATAAAGGACTTCTCGCGTATAGTGCAACCTTTGACCGCACTAACCAAGAAAAACACAACCTTTGTGTGGGAGCGAGAGCAGAATGAGGCGTTTGAAACGCTTAAAGAGAAGTTATGCAGTGCACCTATACTTGCTCTCCCAGAAGGAGTAGAAGACTTCGTGGTCTATTGTGACGCTTCGCGTCAAGGACTAGGATGTGTATTGATGCAACGCAATAAGGTGATTGCTTACGCATCGAGACTGCTGAATGATCATGAGAAGAACTACACGACGCACGATCTGGAGTTGGGTGCCGTGGTGTTTGCCCTTAAGATGTGGAGGCATTACCTTTATGGCACAAAGTGCATTATCTACACTTGACCATAGAAGCTTGCAGCATATCCTTGACCAAAAGATGCTCAACATGCGTCAGAGAAGATGGGTTGAGCTATTGAACGATTACGAGTGCGAGATCCGCTACCACCCTGGTAAGGCCAATGTTGTGGCGGATGCGTTAAGTCGAAAGGAAAGAGAGAAACCTCTTCGAGTACGAGCCTTAAGAATGAGTGTGTATACCAACCTTATAGCAAAATTGAAGGAAGCTCAAGGCGAGGCATTAAAGGAAGAAAACTAAAGAAGAAGGATTGACTGGAATGGAAAAGCGATTGGAGATAGGGGACGATGGTACATATAGATATGGTGGAAGGACTTGGGTGCCAAAACACGGAGGAATTCGAGAAGTAATCCTCGATGAAGCACACAAGTCTAGGTATTCAATTCATCCTGGAAGTGATAAGATGTACCAGGATTTAAAGACACTTTTCTGGTGGCCGGGAATTAAGAGATCAATCGCTGTTTATGTGGGGAAATGTTTAACTTGTGCCATGGTAAAAGCTGAGAACCAAAAACCATCGGGAACGTTGCAGCAACCTGAGATTCCCGAATGGAAATGGGATAATGTTACGATGGATTTGTTACCAAGCTGCCTAGAACGTTTAAAGGTCACGATGCTATTTGGGTAATAGTGGATAGATTAACCAAATCAGCTCACTTCTTGCCAATTAGAGAAGACTACGATATGACGAAACTGGCCCAACTTTATGTCGACGAGATTGTAACAAGGCATGGAGTGCCTCTGTCGATCATCTCAGACCGTGATAGCCGTTTCACCTCTCGTTTCTGGAAATCGTTCCAGCAAGCTTTAGGAACCCGTTTAGATCTTAGCACGGCTTACCACCCTCAGACCGACGGACAGAGCGAAAGAACTATTCAAACGATGGAAGACATGTTGAGAGCTTGCGTGATGGACTTTGGCGGAAACTGGGATAACCATCTTCCTTTGGTGGAATTCGCCTATAACAACAGTTACCACGCGAGTATCAAAGCCGCTCCGTACGAGGCCCTTTATGGCAGGAAATGCCGATCACCCTTGAGTTGGAATGAGATTGGTGACAGCCAAGTGATGGGACCCGACATAGTGTTGGAAACCACCGATAAGATCTATAAGATAAAGGAACGACTGAGAGCAGCTAGAGACCGACAGAAGAAGTACGCCGACAGGAGGCGGAAACCTCTAGAGTTCCAAGTGGGCGACAGAGTGATGCTAAAAGTAGCACCGTGGAAAGGAACAGTGAGATTCGGAAAAAGAGGAAAACTAAGCCCAAGATACATTGGACCATTTGAGATAATGGCAAGAATTGGCCCAGTAGCATATAAGTTGAAACTACCCCCGGGATTGAGTCACATACACGACACCTTTCATGTGTCAAACTTGAAGAAGAGCATGGTAGACAAAACCCTGGAACTACCATTAAAAGAAGCAAGGATAAGCGACAAACTGAACTTTGTGAAAGAACCTGTGGAGATCACGGATCGTTTGGTCAAACAACTCCGGCGGAGCCGCATACCCAAGGTTAAAGTTAGATGGAACTCCAAGCGAGGACCTGAATTTACTTGGGAGCGTGAAGATGAAATGAGGAAGAACTATCCACACCTCTTTAAACCCACCCGTTCGGTCCCTAATCAGAGTTAAATTTCGGGACGAAATTTCCTAAACGGTGGGAGAATGTGACAACCGACCTCCAGGTTGTTACCCTAACCCTAGATTACTTGCATCATTATCCATGCTATGAGTACTAATAATTGAAACTATACAACCCTACTATGAAATTGGAATCAATTCTTGCTATTTGATGTAAATTATAATTTCATGTGATTTTTACTTTTGATTTTTAACCAATTTAGGTTTCTACCTTTTTAAAAAATAGTGTTCCGGGAATGTCAACTAGTCACCCTTACAAAATTAAACTCAAGAGAAGACAATTAAAATGTGAGCATACACACTCACACTTGCATTCACTCGGCCATGCATGCATGGGTATGCATTAGACACCTCAAATCACCTTTCCACTAAATAATACATAATACCCAATACTACAAAATTACACTACACAATATTAATTTACAATTAAAATTAATTTAAAACTCTCCCCACTACACTCCAAGATCGGCCGCCCCCTCCCTCACCACTCTCCTCTCCTCTTCACACCACCCTTCTCACCCACTCACAATCCATGCATTTCTCTCCATCTCTCTCCCTCTCTCTCCCTTTAATCGATCCACCAGCTGATTCCACACACACACATCTCTCAACACTCTCAAAACTATTCTCTCTAAGCCTTGTGAAAGAAAAATCGAAGACCACACAAAGATCCATTCGGCCAAGACCAAAACCGCAAAGGAGCAGCCTTGTTGCAAGATTTGGTCACACAACCGTGTTTGTTCCACCTTTCCAGCCTTAGTTCGAGTTTCTCCATTCAAGTCCAAGGAGTTTCAAGCCATTCACGGCCATCAACACCCTCCAAACCGTGAGTTATTTCGAGTGTAAGCTCAAGATGTCGGTTTTGTGACATTTCTCTTGTTTTCTTCATTTGACATCTAAGAACCTTGTATTTCTTTGTTGTAGCAGAAACATCTCACCATCATCTCATTCTTAAGGAGTTACCAACGTTCTTGAAGGTAAACTTCATGTTTTGTTAGCCATTCTTGAGGTGGAAACCGATTTCCACCATGAAAACCCTCATTTTGAGTGTTTTGACATCATCTAACTTGTGAAAGCTTAAAATCTTGTAAACCAAACTTGTAACCTGCATTTTTATGACTTAATGGACTCCAAAGAACCTGTTTTTAAAAGTTCCAAGTGGCTACATACTCAAACCCACGGTTGATACATGGATTTCACCTTAAAACCCCCTTTCTACATGTAACAACACCCTCTTGAGCATTTGTTTGAAAAATCCTTTTAAACAAGATCCATAACCTACTCATGAACGACTTAATGACACCTTAATAATCTGCTTATGAAGTTAAATGAAGTGTTGGTAACATTTAAACTCAAGCTATGATGATTTACACTAGTGTAATTGTCGGTTATGGCATTTTCTACATATTTGAAGCATATGAATGTATAGATCTACTAGGCAACATGTTGGGACTGAAATTTCAGTAGATTTTAGTGAATATTTGAAGTGTTAGCAATGTTTAATCTCTGGAATAAAGGACATGATGTGATTTACCCTCTTTTAGTCACTTTCGGGACCCGAAAACATGGTAAAATGACTTAAAAATAGTAAGACTATGAATTTAACATTCTTGAAAAGTATTCCAGGCTCAAAAATGATAAATAAAGTATTCTGGAGTCAATGGATAAGTTAAGTGGTCAAAGACTCAAATAAATGGCATTTTAACTAAAAACGGGTACAAACCGAGCATAGTTTTTGAGAAAAATCTATAAAAATAGAGTTCAAAACTAAGATTTATGAAAATCATATGATTTCAGTAAGATAAGTGATAAAGGACCTAAAAGATTTAAAAACTCGGTCAAATGAGCTTTAAATGGTCAAACCCGGTCAAAACCGCGTATTAACGGGTCAAACGTAAAAACAAGATTTTAACTATAAAAGGCCAATTTACACAATTTAAGGACTTAGAAATTTATAAATAAGTCTCTTAGAAAATACCTACTGGTCCAAAATTTAAATATTTGAAAACTCCAAATTACTATTAAAATTATCCGGCTTTTACCGCGACCGGGAGCGTTAAACGCGCAGTTTTCAAAATCGAACCCGTAGACCAAAGTTTTGAATCACTTACTCCATAATAATCATAATATGACTCTAACAATCTGATTTTGGGCATAAATGACATAAAAGGCAAGAAACTAAACTTAAGGGTAGAAACTGTTAATTTTGAAACTTGAAGGACTAAACTGTAAAATTTTTCCAAACCTTTTAACCGACTTCCAGGAAGCTAATAAACACTTGAACAATAAAATCTTTTAATATACCTAATCTAATGAAGTGAAAATCTCCAACTTTCATGAAGACTCTATGACTTGCCATAAAAGGAAACTTTTTATACAAACCTTCACTAGACCAAAGCCGTACACTATAGCTAAACTCTTGACACCATTATTGCACTTGATATGAGTTTAGGGCAGTAGCTTATTGCTTAATATGTACTTGTTAGGGTGCTAGACTTGTGACACTTCCCGGCACATCAGGAAACTTTGATTTGGAAACCTAAGGTGAGTTCTAGTGATCCCCTTTTTAATACTGTTTTGGGATGGAACATGCTCTACTTTTATGAACTATGATTGTGCTTTATTTGATGATACTATGTGGGATTGTGGTTACCTGCTAATTCTTATATCATGATCATTAATTCTTTCGTGAACCGCTTGATTTATATGGATAGATCTATTTGGGGAATCCCCCACACACAGTGGCTTCCGTTCCAGGAAGGTTACCCCACTGAGATCCTGAGGGATCGTTGTGGCATGTAACAAGTTTTGCTAAGATTCTATGGTGAACCATCCGGGCAGGTAGGGTTCACTGGTATGGGGCTCAGTTTCTTCCTTCGGGAATATCCGGTAAAACACAACTTTAGAAGAGGCTAACCGGGACTGAGTGCAGGGTTGATTATGATTTTATTTCTCCCACGATGATAAACAATGATTATTTTTCTTTTAACCAAAGAAGGATTTATTAAGTCCTTTTGTTTTTAAACTTTAAGCACTTGAATTCACCAACTTTATAGTTGACATAATTTTCTTTTGAGCATGTTTCAGGTAATGTTTGAAGAGATCCTAGCAGTGTGAAGACCTAGACTTATCCCCATGACATGGCATTGGCTTATTTCCTTGATGAAACATTTGAATAATTTATATTTTTGTGTTGAACAAGTACAATTTCTCTTTTATGGTTGATTGTAAAACTTAATTGGGGGCTTGATGTGTATCTAGCCCCGTTACTCTTTTAAACTTTAATGCCATGTGATATTCTCTCCTTTGAGCTCTTATAATGGTTTGTTTCCGCTGCCATATGTTGTTGCTAGTCTGTGACGTCCCACCCTATCTGGGCCCAGGGTGTGACAAGAAATATGCCGACAGGAGACGAAAACCCTTGGAATTCAAAGTAGGTGATGGAGTGATGTTAAAGGTTACACCATGGAAGGGAGCTATGACACTTGGTACAAAGGCAAACTAAGCTGAAGATATTTTGGACCATTTCAAATACTGGCAAGAGTTGGCCCGGTGGCTTATTAGTTAAGGCTACCTCAAGAGTTAAGCTACATACATGACACCTTTTCATGTTTCTAACCTGAAAAGTGTTTGGTAGACAAAGCCTTAGAATTGCCATTGAAGGAAGCCAAAATCAATGACAAGTTGAACTTTGTTGAGGAACCCATTGAGATCACTTATCGACTAGTTTAGAAACTTAGGCGAAGTTGTATACCCAAGGTAAAAGTAAGATAGAACTCTAGACGAGGGCCTGAGTTCACCTGGGAACGTGAAGATAAGATGAAAAGGAAATACCCGCATCTTTTCAAGCCCACCGTTTCAAAATCTAATTGAAGCTAAAATTATGGGACGAAATTTCCTAAATGATGGGAGAATGTAACAACCGAACCTTAGGTCTTAATTTTAAACTTTAATCTATTTTATTATCATTATTATTATTAATTATATTTTTAATCTTTCTCTATTAGTATCATTATTACATGTTTAATTGCCCTAAAAGATCCCGTTATGACTTGCCTTAGACTAGAAATTACTAAGCGATTTTAGATGATGCCATTTTCCTAACATACATTTAAGTTGGCCACCTGCATTTGTTAAATGTGGATGAGTGGGCCTCATCCATATTTCCCTCTTGTTCAGCCGCATTATGAAATGCCGATGAATGATCCTTTAGCCGCATTTGTCCATGCTCGACCACATTGACAAATGCGGATAGCCGTCATAGCATTATATCTTGAACTTGTAAATCTTTCTAACTAAACTAACCTCTTAATTCGGTAATTATATGTACATATTTTTCCATATTTTAATGAATTCATCACACACTAATCTTAGAACTTCAAAATGAAAACAAATTATTTATATGTATTTACGGGACAAAAGCTTACCTTCATTCATATACATAATACTTAAAAACACCTAAACTAGAAAACTACCATCTAATATACTACACTACACAACAAATTACACTATACAAAACACCAAATAAAAGACAAGCCACTCCCACCATTCAAATCGGCTGCCCCCTCCACCCACTCACCTCACTCACTTGAACCTTTCAAACCGACCTTTACACTCAAACTCCTCTCCTTTATTCCCATAAATGCAAAGTATTTTCAAAACTTTCAGCCCCTCTCTCTCTCTCGGATTCTCTCAACCAAGCACACCCATGCACTTGCCATTTCTTCATCTTTTTAGCAAAAAACTCAGAGATTAGCATCATTTCACCATCAATCAAGCTGAAAGAACCAAGAAGGTGACATTCGATGAACTCTTGTACATGATATTTGCAAGAGCAAGAACCTCTAGTCTTTTTTCGAAGGTTATCAGCTCATCTAATCTTCTTATCCTCTCCAAAATGATGAACCATCTATAACGTAAGCACCATTGTACTCTAACAATGCTAAATCTTGAGTTTTCACCTTTATTCTACCTCAAACCAGACTCTTCTTCTTCCAACAGAAAATTGTTGTTGTATTCTCATTCTTGTGGGACTTCTAATCTTCATTCAAGGTAATTTTTCATGAATGATTGGTGAAACTGGAGTTGGTGAACAAGATTTCACCTTGAAAACCCACATTTCATGTGATTATGCACCATATATTCGCTTGTTTTGAAAGCTCTCCCAACCAAAGGTAAGTAACTACTTAAGAAAAGTTTATGAACTCCATAATAATCTGCCCTAAAAGTTACAAAATGATTTTGAGACGTTTATGTTAAATTTATGATGTTAACTCATGTGTAAATGGTGTAAATCACCCACTAAAAGCAACATCTATGCCATACATTTGTAATCCATGAACTAAGACAATATTCCAGTAAGTTTAGTGACATAAAATGCTTATAAGTTATGGTTAATGGCTGGAAATGTAAAGAGAACATATTAATGGTAATAATAGACCTGTTTGGGGAACCGGAAAAGGGGTAAAATCCTCAAAAATAATAAAATTTAGAGAATTAAAATATTAAAAAGAATTCCAAGCTCTAAAATAAATATTTTGGTTATTGATGCGATGCGGATAGTATATATTTCTATACAGATTTTTCATACAGATTCTGTTTTAATTGGTTATTACAAATACTAAACCACACACACAAAAGGCAAGTGTACCTGTCGTGTGGTAATATAGCATTGGTAGAAACCGAGTATCAATCCGTGGACACACCTAGCCTACTCAAAAAACTTGATGTTTGACTATCAGATTTGGTTTTTGTTAAAGAAAATTATAAGTTGCATTGGAAAGATTTTTAGGGTTTAAAAACAATAATAAAAATAAAGTAAACTAAGATTGAAGCGTTTGGATTTATAACCAGGGAATAAAGGTTATCATCCTAATTAAACTACACTTATGTAACCATGATGAATTGGTGGTACGATTTAGAGATATTGATTAATGTAATTATGTTAATGTTTATAAAGATGAGTTGGCGTGATTTCTCGTCTATCATGCCTCGTAGTGACTAGGATCACGTCAGGCTGATTTTACTGCTTAGATCATAGCCCTAGTAATGTAGGTGAATCTTTTGTGACCTATTTGACACACGATTTTAGAAAACATAACTTAATGTTAAACAAAGAGTTGATAAGGTTCCTTCCTAACATACCATTAATTTTAGAAAACCATAACAATTACTGTAGATTTATCAGACTAATAAAAGGGAACCCGCAATTGATCAGAAAGTTAAGGTGATATGATTTCTAATAACCGTTTCTAGTTCATTAGCCATGGATTTATTATAAAGACCGGTTTCGCGAATGAAAGTTGATCATATGTTTTTTCAACCGTGTATGACAATCACAATCACAAACCATAAAGTTATAACTTCCCATTCAAATGTAGATGCTACCCATCAAAAGTTTTCCCAAGACCACCATAATATTAACATAATATATATCACACCATTAGTTTATCACAAATTACATAAGTGTCATCCAATTAGGGCGATAAAAAGAGTTTAGCTCATAATGAGCTTGAACATCACAGCAGATAACAAAGAAGATAGATATGAAATCATCGGTGAAATGGAACAATGAAACCGATAATCCATAATGCATGACGTTTAGACGATCCCGAGCTTCTTCCAAATGTTGTATGCACCTCCCGAGCCTCCAAATGGTCTTGAAGACTTGATTCTCGAGAGAATTCTTTAGAGTAACTCTCCCACCAAAGCTTACCAAAAATGATGAAATTAGGCTTTCTATTTATAGGCTTTCTAGAGTGTTTAAGCACGGCCCCGTGCCTAAAAGGCACGACCCTGTGCTAGTACAATGCTTACAAAAGTTGGTCGGCTCGTACATGCAGGTTGTGTCGGGCATGGCCCCGTGCTTGATGGGGCACGACCCCGTGTTGAAGGTGGGGCACGGCCTCATGCTTGATGGGCACGGTGTCGTGCTTGATGGGCACGGCCCCGTGCTTGCTTTTAAGGGACAATACTTTTTGTCATGTCAGATGTCCAAACACGGGGGTGTGTTAATTTAGCATGGGGGTGTGTTTCTGGAAAAGCATGGGGCATGCTTAATGAGGCACAACCCCATGCTTGGACTCCAAAGCTTGGATTACTTCAATTTCTTGTCAAATATGCTTCTTTTGTCCATCTTGCCCTTTTAAACACCTGAAAACACAATTTAACATTTTTAAGTACATATTCATCATTTTAAGGGAGCTATTAAGGAGTAATTTGATGTGCTTTTGATAGGATTTTTATGTATAATTTGGAGCACATCAGTTATAAAATTCAGATTTGGTGATTTATTGAGTTCAAATATGATTTTTAATGAATTACTTATCAAGAGTAAGCCTAAACCTGGTGATTTTTGTATTAAATCTTAAAAAGGTGTGGAGTATAACCACATTATTTCAGTAAGTTAGAGGCTCTAACTTTACAATTTGCTAAAAAGATGAAAGAAAACAAACTTTAGGGTTAAAACCGGAAATTCTGAAACTTGAGGGTGTAATGTGTAAATTCTGATATTTCACCAAATTCGACCCCTATGACTAGAACACTTTATAAACTTGTTATCACTATAACAATCTGATTAAGTTCATTAAATTTTTCATATACATTAAGGAAACTCTAACTTTCCTAAAATGGAAACTTTTTATCTTGAACGCTGTTGAACCAAAGCTTATGGAACAGTTAGCCATAGAAAACATCTAATTCTCTATAATGACCCTTGAGTATATAGCTTATTCCTTGAATCTTGATATTAGGGTGCTAGGATTCAAACGTTTTTCTTACGTGAAGATCTATTGCTTAATATCTAAGTTGAGTTCTAGTGTTCCCTGTTTACTATTGTTTTGGGATGAAGCATGCTTTGTTTGAACTAAAACTTTTACTGTGCTATTTTATGATCCTTATATGTTGTGGATAATGTTGATACTTGCTGATACTTGTATCACAATCATTAATTTCTTGTGTGAACCACTTGTTTTATATGGGTAGATCTACTTGGTGAATCCCCCACACAGTGTCTTCCGTCATGACCCCATGACTTATTGGGAAGGGTTCCACACTGAGATCCTACGGGGTCGTTTGTATCATGTAACAGGTTTTAGAAAGATACTATGGTGAAACATCCGGCAGCTTGGGTGCACTGTTTGAGGCTCAGTTTCCCTACGGGATTAATCGGTAACACAAGTTTAGAAGAGCATGGTTGATTGTGACCCCACAACCGTGATACTTATGATTTTAAAATTAGCTAACGGATTCTAAGGAGTCCTTTTGTTTTTAGACTTTAAGCACTTGAACTCACAAACTTTTTACTTGACACGAATTCTTTTGAGCATGTTTTAGGTAATCCTTGATGGAAATCCAGCTTGGTTAGAAGACTCAAGGATGACATAGTACCGCGACCCCCATGGCATTACATAGCTTCATTCCAACTTTTGAACAATTTAAACTTGATGTTATTTAAACTTAGGATACAATTTGCATTGGATTATTACACCGGGCTCGACTTTTATAGCCTGGATTTGATACTAGAATGTAATTGCATGTGATGTTCTCTCCTTATGTGCTCTTATGATGGTTAGTTTCCGCTGTCATGTTTGTTACCAGTCTGTGGCGTTCCACCCTCCTTGGGCCCGGGGTGTGACGGATTGTTGATTAATTCATTAGGTTTTATAACATAAATATTGTAGTTACAAATAAGGGAATAAGGTTAATCCCCTAAACACTATTTACCGTTGCACCCCCCTGACACCCCTTTCTCGGTCGACCACAACAACACCACCATCGATATGTTCGTTGTCGTCGCTGGAATTTTATCGTTGATTGCAATGATTGCAAGTTTTGATTTTTAGTGAATTCGGTTAACTAGAAAAATAATTGGTGTTTCCAAGGTGTAAACTTTTGGTTGATTTGTATAACTTTTACACATCCTATGGTTGTGTTTATTTATTGTTTAAAATGCGTGTAACTAGACCTCTTTTTCGACACTAAATTTTACTAACTAAACATGTAAAACATTTATAATTTTAAAACTTAAAAAGTTTGAAACTTTGATAACAATGTCATGGCGTTAATGCTTAATACCGATATACGATACCCATAAGTTTCTTCATATGCTAGAAATCAAAACCAAAACCTTCCTTCTTACAATTCTCTTGGGTGAAATCTTAAGCCTCTTTTTCATTAGTTTTCTTTTAAAATTTAAGTTTGTGAAATGTTAGGCTAAGTATCCCTTTTATATTAAAAACAAGAGGACAAGCTAGTACATCATTATTTTATAAACCTAAAATAACCATGCCATGAGTAAGAGTCAAAAGAGCATAGAAAACTGTAAGGATTCCTATAAGTCTGATGCAGCCAAAACATCCAAAGTCTCTCCGCATGCATGCACTAAAGAAAAGAAGTAGAAATGCTTCGGAAGTTTTACACCATGCACTAGAAATATTCTAAGTGTAAAATCTTCAGAAGCCAAAAGTGAAGTCTTCCGAAGCTTCAAAGACAAAGTCTTCCGAAGCCAAAGAGTGAAGACAGATTTCTTCCGAAGACTTTTAGAGATATGTCTTTATCTGATGTACTTTACCATAAAGCTGGACCACCTTTCCGTTGCTACTCTATAAAGTCACCAACTTACATGAGTTGGTGAAAAGGTCCATGCTTTTGGTAACTATACATTAAGGTCTTAAGTCCATGCTTTCTACTTGGTGTACTTGTATCCTTTTTGTAATATATTAGGATGTGAGCTATGGCATGTCATAGTCACTAGTCAAAAAGGCAGATCTGCCTTTTGACTCTACATTTGATTTTGTAGTTGTCTAGTCAATTGTATCCAGCTGGCCTTCAAAGTATGGTCGTCTGTAGGATGTAGTATAAAGTATCTCAAGTACTTGTAACTTTCCATCGATGCTTTGTAACATTTGTAATAGAACTTGAGAAGCAATATACAACATTCTTGAAAACCAATTACTTGTGTTGTTTGCAATCTTGTTCTGTCTCATATTTACTTTTGTTCTTAGCATCTTTCATTAACAAGTTAACCAATTCCCTATTTGATCTGTTAAGTGTTCTAAGCAACTCTCCTCATTGCGTTGTTGTATTGTATGTGCATACCCTTCACCGGTCCTGCATTTGGTATCAGAGCATTTCAAGCTCTTGATATAAGATCTCACCATCTTAAGATCTCTCACACACATAAAATACTTAACAACTCAAATGGAAGCTATAACCAATGTTGATATGGAAACTGGAACTATGACAAAGTCTCCACTGATCACTCTTGAGGACTTTGATACTTGGTGTCAAAGAATGGAAGGCTTCATCAAGTCTCAAGACTCCAGGATGTGGGACTCTATTGTTGAAGGACCTTACATACCACGCACCACTTCTGCTACTAGTGGTGGTATGATTCCTAAGGCTGTGGCTGATTACTCTGAAGCAGATAGAAAGAGAATAGAGATTGATCAGAAAGCCATGACAGCCCTTTAAACTGCTCTTCCAAACTCCATCTACAGAGGCTTCAAGAAGTGCAAAACTACCAAGCAACTATGGGAAGCACTGAAGCTGATGTATGAGGGGTCTACTAAAGCAAAGGAGAACAAGAAGGATCTCCTGAAGCAGCAGTTTGAAAACTTCACCTTCAAAGTAGGTGAAACCATGACTCAACAATACTTCAGGTATGTTGAGATTGTGGATACTCTAATGGATGTTGGAGTAACTCTTGAGAACAGTGACATTGTAGGGAAGTTTATGTCCTCTCTTCCTAGACTATGGACACATTATTGTGTTGTTATCAAGAGGATTGAGAACCTTAAGACTCTTACTCTTACAGAGTTGTATGGTATTCTTAGTGGCTACCAGATGGAGATGAACATGCAAAACTCTTCTGGTAACTCCAGCAATCAACTGAGTTCAGCCCTCCATGTGGTTGAAAGGGAAAGCATTGAACCACAGCATCATCTCATGTGCTTCCCTGACAACTCACAAAAGGGCCCTTTCATCACCTTCCCTGAGACTCCAAGGGAAAGCTACACTCAAGGAAGTCCTTTCCAAGAGACAAGTTCTTCTCATGCCTTTGTCTCTGCTGATGAAACTTCAGGCAACTTTCTCTTCACTCTTGAAGATTTGGACTATGTCCATCCAGATGATCTGGAGTACATGGAGATAGTCCAGCAGATGGCTCTTCTTACTCACAGAGCCAAGAAGTTCTACAAGAGGACAGGGAGAAAGTTTCCAAGCAATGCAGCCAGTGGAAAGTTTGGCTAGACAAAAGCAAAGTAAAGTGTTACAATTGTAACCAGATGGGACACTTTGCAAGAGAGTGTAAGGTACCAAGGACAAATGGTGTGCAAACACAAACCAGACCAAACTACATTGAGAAAGCCCCCCAGAATGAGAAGCCAAAGCAGCAAGCTGCAGTTGCTGTTAAAGAAGGAGTCTTTGACTCGAGCTTTGGGTAGAAGATGCATCTCCAAACCAAGCACTCATGGCAGACCACGATGAAGCCAAGGTATTGGAACATCTTTGTACTCCTGAATGCATTGCTAAAGTCAATGGATACGGGTCCTATAATTTAGAAACGAGATCTGATTTTGAGTCCTTAAATATCTTAAAGGCTGATTATAAAAGAGCTAAAAATGATTATAAACTAAAGATAGAGGACTTAGAGAAAACCATTTCAACTCTTAAACATGAGCGTACAAACTACAGGACTCAGATCAAAGATCTCATTACTAAGTTAACTGAATGCCAGGCTGAGCTTGTGATCAGCAAAGCCAAAGCAGAAAAATGTGTTCTTGAAGAAGAGACCTTCAAGAACATAATATCCTCATCCTTGCATGCAAAAATAAGAAGGGACTAGGATCTTGTGAGATAGCTCCTCCTTACACAATCTTGTCTGTAAGATCTCCTAGGTGTGGAACTTGTGAAGTTGAGCTTCTCCTCATAGATCCTGTGACTGAAGAGGATGAAGAGGAGATGGTGGAGAATGGCTATGAGAATAGTGAAGAAGAGCATTCTAAGAAGGGTCACCATCCCTCGGAGGAGAGTAAAGCTATTGGGATGACCAAGTCAAGAAGAAAGAACTTGATCTGGAAGGCCAAAAAAAGTCCAAAAAGGCTCAAGAGATCAAGGCCACCTTAATTCTTCACAAAAACAAGTCTTCATCTCTGTAGGATTTGAAGTGGTAAAGGCTGAAGACACCAACTTGAACTCCATCAACAAGAGTTCTGGTTCATGTCCAAATCATCCCATCATCAAGAAGAAGGCTGATCAGTTGTGCATCACTGCTGTACAACCTGAACCATCCAACTCCAAAGGTAGTTCTATCCCACAAGAACTGCCACAGCATCTGCAAAGTTGAAGATAAAGAAGGAAAGTGATCAAGTTCAGCCTTGTTCACAAAGGAAAACTCCTAGAAGGAACAAAATGAACTGTGTTATGTGTGGGAGTACTTATCATCTTGCTAAGGATTGTGTTTACAATCCCAAGAGTACTCTCCACATGACCAAGAAAGAAACTTCTAAGAGTCTGGAGAATAAGAAGCAAGCTTCGGAAGGAAAATCTGTTTCCTTTGGAAGCTCCAAAATGAAGAAGAAGACAAGTGGAAACTTGCTTTCGGAAGAAAATTTGGTCTCAGAAGAAAGGAATACTTCCGAAGCACTGAAGTCTGCTGCGGTGAAAGCAAGATTTCTGAAGGTCCAGTCATCAAAACTTCCAAAGTCATCAAAACTTCCGAAGTATTGAAGGTCAAGTCTAAGCTTCCAAAGGTGGTGCGGAAGTCAAAGAAAGACCAAGTGGCTGAAAGTTATTCATCAACATCAACAAATGATCCCTCTAGCATGACAATAGGATCAATTACTGTTGTATTGTCTTCAACTTCTTTAGATGAGCCCAAGACCAACGAGACTTGGGTTTCCAAATGTAACTAATCATCTCTTTTATGTAGGAACAGCTCAAGACAAACAGAAATGTATGGATCATTGATAGTGTTGTTCCAGACACATGACAGGCAATAGGTCACTACTCTAAAAGTTTGAAAGAATTGATAGAGGACTAGTTGCTTTTGGAGGACATGCAGGAGGTTACATTACTGGAAGGGGCATGGTCACAAATGGTAAGCTCAACATTAAGAAGGTAAACTTTGTCAAGGAGCTTGGGTACAATCTTCTTATTGTATCCCAATTTTGTGATCAGAGTCGTAACATGCTCTTCACTGAGCATGAGTGCGTTGTTCTCAGGCCCGGGGTGGTCATTCCTCATGAGCACATCTTGCTCAGAGCCCCCAGGAAAGGGAACATGTACAAGATGGACTTGCAAGAAACATCTCCCTAGGAGAAGTTTCATGCTTTTTGTCTAAAGCAAATAATGATGAATCTTTCCTCTGGCATAAAAGAATGTGCCATGTAAACTTTAAAAACATGAATAAATTAATTAAGAATGATTTGGTAAATGGAATACCAAAGAAAGAGTTTACAAGTGATGACCAATGTGTTGCATGCCTGAAAGGAAAGCAACACAAGGTATCTCACAAGCCAAGGAAAGAAATTCCATCATTAATCCCCTACACTTATTACATATGGATCTCTTTGGCTCCACCAGTGTAATGAGTCTAGGAAGGACCTCTTATTGTTTGGTGATCACAGATGATTTTACAAGATTCACTTAGGTCTTCTTTCTTAGAACTAAGGATGAGACTCCTGAGATTCTGAAGAATTTCATCTTAAAGATTGAGAATCAATGTGATCACAAGGTCAAAACCATAAGATGTGACCAAGGAACTGAATTCAAGAATCAAATCCTTGATACATTTTGTGATGAAAAAGGTATTAAAAGACAATATAGTGCACCCAGGACTCCTCAGCAAAATGGTGTTGCTGAGAGGAGAAACAGGACACTAATTGAAGCTACAAGAACTATGTTGTTTGACTCTAAACTGCCCATCACCTTCTGAGCAGATGCAGTGAACACTGCTTTCTATGTGCAAAACATATTTTTAGTGGTTAAGACACATGGTAAGACTCTTTATGAACTTTGGCATAAGAGAAAACCTTTCATTGGTTTTCTCAGGTCATTTGGATGTCCTTGCACCATCTTGAATACCAAAGATCAAATTGCCAAGTTTGCTGAGAAATCAGATGATGGACACTTTATTGGATACTCTTCTCAAGCTAAAGCTTATAGAGTATACAATATCAGAACTAGAGTATTTGAGGAGTCAGCTAATGTGACTTTCAGTGAGCACACTCCCAGTGTGAAAGGTTCTGGTCCGTATTGGCTATTTGATCTTGATTTAGTTACCAACTGTTTTAATAAATCGTGTGAGAATGTTTTAGGATCTACAGATATATTACCTATAAGTGATCCTGACCCACGATTTGAGCTCAGAAGACCTTCAAGCTACACATCTTCAGCTCTAGTGGTAACTATTCCCGCAAATGAAGCTTCTACCTGCACATCAATGACAAATCTTGCTGATGCTTTTGGGGTGCCTTCAAATTTCCAGCTTAAAGGCACAAAACTCAGAAGAAGGAGCTTCAAATGTTGGAGAAAATGGTGGTGGTGAAAGTGATCAGGAATTACTTGATGCTGATAACCACTACATTGAAGACAACATCAATGATGTCACAGACTCATTGGATCAAGTCAATCTTGATAAGTGTACTAATGTGGAGGGTGAATTTTCTTTGTCAGATAAGAATTTTTCAAATTTAGATCTGTCTAAGAAACTTGTTGTGATCCCTCAGCTAAGGATCCACAAGTCTCATCCTACCACAAACATCATTGGAGATGTTGATTTAGGGGTGAGAACAAGAGGACAAACCCATGAAGCAAATGTTTGTCTTCACTCTTGAGGGGGAGTGTGTTGATGAGCATCTCTATAGGGCAATAATTGGGTCTCTTATGTACCTCACTGCTAGCATACCAAATATCATGTTTGCTACATGCATTTGTGCAAGATATCAAGCAAACCCTAATATGTCACACCTGGTCACTGTCAAAAGAATTTTAAGATATCTCAAAGGTGCTCCATCACTTGGCCTTTGGTATCCAAAGAATTCTGACTTTAATCTGTATGCTTATACAGATAGTGACTATGGTGGTTGCAACATGACTGCAAAGTCTACATCAGGGGGGTGTCAATTTCTTGGTGGAAGAGTAGTCTCTTGGCAATGCAAGAAACAATCCTGTGTGTCTACATCAACTGCTGAGGCTGAATACATTGCTGCTGCAAGCTGCTGTGCTCAAGTGCTTTGGATTCAAAATCAGATGCTGGACTATGGATTCAACTTTAAAGAGACTCCCATCCACATAGACAACAATAGTGTTATCTCCATCACAGAGAATCCTGTGCATCACTCAAGGACAAAGCATATTAATATCATGTATCATTTGATTAGAGATAACTTTGAAAAGGGATTAATCAAACTAATTAAAGTTAACACAAATGAACAATATGCTGATCTGTTCACCAAAGCTTTTGATGAGCAGAGATTTAAATATCTTGTATCAGCTATTGGGATGATTAACTTTGAATAGCTTTTCTTAAAACTTAATTATATTTATTTCTAAAACATGTGTGTCCTAAGTTGTCTATTTTATCACCTTCATAAGCCCTTGTTTTCTTTGGAAGAAAATCTTTTCAAAAGACTTTTCTTAGATTTATGAAAATCTTGATCTCTTCGGAAGATTCAAAACTACCTTCGGAAGAAATTTATGTCTTAGTAAACAAATAAATTTCTTTAGTAATTTTACCTTCGGAAGAAATTTCTGAAATATCTTCTGAAGCTTAAAATCAACTTAAGTACTCTATATGTTTTCAAAGAACAAGTTTCTTCCGAAAGCAATTTACCTTCGGAAATATTCATTCTTCTTAAAATAAAATTCTCTGAGTGTAAATTCTCTTCCGAAGCAAAATTCTCAAAAATCTTTGAAATATCTTCCGAAGCCAATTTGCCTTCGGAAGCTTTCTTCAGAACTTCCGAAGCAAATAACCTTCGGAAGATTTCTCGACTTCCAAGAAAACTACTTTTTGGGCAAAAGTAAACTACTTTTCGGAGGCGGGACCGACATTCGGATTTCAAAGTTTATCCTCTTTCATTAACTTTGTCTCAAATCGTTTTCATATAAATGCCCAATGGTTCCCCCCCCCCTCTTTCACTATCTTCCTCAATTACACTATTCCTTAGACCTAAAATCTCCCAAACCGCCTTTGTTCTTCATCTTTCTTCATCCTAAAACTTCTAAAATGGCCAACCTAAACCGGAGAAACAACCCATATTTCTCCATGCAACTTCACAGGCAACACAACCAAGTTGCTCTGTTAAGCTCTGAGAAAGATGAAAGTTTCTCAGAGATTTGCCGTTTCTTAGCTCTATCAAACTACTTCACCTCCCTAACCATTGATCCTACTCTCTATGAGGATCATCTGCTTGAATTCTGGAAGACCTGCCAAGAGGTCATTATGGATGAGGAGAAGGCACTGTCTGCCATAGTGCAAGGGAGGACTATCTTCATCACTCCGACCATCATCAACACTCACTTGCAGCTGGATGATGAAGAAGGTGAGTTGTCCTTCCCAAATGAAGTTGTAAATCATTCCTTTGAACAGATGGGCTATGAGGGAGATTTCTCTGTAATGACCTTTAGGAAAGGGAAGGTCTCATCCCAGTGAAAACACCTGCTTCATGTGGGTTTATCCACAGCTTGTCAAACAAGCATGGAGGGTGGGACCAGATTCCTGAGGATCTCTCCTTCATAGTATATGGAATGGTTCAATGGGTCAAGTTCAGGTACTCTCAGTTTGTTTATACAAATTTGCTTGCTAACTTGGGCTCCTTAGAGTATTATATGTTTCCTAGATATGTTCAACACATTCTCAACTGTGAACTGGGCTCACACTTGAGGGAAACAGATAATATTCTTAAAGTGGGACAAATGAAGCCCAACATCTTTAAAATACTGAAGAAGCCAACTGTAGGCTTCTCAGGTTTAGAAACAGCCCTTGTCCAAAAAATGTTAGAACTCATTGCTCAAGGTGACAACCTAGCAACACAAGCTAGTGTTGAACCCACACCTTCTACCTCCCAACCACCAAAAAGGCCACAAATCACCCTCACCTACCAATGAAAATCCAAACAAACCCCTGATCAAGCAACTGAGTCTGTGCAGGCCCCCATATACCCACCCATACAGGAGGAAGTGGGCACTAGAGCTCCCACTTCCCCTAAGGAGCAAACCACTCCCATCTCTTCAACAATCAGGGATAAGGTTCCTCATGCTCACCCTGATGAGCTCATAAGCCAAACTGCCTTAAGCCCACACTCTATGTCTCAACACTCAAGTGAACAACCTTCAGGGGACAGTTACCATCCCCAACCTTTAGACTTAAATTAACCCATTCCCAACCTCTCATTCTATACTGATGAAGACTTAGGTTTCAGTGGGTACCATGAGTCTCTCTACTCTTCCCCTACTCAAAGAGAGATGAGTACTCCTGAGTCTCCTTTGTCTAGCCCACATCATTCACCTATCACTGAGGTGGATACTTCTGAACCTGTTCAGGATATCCATATGGAAGAGGCTCTCACTTCTGCAAGTGATTACATCATTAAGACCTCAACCATGGCAACTCAGCCCATTGAAATCTCAACTGAGGATGTCAATGTGCAGAGGAAATCCAGTAGCCAAGAACCTGAGGCTGGTGGTAAGAGAGAGGACTTTGATTCAATCATCTCATCCCCCAATGATTCTTCTGATGAAGATGAGGGGAATCTGAGACTAAAGGTGCAAAAACTGTCAAAAACATGCTCCTATTTAATCTCTAAGGTTAGTCACATTGAATCTCACGTGACTACCTTGCATAATAGGGTCAATGATCAGCAACTTGAGATATCTTATCTCAAGGAAAAACTAGCTGGGAGAACTTTAAGAGGAGCTCAACCAGGAACACAAGAACCTATGAATGTGATTGACCTAATATCTAGCTCACCTATGCAAGAGGGTGATGCTACCAAAAAGGGGGAGAAAGTCATTACAGTCACAGAACCTGGGAGTTCTTCAAGGAGTATGGACATTGAGGATTCACCATCCTCACTTGCAACTGTGCATACTCAGCAACTTCCTCAAGTTCACATTAATGTGGACATTATAGACTCTGTCATTAGGAGTCTCTTTGAGGAAGGCATTCCAAGGGCTGTGTCATCTCCACCTCAAGGAACTTCAAACTACATTATTGGGTGGAGGTATGATGCTGATAGAAAAGCCCTCATTCTTCATAGAGTTCAAGGGCAGCAAGAAGTATTCAACTTTTAGACCTTGAACTACTATGAAGGTCTTGACCTAATCAACATGCCACTTGTCAACCCAAGTCAATCAATACAAGCTAACAGGTTAGCTCCCAGGATTCAAGACAGAATTACTAAAGAGTTCAGCCTTAGAATGAGACATAGGCAATCAGGTAATGTCATTGGTCAACTAGATGCTGATGCATACCCTGAGATTAGCTTCAAAGGGAATACCTTGGCTGAAGGCCCAGTGATGGAGCCTGAGAGCCCTGTCACACCAATAATTGCTTCAGAAATTTATTCCCTCAGTGAAACACCTGCTGGTGAAGGTGTCTCACAACCTCTCTCTAGCCAGAGCTTAGATGCTACACCAAACAATGAAGGCCAAAGCTCTCTCCACCCTATGTCACAAAGGTTTGTGGGTGACAAAGGGAAAAGGATTCTAACTCCTAAGGAGATTGAGGAGGAGGAGAGAGAGAGAGGAAGAGGAAGCTAAAGGGAGAAAGTTCCTCTGGGTCATCAGGCTTTATGCAAGCTACAATCAGGGTTGCCCCCAGACCAAACACTCAAGAAGATGAGTTAAGGGCAGTCATGATTACTTACCTGCAAACCAGGAACTATGATATAGATGAGATTATATCTCTCCCCTTAGAGTGTTGGAGCTGTAAAAAATAGTCTATATTATCAACACAGTGAAAGTCAACAAAAGTCAACATGACGATCAAAGTCAACAAAAGTCAAACCCGACACGTTCGAGACGAGGAACCGAGACGAGACGTTGAAGATTTAGATGACTAGAGTTTTATTGTAATAAATATATTTTGTATGAACAAAATATATTTTACTTTCTTTGAGTCATGTTTTAGTCTAAATATATAGTCTAGGGGGTTATGTGTAAATATGAAAACTTAAACTAGACTATAAATAGCCTAATAGTAATTAGAATGAGGTTAATGGTTGCGTGACCAATTGATTGAGGGATTTACTTGTAAACAATATTATTAGCAATCAAGAGAGATCAAAGGGTTTTCATTGTGTTCATCATATTTTGATCTAATTCTTCATGATTTGATTCAAGTTTGATCATCTTGAATTTACAATTTGGTATCAGAGCCTTATTGGATCAAATGCATTGAAGAATTTGAGAAATTGTTGCTGATTTTTGAAGATGTTCATCAATTTTTAGAGAGAGAAACTGGATTCTAGAGAGAGAAAGTAGATCTGAGTTCAAATTTCTACAAATTCAACAACAACAACATCAGATCTATCACTATAATCAACATATATTGAATCTACATCATCGTTTGTACAAGAAAAATCAATGAAAAAGTTCAGATCTGAAAGTTTCTCTCACACACACTAGTGTGTGTGTTCTTGGTGTTCTTGGAGCTTTAACATCTTCATCCAGCGAAACTAGATCTGATCTTGAACGAAAGTTCAAACTGTTTCGGCGAAATTACAGTTTCGTCCGGCGAATTTCCGGCGAAATTGTAATTCCGGCGAAAGTACAGTTTCGTCCGGCGAAACTATTCCGGCGAAACTATCAAATTCCGGCGAAACTGCAATTTTTCCGGCAAAAATATAAATTCTGCAAAATTAATAAAAATTTCAGCGAATTTAAACATCATGCTGCGAAATTATAACTTGTTTCTAAGTTACCACCACCGGCCTTAGGCAGCCTAAAACCTAATCAATATCATCAAACCCTAAAACATTACACCCACACAACTACCCTCTGCAAGTACAAGCAACCACCACAACGATTCTCAACAACACCCTAAAACATCCATCATTCTAGCAGAAGCTTGTTTCGCCCATTTCACTATCTTCTCAGCTTTGCTATTTATCTTCTCTTCCTCCTTCATCGCTTTCCTCATGATCTTCTTCTGCTCTTACATCGAAAACGTTTTCAGAAACTCAACATCATAATCATCCCCCACGACGACGACGAAGATAACCGATTCTCCTTCCCCTGTTTCCTTCTCCTTCTTCGGAGAACACCACAAACAACCAATCCCCCGCCGCGCCGGAGAGACACTTCGCGATTCCGACTCCGAATCCGGTGACGACAGACTCCACATATCAGATCGCGATTCTGACGATCGAGTTCTAGATTTCGATTTCGACCCTTTAGCAGGAGGTGGCGACGCCGGCGGTGGTTGCGGTGATGTTGGTGGTGTTGGTGGGGAGGGATTTGAGCTTTCGGAATTGGCTTTGGAGATCGTAAGGGAGGTCACGGGTGTGTTGAATGAAGCGCAGTTGATAGCAGTGATTTGTTCTAGAAGAGAGTGATCCATTGCTTGAGAGAGCACATCTTCAACAGCTTTTTCGTCTTCACTGTCTGTGAGGAAATCATCTGCCATTGTTGAGTTGTTTGTTTGTGTGATGAAATGTGTTAGGGAGTGTAAATTTAGGGTTAGGGTTTATATGTGGTTAATGGGTTGGGTTGTGTAAGATAATTTTCTTATTGGGCTGGGCTTTGTTAAAAAATTGGGCTCATTAAAAGATAGTTTAGGGCTAACAATTGGGCTGGGCTTTGTTAAACAATTTGGGCTAGTAAATCAAAAAAAATTGACTAATTGGGATAGCGAGACATTTAAAAATAATATTTTTCCCGGGGGAGAATTATTTTACAATTTTTGGGAAAAAAATATTTTTGGGGCTTTGGGGCGTTTAATTATTCAAAATTTTTAATAAAATGTCATCTTCGGAAGATTTTAACTCAGATAATCTCACAATGGCACAAAGCCGGTTTGACTCTTTTGCAGGTACAAAGAAAGAAAAATTGTCTGATTTAATTGATCGATCTTTAAAAGTGGCAAATAATCTAAAGAAGCATGTTCCAGATCTCAGTAATCATGAACAAATTCAAAAGCTTCTTGACTCTCTTCCGTCTGCATGGAATCATCAAGTTAAAATGCTAAAGCAAGAAAGAGGTTATGTCGACACAAAACTTATGGATATGATCAACAGACTAAAATCTTTCGAGCTAGATATCCAAAGAAACGAATTTCAGCAAGCCGTGTTCCCACATCAAACCCACGCGCTTAATACTGATCTTGTTTCTTCTGTAACAAGCATACTTGATTACAAATCAGAGATGATTGAAAAGTTGAAGTTATTGAGAACTGATTCAGATTTAAACTCTAAATTCAAAGAAACTGTTGAAGAGAATCGTGAAGCGTTAAGAGTCGACAATGACAGTAAACCAGAGTCTATGAGAACCGATAATGATAACGCTGGAAAAGCTGATAAAAGAGAGCAAGAGTCTGAGGCTGACAAGATGCTGAAGGTCAAAGAAGAGGAAAAACAAGAAATCACATGGGTTTGCAACTGTGAAAAGAGCTTAGCCCAGGATATGTGTTCTTCGTCATGCAAAATCCGGTTATTTGGGATTTATAAGGCAAACAGATTGTTATTGGAAAATGAAAAAGAATTAAAAACAATCAATCAGGAATTAAAGAAAAATGAAATTGCTTTTTCAAGAAAACTTAATGAAGCATTGGCTGAAAATGATCTTTTAAGAAGAACTATTTTGGAGCGTAACATTGAAATTAATATTCTGAGAGAAAGGGCTGTTTTAGCTCAATTTGAAACGACAAAGCTTCAAACAAAGCTTGATAAATGGACCCTTTCACATATGAAAAAGGATGAGCTTATTGCTAAACAACAAGGGGCGCGGGTGAAACATGGGATTGGATATAAATCTGATAGTGAAACTGTATTTATATCAGTTCCACCCCCTTCTACTTTATGTTATTCACCAATTCCCAAACCTCATCCTAAAAATGATTTGTTTGAACAATCTAATAGTAGTTTGCATGCAGGTTTGAGCGGTGTGAATCTTAAAGAGGTGCGAGATGATTATGATTCTACAACTGGTATGGGATACAATAAATCGAATGCTGACAGTCAAGCTAACGATTGTTCAGTCCCGGTTGTTTGTAAATCTATATCTTCTATTTCTTCTAACTTCTTTGATAAGTTTAAAGCAGGTGAAATTCCTACTTTTGAGCCTGTCAGGGTTGTGAAAGAAGAGATAAATTCGAAATCACCCAATCATCAAGTTCCAATAACAACACATCCTATTCCTGTCAATCAAGATCCATTGGAAGCAGATCTGTGTATACGAGACTGGACAACCTCAGATGATGAATCAATCACAGAGGTGCATGTTGGTTCCTCACAGATCAAGATGTCTCCTAACATTGTCAAGTCACAAAAGCTTCCAAAAGCTGAATCAAGACCAATACGGATCTCTTCTTCAATTGCAAAGCAACCCAGTCAATCAGTGAAGATCTCATTCCTTGTTCAGCATAGCAAATGCCAAAACAAGCAAGAATCTGCTACAAGCTCAAAGCAATCCTCATCCCCACCTGCATCACACGGGACTACAAAGAATCAAAAGCCATTCAAGGATTGTTTTGAGTGTGGAAAAGAAGGTCATGTGGTAAGGAAATGTCCTCAAAGACTTGTTTCGGATGGTAAAGGCAAACCAAATTGCTTCTCCGGATCACAGTCCACAAAGAATATTCCAGACGGTAAAGGTAACACGAGTTGCTTCTCTGGATCAAAAGATAAAAAGCACACATCTTTGAATGGTTGGATGAAAAACCCTCCATCCAAACCTTCTCATGTGAAGCCGGTTTCACATGATTCAAAGATAACAATGACCAAAGGTTCAAAACCAAATTCTTTTTCTTCCGGTCTTAAACAGAAAATGATTTCCAAATTTAATTCATTTAAATCCAAATTAATTGAACCGAAACAAATTTGGCAAATTAAAAAGAGAGATATAGATATTCCCGATTGTTTAAACAGTTGTGTGCAGAAGCTTGTTACTTATCTTGATGAAAAAGGAACTTCCAGGACTACGATGGCCTGGGTTCCCCTTTCAAACTAATCTGTTTATGAGTGCAGGAACAATTCAGGAGGACTGTTAGTAATCCGGTTTACTGACAGGGATTGTTCCTAATTCAAATTTGAGGCGGAACAAACAGGTTAAGGTCATTGTATTATATCCACAATCTGGATTTTTAACTGCATTATCACAATTCTCACTTCACAATCACTGCATATTTTTTTGAGAATTCATTTCTTATTTTCATATCAGTGTAGTTTGGAAGACCTTCTTTGATAAATTTGTATTTTTGTACAGTTTAAAAACAATTAAAAAAATAAAAAAAAAACTAAAAAAAGAATAATAATAATAATAAAAAAATATAAAAAATATATAAAATAAAAAAAATATAAAATAAAAAAAAAGTTTGCAAAAATAAAAATTTAGGGGGAGAGTATAAGTAAATAAAAATGAAAAGAGAACTGGGAACTTGATTTGAGATGATTGAGAAATGATTGTATATCTTCTTGACATGCTTGTTTTTGCATGACTTGTGTTTTAAAAATGAGAAATGATAGTAACTGATGCTGTTATCTGATTTACATCTTATTTTTAATTGCAAATAATAGAAAAATAAAAAAATTCTTTAATGATATGCTTGGTAGACTCAGCTTGAAGAATAAAGTAGACAGTAGTATGATGATTTAAATTAAAATATATGCTTAAGGATGTCTGGATTTACGCAATCATTTTGGCCTGCACGAAAACTGAGTCCTGACAAAAATTGGATTGAGAATTGATCTTTCACCCACCATGATACAAATCATATAAGCCATATCTTTGAGCAATGATTGGTGTATTTATGTGTCTTGTGTTTGTGCTAATCTCCTCTGCTGTACGGAAGTACTGACCTGGAGTGATGATCTCCTCTGCTGTACGATAGTACTGACCTGGAGCTCTCATCAGCACATGATTAAATGGTCATCTCCTTTGTTATATGTGAGTATATACCTGGAGCTCTCACCATTTTGGTCTAAGTAATGTCAAATCATCTAAACGATGAATTCATCACAGAATGTAATATTCTGTCAATAATCACTTGCACACTAATGCACAAGCCTTGCTCTGTAAAGATCGTTACAAAATTCAAGAAATCCTGAGGTTGGGTGAGGGTTTTTGCCAAATGATTGTGGGGTCCTAGCATTTCTAAAGCATTTAATCGAACCTTAACGAATCATCTTCTGATTGTTGAAAAAGATAGGGCATGGGTTTAAGTGGACAAACATATCAGCAATCATTATTGATCTGTTTGAGAATTTCAAAATCATTTAAAGACTGTGATTAGATTCAGTTATCAGTGTGATCTCATTGCTTGTCGATGATTAAATTCATCTTTGTGCTAAAGTATATCTTGAGGATGTGATCTCATGATCGATTCAGTTCCCGATTATAAAAAAAAAATAGATAAAAAAATGTTATAATAATGTATATAATAATAATAAAAAATATAATAAATTTTTAGTTCAAAATTTCTTTTAGGTCTTCCATATTATGCTGTTACAATTTTATCATTTTTCATGCATTTCACGGAAATTACGCACAAACAAACACGGGTTCGCTTGTTTTTTTACTCACAGATAAACACGGGTTTATTTTGTTAAAATGAAATGATCTAATTAGAAATGTGGAGATTGTGTTTGTGAATGTGTTTCAGATTTTTGCTTTAAGTGATGGCCGATCATCAGTTGAGCAGTGTACCTGATCAGAGAACCTGTTCCTCAAGTTTGCAGAAGATATCGAGCTAGGAATCCTCCTTCTACATCTTCTGAAGCACTCAAGATTAGAGATTTGGGAAACCTTTTTCAATATCTTTGTAAAGCTTGCACTCGAAAGGGGGAACATATAAATAGGGGGAGCTTATGAGATGAAAAATCTTTCTCATCAGATTCAAAAAGATTCAAATTGAAGATCTTTCTACTGTTGACTTCTCGATGCTGATTTCGTTTGAAGACGTTGATAATGATAGACTAAGGGGGAGTATTGTTGGAGCTGTAAAAGATAGTCTATATTATCAACACAGTGAAAGTCAACAAAAGTCAACGTCACGGTCAAAGTCAACAAAAGTCAAACCCAACACGTTCGAGACGAGGAACCGAGACGAGACATTGAAGATTTAGATGACTAGGAGTTTATTGTAATAAATATATTTTGTATGAACAAAATATATTTTACTTTCTTTGAGTCATGTTTTAGTCTAAATATATAGTCTAGGGGGTTATGTGTACATATGAAAACTTAAACTAGACTATAAATAGCCTAATAGTAATTAGAATGAGGTTAATGGTTGCATGACCAATTGATTGAGGGATTTACTTGTAAACAATATTATTAGCAATCAAGAGAGATCAAAGGGTTTTCATTGTGTTCATCATATTTTGATCTAATTCTTCATGATTTGATTCAAGTTTGATCATCCTGGATTTACATAGAGCAATTAAATGAACTGGCTAACATAGAAGTGTCAAGAGAGATGAAGGAAGCAGAGGATGCAAGGTTACTTCTCCAATTCAAAGAAGAGAAGAGATAGAAAAGGTTATACAAGCATGCTACAACTCTCTCCCCAGTTCAGGAAAGCCATGTTTAAGAGGATGTGGCAGCTACAAAAAAACCTCAGGTAGATAAGGAAACAGATAGGCAAAACATGATCAACTACCTGAGTGCCACAGTTCTCTACCAGGCATTTGCACTTCTTCCTTTGTCCTTTGAGCACATTGAGTTTGAGTATCTCAAACAGCTTAAACTTCAAGTGCTCAAAGAACAAAAGGCAATAAAGAAAAAGATGAGGGAAGATGCTGCAAAGTCAAGAGCCATCATCCAAAAGAGTATGAAGAAGTCTGCTGACAGACAAAGGATGATGAGCTTCTTGAAGCCATATGGATTCTCCGGAAGGAGACTTGGCCCCATGTCTCTATTCATAATGGATGAGCATATCAGGGTAATCAAGCAGAAGATCAAGAGTGGAGAGCTGATTGACTTATACTCCCCTCCAAGTCAAATCCCACCTGAAGTGGAGGTTAAGGTTGAACAACCTAAGACAACACAACCTGGACCTCCTGCTGAGCCTCAGCAAGCTTTATCTTCTGATCAACAAAAGGGTCAAACTCCCTCTCCTTCTGAACCTGTGAGGGAGGAACACCCAACTGAGAAAGACAAGGATGATCAACAAGGTGCTGCAGACCAGTCTTCTCAGTTGAAGTCTTCTAAGAGGAAGAAGAGGATGGCTTCCAAACCAAAGTCAAAGAAGAAGAAGCCTGGATCATCCACCTCTACACCTCAAGCTGAGTCAGATCAACCTGAGGAAGTGCATGAAGAGGCAGCCCAATCAACACCAATTCAAGTGGTTCCTCTTGCAGCTGAGAGACCCATCTTATCCTGGATCTTCACTACTAATCCAGAGAGATGGCATGTGATCAGAGATCAAGGTACTGAGAATGTCTATACATGGAAAGACATAATCAACTGATCTCTTTGAGATGAGAATATATTATGAGGGTGTGAGTGATCCTGACCATCTGATAAAGAAGGGTATGGTCATTATCATCCTGAAGACCACCAACATCTGAAGATCTTCTAAATGTTTTTGTAGCATCAGCCTAGGGGGAGTTTGTAAGGATTCCTATAGGTCTGATGCAGCCAAAACATCCAAAGTCTCTCTGCATGCATGCACTAAAGAACAGAAGTAGAAATGCTTCAGAAGTTTTACATCATGCACTAGAAATATTCTAAGTGTAAAATCTTCCGAAGCCAAGACCAACATCTTTTGAAGCCAAAAGTGAAGTCTTCCGAAGCTTCAAAGACAAAGTCTTCCGAAGCCAAAGAATGAAGACAAATTTCTTTCGAAGACTTTTAGAGATATGCCTTTATCTGATGTACTATACGATAAAGCTGGACCACATTTCCGCTGCTACTCTGTAAAGTCACCAACTTACATGAGTTGGTGAAAAGGTCCATGCTTTTGGTAACTGTACATTGAGGTTTTGAGTCCATGCTTTCTACTTTATGTACTTTTATCCTTTTTGTAATATATTAGGATGTGAGCTATGGCATGTCATCGTCAACAGTCAAAAAGGCAGATCTGTCTTTTGACTCTACATTTGATTTTGTAGTTGTCTAGTCAACTGTATCCAGCTGGCCTTCAAAGTATGGCCGACTGTAGGATGTAGTATAAAGTATCTCAAGTACTTGTAACTTTCCATCGATGCTTTGTAACATTTGTAATAGAACTTGAGAAGCAATATACAACATTCTTGAAAACCAATTACTTGTGTTGTTTGCAACCTTGTTCTGTCTCATACTTACTTATGTTCTTAGCATCTTTTATTAACAGGTTAACCAGTTCCCTATTTGATCTGTTAAGTGTTCTAAGCAACCCTCCTCATTGTGTTGTTGCGTTGTAAGTGCATACCCTTCACCGGTCTTGCAAAAACCCATACCCTATTGCCCTCGACTGAAAAAAAACAACAAGGATGGACGGGGTTATATAATTTAAATTTAAGTATTGAAAAACCCATTTCTTGATATGAGTTGTTTTACTTTTGTTTCTTTAAATGGATTTTATACCTTGTATTTATACATGCATAAACCTACACATACACATTAAACATGTTATCTAATTGAAATTTCTAACACTTCAAATAATATCATGTAGTTAAGGTGTAAAACAATAAAAAAATGAATAAATTGATTTTTGCATTACACATATGTAATTTACTTCATTAACAATTAATATTGTGCATGACTTAGAAAATATAGTATTAATAATGTGTTGCAATTTACAATCCATCATATTACCTAATGATAATTGTCTACTCCAAACCAAGTGGTACATGTTAAAACGTAGTTTTACTATGCGATGGAATATTTGCTAGTGTGTGACCTATTACGATCATATGCTAATGGCAACTATGTTTTACGTTGTGTCTCAGGCATATAACTTCAACAAGAGTTTTAGTGATAGATATCACAATGCTGATCAAAATGAAAAAAAAGAGTATGATGGGATATATTTTTACTACGAAGAATCACCTATCACATGGTGCTCTCAAAAGAAAAACTCCGTAGCACTATCCTATTATGAAGCTTAGTTCATGACAACAACACTAGCAGCATGCCAGGCTATTTGGTTAAGTAAAATGGCTGAGATTGATTACCAAAAGACCACTTCAAGCATGCAACTTAGGGTGGATAATGTTTTAGCAATATCAATAATGAAAAACCCTATCCTTCATAGGAGGAGTGTCACACCTAGACAAAGGGGGCTAGTCATGATGATTGACTATTAAACAAATACAACGAAACTATGTAAGTGATAAGAATGAGCTATTCATTTACACTTATAATAGTAAAATAGTATATTATATAACAACTTGCCATATGTACATCTAGATTATAGGTAAAGTCCATAGGGCTATTTTTGTATATTCCTTAAAGTTTTCTTGTATAGCTTGTCTAGGTTCTTGTATAGTTCTTCTAAATAGTCTTATCTATTGCTAAGAAAGCTTGTGATCACATGCTAGTCTCTAAGTCTTGTTAATCAAAGTACCTGGATACATGCTCAAAATACAAGTTAGTTATGAAGCCGGTGAGTTCATAAGTTTGCATAAAGTGTTTATATTCGGTGTATAGTTTTTGGTAAATATAGTCTTGCAATAAGATCATTCATAACCAAAATTAACAGCATACATAGTCATGATAGGTATCGCTCACAATCATTTGACATCGTTCACAATCATGGTAGGCATCGTTCATAGCCATTTGTGCACATTTAATATTGACTTTGTTCACAGTCAACATAGGTATCGGTCACAACCTCTATACATAATGTTCATAATCACATTATAGCATGATTGCCCATAAAATACAAAACATACACCAAAAAGGTCATTATGTATCCACCCAAAAAAGTTGAAGTAAAATGGTGAAAGCATACGAGACTCACCATAGTTGTTGAGTGTTTATTTTGTTAAAGCTTTTGATGGGAATGTAGAAGATTTATTCATCTAGAAGAGATCCTATGTTCATGCAGAAAGTTCATCGATACATCTAGTTTGTGTATGTGAGTTCAATACTAATGTTATGTTCGTTTAAATCTTAAATTAAGTGGTTTAAGATGTGTTGTTTCGCGTTAATCAGTTTTATCGCGTTTACTTTTACGTTTTGTTGGATCTATTACATTTAGGTTTTGGTATATTATAGTTTAAGTTACTTTTTCATTATTCTAGATCATTAAATTTTAGAATATGACAACTTCAGCCCTTTTACTTTTTGTTTTTAGGAGTTGTCCATTTTATCCCACAATCTTTGAAAATTTATCATAGGTGACTAAAATATATTTTAATCTTTTTAATATCACAAGTGTTGTTAAGTTGATAAAAGTTGTAAATGTTACATTGGTTTTATCGGTTGCATGAAATATAGAGTTTTAATCGTATTTTGAAATTTAAACATTCAATGTGTTTTTTTAAATAATATAAAGGTTATAATATGTTATATATGATGTGAAAGAAAAAGTATATTTAAAATTTTAAAGTTTTAATATCTTGTTTTTCATATTTTATTCATCTTATATGTACGAAATACGTTAAAAAAGTTCACAATTATTTTTCTTATCTATTTTAACTTAAAAAATATTTTATTTTTACTTATGCTTCTGTAAAAATATAATTTTATGAAATCTGGGTGCATGTTGTAACTTTTGTGGAGTAATAATTTATTTTCATTCATCATATATACTAAATAATATATATTCAATTATAGAAAGCTTCAAAATACTCATATATTCGTTTTAATTATATTTAATTATAATTAGACTTCCCAAGATTGATTTTCTAAGTTATATGTTGAGCGTGCCGGTTTTGTGTTTTGTACACGTTTAAGTACGATTTTATTTAGTTTAAATCAATAAAATACTTTAACATCATTTTTATTTTATAAAATTTTTGTTTTGTAAATTTTAAGCTGCTAGAAAATATTCATTTTTATAATTTTCAAGATTTTTAGGTCAGTATGGTATCTAATCTTATTTTGTGAATTTTATTTACTAATAGTTCATATTATTTAGTCATTTAGTCTAATAGTGTCCCAAAATTATGATATTTTATGTTTAATACATTTTAGTTATATTAAAGCTACTAGAGTTCAAAACTTTTGGCTATTAAGTTGATTTGGCCATTTTTGTATTTTTAACGTTTATTTTAGTTACTAATTCGTGTTTATCGTAAGACCACATTTTATGTTGTTTTCCCCCGAACCTATTTGCAACATTTTTTAGTACAATATCTAAATATTTCTACTATTTAATACACCTTTTTTATATTAAATAAGTTCGATGCAAGTAAAGTCATTGCTAACATTTAAAAATGCATACTTACTCAGGATTAGTTTTAAAAATTCTAATATTATTTATCCAACCCTTTTAAGTCATATAAAGTTCATATGAAAGTAAAAATCATATTTTTATAGTATGTAAACATATTCCTTAATTTCCGACTCAAACTAGATTTTGGTATGAATTTTGTGTTATCAAAAACGTGATTTGGATTAAAAAGCTGTTTTTTTACTAATGTTACATTATATTATCTAGAAAGGTATGGTTTTAGATTTTTACAAGCTATATGAAGTGTTATGTGGTTCTAAAGTTTTTAAAAGTGTGTGAGAGTGTGTGTTGTTGTGATTTTAGGTGATGATTTCATACCTTCTTATTGGTGTGTGCTTGGAGGGCTTCAATAAGGGAGTATGAGGCTTCAACAAGGAGTGTTGGTTCCCGGAAAAAATATGAAGATTAAAAGTGTGCAAGATATAGATGTGATGCCCAGATCCTAGGATACCTCACAGTTGGTCATTCACAGCAAAACATAGATTTAAAAGATTCATTTTGATAAACATTGCAGCGGAAAAGTACTTTAAGTTTCAACCCATTACGACATAATTATAATAAAGCATTAACATTGTCTTGAAAACATCAAATAGTCTTTAAACGTGATGAAATCCAAGAAAACAGGATTTGAAATAGATTTCCCCAACGATCTTTTCAATCTCTCACAATATAACAATAAAATTGTTATATATATTCAAGACTGAATGAACAACCCATGATCAAAGATATGAATGTTCGTGTGTGTGTAAGATTGTGTGTGTTTGTATTCTTGACTAATAATATAAATGCTTGATTGTATTGAATGTTCAAAAGATTACAAAGGATTAGGGTATACTACTATTTATAGCCTACACAAAAAGCTATGTACAGTTACTAAAATACCTTTATCCAAAACAAAATTACATATAATCCTAAGTCTAAGTGTCGTCCGCTGTGGATGATCACATATGTCCGTTGTGGATGTATAAACATCCATTGTGAATGATGAATGAGTCGTCTACTGGTATGTTCGTCATCCGTTGTGGACACTTGGTAAATGTTTGTCTTGTTGGTGTCTATTATGGACGTGTTCATCCACTGTGGGATCTTGTTCATTCGCTGTGAAACTTGTTCATTAGTTGTGAAGTTCTTCATCTATTGTGCATACTTGGAATTCTTCAAACTTCATCCGCTGTGACATTTGTGCATCCGTTGTGGGCAAGTCTTCATCTGCTGGCAACACTTGCAAAATTTCTTTTATCTACAAAATCTGAAAAATAAATTTAAACAATAGTTAAGGAGTGTTATGAATGTTAAAGATACTAATAAGTTAGTTAATGATTGTTTAAATGTTATAACACATTATGTTTGATTATGGCAAGTATTATCCTTCTAATGCACTTGTTTAGCCCAATAATACTCCCCATAAGAATGATGTAGCCATCTTTTGATGTTTACTTGTTACTGTTGT
The DNA here is from genome assembly GCA_025215565.1 of Flaveria ramosissima. Classification (NCBI taxonomy): domain Eukaryota; kingdom Viridiplantae; phylum Streptophyta; class Magnoliopsida; order Asterales; family Asteraceae; genus Flaveria; species Flaveria ramosissima. The sequence continues at coordinate 30,842,752 of CM046033.1, forward strand.
GTTTGTTACTAATGATGTGTGTGTTTATGTTTGTTATGTATGATTACAATGACTGTGTGATGGAATTAGATTGTTTGAGTGACTGTTTGACTATTATGCATGATTCAATGTTGATTGTTTGTTTGATTACACGTGTGTAATCAGATTACAATATATGTTTTAATTTGTATCTGTTTTCTTGTATGATGTGATGCTTGTATGATTGTTGTTATGTATGTTATTATGCATGATATTAATGTATGATTGATGTTTTGTTATGTTTGATATAACTGTTATGCTTGGTTAGATATGTATGATTGTTTTGGTTTACTTTATATATTGTTAGTGAACCTTTATGTGTATGATGGACCAGCTTCATCAACACTTTTCTTGAAATCTATTGTGGCCTTCAAAGATTCTTCAACATCCTTTTCTGTTATTTGATCTTTTTCAGCTTCTTTACTTGATCAGACAAAGGAGTTATCTTGAGTGCATTTCTATAATTTACTATGTGCTCAACAAAGTATTATACTGCACTTTTTTATCATCATACTTGCTCTCTATAGTTAGATGTACCATTTATTCTAATGTTGTTTGATCTAAACTTTGCACATCAATGTTCCTAACTAGTGTGGTTATAACATGATTGCCCTTCAGAATCTCAAGATTGTTGTTTTCTGATATCTTCATGCATGTTATCCCTTGAATGTGTGTTAAAGGTTGTTGTTTGGTTTCCAATCTTTGTTTGAGAGCAACATTCACATACACTATTCCTAAAATTCTTAGCATGTGTATGAAATAACAACAATCTATTGTAGGGAATGTCTTTGTCTTAAAAAATAAAACATATGATGGATGGGAAGCTTTATCTTAATAGGGTCATAAAGCCTTATATCAGCTACTTCTTTCCCTTCTAGCTTTCTCTCCATCACCACTTCAAAATATGTTTTATAATAGTACCACCTAGTGATTGGATGATTATATTGATTACCATCAATCTTCTTCATAGTCATTTTCAAATTAGATGGCCTCATAGGGTAACCAACCTTTTACAAAATTTATGTGTCAATGTGAGTGGATGGTCTTTACTTATTTCTATTATTTGTTGGACAATTGTTGCTCTCTTCTCTATTTGGCCAAATGAAATTTGTGTTCTCTGTTTGCCTTCAATTTCATCTCATGGTGTTGTCTGTTCATGTAAGACCTCATGATATGATAGAAATCTGCTCCTCTGGGATTGTTTGTATGATTGACCATTCTTAGTCGCATCAGGTCAAGTCTATCTTCATAGCTTAGAGATCCTAGTTGAAATATGTATGATAAGTGTTGGACAAGTCTAGATATTCTCTTGATGAGCATTGCATCCCATATTTCATCATACTTCCAGGCAACTATTTTTCTTTCATCAGCTGATACTATGAGAGTAATTTTGTCAAATAACTGAACAAAATTTGTTTTCTCATTTATCATCTCTGTCACCTTATTTTCTTCTAGCCATAACCTGTGAGGCATGAATTGTATAGGTTCCTCAATAGAATGAAGCTCAAGTGGAGCTTGATGATAGGTTGATAGAGAAGATTGTTAGGGACCGTGAACGTACGAAGTACTAACTGATTCTGCATTTATACCGGATCAAATAGTGCGGAATCCTATTTGATTGGCGATCCAATTAGTGAGAACAATAACCTGATCGATATAAGATTCAACTCAACGTTAAGAACGAGTAGGAATCGATCATGAACGAACTATGAACTTGGACATGCTGTTTGGGACGTTCTGGACGGCTAGGGTTTATGTGTATTCACAATATCTCTTCAAGTGTTCTTGTTTTTCCACGAATTAGGTGGTATTTATAGGTTAGGGTTTTTCATTCGTACGACTGAACCATTCGCATGGTTCAGTCGTGCGACTGAATCATGCGATTGAGTCATACGCACGACTGAGGTTCAGTCGTGCGACTAAGTCAATATGATGTCTCAATCGTACGACTGATCTAGTCTCCTGGTTCAGTCGTGCGACTAGTCCAAAAGCATGATGTATTCATGCGTATGGTCCATTTGCATGAATAATCACCCGACTAGGTTGTTCATAATACTCAATCATTATTGACTTAGAATTGTGTACAACAACCTCAAACCTATATAAGAAGTTCATACATATGGATCAAAGATAAATAAACATCAAATCATAGTTCATATTTCATTGAACCATTTCATTACATATGTGTAAGACATGAAAGACTTTTACATTTAAGCTCATAAACTAGGAACAACATGTATCTACAAACTCCCCCTTGGTGCTAGTTTACCCTATCGTCTAACATTCTTCACATGTTCGTGGAACTTCTTGTACTTCTTCTCTCTTATGACTCCTGCATGTATATCAAATGCAAAACAGAGGCTTATGACATGTTTGAACTGGAGAGCTTGTACAATATCCTGTGTGTCATAGAACAGTGGCCACTTGTATAATGTGTAGACATCTTCAGCCGACAAGTTTGTAAGCCACATTGGGTCAAATACCCGGATAGTATCAATCTTTCCATCTCTGTTCAATACTATGACAGCTTCTCCCGTCCTCCAGTCATAATACCACCATTTGAAGTGGGGAGTGAAGTCCTGAGGCATTTCCCGTAAGGGAATCTTGGACATTGTCCGCAGGGGACTCCACTTCAGCACCACCTTCGGTCTTCCAGAAATAGGATCAAGTTCAGACTTATGAATTAACCTCTTAGGTTGTTGAGGTCTGAATTTTACCCACATGGTGTGGTATTCTTTCTTCAACGCAGCCTCAAACCATCCCGTCATCTTTCTCGGGTTGGCATACAAAAGATCTAAGCATGCCAGGCGGTTGAGCTCAAAACCAGGAAGAGTCTTCAGATCATGAGGATATCTGAAGTACTCGATTCCTTTCTCCCTCTTAACAACATAGACTTCCAAGTCTTCAAAATATGCCCACGCTATAATGTTTCCTGACACTTTCTGATGTCTTTTGACTCTGTAGAGCTTTGTGTAGGCATTCTGCTTTGGCGGCACGCGTTGGTCTTTCATCTCTACAAAACAAGCTACCCATTCAGCTTTCTTGAGATCAACATTAGCATCTGAAGCTTGGGCTTTACTTTTATTCTTTTTCTTCTCTTTCTCTATCTCTTCTAACTTATCGAAAGTACCACTGCCAAACGTTTCACCCAAGTTGGGGATAACATGTCCTTCAGGGTTAGTGTACTCTAGATAGTGCTCAGCTGTAACATCCTCAATCTCAATCTCATCAACATCCTGTAGCTCCTCATCACTCAGTATATCTACTTCTGGAGCGTCTTTGACAATTTTATCAGGATTGAGTCGGAACATTTCAGCTAACAGGTCATCGGTCAGATCAAGAATGATTTCTCCTTCTTCGAGAGTGTAGCTCACTGACCTTCTGACGATCCCTTGCAAGTCAAGAATCATTGTAAGTTGAGTTTTAACTTGCTGAAGGGGTTCGACATCATACTCGTCTGTCTGTTGACCTTCATCTGTTTGATTAAACATTCAACACAACACACATATATAATTAGATAAGACATTTAAACATACTTAATCATTAATTACATTAATATAATACACATTTCAAGTACAAAAGGTTGAAATACATAAACATCCAATCATTACTTTTGTCTTGCTCTGTCAATTCTTCAGCTGGAGCAGCTGAGGACGAGGCTCCTTGATCTTGATTTCTTTTAGTACGCCTCTCCTTAGCTTGAGAATTTGAGGCTGACGCAGGTGAATCACCTTCCTGATCATCATCATCCTCTTTATCTTTACCGCTCAGTCCTCCTTCATCAACATCTTCCTCAGAATCATCATCATCCTCATCATCATCATCATCATCATCATCATCATCATCATCATCATCATCATCATCATCATCATCATCATCACCATCATCACCATCCTTGATCTTCAATGGGTCTTTGATCCCTTAAGCTTTAGGAGTATCTTCTTGTTCTTCTTCTCAAGCTCCTCTATCCTCTTGACCGACACCATCACCAGCTCATTTTGACTAGTAAGCGCATGGTGAGCTCGGCCCAAAGCCCTCTCATACTGAGCACTCTTCTCCGTCAGCTGATCGATCTGCTTGCCTTGGGCGTTGTTGACCACTATCAGCTAGTTAATCTGATTTGCTCTCATGTGACATGTAGCTAACATCTTTAGCACCAACCTATTGAGGTTTTCTAGCTGTTCCTCTAACCCAACAGTGGGTAGAGTAGGTCCTGGTGAGAATATGGATTAGGTGGAGGGACCAACTTGGTGGGTGGTGGTAGTGGTGGTAGATGTGGTGAATATGGGAGGTGGAATGGGAGTGGATAGTGGTGGAGTGGCTGTGGTAGTGGTGATGCATGGAGTGATAGTGGTAGTGGGAGGAGTGGTGGTGGAAGTAGTAGTTGTGGTGGTGGTAGTAGGTGATGTGGCAGTAGCTATGACAGGGGTGGTGGTTGTGGCAGAAGATGTAATCACTATAAACCTCAGCCTCTTACCCTTTTTGCATGAGGCTGAGCCATTCTCTTCTTCCTGGAGCCCTTTGCAGTAGGTGCTCCCCCTTGGCTGCTGGGTTAGTCAGGGGTGTAAATAGGATCAGTAACATCAGCATCAACACCCCTCGACTCAGCCTGGCGTCCGCCAACCACCTCGATCCCTCTATCTGTGGCCACAACTCGGCTCCCGACAGTCCTTACTAAAGGCTCATCATCTGACTCCTCATCCTCATCGACCAAGAAGTCTTGGTGGAAGGCAGCACTTTCAGGTCCACTAGGTGCCTCACCACCTTGACCTTGATCATTGTCGTCGTCGTCGTCTTCATATGTGGGTGCCATGATGGGCTCGACGTCGGAGTCACTGTCGTCGTGACGCCACTTCTTACGAGATGGTGCCATGTACCTCTCGTTGGCCAAGTGGCCAAACAATCTCCTCACCGGGGGCTTTACTTGCTTTCCCCTGTAGACCTTCATCCGACCAAGTGTCGTATCATCCATAATCTTCAAAACAACCGCATCCTCCTTCTCTTTAGGCAGTGAAGGGAGCTTCTGACCAATGATCATCTGTAGAAATCTTGGGTACATGCAAAACCCCTCCTTCCCCTTTGCCTCTATGTTCTCAACCATGTATGAGAATATTATCTGAGAGAAACTGAACGGGTGGTTTAGCCCCAGCGCAACATAAGCATTCTGGATTTGATTTGACATCTCGTCAAATTTTCCTCTTCTCGACGCAATGCACTTGATGATGACGTGGGCTAAGTACTTAAACTGGGGGCACAGGTTGATTTTATTGAGCACAACTGCGTTGATGTCCCCAGTGTACTTCATCCGCATAATGCAGCCCCTAACTGTCAGAGGGTGTAGCTTGGTCAGGTGGTCACCGTCTTCACCTAGATCCTGGACTTGCCTACCATCGGATGCAGTAATACTGATCTCCTGCCCGAAGATCGAGCTCCGGATGCTGTAGGGCTCAGTGGACCTATCAACAGTAGCCCCTTCCCAGAAAGTATGCTGGAGTGATTTGTATGGCTTGCACGGTGTAGATATGGCCTTGAAGATCCTCAATCTCCTGAGGAAGGAAATGATCCCCGCAAACTCGGAAGCATTCCGAGTGGTAGCATCTAAGTGAGCACAGATGTTGTGCTTGGGGCTCATGGACCACCTATTAGCCATGTTGTTGTATCACAAGAAACATATACGTTAGATTTGTGCATAACAGAAGACAGTAGGAACTTAAACTGTTTTGATCAAAGTGGCTCAGTCGTGCAATTGAACCATACGACTGAGTTCAGGTTTGCGATTAATCCTGCGACTGAGTTCAGTCGTGCGATTGAGCCTGCGACTGAGTTCAGTCGTATGCTATGCTATGCGGTTGAATCAGTCGTGCGACTGAACCCATGCGCATGATTCATACGTGCGATTGAATCGTGCGTCTGGCTCAATCATGCGACTGAAGTTCATTAGCATGTCCTTTCGCATCCTACACTGTTGAACACCCCAACCTTGAATCTTGGTCAAAACTTGATGTTAGACGTCGTGTTTAGACTCATTAGGTTCGCAGGGACTCTAAATATCACTTAATGTCCTTTAAATCAATGACTATGTCCATTTAAGTGGTCTATTTGAAAGTTTTACTGATTTCTTGATTTTATTCGATTAAGTCAGTTAGGGTTTGATTCCACTGGTCACATAGATAGATTTCAGTTTCATAATACCTGTAGATGAATGAGAAATCGGTTAGGATCACAATCGGGAAGTAATCAAGGTAAGACGAAATTTGGGCAGAGTGTGTATGCGTATGTACGATTTCAGAGAACTTGAAGGGTGGTAAGGGTTACGACCGACTGACCCCTCTATTTATACTGCTTTTATTGTTCAGTCGTGTGGCTGTACCTATACGCTTGCTTCAATCGTGCGACTAGGGTTCAGTCGTGCGACTAGCTCATACTCCTTCATCCAGTCGTTCGAATGGTTCATTCTGGTGATCCAATCATATGGATATTCCATACTCATGGTCCAATCGTATGATTGCCCCATACTCATGGTCCAATCATGCGATTAGCTCATACTTCTGGTCCAATCGTGCGATTGGCTCATACTCATGGTCCAATCGTGCGATTGGTATGAGTTTGACCTCATACACTTGCACACACTTAAAGTTTTACCTTTTGATACGACATTATTAACAATGATCATCTCAAACATGACCTTTTTTAACTGAACATCATTTGATCACCTCAGACATGATTCTTTTAAATTGAACAGATTTGGTCACCTCAGACGTGATCCTTTTTAATTTGAAAACTTTTGATCACCTCAAACGTGATCCTTTTAATTTGAAAACATTTGATCTCCTCAGACGTGATCCTTTTAATTTAAAACCTTTGATCACCTCAGACGTGATCCTTTTAATTTGAAACTGATTGGTCACCTCAGACATGAACCCTTTTAGTGAGTGATTCACAGAATTCATCTAGTTGTATAGTCTGACTTTTACCAAACAAAAGGCTAGAAAAATAGAAAAAACAACTTGAAATTAAAAACAAAACAAGACATATTTTTGGGTTTTTGATTAGAGATGGATTGAAATCTTTTAGAAAACCGTCTAGCAGATTTTTCTTCCTGAACAACACAACTTCAAGTTAATTTAATCATTTCTGGAACGATTCATTGTTGAATCATACAGGTATATCAGAATCATTTGGGACATTGTAATAAAACATTTTGATGCTAGATTCTTGTTTTGACCCGAGAGTCGATGGCAATTTTAAGAAATCATACTAGACCTATAAGATGCACACAATGATTTTGACTGTCAAGAATTGCAGCCACGATGATTGTTAGTATATTTGTCCTCTTAAATCTATACACAGATTTTTGACTCCCATTGGTGATGAATTAGGTTTGATTATTTCAACAAGCTTTTGTGGATCCCACAATTATATGGTAATCAACATTCCTTAGGAGATTTTTGAGCGGTCTACGGGTATTTGACAAGAAGAAACTATTCTAAGAGCTTTCAAAGAGATGCCAAGCCTCATGTCAGTGCCATCGCATAACAGAGAGGCGCAAACAACAATGAATTCTAGAATATTTATGTTATGCTTATCCTCAGGTCAGTGCCATCGCATAGCAGAGAGGCACACAACCTATCTTCTTGTGAGAGAATTTTTTTTCTTTTTGCATGTAACGCACCAACAACATTAGTCATTAGCTTGATTGCGCTTAACACTTTTTTTCTTGTGCTTTGCTCATTTTTATGGTCATCCGCACACATTTGTGGCGTTTGTTTTGCTCGTCACCCCTTATTGGAAATACGTTGATTGTGTTAACCAGGGATAAGATGGGAACCCACAGCAAGGTGAACAACTTAGTTTGAATTTAAATCACCAATGAGGTCTACTCATCTATTGTGTTTAATCTACCGACACATCATATAATGGACTAGCAACCTCTAGGTCTACTTTCTCTACGTTACCTCAGTAGCAGACTAGTTTTACTATCATGTTTCCTTTTATTTTGCTTAGACTTCTTAGACTTATAATTTGAATTTTGCATCTTAATCATTTAAGTGCTTTTGAGGTCCCAAACAATTTGTTCCCTGTGTATTATCATTTTCCATAAGCGTTGAATTAGAGTCACAGATTTGATTTCATTTATTTTAGCTAAGCTGCCCTCCTCCCTTGTTTTTTTAAGTAATTAAATACTGCATGAATTAAATACTAAACAAACCTATTCTCCCTCTAAAATTATAAAACCGAAAATCTTTTTGTGTTTTTGGATTTTAATAGACAGGAAAATAAAATAAATAAAAGAAAAAAAAAGAAACTAAAAAAGAACTTTTCGGACTACACACTTTCTTCTGCTAGAATCACATCACTTTTCTTTTTCACGCCATTAACCTCTAAAAGATATAAAAACCATGGTTTATCAAATGCTTTTGTGTAGAGGTCGGCACGTTGAAAATCCGTATTAATTTTCACAACATCGATTAATTGCTTTTCAAAACAGTCACGTATAAAGTGATATTTAATACCGATGAGTTTAGTTTTAGGATGTTGGACAGGATTTTGGTGACAGCAATAGCATCAGAATTATCAACAAAAATAGGGGTGTTAGAAAATTACAAATCGTAGTCGGGCATTTGCTGTTGAATCCAAATGATTTGTGAACAGCAACTTGCAGCAGCAACATATTCACCTTCACAAGTTGACAGAGCAACTGATGTCTGCTTCTTACACTGCCAGGTGACTAACCGTCTACCACAGAACTGACATCCCGCTGATGTTGACTTGTAATTAATCTTGCAACCACCATAGTCCGAGTCACTATACGCTGTAAGCTCAAAGTCATCATCATGAGGGTACCACAACCCGAGTGTTCGTGTACCCTTCAGATAACGAAAGATCTGTTTAACTCCAATGAGATGATTCACTTTTGGTTTTGCCTGATATCTGGAACAGAGACACGTTGTGTATATAATATCAGGACGAGAAGCTGTGAGGTACATTAGGGATCCGATCATTCCTCTGTACATTGTAGCATCAACCAGATCACCATTTTCGTCGGGTGCCACATCATGGTTAGAGGCAAGTAGAGTTCCAGCAACTGAAGCATTCTCCATGTCGAACCGACTAAGGATATTACCTACATATTTGGTCTGATGCAAGAAGATTCTTTTGGGTGTCTGATCCACCTGTAAGCCAAGAAATAACTTCATCTCCCCCATAGCACTCATCTCAAACTCTGCTTTCATTACAGATTCAATTTCTTTACTTAATTCTACATTCTTGGAACCGAAGATTATGTCGTCAACATATATCTGTACCAGCAGTAAATCACCATCTTTTTCTTTGATAAATAAAGTACAGTTAATAACTCCTCTGTGAAAACCATGTTTCACTAGATGAGTTGAGAGTTTCTCATACCAGGCTCTAGGGGATTGATGGAGCCCGTAGAGAGCCTTGTCCAGTTTGTAAACTCTATCCCGATGATAAGGATCCTCGAATCCTTCGGGTTGATTGACGTAGACTGTCTCACGGATTTCACCATGAAGGAATGCATTTTTTACGTCTAGTTAATAGACTTTAATCTTCATGTAGGATGCATAGGCTAGAAAGATACGGATTGCTTCCATCCGAGCCACAGGTGCAAACACTTCATTGTAGTCAATACCTTCGACTTGTCTGAACCCTTGAACTACAAGCCTAGCCTTGTTTTTGATTAAGACTCCTTGGTCATCTTTCTTACACTTCAAGACCCATTTCGTGCCAATCACCTTAGCACCCTTTGGTCTGTCCACCAGGGTCCATACTCCTAACTTCTTGAACTGTAGGAGTTCTTCTTTCATTGCACCGACCCATGCCTCATCATTTAGGGCTTCACTAACATATTTTGGCTCAGATTAGGACATAAAACAACGATATGCACCATCATGAAGATATCCTTTTTCCATGACTGAGGCATAATCAGCCGAGTATAGCTGATTTCTTGTTTGTACTCCTGATCGAATATCTCCAATGACGTTGTCCAAAGGATGATAAACATAAATCCGAGATCCAGGAGTGGTGGGAACAACTACCTCATTATCCAGATTTTGAAACCCAGGTTCAGTAATCGAAGCTGTTGGAGTATGAGGTTCCGAAGTGTCAGAGGCAACAGGATGTGATGCTTGTGTACTTTCATTAGCGGGAACCTGTTCCTCCTGTTCCACATTTGCAATCTTAACTGCTTCATCATCAGAAGATGAATCACTTACTTCAAGCTCTCCCCCTGAAGGGCTAGAAGTATCATTTAATGGAGCCGTTGATGTTGAGTCTGGTAGTGGAATGTTCAGAACATCGTACATCATCCTAGTAGAAAGCTCATCATCAGTGGGAGAAGGCGGTAGTTTAAAGGATTTAAAGAATCCATCATAGTCAAAAAAGAATGAGGGTCCTTTTCCAGCAGGGGGGTGGTGTATCTTTGAACATCAACATTGCACCACACTTCTACCTGACCTATTGAGTTGTTATAAACTCTCTTGTCTGGTATGTTGTATCCTAGAAAGATACCTTCTTCTGCCTTCACACTAAACTTCCAAGTCTGAGTTTTCTTCAACAACATGCACGATGCGCCAAACGGTTATAAATACTCCAAGTTGGGTTTACGTCGCTGGAGCAGCTCATAACATGTTTTCCCATGTCGTTTGACCACTAAGACTCGATTGAGCGTGTAACAATCATTGGCCACTGCCTCATTCCAGAATTGAATAGGCAATTTCGAGTCGGCTAGCATTATCCTGGAAGTCTCTATCAAGCTTTGATTTTTCCTTTCAGCAACGCCATTCATATGCGGAGTGTAGGCAGAGCTAAATTGATAAACGATTCCTCTCTCTCTATAGTATGCCTCCATCCACTGATTCTTGAACTCTGTTCCGTTATGTGATCGAATCTGCGTTACTTTCAGCTTGTAGAGTGATTCCAATGTAGTAACTAGATATTTGAATGATTCAAAAGTTTCTGATTTGGCTTTCAGAAACATCACCCAAGAGAATCTTAAGTAATCATCCGTTACTACAAAGTAATACAGATCTCCAGCAATGCTCTTTGTACTCACATGGCCAAACAGATCCATGTGTAGAAGTTCAAGAGGAAGATCAATTGAATGAACTTTCTTTGCCTTGCAAGACTTCTTGGTCTGTTTCCCTTTCTTACATGCTACACAAAAATCCGAAAGTTGGAAGTTCTTGACAGTTACTCCATTCACTAAATCATTTTGAAGTAAATGATTCATCTTCCTTGGATTAATGTGTCCTATTCTCCTATGCCAAGAGATTGAATCCCTCTCAGTTGCCTTTGACAAAAAGCATTGAACGGTGTGATCAGTTGTGGAGGCTTTTGATAGATCCAAGACATACACGTCGTTATATCTTGAAGCTGACATAAGAACTTTACCTCCTCAATCAAATAGTCGTTCTTCAACACATAGCACTTCTTGTTGTCAAATACAACTTTAAATCCTTTATCATAGATCTTGGATGTGAAGTCGCTGGATCGGTAAACATCCGAGCATGTTCTTGACTGAAGGATAAACAACCACAACCAAAGTCAAATCAATAACACAAACTATCAAAAATTGGTTTCATTGATAAAACCTAACGATTACAAGCTCGTTACAACATAAGAATCAAGACTCTTGGCAAGGGGAGATCGAGCATGACCTCCCCTCTCATTCGGCAGCCCTAGGCCCCGGGCAGACTCCCTCCCCAAACCCTTAATCTCTCTACACATTGAAACTGGTATATATAGGCCTCGGCCCATTTTAGATGTGACTGGGCCCATTCGTGCGATTGGACCATGCGTATGGTTCAATCGTACGACTGGACCATGCGTATGGTTCAATTGTGCGACTGGACCATACTTATGGTTCAGTCTTACGAATGGCCAAACGCATCTCTCAGTCGCACGACTGGCCCATTAGCAAGGCTCAGTCGCACGACTGAGTCTCATTCGCATATGCTCCTACGAATGACCCACTTTCACGTGTTTACAACATATCAGGTGTATTACATTAAGCCTAGACTATTCGACAAGCGACGGACACACTATATATGACTATATATGCTCCAACATGGGAGACTGAAAGTAAGTTGTTCTGTAGTTGTTGAACGTAGTTGACCTTGTCAAACTTCACTTTCTCATTTCCAACTTCGCCTTGAGCGGTGATGTAACCTCCTTTGTTTCCAGCAAATGAAACATGTCCCCCTTTAATTTGTCTGACGTTGAAAAGGAGAGACGAATTCCCTGTCATGTGCCTGGACGCCTCACTATCAATAATCTAGGTATTAGTGATAACGCTATAGCGGAAACCCTACACATTCAAAGAAACTTGTTAGTTCAGATTTGGGACCCAAGCCTTAACTGGATTGGGTGACCCGGAGGAATCACACATCATAAACTCAAAGTGTCCTTTAAAAGATGAGGGCATATCTTTCTTCTTAATCTCCTCACTATCAGACACTATACTTGATTTTTCTTTCCATAAGCCAGTTTTGTGTAAGGCCTCTTTGTGATAAACAGATGACTGGCTTATTGTTTGAACTTTAGGTTCACTAATACTCTTAGGTGGAGTATTAGATCTCGATTTAAAAAAACTTGGTTTTGCATCAAAAAGTTCAATTTTATTTTTGGGCGTCTGATAATAAGGACAATTAAGAGAAATATGTCCTCGTTTTCCATAATTGTAGCAAGATCTCCCTTCTACAGATTGAGGAAAATATTTATGTGGGTTTGAGTTTGGTAAAGGTGTGATCTTTTTCTGGTTGGGTTTTGTCACTTCCTTTTTAGATGTTTCAGCTTTATTAACAAAATTAATTGTTTTAACGTTTTGAACATCTTTAACTTTCATTTTATTTGGACTTTGATGATTAACACGTTTTTGGTTAACTGATTTAGTCAATTTGGGTTCTGAAGTAGACGTTTGTGACCATGCCCTTACATCAACCCTTTTAGTTTCATCATCCAAATTTTCAACCGGCATTTTACCTTTTGATTTTAAGGTAGGCTCCTTCTGTTTAGTGATAGAGTTCACCGGTTTACCCGTGGAATTAGGATCACTAACCAGAGGAGTGGACACCACATGATCCTTTACTGGGTTGTTATTAATAGGTCATCATTTTGTGTTCAAAAGGATCTCATGTGGTGGTGGAACTACTTTGTAACCCAAACCTTCCCCATTAGTTTGTTCTTTCACTAAGTTTTGAACTATATGAGAAGAACTAGCCCAACTATGTAGTTTTTGTTTTAAAGAATTAACCTCGACTTCCAAAATTGCTTTTTCCTTTTTGGTTTCTTCTAAAGAATTTAATTTGAACTTTATATTATTTGATTGATTTAAGGCAACAACCTCGTTTTCCCTTAGTTGTATCCCCAAAAGTTCTATCTTCTCTTTAAAACTGCACTCATTTTGTTTTAATATACGATTAGCTTCAGTGCATAGTTGTAAATCATTTACTAAGTTATCATTGTGTTCTAATAACCTAACCAATTTCAGATCAATGCTTTCTCTAAATTTGTCACATTCATTACAAGCATGTTTATAAAACAGTTGGTCTTTAAAACTTACATGCGAAGAATCGGTTGAATCAGCCATCAAAGCAGATTTAGACTCTTCGGAGGCTGGAAATTCTGAACTTGTTGCTCTTAGCTCTTCCTCAACCAAGTGATTTACCACGTTCGCAGCTTCTTCGGAATCCGACATCACTTGCTTAGCTACACTCTCACCTTCACTAGCAGACCCATCATCTACTGCTTCGACAAAGGCAATATTTGATTCTCCAGGAGAAACAAATCGGAAGGACCAGTCTTGTCCTTCATCACCTTGAGCAGTTAGAGCCTTTGTCTCTTTGCTTGAAGAAGCAGTTCCAATCACGTCCTTGTCTTGACGGTTGAATGTGGGAAATGGGTTTCCATTTCCAGTTTTCTTGGGCTTTACACATTCACTTTTAAAGTTCCCCTTCTCACCATAGTTGAAGCATGTGACTTTGGTTTTGTCAAAACCAAACGTTGTATCCTTAGTGGCTACTAGGTTCTGTCCCGTCTTCTTGACAAACTTTTTAGCTCTTTTGACTGCACTTGCCAAGGCCCACATGATGTCCATTCTCTCTAGCTCATTCTCATCAAATTGCTCGTAATCTTCATCTGCAAGATGACAATTTCCAATCTTCCTGGCAACTAAACCATCATAGGATTGGGCAATAGCTGGTAGAAGATCCATGTGCTCCTTTGCAACTTCCACTGTGATATTACCGAGATTCTCGGTCTTCAACTTTGTAGTGTTGGCTTCAGGCACTATGTATTGGGTCCCTGATGACCCTAAAGTTTCTAGTCCTGAAGTAGTGGTTTGGGAAGTAGCAGATGAACTAGACACGAATGTTGTTTGTAATGGTGCTCCTGAAACAGCTGGAGACGAAACTGAGTTGTAGAGTGAAGGATTCTGAATGTAGGATCCTTTCTTTGACTTTTACTTCATTCTCAGTTCTTCTTCTCTTAACTTCAAGATGAAGTCATTTATGTCTAATGTCACAAGAAAGTCGTTCTGTCTCAGATTAGATACAAATGAATCCCATTTCTCAGGCAAACCAACAGCAAAGCTTGAAACTTTATCTTCCATTGATGTGGTTACGCCATAAGTGTGCAGCTCACTCATTAGATGATAGAATCTGTCAATAACATCATCTAAACTCACATTTCCTATCGAAGAGAAATTATCAAACTCCTTTTTGAGAGCCTTAGCCTTCAATGCATTTAACGTTACATTTCCTTCGTATCTCTTCTCCAATGCATCCCACAACTTCTTAGCCTGCTTGTTCTCAAAGAGCTGATGAAAAATGTCCTTTGGTATAGACTGAGTCAACAAGGCATAAACATTCTTCTCAGTATTGTAGAGAATCTTCTGAGCTTCACTCATTCCTCCCAAGGTTTACTTGACTCCCTTAGCACTAACTGGCACCGTATAACCAGTCTTGATGGATGTTCAAAGATTGGGATCAACTCCATTTAAGTAAATCTCAAACCGCTGTTTCCACTGAGGATAATCATCTAACGTTATCAATTTTGGCGGTTTATTGTGATTTCCTACCTCATTCTCCAGAAGTAGTAGATTCTGGATGCGTGAGTCCTTCCCGGTAGTAAACGCAGCAAATTGTCTTCCATTTTATGAACTTAGTACTTGGAGAACAGAGCAGTTTCAATCGTGCGAATGAACTATGAGTATGGATCACTCGTGCGAACGAAGGTTGCGAATGAATTTAATCGATGCAATTGGATTCAGTCATGCGTATGAACAAGACGAATGGACTCAGGCGACTGGAGTTGTTCAGTCGTGTGAATGAGTGATGCGACTGGGTTCAGTCGTGCGAATGGAGTATACGAATGAGTTCAATCGTACGAACTAGCTAATCGTGCGACTGAAGGCTGCTGTTTTTGCAAAATCGAAGATTTTGAAACTTTGACACAAAATACGATTTTTCTAAGAACCCTAATCTGCCGTATAGTGAAAAATCGAAACTTTAATGCCAGAAAATGTCGAAAACACCTTTAGAAGCGAAGTGGTGGCTCTTTTGATTAAAACATAGGTTTTTGACATCAAACCTAATTGCAAACGCAAAATCAAGAGCCAAAGCTCTAATACCACTTGTTAGGGACCGTGAACGTACAGAGTACTAACTGATTCTGCGTTTATACCAGATCAAATAGTGTGGAATCCTATTTTATTGGCGATTCAATCAGTGAGAACGATAACCCGATCGATATAAGATTGAACTCAACATTAAGAACGAGTAGGAATCGATCAGGCACTAACTATGAACTTGGTCAGGCTGTTTGGGACGTTCTGGATGGCTAGGGTTTATGTGTATTCGCAATATCTCTTCAAGTGTTCTTGTTTTTCCACGAATTAGGTGGTATTTATAGGTTAGGTTTTATCATTCGTACGACTTAACCATTCGCATGGTTCAGTCGTGCGACTGAATCATGCGATTGAGTCATACGCACGGCTGAGGTTTAGTCATGCAACTGAGTCAATCTGATGTCTCAATTGTACGACTGATCCAGTCTCCTGGTTCACTCGTGCGACTGGTCCAAAAGCATGATGTATTCATGCGTATGGTCCATAAGTATGGTCCATTAGCATGAATAATCAC
Source organism: Flaveria ramosissima (assembly GCA_025215565.1). Lineage (NCBI taxonomy): Eukaryota > Viridiplantae > Streptophyta > Magnoliopsida > Asterales > Asteraceae > Flaveria > Flaveria ramosissima. The sequence continues at coordinate 30,858,930 of CM046033.1, forward strand.
CCGACTAGGTTGTACATAATACTCAATCATTATTGACTTAGAATTTTATACAACAACCTCAAACCTATATAAGAAGATCATAAATATGAATCAAAGATAAATAAACATAAAATCATATTTCATATTTCATTGAACCATTTCATTACATATGTGTAAGATATGAAAGACTTTTACATTTAAGCTCATAAACTAGGAACAACATGTATCTACAAAGATGCAGGATGAGGCCTAAAGGTTTGTGGCTTTAATGCATTTGAAAGCATGTTCTTGTATATGTCCCTAGCCATTTCTTCCGTTTGAGATACAGACCTTCATGCATATGACCTATATGGTATTCTTGTGTGACTCAACCAGCTTTTAACCTGGGAGTAGGGCAGCTTTTAACCTCCGTTAGTTTAAGATGTATGAATGAGTCAAAAGGAAATCCTCTTGTAGTTAACTCAATCCCCAGTAAAGTTTGAGGGTCATCGATGAAAAGTTCTTGAATTTCTACATCTCTTCATCATCATCCTTATCTTCATCATCATCATCAGAATAACTCTTGATGATAATGGGTTCTTTTTGTTGATCATGAGATTGGTCTATTTCTCCTTCTTCAAGACCAGCAGCCTCAGATGTTGTCTGTATAAGCTCATTTTCAATGACAGGTTCAACCTAAACTTAAAGAAGCTTGAGTGGAGGAGATTCAGGTTCATCAACCTCTTGGACCGTTTCTTTTCCTTTTCTCAGAGAAGCTAAGTAAAGTATTTTTCTTTTTCACTCATATATAGGTTCTGAAAAGAGGTTGTGAGGATGATGCTTGATCTTTGGATGATTCAGTTTGCACATTTGATGATTGTGCAAACTGTTTGATTAACTCATTTTGTTTCTCTATCAAAAGGTTCACAGGTATGATGCTTGATTGGGATGGTTGTGTCTCAAGAATGTGAAAATGTTGTCTGAGAATGGGTGAATAATGGATGTTTTCAAATGGATTTGCTTCTTCAAATAATTGATCCATTGAGTAAGTCTCCTCAGGGATAATAATTGCTTGGTCTGTTGATCTGGTAGTCAAGACTCCATCAAAAACAAGTTATTATATCGGTCTTATCTACCTTTATTGTGTAAGGGTAAGTAGGGTCATCTCCACAGGAAATATGTGGAATGTGTTTAACAATATGACTCGATTAACTTAAAGATTGAAACTTTATAATTACCAATTGAAAGTTTAAATGAATTGAATAACACAAGTGCATAAACAAAAGAAGTTTCAAACTAATTTACTTAAATAATGAAAAACAATTACATCCAGGTTTCTAATTCTACAAGATTCACAATTGGTACTTTTAAGTTAGGGTTTGTAAGAAACAATATTTCAAGATTATAGCTTTTGATTAAAGTGATAACAAACGAACAATTTTTTAAGACTCGTTCATTCACAATGATACCAATTTACCTATATCAAATTGTCTACTCTTCTTAATGAGTTAACGATGCAAGGAAACCGAAAACTGACAATCAAACAAACACCTTTATTTATAAGAAAAACTTTTAAATCAACCAAAACATAATTTTTCATTCAATAGATCAATGTTCAATACAAAAACTTAATCAAGCATACCAATCGCCTCACTTGACAAGAATTGTACTCCCGAAAGCAATCACAAAAGGCCTAACCACGCATCATCTTCATTATGCATTCAATCTTGAATTGGAGAATGTTTGTGGATGACTTGGAGAGCCTTGGAACACCAAAAATCACCTAAAGTTCGTCACTTTTTGTCTCATAGAAGTTCAAGATTGAATTGGGGTTGAGTTGGCTTACATAAACTTGAAAATCCACAAAATCCGGATGCTGTTAGGCTACCGGCGTATCGTACGCCCACCAGCATATGATACACCGCCTCATACGCCGCCCATACGCCCAATATTCTGTTATGTTTTCAAAATATGCCCACTGATACGCCGCATCATACGCCACTTGGCGTATGATACGCCCAAACCCGGAGTAGCATACGCCGATACACCTAAATTTGTGCCTTTTCTTGTAACTTTTGATATTTACATCTTCAGTCCTTGTAGTTCTGTGCTTTGCTTCTTTTCATTCAAAATAAGCCTTCTTTAGCTCCAAACACATATAATTTAAAACACAAACAATTTGAACTTGTTCCACCATAATCATGATGTAAAATCAAGCTCTTAAGTTAATTAAACACTGAATTATCACCAAGCGATCACATCCCCACACTTAACCTTTTCCTTGTCCCTAAGCAAAGCTTTTAATTAAGTTTCAAAATTTTATTATCAAATACATTCTCACAATACACCTAAAGTATACAAACTTAACCTTTTGCTTGTCCCTAGGCCTTCATGTTTTGGCCATGCATATAATCACATTTTCTCACAATATACCTAAAGTAGACAAAAATCAAAAGGACTTTTATAGGTTTCATTAGGCTTAGGTTAAGGGTCAGAAATAAAGGATAAAGTAGCTATAAAGTGATGAAATCCAAAAATTGGGTAAGGTTACCTTCTTTGAAAGTCTGTTATTGATATCAATGCATTTTGCATTGTGAGACAAACATTGGCCCATGTTTTATGATTCTTTTTCTTTTGTGGGCACATTAACATTGGCTGTCTTTTGATTTCTCCCTTTTCAAATAATATGACCTTTTCCAGCCTATATTTTATATAATTTGAAAACGTCCTTATCAGCTTACCGAAGTATGAGGCTTGGCGATTTGGCCATGTTTTAACACATAATTACCTATCCAATTTAGATTTCATCAAAAACAAAATTAGAATGCTAAAAGGCTTCATATTTTTCTTCTTTTAATCATAAATAGCATTGGGTGTCACATTGACTTTCTTTTGGTTTCTAATGGGTAATATTGGGTATGATCTAAAAAATAAAAAAATCAAAAGGCATTCTAACTCCTAAGGCTAGATCCTAATGCCTTTATCATCTTTGGGCGTAATTTGGTTTCTTGCTTGAGACATTACATATGAATTATTCTTTTTAACTTTGGGAACTTAATATTACCTATGCATGAAATGTCCACCTTCTAGCTTATTACCCTTGGTTTGATATATCTAATGTCTTTTTCTCTTTTGAAACACAAAAACAAATCTAACCATGACCAAGAACCACAAACCATGCTTAAGTAGGTAATTAGTTAATGATTTGTACTTAAAGATTCAATCTTTACATCTTTTCAAGCTTACTTAGGACATTTTTTTCAAAAATTTCATTTTTTTAAAATTTTGACACTCTTCTCATTTGCTTCTCCCATCCCCATACTTAGGATACATTGTCCCTAATGTACGGTTTTTAAAACATGAATAAACATGGTGAGGATGAATAAACACAATAAGGAAGGAGTACTTAGGCCTGATCATTAATGAGAACCTTCATTAATTGACTTGAACCTCCCCACACTTTAGTACTTGCATCTGGTGCATATTTAAACTAACAAAACAAAACAAAGAACACACAAACTAATAAAATAAGTAAAAGTCACTTTCATAGGAATCACAGTTACATTTAGCGTATGCAGTAGGCCTTTAAACCCCCTCGGTAGATACGAGTGGACGAGTTATAGTCTCGTGAGGTTTATAGTGAGCACACCCATAAAGTTCCCGGGTTGCATCCTGCAAGCGCTAAGTTTTAGGTCTTCAGCCAGACCTTACCTGCGAACACTTATCGTGGTCGTATTAAGTCCTTTTCTCTAATTTTATTTTCATATACTTGCTTCTCTTGGCTTGATAGATTCTTTTGTTTGCTTCCGTATTGGTCAAACAATTCTTCTTTAACCCTTGGATTCACTTGATCCGGTGGTTTACCCATCTTTACCTTTCGTCTTGGATTTCATTTCGTAATGTCTCAACCTTCACACTCTCCTCCTTTTCCACATTTTTGAGCTCAAACCTATAGGGATCCAAAGCATTCTCCTTGGTGATGTCCTCGCTTACATGTGATATGTAAGGAGCATGTTGGGTCAGACAAGGCTGGCTCAACCAAAACAACACTTAGAAGAATTTTAGTACAACTGAAGAAAGGCTTCCGAAGACAAATCCGTGTTGAATAACTTCCGAAGTTTGAATAAGAAGAACTTCCAAAGAGGAACTCAGTCTTCTAAGACTAAGTAATTCCTCTTCCGAAGATAAACACTTAGAAGTTTCAAGACAAGGACTTCCGAAGTATAAAGTCTTGAAGACCAGCAGAAGTCTCGGAAGAAGTTGATTCTTCCAAAGTATAAGTGGCTTCGGAAGAACTTATTCGTCCGAAGCCAGTTAATCTTCGGAAGAACCAACTATGAACTAGTGGACATAAGTATGGTCATTTTGATAACCGCTGCCACCTTTGATATACTACATGGCACTTTCCCACGTCCATCTAGTTGACCATACTTTATTCCACTGTTCATCTTTTATCAGTTAGTACAATTACCACGTTTAGTTGGTGACAAAAGGTAAGTCATGGACCTGTCATGACTACCTAGTCTAGGATAGTATTTTATCTTAGATGCCTTACTTCTAACAATATAGTATTTGTCTGGTAGTATTTGTCTGGTAGTAAGTTCTAGGTGGTAATCTAAGTATAACCGGTTGTAGATAGTAGTATATATAGTTTCTCATTGTAACTCAGTTAGTATGCTTGTAATATATATAAGTATCTTGAAAAACCATTTCTTGTGTTCATTAACTTAGTATATTATTATCAACTCTTTCAAGGATCCTGCATTATCATTTGAGTGTGTCTAAATGAGTTTGAGAGTTAAACCTTGTTGTGTGACCATAACCGATCCTGCAATTGGTATCAAAGCTACTTAGGCTCGTGATTGTGAGATCTAACCATCCAAATCACCTTCTTTCTTCACACATTCACTCACTGCATTAAAAAATGGCCATCAACCAGAAATCATCTGCATCTGAGATGGGAACAATGACTAATGCTCCTATCATCACCCTTGATAAATTCAGATCTTGGTGAAAACGTATTGAAGGTTTCATTAAGTATCAAGACGACAAACTCTGGAGATCTATCACTCACGAACCTTACAAGCCAAAGGTGGAGTCACTGGCTGGTAATGGTGCCATGATAGAGAAAGCTGACGAAGACTACTCCGATGAAGACTTCAAGAAGATGGACAACGATAGCAAAGCCATGAAAGTACTGCTTACAGCCATACCATACTCCATAATGGTAGGCTTTGAGCATTTTCAGTCCGCCAAAGAACTCTTTGATGCTTTGACATTGATGTACTCTGGTTCCACCAAGTCTAAAGAGTCTAGAGAAATACCCTGAAGAGCAGTTCAAGAACTTCACTCATATTGCTAGAGAGACCCTGAGCTAGCAATACTTTAGGTATATGGAATTAATCTCATAACTTCAGTCTGTGCGAGTGAATCTTGAGAAGAGAGATCTTGTAAGAAAGTTCCTGAGTGCACTTCCTCATGAGTGGACTTTCTATTGTGTCTCTATTAAGAGCATTGAGAATCTAAACACTCTCACCATGACCGAACTGTATGGCATCCTTGATGGATACCGTGTAGAGATGGAGACTTAGAGAGGTAAGATGAGCAGAACCTCTAGCCTTTCTGTTAGCAATGCTTTACTTGTTTCTGAAGGCTCATGAACTCCTCAGCACCAACAGTACCTGAGCTACCCCCAACAACCATCATCTTACTCTGGGTCATACATCACCTTTCTTGAGGCACCCAGGTCTAAATAGGCTCAACCAAGTCCCTTCAAGGATAGTTGTGCCTTTGTTTTAGGAAATCGATAGTCTAGTGACTTTCAGTTCTGCTTTGATGATCTGGAGTGCTTCAGCCCAGATGACGTTGAATACATGGACATTGTTCAGCAAATGGCTCTTTTAACCTACAGAGCAAAGAAGTTCTTTAAAAGAAGTGGAAGGTAGTTCCCTCAGAACCCAACCAACACTTAGACAAATCAAATGCCAAGTGCTATAGCTGCAACCAACTTGGTCATTTTGCAAGGGAATGTAAAGCTCCAAATCCAACCCTGGAGCCACTCATGCGTCCCAACATCATCCTGCTACTCTAAACACTACTACAAAGTCAACTGAACAACAAAACACTATTGTTGCTCAAGAAGTTGACTGGAGCTTTATAGTGAAGGATGTAACTCCAGCTCAAGCTCTCATGGCTGGAACAGAAGGGAACCAATGAAATTGCTCCACCACACTCTTACATGTCTGTGCGACAACCAAGATGTGGTACTAAAGAGCCAGAGGTTCTAACTATTAACCCACCACCCAATGAGCAGAAGAATGATGCAACAATGGTTGCCACCACAGAGAAGGATCAGGTTGAAAACCTTATCCACACCGTTAATGAACCTTTGATCACTAAAACCAAAAGAAACAAAATCAAGGCAGCAAGAAAAACAACCAAAAAGGTGGATGAGTCAAAGCTGAAAGTAGACCCAAAGCAAAAGGGTCTGTTTATCTGAGCCGGATTCCAAGTGGTAGGAAGCTCTGATCTAGGAAAGAAGTGTAGTACCAGCACTCCTATCTAGCTAAAAGATCAGAAGTAAAAAGGGAAGGCTGTTGTAGAAGAAAAGAAGTGCCAGAAGCAACAGTCCTCAAGCCCCATGAAGAATAATACTAAGTGTATAATGTGCGGTATGCATAACCACATGACTAAAGATTGTTACTACAATCCCGCATGTACACATTATACAAACAATATTAAGAAAGAAAGAGTCAAGGAGGTTTCATATTTGGACCCTATCATACGGTTCAAGTGTTAAAGAAAGGAAAGCTTGTTTCTGAAGCTAAGATGCTTTTGGAAGAAACTCATTCTTCCAAAAGGAAAATAGCTTTGGAAGACAAGCCAAACCATAAGAAAAAAACAAAAAGAAACCTTCCGAGAAGAAGACTGCTTCGGAAGAGAAGGTGGTGATAACTTCTTCCGAGAGTAAAGAAGCCTCGGAAGTAAGTCATGTTGCTCAAGACTCAACAAACTCATCTACTTTGATCAACCAAAGGATGGAATGGAAGATTAGAGAATATGCTGCAGCCCAAACCTCTTCTTCACAAACCATAATTGGACCACATGTATACATTTTGGTTCAATTATCTCATCTACATTGGAAGGGTCCAAGACCAACAAGGCTTGGGTTTCCAATAGAAACCAATCATTTCACCTTATATGAAGGGACATCCATATGAGAAAAATGGCAATTTGTGGATTGTAGATAGTGGATGCTCCAGGCACATGATAGGGAACAGATCTCTTCTTCAACAATTTGAACATTTTGATGGAGGTCTTGTTCAGTTTGGAGGTGAAGCCGGATGATACATTTCTGGTAGAGGTAGTGTATCCAATGGTAAGTTAAAAGTTGACAAAGTAAACTTTGTCAATCATCTTGAACACAATATCTTTGTTTGGACCTGGTATTTGAATGAAATACCAATTGATTAACGTGTAAACCAAACCGAATAGTGCGGAATCCTATTTGATTGGCGATCCCATCAGTGAGAACGCACGTAGAATCAATAAAGTATTGAATCAAACGTTAAGAATCGATTAGGAATCGATCTACAGCGTTCTATGAACTTGGAGTATGAACTTGGAGGCTTCTGGACGGCTAGGGTACGTCTGGAATCGAAATAGAATGAATGCTTACGTTTTTCCACGAATTGGGTGGTATTTATAGGTTAGTGTTGTTCATTCGGGCGACTGAACCATTAGTATGGTTCAGTCGTGCGATTGAACCATGCGGTTGATCCATCTGCACGACTGAGTGTTCAGTTGTGCGACTGAGCCAATCTCATGTTACAATCATACGACTGATCCAGTCTCCTGGTTCAGTCGTGCGACTGAGTCATTCGCATGAAGTTATTCATGCGTATGGTCCATTCGTATGGGCCATTCGCATGAGAACTTCATTATGTTAAGTTTGAATGTAATAATTAATATAACATTATGTGTATCAATTCAAAAAATCACAAACCTATTTAACTAATTCAACATCGACTCATTAATGAAATATTAAACATTATAAATCACAAACAACCAATATCATTTCATTAACATTCCAAACATTACATCAGTGTAAGCACAAACAAGACCTATTAAATTCATATCATGATCTAGGTACATACATGTATCAACAAACTCCCCCTTGGACCTAGATCTATCTAATGTCTTGTTTTCTGCATCACCTCCTCATACTTCTTGTACTTTTCCTCTCTTGTGACTCCTGCGTGAATCTCAAACGCAAAGCAGAGTCTTATGACGTTCTAGAACTGGAGGGCTTATACTATATCCTGCGTGTCATAGAACAGTGGCCACTTGTATAGAGTGTAGACATCATTAGCTGACAAGTTGGTGAGCCACATTGGGTCAAATACCCTGATGGTATCCATTTGCCCCTCTTTTTTTAGAACTATGACCGCTTCTCCGGTTCTCCAATCATAGTACCACCACTTAAAGTGTGGAGTGAAGTCCTGTGGCATTTCCCTGGTAGGGATTCTTGACATCGTGCGCGGAGGACTCCACTTCAGCACTATCTTTGGCTTTCCAGTAATGGCATCAACTTCAGACCTTCTGATGTACCTTGTAGGTTGTTGGGGTCTGAAGTTAACCCACCTGGTGTGGTACTCTTTCTTCAGTGCAGCTTCAAACCAGCCTGACATTTTTCTTGGGTCAGCATACAACAGCTTCAGTTTGGCCAGCTGGTTAAGCTCAAAACCTGGTAGAGTCTTTAGATCATGTGGAAATCTAAAGTACTCTATGCCCTTCTCCCTCTTAATGGCATAAACGTTTAGATCCTCAAAATGTGCCCACGCTATAATCCTGCCCGACACCTTATGATGTTTCTTCACTCTGTAGAGTTTGGTGTAGACGTTCTGTTTAGGCGCAACGCGTTGGGCTCTGATTTCCTCAAAACAAGCAGCCCATTCAGCCTTTCGGATATCAACATCGTCGTTTGAGGCTTGGGCCTTTCCCTCTGTCTTCTCAGACTCCTGCTCCATCTTATCTAACACCTCAAATGTATCACTGACAAGGGATTCACCCAGATTGGGGACCACATTTCCCTCGTTGTCAGCATACTGAGGATAGTGCTCTGCAGTGACGTCTTCTATCTCTATCTCATCGATGTCATTTAGCTCTTCGTCACTGGTAGAGTCACACATTGGAGCATCCTTAACGATCTCATCGGGATTTAGCTTGAAGATCTCAGCTAGTTGCTCATTTGAAAGATCGTGAATTATTTCCCCTTCTTCAGGGGTATAACTCACAGACCTCCTGACGATCCCTTGCAGATCAAGAATCATAGTTAATTGAGTCTTGACCTGCTGAAGGGGAGCAACATCAAATTCATCCCTTTGATAGTTTGGATCTGTTTGATTTAAACAAGTAACACATCACCATTAGTTAATAATCAAGACAGAAATGCATTAATCTTAATATAAACATCAATTACATAAGTTTAAATACATGATTCAAATACAAAAGTAATCAAATACATAGACATCTAATCATTACTTTTGTCTTGGATCGCTGGATCATCGCTTGGTGGGGCAGAGGATGAAGCTCGTTGGTCTTGATTCTTCTTTGATCTCCTTTCTTGACCTTGAGCAGAGGCAGATGCAGCTGCATCTCCTCCTTCTTCATCATCATCATCCTCATGCCTATCCTCTGTCCTCTCTTCCTCAATCCCTTCATCATCATCAGTCTCATCATCATCGTCCTCATCATCATCCTCATCATCATCATCATCACCATCATCACCATCTCCCTCTTTAATCTTCAGAGGCTCATCTTTAGATCCCTTAAGCTTGAGCATGATGGTCTTCTTAGCATCCTCCAACTCCTCAATCTTCTTAGCAGATGTGACTCTATGCTCTTGGAGTTGGGCGATCTCGTGGCTCTGAGCAGCCATTTGCTGGGCCTGCTCCTCGATCAGCCGAGCCTGCTCCGAGATCTGGTGTGACTGCGCAGCAGTGAGATCTGCAAGCTGACGGATCTGCGCAGTCTTCTCTTCATCAGCAGCTAACAGTCGCATCACCATACGGTTCAGCGCTGAAAGCTGTTCCTCTACCCCAATTGGAGGTAGAGGTGATCCGTATGTATGTGAGGGATGTGATGAGGGTCCTGCTTGGTGGCTAGTGGTGGTGGTGGTGGCTGTGGTGAAGATGGGGTTTGGTCTAGATGATAGTGGAGGTGATGTAGGTGTGAATGATATGGTGGTGGATGGCATATATGTAGTGGTGGGAGGTGTGGTGATAGGGGGTGTGGTAATGGTAGTGGTAGCTGTGGTGGCTGTGGTGGTGGATGGTGTGGCTGTAGATGTGGTAGTTGTGGTGGTAGCTGTGGTGGCTGTGGTGGTGATGTAGGTGAGTCTTCTCTTCTTCTTCTTCTGGCCGTGGGGCTGAGCCATCCTTTTCTTCCTCGATCCTGTCGAGGAGGATGCTCCCCCTAGAACACGGCTAGATGGCTCAGGAGCATAGTTAGGGTCCGCAGCTGTCTCTCCCGAATCCTTGGGGCGTTCACCAACCGCCCGGAGTCCATGTTCTGTGGGAACAACTTTGCTTCCCACAGTCCTGGTCAGTGGCTCCTCATCTGACTCTTCTTCCTCCTCACCAGGTATAAAGTCCTGGTGGAACCCAGCCGACTCAGCTATGTCGCCTGTGGGGGCAGATACTGGAGGTATAACGTCTGTAGCTGTGCCCCTCGGTGGAATAGGCATGTCATCTCCAGCATCCCCACTGTCATCATCATCTGAATCATGTGTGGGTAGAGCAATCTGCTCAACATCAGAATCACTGTCGTCGTGGCGCCACTTCCTCCTAGCTGGCACCACATAGTCCTCCCGGGCCAGATGCCCAAACAATCTCCTGACAGGGGGTTTCACCTGCTTCCCCCTGTATACCTTCATCCTGCCCAAGGTGGTATCATCCATCACCTCAAGCACAACAACATCATCCTTCTCCTTTGGCAGGGAGGGGAGCTTCTGGTCTATAATCATCTGCATGAATCGGGGATACATACAGAAGCCCTCCTTCCCTTTCCCCTCAATGTTCTCCACCAAGTAGGTGAAGATCATTTTGGAGAAGCTGAACGGGTGGTTCAGCACCAACGCAACATAGGCGTTCTGGATCTGGTCGGATAACTCATCAAAACCTCCCTTCCTGGAAGCTATGCACTTTAGCAGCACGTGCGCAAGATACTTGAACTGGGGACAGAGGTTGCTCTTGTTGAGCACCCCAGCATTGATGTCCCCAGAGTACTTGGCTCGAAGAAAGCATCCTCTGACAGTGAGGGGGTGTAGTCTAGTCGGACAGTCAGCATCGTCCCCCAACTGTAACACGATCCTAAGATCCTCCTCTGTGATAGCTATAGCCTCTCCAAAGATGGTACTTCTGATGCAGTGAGGCTCAGAGGATCGATCAACTATCGCACCTTCCCAGAAGGCCTGCTGAATGGAACGATAAGGAGTACAGGGAGCAGATATGGCGTGTGCAATCCTCGATCTCCTTAGGAAGGTGATAATGCCAGAGAAATCTGCAGCATTTCTGGATGTCAGATCCAGATGAGCACAAATATTGTGCTTCGTACTCATAGTCCATCGACTCGCCATCTGTTACACAAACAAAGTAAACATTAGTACCCATTGGCTAAGAATGTCATGAAACACTTGGACTTGAAGAAAATTCTTTCTGTCATGCGAATGAGGTTGTGCGACTGAGATCAGTCGTGCGACTGAGCAGTGCGACTGGGATTCAGTCGTGCGAATGACCCCATGCGTACGACTGAGTGTGCGACTGGACTCATGCGTATGTAACCTCATGCGGTTACCCAGTCGTGCGACTGAACTCATACGCATGGTTCAGTCGTGCGGTTAAGCTATTCGCACCCTTCAGTCGTGCGACTGAAGTTCATCAACCTGTCCATTCGCATGTTGTACTGACTGTTCAATTCAAATTCAATTTTTCACCAATTTTGAGTTTTAGACTTCGTGTTCTGGTTCATTAGACTCGCAATCCATTCGTTTAACACCTAACATCTTTAATTTCATTTGTTTGAGTTGTTTAGTTAGGTTATTTTGTCACATAAGTCTCGGTTTTCTAACGGGTCTAATTGTCCAGATTTAGTGTCAAATTGAACGATGTTGTAGTGTTTCTGCACCGCAAATTACCTGTAGAGTCAATGCAAATGGTCAGTATGTGAGAATCGAGGGTTTATAGAGATCAAACGAAATTTTGGCAGAGTAACTTTAGTCGTGCGATTTAGGGTAATTTTGAGAGTGGTGAGTCTCTGCGACCGACTCTCCCTCTATTTATACTAACCCTAAATTCAATCGTGCGACTGGGCTCATACGCACCTTTCAGTCGTGCGAGTGGGCCTCAGTCGTGCGATTGGTTCATTCGCCTCCCTTCAGTCGTCTGACTGGAGTTCAGTCGTGCGACTTACTCATTCGTTCGCACTTAAGCATCCGACTGGGCCAATCGTATGGGCCATTCGGTTGAATGGTCCATACTCATGGTCCATTCGTACGAATGGCTCCCATTCGTATGATAAGTCCATACTAATGGTCCATTCGTGCGAATGGGTCATACTTATTAAATTTTTATGCATTTATTACCATTTTACATTTAAACCCTTTTCTAACTGTTAAAATGACATTATGAGCATTTGACCATCTCAGACATGATCATTTTAACTTGAAAACTTTTGATCACCTCAGACGTGATCATTTTAAACAATTTGTCACCTCAGACGTGACCCATTTATCCTTTGAAAACACATGTGGTCATCTCAGACATGACCCTTTTTGGTGAGTTAATCCCATACTGAATTTCATGATATAGTCCGACAAACAAACAGAAATGACTAAGTAACTAGAAAATCAAACTAAGGTACAAAAATTAGACTTGTTTTTGACTTTTGTGAGAGATAAATCCTAAGATAGAGATCTACGGAATTCGGTTCCAGAATAGGCAGCTTCTATTTAGTTTGACCATACCTGGACCAATTCAATTTTGGAATCAGGCAAGTCAAATCATTTGGGACTTGTTATCAAAACCTTTTGATGCTCAATTCTTGGTTTTCATCCAGAGTCGTTAGCAAATTTAGGAAATCATACTGGTACTATTAGATTCCCACATTGATTTGAACTTTCAAGAATTGCAGCCACGATGATTGTCAGTATATTTGTCCTCTTAAATCCATACACAGACTTTTGACACAGACTGGTGATAGTTTAGGTTTAATTATTTCAACTAACATTTGTGGATCCCACACTTATATGGTAATCAACATTCCTCAGGAGCTTTTGAGCGGTCTACGGGTATTTTTACAAGAAGAGACTATTCTTAGAGCTTTCAAAGAGAAGCCAATCCTCAGGTCAGTGCCATCGCACAGCAGAGAGGCGGCAAACAACAATGAATTCTAGAATATCTAGGTTATGCTTATCCTCAGGTCAGTGCCATCGCACAGCAGAGAGGCACACAACCTATCTTCTTGTTAGAGCATGTTTCTTTTCTTTTGCACATAATGCACCAACAACATAAGTTATTAGCTTGATAGCATTTGCTTTTCATTTTTTCGTGCTTTGCTCTATTTATGGTCATCCGCACACATTTGTGGCGTTTACATGCTCATTACCCCTTATTGGAATATTGTTGATTGTGTTAACCAGTGACAAGATGGGAGCCCACAGTCAGTTGAACAACTTAGTTTGATCTTGAGATCACCAGTCAGGTCTAATCATCTATTGTGTTGAATCTACCGACATATCATCTGTGGTCTAGCAACCTCTAGGTCTACTTTCGTTGTGTTACCTTAGTAGTTACCAGTTTTTCTATCATCTTTCCTTTTATATTGCTCAGACTACACAGACTTATACTTTGAATTTTGCATCTTTTCTAAATTAAATTTTAAAGTCCCTCTTGATTTGTTCTTGTGTACTATCATTTTCCAAAGGGTTTGAATCGGTATCACAAGTACTGTCTACCTTATATCAGCTAGCCTCTCCTTCTCCCTCGTTTTTTTTTAATGTTACTGGCTGACCTATTCTCCCCCTAAAATTCTAAAATCATAACTGGTTTAATTATTTTAGGATTTTAATAGACAGCTAAATAACATGAGTTTAAGTTAAACAAAAAATAAAATAAATAAAGAAAATAAAAAAGAAAAAAATTAACTATACTGCATCGGACTACACATGATCATCATCAGGAATAACATCACTTTTCTTTTTAACGCCGTTGACCTCTAACAGATATAGAAAACGTGGTTTGTCAAAAGCTTTTGTATAGAGGTCAGCGCGTTGAAAATCAGTATTAATTTTTACCACATCAATTAAGTTCTTTTCAAAACAGTCTCTTATAAAATGGTATTTAATACCGATGTGTTTGGTCTTTGGATGTTGTACTGGATTTTTAGTTACTGCAATTGCAGCAGAGTTATCAACAAAGATAGGAGTAGAAGAGAAATTTAAACCGTAATCCCGCATTTGCTGTTGAATCCAGATGATTTGTGAACAGCAACTTGCAGCAGCAACGTATTCGGCTTCACAGGTTGACAATGCAACCGAGGTCTACTTCTTCCACTGCCAGGTAACTAATCTCCTCCCAAAAAATTGACACCCTGCTAATGTAGACTTGTAGTTCATCTTGCATACATGATATCAGGTCTTGAGGCAGTGAGGTACATGAGGGATCCAATCATTCCTCGGTACATTGTGGCATCTACCAGATCTCCATTTTCATCAGGTGCTATATCATGATTTGTAGCAAGTGGAGTCCCAGCTGCAGAAGCATTCTCCATGTCAAACCGACTGAGAATGTCTCCCACATACTTGGTCTGATGTAGAAAGATCCCTTTTGGTGTCTGATCCACCTGTAACCCGAGAAAGAATTTCATCTCCCCCATAGCACTCATTTCAAACTCTTTCTTCATAACTGCTTCAAACTCTTTGCATAATTCTTCGTTCTTTGAACCGAAGATTATGTCATCGACATAGATCTGTACTAGCAGTAGGTCTCCATCTTTTTCTTTGATAAACAGTGTGCAGTCAATGACTCCCCTGCGAAAGCCGTGTTTCACAAGATGAGTCGAGAGTTTCTCATACCAGGCCCTTGGAGCTTGATGAAGCCCGTATAAGGCCTTGTCGAGTTTGTAAACTCTGTCCCGATGATAAGGATCTTCAAATCCCTCGGGTTGACTGACATAAACTGTCTCTCGAATTTCCCCATGAAGGAATGCACTCTTCACATCTAATTGATAGACTTTAATCTTCATATACGATGCATAGGCAAGGAAGATACGGATGGCTTCCATCCTTGCCACGGGTGCAAACACTTCATTGTAATCAATCCCCTCGACTTGGCGAAATCCCTGAACCACCAGTCGAGCCTTGTTCCTGATAATGACCCCTTGGTCATCCTTCTTGCATTTCAAGACCCATTTGGTGCCAATGACCTTAGCACCTTTAGGTCTATCTACCAGAGTCCATACACCTAACTTCTTGAACTGAAGAAGTTCTTCTTGCATGGCACTCACCCACGCCTCATCGTTTAGTGCTTCACTGACGTATTTTGGCTCAAACTGCGAGACAAAACACCGATAAGCACCATCATGAATGTATCCTTTTTCCATAACCGAGGCATAATCAGCTGAGTACAGCTGATTTCTGGTTTGCACTCCTGATCTGACATCCCCAATGACATTGTCTAGGGGATGATAG
This sequence comes from Flaveria ramosissima, assembly GCA_025215565.1. Taxonomy (NCBI): domain Eukaryota; kingdom Viridiplantae; phylum Streptophyta; class Magnoliopsida; order Asterales; family Asteraceae; genus Flaveria; species Flaveria ramosissima. Next base: position 30,874,636 of record CM046033.1, read on the forward strand.
ACATTTAGACGTGATCCTGGAGTAGTAGGAACAGCTACCTCAGAGCCAAGATTATGAACATTTGGTTCTGCATCTGAGGTAGATGGAGTTTGAGGTTCCGAAGTCGAAGGAGCATCACTGTTAGATGCTTGTGGACTTGCAGGAATTGGAACCTGTTCCTCCTGACTGTTCTGGTCATCTTCTTCAGCTTCATCTTCTGAGGAGGAGTCACTGTCGTCGACTACTCCCCCTGACTGATTAGATGATTCTCCCTGTGAGCTCGATGATGTTGAATCAAGAGATGGTGTATTCAAGATATCATACATCATCGTGTAGCTAACTCGTCATCAGAAGGAGAGATAGGGATGTTGAAGGACTTGAAGAATCCATCATAGTCGAAAAAGTAAGCGGGTCCTTTGCCAGTAGGTGGTGTGGTATATCTCTGAACATCAACATTACACCACACTTCTACTAAACCCGTTGAGTTGTTGTAAACTCTCTTGTTCGGTATGTTGTATCCTAGGAAGATCCCTTCATCAGCCTTCTCGCTGAATTTTCCTTCTTGAGTCTTCTTCAGAAGTGTGCACGGCGCGCCAAATGGTTCGAGATACTCCAGATTAGGTTTACGTCGTTGTAGTAGCTCGTAACATGTCTTTCCGTGGCGCTTGACTATCAGAACTCGATTCAATGTATAACATGCATTAGCCACTGCCTCATTCCAGAATTGGATAGGCAGTTTCGAGTCTGCCAGCATTGTCCGTGCTGTCTCTATCAAGCTTCTATTCTTTCTCTCAGCAACACCATTCATCTGAGGCGTGTAGGCAGAAGTGAATTGGTGCACAATTCCCTTTTCCTTGCAGTAAGCCTCCATCCACTGATTCTTGAATTCAGTCCCGTTGTCTGAGCGTACCTGTCTCACCTTCAGCTTGTAGAGAGATTCCAGTGTGGTTACTAACTCCTTGAATGACTCAAATGTTTCTGATTTGGACTTCAGAAACATTACCCAAGAGAATCTTGAGTAGTCATCAGTAACCACAAAACAGTACAAGTCACCTGCAATGCTCTTTGTACTGACTGGACCAAACAGATCCATGTGAAGAAGTTCAAGAGGAAGTTCGATAGAATGAACTTTCTTTTCCTTATGAGACTTCTTCGTCTGTTTGCCTTTCTTGCAAGCTACACAGAAATCCGGAAGTTGGAAATTTTTGACGTTAACTCCTCTCACGAGATCCTTCTGGATCAAGTGATTCATCTTCCGTTGATTAATGTGTCCCATTCTCCTATGCCAGGAGATGGAGTCCTTCTCAGTAGCTTTTGATAGAAAGCACTGAACTTCATGATCCGTTGTTGAAGCCGTTGAGAGATCCAAAACATAAAGGTCTTTATATCTTGAAGCTGTCATCAAAACTTGGTCCTCCGGAATCACGTAGTCTTTCTTTAGGACGTAACACTTCTTGTTGTCGAATATGACTTTAAATCCTTTGTCACAGATTTGGGAAACAGAAAGTAAGTTGTTTTGAAGTTGTTGAACGTAGTTCACCTTATCAAACTTAACTTTCTGATTTCCAACCTCTCCCTGAGCTGTGATATAGCCTCCTTTGTTACCAGCAAACGAAACATGCCCTCCTTTTATTTGTTTGACGTTTGATAAAAGAGCCCTGTTTCCTGTCATGTGCCTGGATGCTCCGCTGTCTACAATCCACGTGTTGGTTTCAGCACTGTAGCGAACACCCTGCACATACAATGTAAAACATTAGTTTAGGTTAGGAACCCAAGCCTTAACTGGCTTGGGTTTCCCAGAGGCATCACACATCATGAATTCAACCCATTGACCTTTAGAAGGTGAGGGTAGCTCAGGTGCTTGCTTGTCATCATTATCAGACACAGAGGATGACTTTTCTTTCCATAAGCCAGATTTGTGCAAGGCCTGTTTGTGATAAACAGTCGACTGGCTAATGGGTTGAACTTTGGGTTCACTAGTTCTTCTAGGTGGAGTTAAAGAACTCCTCTTAGAAGACCTAGGTTTTGAATCCTGAAGTTCAATCTTCTTCCTAGGTGTCTGATAGTAAGGACAAAAGGAAGCAATGTGTCCACACTCTCCACAGTTGTAGCAGGACCTGCTATCAACTTTATGATTAAACTTTCGTTGTGGAGATGTGTGTGACACCCTAGTAACATCACTTAGTTTGGGTTTTGACTCTGGTTCTTTTGATGTTTTCTCTTGTTTAACAAAATTAATTGTTTTAACACTTTTAACATCTTTTCCTTTTTGGTTAACTGGTTTTTGACATGAAACTTGTGAAAGATTAACATTAGCAGTCTTTTTAGGTTCAGATTTGACTTTGTTTGACCCTGACTTTATATTAACCTTTTCAAATTCTTTTTCCAGTTAACACAAGGCATTTTACCCTTTGCCTTTGAAGTGGCCTCCTTTTGTTTTGTTCCAGATTCAATTGATGAACATGAGGAATCTGGATCACTAACAAGAGGAGTAGACACCACATGATCCTTGATGGGATTGTTATTTATTGGTCTACTCTTAGTGTTCATCAAGGTCTCAGGTGGTGGTGGAACCACTTTATAACCCAAACCCTCCCCGTTGTTACGTTCTCTCACTAAGTGTTGGACAATATGTGATGAACTTGTCCAACTGTGCAGTTTTTGCTTTAAAGAGTTGACTTCTACTTCTAAAACTGCCTTTTGCTTCTTAGTGTCTTCTAGGGAGTTAAGATAGTACCTAATGTCATTAGCTTGGTTAAATGCTACTACTTCAGTTTCCCTAAGCTGTTTAGTCAAAAGGTCTATCTTTTCTTTGTAACTATGCTCATTTTGTTTTAAAACTCTATTAGCCTCAGTGCACAGTTGCAAATCCTTTACTAAGTTATCATTATGATCTAATAACCTAGCAAATTTCTGATCTATGCTATCTCTAAATGTATTACAATCAAAACAAGCATGATTTTGAAACAGTTGGTAAGTGGTACTTACCTGAGAAGATTCTGATGAATTAGCCATCAATGCAGCATCAGATGTCTTGGTTCTGGTGATTCTATCTTTTGCTGTGGACGTCCCTTCTTCAGGCTTGTAGCTGACCTCAGTTGCAGTTGTCTCTTCACTATTTGACATCGCTATCTCAACTACAATATCTCCTTCACTCGCGGAATCATCATCTAAGTCTTCTACGCTTGCAATATTGGATTCCCCTGGAGAGACAAACCGAAAGCTCCAGTCCTGTCCTTCATCATCATGAGCAGTCAAGGCTTTTGGATCCTTGCTTGATGAAGTAGAACTGCTAGCTTGCTTGTCTTGACGAGTGAAGGACGAGAATGGGTTCCCGTTCCCAGTCTTCTTTGGCTTCACACATTCTCTTTTGAAGTGCCCCTTTTCTCCACAGTTAAAGCAGGTCACTTTGCTCTTGTCAAAGCCAAATGTAGTGTCCTTAGTAGCAACCAAGTTCTGTCCGGTCATTTTCACAAACTTCTTCGCCCTCCGGACAGCACTTGCTAAGGCCCACATAATGTCCATCCTCTCCAGTTCCATTTCATCTACCTGCTCGTAGTCCTCATCTGCCAGATGGCAGTTTCCAATTTTCCCAGCAACAAGTCCATCATAGGAATGAACCACTGCTGCCAAGAGATCCATGTGCTCTCGAGCTACTTCCATGGTCACGTTTCCGAGATTCTCGGTCTTCAGTCTCGTAGCATTTGCTTCAGATCCAATGTAATGGGTACTAGAAGACCCTAACGTTTCAGATCCTGAAGGAGAAGCTTGTGAAGGACCAGATGAGCTAGACACAAATGCAGTCTGAAGAGGTGCCCTAGACGTCTTAGCTTGAGGAGTGGCATTGTACAAAGCTGGATTCTGAGTGTATGAAGACTTCTGAGCTCGGTACTTCATCCTAAGTGCTTCTTCTCGCAGCTTTAGAATGAAGTCATTGATATCCAACTTTGCCAACATTTCATTCTGTCTCAGATTTGACACAAAAGACGCCCATTTTTCTGGCAATCCGTCTGCAAAATTTGACACTTTTTCTTCCATGGTAGTAGCAACACCATGTGTATGCAGTTCGCTCATCAGATGGTAGAATCTATCAATAACATCGTCTAAACTCTCATTTCCCATCGATGAGAAGTTGTCAAATTCTTTCTTCAACTCCTTAGCTTTAATTGCCTTTAGCGAAACATTTCCGTCGTATCTCTTCTCCAGCTCATCCCACAATTTCTTGGATTTCTTATTCTCCGAGTATTGGTGGAAAATATCCTCAGGAATAGACTGTGTTATAAATGCATAGACTCTCTTTTTTGCATTATACTTAACTTTCTGAGCATCAGTCATTCCCCCTAAACTAAGCTTCACCTCATCAGCTCCCACCGGCATACTGTAACCTATCTTAATAGCTTCCCACAAATTTGGATCCTCCATTGAGGTAGATCTCAAAACGTTGTTTCCAGTGGGGAAACTCATCTAACGTTAAGAGCTTTGGGGGTTTATTATGATTCCCCACCTCACTCCCCGGCTATAAACGCTGACATCTGATCTTCCATCTCGATTAACTTTAAGTTTTCTAAACAATCTGTCAACTTGTGCGACTGAATTGATGCGAATGGGCTATCCGTGCGAATGAACTATGCGACTGGTTCAATCGTGCGGCTGAACTGAGCGATTGGTTCAGTCGTGCGAATGAAACTGATGCGTATGAACACTGCGAACGGATGGTTCAGTCGTACGAATGAAGATGCGACTCAGTCCAATCGTGCGTCTGGAGTATGCGAATGAAGTCCAGTCGTGCGATTGGATCAATCGTGCGACTGAAGCTGCTGTTTTGCGAAAATTTCTAGGTTAAACGTGTTTTGGCCGTAAAACTTCGAATTTCCACAAACCCTAATCGCCTAATGCCGTAGAAACCAAGACTTGATGAGCAGGGGACGTCCAAGACAACTTTTTACGCAAAAAGAATGCGTTTTTAGTGCAAAAACACAAACTTAGTATCAAACTTGATTGAATCATACGTAATCAAGAGCCAAAGCTCTGATACCACTTGTTAGGACCTGGTATTTGAAAGAAATACCAACTGATTAATGTGTAAACCAAACCAAATAGTGCGGAATCCTATTTGATTGGCGATCCAATCAGTGAGAACGCACGTAGAATCAATAAAGTATTGAATCAAACGTTAAGAATCGATTAGGAATCGATCTACAGCGTTCTATGAACTTGGAGTATGAACTTGGAGGCTTCTGGACGGCTAGGGTACGTCTGGAATCGAAATAGAATGAATGCTTACGTTTTTCCACGAATTGGGTGGTATTTATAGGCTAGTGTTGTTCATTCGGGCGACTGAACCATTAGTATGGTTATGTCGTGCGATTGAACCATGCGGTTGATCCATCCACACGACTGAGTGTTCAGTCGTGCGACTGAGCCAATCTCATCTTACAATCATACGACTGATCCAGTCTCCTGGTTCAGTCGTGCGACTGAGTCATTCGCATGAAGTTATTCATGCGTATGGTCCATTCGTATGGGCCATTCGCATGAGAACTTCATTATGTTAAGTTTGAATCTATTCATTAATATAACATTATGTGTATCAATTCAAATAATCACAAACCTATTTAACTAATTCAACATCGACTCATTAATGAAATATTAAACATTATAAATCACAAACAACCAATATCATTTCATTAACATTCCAAACATTACATCAGTGTAAGAACAAACAAGACCTATTACATTCATATCATGATCTAGGTACATACATGTATCAACACTCTTAAATGATTCTCAGTTCTATGATCAAAAACACCAAATGATTTTCACAGAACATGAGTGCATTATCGTCAAACCCGGGACGACGATTCCTCAAGAATTGGTGCTTCTTTGATCTCCCAAGAGAAGGGATATATATAAGATAGATATGAACAATGCATCCCCACTAGGTGAAGTATCATGCTTTCTTTCCAAAGCTAATGGTGATGAGTCAACTCTGTGGCATATAAGAATGTGTTGTGCTAATCTTAAAACCATGAACAATTTGGTTAAAAATAACTTGGTACATGGTATGCCTAAAAACGAAATTTTTTGTAGAGATAACTGTGTTGCTTATCTGAAATGAAGCAACACGGGGCGTCTTATAAATCCAAAGAAGTTAACTCTATCACCACTCCATTACACTTATTACACATGGATCTATTTGGTCCCACAAGTATAATGAGCAATCGAAGGAAATCATATTGCCTTGTGATTGTTGATGATTTCACTAGATTTACATGGGTATTATTTTTAAGAACTAAAGATGAAACAACTGAAACTGTAAAATCTTTTATTCTTAAAATAGAAAACCAAATCGATCACAAGTTAAAGATCATAAGAATTAATCAAAGGACTGAGTTTAAGAATCAAGTTCTTGACTCATTCTGTAACTCAAAAGGGATTCACAGACATTATAGTGCTCCTAGAACTCCTCAACAAAATGGTGTTGCAGACAGGAAAAAGTGGACACTTATTGAGGCTGCTAGAACTATGTTGGCTAATTCAAAGCTGTCTCTAACTTTCTGGGCAGAGGCAGTCAACAGTACATGCTATTTGCAAAACATGGTTTTTATTGTTAAGACCCATGGTAAAATTCCTTATGAGCTATGGAACACGAGGCCATTGTTTATTGGCTTTCTTAGGTCCTGTGGCAGCAAGTGTACCATACTTAACACAAAGGACAATTTGGCAAAATTTGTTGAAAAGTCGCATGATGCTATCTTTGTTGGATATTCCTCCAACTCTATTGCTTAATGAGTTTATAACATCAAAGATCAACAATTTGAGGAATCATCCAACATTGTTGTAAATGAGCACACTTCTTGTGTTAAGGGGAATGGACCTGACCATATTTTTGACTCCGAATTATTTCCAAACTACTCTAAACCTTCTTGTGAGAATGTTTCAGCTGGAACAGGAACTCAAAGTGATTCTGATGATGATGATTAACTGTTTGAGTTGCCCAGACCTATTCCTAGTACTCCAAGAATCAATGAAGATCAAGCTCTTACTGATCAAATCCCTGAAAGTATAAACATCTTAGGAACCAGCTCAACAAGTTGTCTGAGCCTTAAAACTCATTGAAAGACAACTCCATTATACAAAACCAAGCTAATAAAGGTAGCCTTCTGGAGGAACAGGCAACTGTTAATGCTTCTTCATAGCACACCACTATTGATGTTGTCTCACATTCATTCAATCAGTCCTCATTGAATAGCATGAGACATCAGCTGGAAATAATGTTTCCAATTCTGAGCAAAACTTTTCAAACCTGGATTTTTCTAGTCATTTAGATGTTATCCCAAGGATCTGAATTGACAACACTCATCTTGCTCAAAACATCATTGGCGATGTCTCTAAAGGCGTGAGAACAAGAAGACAAACCCACAATGGGAATGTTTGCTTGTATTTGTGTTTTGTTTTCTAAATGGACCCAAAGAAGGTGGAAGAGGCTCTCATGGACAATTGTTGGGTTGAATCAATGCAAAAGAGTTGCTTCAACTCAAGACACATAAGGTTTGGAACCTATGTCCTTACCACCTAGTCAAGTACCCATTGGCACGAAGTGGGTGTTTAGAAACAAAAAAACATGATAGAGGTTTGATTATCATGAACAACGCAATACTTGTAGTTCAATGATACACACAAGAGGAAGGGATAGATTACAATGATGTCTTTGCACCAGTTCCAAGACTTGAGGCTTTGAGAATATTCCTTGCCTAAGCAGCTTCCAAGAACTTTACTGTCTACCAACTTGATGTATCTTTGTATGGGGATATAGACAGAGAAGTCTATGTGTGTCAGCCTCTAGGATTTGAAGACACATAGCATCCCAACTATGTGTGCAAACTGGGTAAAGCTCTCTATGAGCTGCACTAGGCACCTAGGCTGTGGTATGAGACACTTTCTTAGTTTTTCCTAAAGCATTGCTACACTAGGGGCACAATAGACAAGACTTTGTTTATAAAGAAGTCTGGGAAAGACATTTTGCTTGTATAAGTCTATGTTGGTGACATTATATTTTGTTCTTCAAATGACTAGATGCGCAAGGACTTAGAAAGCATTATGAAGAAGAAGTTTTAGATGAGTTCCATGGGAAAAATTGACTTTTTCCTTGGAATTCAAGAGAGGCAGATGAAAGATGGCTTCTTTATTAGTCAATCTAAGTATGTTAATGACATCTTAAAAGGATTTGAAATGAAAGATTGTAAACTAGCTAAGACACCTATACCCAGAAATCACAACCTTTGTCCTAACTCTAAAAGGAAGGATACTGATCAGCATTAGTACATGACAATAATAGGATCTCTGATGTATATCACTACAAGTAGACCTGATATCATGTTTGCAACTGTGCAAGATATCAGGCTGCTCCAAAGGTGTCTTACATAGTTGCTTCCAAGAGAATTCTTAGATACCTTAAAAGAGCTCCCAAACTAGGTCTCTAGTATGTTAGGAATCAAGACTTCAATCTCTATGGATACACTGACAGTGACTATGGTGGCTGCAATAGCAACAAGAAATCCTCTTGGTTGAAGAATCATCTCCTGTCAATGTAAGAAGCAATCATGTGTCTCTACATCAACTGCTGAAGCTGAATACATTGTTGCTGCAAGTTGTTGTGCTCAACTGCTTTGGTTTCAAAATCAGATGTTAGACTACGGCTTCAACTTCATAGAGAAACCTATCCCCATTGACAACAAGATTGCCATGTCTATTACAGAGAATCTGGTCAAGCACTCCAAGAAAAGCACATTGACATCAAGTATTATTTCATTCGCTATATCCATGAGAAAAACTTGATTAAACTAGTCAAAGTTGACTCAAATGAATAATATGTTGATCTGTTCACCAAAGCTTTTGATGAACAAATATTTAAGTATTTAATTACAGCTATTGGGATGATAAATATTGGCTAGTTCATCTCTTTTGAAAGCCTCTTTAAATATGTGTATTGTTTATGTTGTCTTATTACAATCTAAGCCCTGATACAAAACGTTTTTCTTAAAATTTTATAAGTATGAGTTCTTCCGAAAAGAAATTTACCCTTGGAAGATATCTTTATCTATCTTCTGAAGGCAAATTCATTTGAACAAGTATCTCCTTCCGGAGAGTTTTTGGTCTCCAAAGAACATTTGATATTATATCAAATATACTTCCAAAACTTAAAACTTCTTCCCTCGAAAGACCATCTTACTCTCAGAAGCAAATCTTTATTCGGACATAAATTGCCATCGGAAGTAATTTTGGCTTTGGAAGATATTACCTTTGGAAAACTTTTGCTCTCAGAAGAAAGTCTTACTGTGTAACGAAAAACTTTGGGCCCCACTCTGTAAAAAGGTAATATTTTATTAATAATGTAGGATATTTTAAATGGTTTATCCTTACCGTCTCTATCACATCAGAACCCAAACTGTCCTTTCACCTTATCCATCTGACATTTTACCCCGATTTAAATCTTTTGACTTTTTTCTTTAGTTTTTTTATCCACTCACAAGCCCTAAATTTCCAACATCTTCTTTGCAACTCACTTTCTCAAATTACTTTGTTCCCTCTGTTCTTTAGAAACAATGGCCCTAAATCCTTAGCATAACTAGGTCGCAGTCCTTGATTCTTTAAATGATGCTAACTTTGCCCCCATTACCCTGTTTCTAACACAATCAACCTACTTTACCACTCTCATTGTAAACCCCATTGTTTACTCCAACCATATGGCCAAATTTTAGGCAAATGGTCAAAGCGACACACTAAATGGAATAAGGGTTCTCAGGTCGAGAATCTGCGGAAAAGACTTGATCATATCTGAACAAACCATCAAAGAGCATCTAGAGCTTCATGATAAAGGTGCTCCTATGGAATTTTCCTTGTCTGATCTTAAAGACACATACACCCAAATGGGATATGGTGGAGATATGAGCAGGTCGACAGTTTACAAATTCAACTTCTCTTACACATGGAAGTTCCTGCTTGACATTGTTCTCCACTGTCTATCCAACAAATAAGGAGGGTGGGATTTGTGACATCCGGTAATTTTCCGTTACCAAACTCCGTTAGTTCCGTTAGGTCTTGCATACACATGTCGTGAGCACACACTAGTTGTCGTTGAGCGTTGATGACTTAATAACAATTATCTATGATAAAAAAATAATAATCTAATTAATAATTTTGATTATTAGTTTATGGTTATGTGATTTATGAATTTTAAATATTATTTATGAAATTTAATTGATAACATGACTACGTGTAATATTTATTTTATATGTTTTGTGATTAACTGAAAATGTATATGATTATTATTGATGATTAATAATATTTGTGTTTTGTATTTAGAACCTTTTAAAAAGTGTTAAAAAGATTAATTTTTATAAAATTTAAACAAGAAGGGTTTAATTGTTAAATGTTACTAAACTTAAATCTAACAAACTGAAACCCTAGCCCCCATAACCCCCAAAGTTCGGCCTAAGCCTTCCCTCCCCTCATCCTCATGATTTTTTGATCAAAAACCCTCAATCCATTCGATGTTGATCTAGTTTCAAGCATTCCAAGGTGTTAGCAAGTTTAATTCTTCATTCTTACACGATTAAAGGTTAGATTTTGATTAGTTTTTACATGGTTTTGATTCTTGATGAATTCTAGTTCGAAATTGGTAAAGAGAAGTTGAAATTGATGATTGTTTGATGATAATATGTTGTTAGTTATGTTGTATGAATGTTGGGTTATGATGATTATGCAAGAAATCCATGATTTGATCATGTAGTTCATACATTGTCTAAAGTGGAAACTTTTTCTTATAACATTTTGTGAATTATAATGAATTGATGATGTTGATCATGTCTAGATGATTGTTATAGACTTGATTAGGTATTATGTTGGTGAATTTATGAATGAATTTGGTGTTAGATGGATTTGGGTGCTACTTTCCCAAAAGGGAAACTTTATTTATGTAGAAAATCAGATATGGTGAATTGGGTATGTTCATGATGTTAGGATCATGTTAGAATGCTTGTTGATGATGTGTAATATGGTAAAATGTGTTAATTGAGTTGTATGGATGCTTGATTGGTCATTTAGGAAATTTAGGTTCTTGTTGACTATACATGATGATGGATTATGTTAAGTGATTATGGAATCATGTTTGGCATTGTAATAGATCATTGTTGTGTATGTTGATTGGCATGAATCTTGTGAATAATGTGATTATGATCGTCATACACGCGTGCGAATCTGAGGCCCTACTTAGTAGGATTGGTAGGGTTTAGGGTGTGAAGTCATGAGTGGCTTCACATGGCATGTAGTGCATGATTAGACTTTATGTATGATTTACTAGTTGTGATGTAATTATAATTGTGTTGAGCATGTTGATTATATAAGGTTCACATGGGTTGTATGATAAACTAAGGTAGTATGATGATCTTGGTAGAACAAGAGGTTGATGATGTGACATACATGAATAACTTGTATGATAACCATGTATGATGAATTGCTATACTTGATTAAGCGAGATTTCAGTTAACATGTTACCAACAGGTCAAACAGGTCAACTAGGTCAAATGAGTCTTGTTTTCCAAAACCTTGGGTCAACGTGTTTATTGAGCACCTAGGGTTGTTAAGCTTCGTGTGTACACGTACTTATGTACTTGCATGTTCTAGGTAATTGTAACTCCAGGATGATCAAACTTGAATCAAATCATGAAGAATTAGATCAAAATATGATAATCACAATCAAAACCCCTTTGATCTCTATTGATTGCTAATAATATTGTTTACAAGTAAATCCCTCAATCAATTGGTCATTCAACCATTAACCTAATTCTAATTACAATTAGGCTATTTATAGTCTAGTTTAAGTTTCCATATTTACACATAACCCCCTAGACTATATATTTAGACTAAAACATGACTCAAAGAAAGTAAAATATATTTTGTTCACACAAAATATATTTATTACAATAGAACTCCTAGTCATCTAAATCTTCAACGTCTCGTCTCGGTTCCTCGTCTCGAACGTGTCGGGTTTGGCTTTTGTTGACTTTGACCCGTGACGTTGACTTTTGTTGACTTTTACTGTGTTGATAATATAGACTATCTTTTCCAGCTCCAACAATACTCCCCCTTAGTCTATCATTATCAACGTCTTCATACGAATTCAGCCCCGAGAAGTAAACAATAAAAAGATCTTCAAATTAAAGCTTTTTGAATTTGATGAGAAAAGTTATTCATCTCATAAGCTCCCCCTATTTATATGCTTCCCCTTTTTGAGTGCATCCTTTGTGAGGAATATGGAACAGCTTTCCCAAATCTCTAATCTTGAGTGCTTCAGAAGATGTAGGAGGAGGATTCCTAGCTCGGTATCTTCTGCAAACTTGAGGAACAGATTCTCTGATCAGGTACACTGCTCAACTGATGATCGGCCATCACTTAAAGCAAAAATCTGAAACACATTCACAAACACAATCTCGACATTTCTAATTAGATCATTTCATTTTAACAAAATAAACCCGTGTTTATTTGTGTTTGAAAACAAGCGAACCCGTGTTCGGTTGTACGCAATTTCTGTGAAATGCATGAAAATAATAAAATTGTAACAGCATAATATGGAAGACCTAAAAAAAATTTGAAAAAAAAGTTTTATTATATTTTTCTATTTTTTATTATATACATGTATTATAACATATTTTATATCTATTATATAATTTTTTGTGTGTTTTTTTTTTAAACCGAGAGCTGAATCGATCATGAGATCATATCCTCAAGATATACTTTAGCACAAAGATGAATTTAATCATCGACAAGCAATGTGATCACACTGATAACTGAATCTAATCACAGTCTTTAAATGATTTTGAAATTCTCAAACAGATCAATAACGAATTGTTGATATGTTTGTCCACTTAAACTCATGCCCTATCTTTTTCAACAAGCAGTAGATGATTCGTTAAGGTTCGATTAAATACTTTAGAATGCTAGGACCCCATAGTCATTTGGCAAAAAAAAACCCTCACCCAACCTCTGGATTTCTTGAATTTTGTTATGATCTTTATATAGCAAGGCGTGTGCATTAGTGTGCAAGTGATTATCAACAGAATATAGCATTCTGTGAATTAGATGATTTGACACTACTTAGACCAAAATGGTGAGAGCTCCAAGTCTATACTCACGTATAACAAAGGAGATGACCATTTAATCATGTGCCGATGAGAGCTCCAGGTCAGTACTATCATACAGCAGAGGAGATCATCACTCCAGGTCAGTACTTCCGTACAACAGAGGAGATTAGCACAAACACAAGACACATAAATACACCAATCATGGCTCAAAGATATGGCTTATATGATTTGTATCATGGTGGGTGAAAGATCAATTCTCAATCCAATTTTTGTCGGGACTCAGTTTTCGTGCAGGCCAAAATGATTGCGTAAATCCAGACATCCTTAAGCATATATTTTAATTTAAATCATCATACTGCTGTCTACTTTATTCTTCAGGCTGAGTCTACCAAGCATATCATTAAAGAATCTGTTTATTTTTCTATTATTTGCAATTAAATAAAAGATGTAAATCAGATAACAGCTTCAGTTACTATCATTTCTCATTTTACAACGCAAGTCATGCAAGAACAAGCATTTCAAGAAGATATACAATCATTTTTCAATTATCTCGAATCAAGTTCACAGTTTTCTTTTTTTTATTTTTATTTACTTATACTCTCCCCCTAAATTTATATTTTTGCAAACTCTTTTTTTTATTATTTTAATTTTTTTATTATTTTTTTTATTATATTTTTTATTTTTTTTTAATTTTTTTTTAATAATTTTTTTTTATTTTTTTTTAAACTGTACAAAAATAAAAATTTATCAAAGAAAGTTTTCCACACTACACTGATATTAAAATAAGAAATGAATTCTCAAAAAATATGCAGTGGCTGTGAAGTGAGAACTGTGATAATGCAGATAAAAATCCAGATTGTGGATATAATACCATGACCTTAATCTGTTTGTTCCGCCTCAAATTTGAATTAGGAACAATCCCAGTCAGTAAACCGGATTACTAACAGTCCTCCTGAATTGTTCCTGCACTCATTAACAAATTAGTTAGAAAGGGAAACCCATGCTATCGTAGTCCTGGAAGTTCCTTTTTCATCAAGATAAGTAACAAGCTTCTGCACACAACCGTTTAAACAATCGGGGATTGTTGTATCCTTCTTTTTAATTTGCCAAATTTGTTTCGGTTCAATTAACTTGGATTTGAATGAATTAAATTTGGAAATCATTTTCTGTTTAAGACCGGAAGGAAAAGAATTTGGTTTTAAACCTTTGGTCATTTTCATCTTTGAATCATGTGAAACCGGCTTCACACGAAAAGGTTTGAATGAAGGGTTTTTCATCCAACCATTCAAAGATGTGTGCTTTTTATCTTTTGATCCAGAGAAGCAACTCGTGTTGCCTTTACCGTCTGGAATATTCTTTGTGGACTGTGATCCGGAGAAGCAATATGATTTGCCTTTGCCATCCGAAACAAGTCTTTGAGGACATTTCTTTACCACATGACCTTCTTTTCCACACTCAAAACAAGCTTTAAATGGCTTTTGATTCTTTGTAGTCCCGTGTGATGCAGGTGGAATTGGAGATTGCTTTGAGCTTGTAGCAGATTCTTGCTTGTTTTGGTGTTTGCTGTGTTGAACAGTGAATGATATCTTCACTGATTCACTAGGTGGTTTTGCTGTTGGAGTAGAGATGCGTATTGGTCTTGATTCAGCTTTTGGAAGCTTTTGAGACTTGACTATATCAGGAGATATCTTGATCTGTGAGGAACCAACACGCTCATCTATGTTTGATTCATCATCTGAGCTTATCCAGTCTCGTATACACATATCTGCTTCCAAAGGATCTTGATTGACACCTCCTATTATGTCGGCTTCGCTTATATGATTCTGATTGTCTGATGATTCAACAATTGTTCCTTCTTTGACAAACCTGACGGGAACAAACGAAGGAATGTTACCTGATTTGAATTTGTTGAAGAAAGTTGGAGAAACAACTGAAATTGGTTTTGAAGCATCAGAGGTAGAATCGTCATTAATCTTCTTATCAGACCCCTGCCTGAGAAATCCCAAACCTACAGGAGAATCCTGCACATCTCTAACCTCTTTAAGATTAACGTTGCTCAAACCTGCATTTAAACTATTAGTTTCTGCAGCTTCAATCAAATCATTAGATGGATGAGGTTGAGGCATAGGAGAGTAACAATAGGTGCTAGGAGGAGGATAGATGTATGGATTTTCACCACAACCCACTCCCGTTTTAATCCTAGCTCCCCTTTGTTTACACAGTAACTCTTCCTGTTTCATTCCGGATATGGTCCATCTATCAAGCTTTGTTTTAAGCTTGCTTGTTTCAAATTCAGCCAAAGTGACTCTTTCGTTTAAAAGATTAATTTCAACATTTCTTTCAAGAAGAGTTCGTCTTAAATGATCATTTTCTTTTAAAGCTTCATTTAATTTTATGAAATACTTGGCTTCATTCTTTTTAAGTTCTGCGTTTATGGTAGTTAACTCCTTTTGGTTATCTAAAAGTAACCTATTAGCTTTATACACACCCAATAAACAAATTTTACAAGCAGAAGAACACATATCTTGAACTGTCTCGTATGGAAGATCCAGGATGACTCTTTCAGCAGTAAGAGCCTTCTCACAGTTGCAAACTCTGGTATTTCGCTTCCATTCCTCTTCCTTCTTAGCATCACAAACTTCCGCATTCAACTCAGCTCCACCTTTACCCATTGATGTCTGCTTAAGCTCCTCTTGTACCTCTTTAGTTTCAGGTTTCGGTAAACCGTCTGAATTGGTGCCAGAATCTGATCTCTCTTTTAGTTTCTCTTTGGAGTTTGAAGTGATCTTGGAGTTAGATATGTTGCTTCATAGTACTCACGACGTTTGATATCCAACTCCATTTCTTTCAGTTTGTTGATCACCTCTATTAGTTTGTAATCCTGAAAACCTCTATCTATTTTAATCGACTTGCCGTGTGAGCTCCATTCTGATGGGAGGGAATCAAGCAATCTTAGAACTTGTTTATGATTTCCTAATTGGGCATCAAACTTCTTCAGATTACTTGCCACCAACAGAAAACGATCAACAAAATCAGACATCGTTTCATTCTTTAGAGCTGCAAAATTATCAAATCGACATTGTGCAATTGTGAGATCATCAGATTTGAAGGATTTAATCAGTTCTGCAAAAGCCATTTTTATTGTTATTTTGTTTAGACAATTAAACGTCCCAAAAATATTTTTTCCTAAAAAATTTAGAATAATTCTCCCCCGGGAAAAATATATTCTTTTTAAATGTCACGCTAGACAATCTTAGCAACTGGGGTCAGCTTGTTTTTTTTTTTTCTATAAATCTTGCAAAATCGATGAAAATTTCTTTATCGGGATGAACTCAATTAATCCCAACTAAAGGGAAAAAGTCATCTTTAACATTCAAATTTCGCTGAAGAAATGATAGTTTCGCCGAAATTATAGTTTCGCAGAGCTAGTTTCGCTGAGAACTCTAGATTCGCTGAGCTGACAGTAGTTTCGCTGGTAATTTCGGCAGCAGTTTCGCTAGCCAAAAGCTTTAGATTGCTTAGTTTCCCCGACAATGTCGCACAAAACAAGCTTGAACTTTCGTTCAAAGATACTTTCGGCAGCAATTTCTCTTGTAATTCAACCACAATCACTGTTGAACTTTCGTTCAATGAAACTAGTTTCGCAGGACAGCAGAAAACAACTTTAATGAGGATAACCGATGTAGTTTCGCTGGAAGAACTCGTAGTTTCGCTGGATGAACTGGTAATTTCGCTGAACGAAGCTGAAAAACTTTTTCAACACGAAATCAATCTGAAAACGCCCAAATCTCAATGGATTTGATACCTGATTAACAGAGCTTTCCCAACCAATAACAAGCAAACTTCAATCAATTTCCATACCAATAACACTCAAATTTGATCGGAAATTGATGAAAACATGATATTGAACAAAAACTACCAAAACCTCAACTTCTCTCTCTAAAAATCTTCAAATCTTCAGTGAATTTGATCCAAAATGGCTCTGATACCAAATTGTAACTCCAGGAACATCAATCTTGAATCAAATCATGAAAAATTAGATCAAAATATGATAATCACTATCAAAACCCCTTTGATCTTCAATTAGATTGCATAATATGTGTTTACAAATAATCCCTCAAACAATTGGTCATTCAACCATTAACCTAATTCTAATTACAATTAGGCTATTTATAGTCTAGTTTAAGTTTCCATATTTACACATAACCCCCTAGACTATATATTTAGACTAAAACATGACTCAAAGAAAGTAAAATATATTTTGTTCACACAAAATATATTTATTACAATAGAACTCCTAGTCATCTAAATCTTCAACGTCTTGTCTCGGTTCCTCGTCTCGAACGTGTCGGGTTTGACTTTTGTTGACTTTGACCCGTGACGTTGACTTTTGTTGACTTTTACTGTGTTGATAATATAGACTATCTTTTCCAGCTCCAACAGTAACATTTGAAGGGTTGTCTTTCCATCCGTCATTAGCTTTTGTTATCGTTCGTTTGCATACCGGGTGAGTTCATACCCCACTTTTTATACACTATCTTTTGGGGAGATAGCATACTTGTTTACAAATGCTTTATTATTATAAGTTGTGTATAGTGTAACATATTGTGTTATACCTTGGAAGCCCTCACACTTTCGGATCATTAATATTGGTAATTAGCTGGAAATTTTGGGTAGTGCTACTGGTCTGACGAGCCCCACCTGTGCGACTTGAGGTCAAACGGGTGCAATTTTGTCGTAAACACAAACATTTTCACGGCCTGGTAAGTCGTGACGGGAGGAAACAAACGAAACACAGTTAGCTTCCATCGCGAAATCACTATGGTTATTACTTATGAATATAGACTAGCAATCTATTTCAATGTACTTCTTATGTTTTACAATTGTTATTGATTTTGTTAAATGCAAACTCTTGAACTCACCAACTATTGTGTTGATTCTTTTAGTATGCTATTCTCAGGTCATTAGCTCTGGTTGCCGGTAGGAGCACATCACAAGTTCAACATGCATTTCCAAGCTTCTTATTATGTCTTGACATTTGGTTTTAATCTATGTGTTTACAAACATTGGGTTGGTGCTTGATTTGCCAATGTCACATTTCACATACCTTGGGTTTGACTTATTTACAAAACACTTCCTAACCGCTTTATAGTTTTAAACTTTGATTTGCTTTTAAATGTTGCATATAGTGTCGTTCTGAGTAACTAATGACTAGGATCCTGGTTTGTTCACTCGCCTCGTGGTAAAATCCCGCACCTGGATTTTAAAGCTATGACAGGATTAAATTCCCTATGATCTGGGATGTCTTGTTCACGGATCGGTCAGAGGCCTTAGATTAAACTACTCAAAGTTTGTGTTGAATAACCTCAGAGGAAACCTCCATAAGGATCCATTCTACATGTATCCCAGGTTCATTCAACACATCATTAATTGTGAGTTGGATCAAGACAAACTTTAATTTGAAGAAACATTACTTGTCCTTCACATGAGGCCGGGCATCTTCAAAGTCCTAAAGAGTGTGTCCACAAACTTCTTTAGAAGTTTTGCTGACCTTCTTTAAGGTATGATTGAACCAATGGCTCCTAGTGACACCCCTATAAGCCTAATAGGTGATGAACCCACACCAGACACCACCACCTCACTGCCAGTTGTTACTCACCACCCCATTAAATTCATTTACAGAGACGTTCCAAACGAACCCTTGTTCAATCTACTCTTATTGAACAACCCCCTGTTCAAGATAAAAAGGCTATAGTGGAAAAATTGGCTCCCACTCAGCCTGAGGTCCAACCATCCTCCACTATTGAGCTCAATATCAACGTTGAGTCTCCGCAGGCTCAGCCTATTGAGCCCGAAACCCAAACCATTAGCCCTCAGGGTGTGTCCCAATACTCCCCTGAGCAGCCAAAAAAGGATAGCCAAATCATTGGCTCTATGCCATTAGGAATTGATCAAGGTCCCGGGTCAGTAGGAATAACCTCTATATCCTTCACTGGCCTATTAACCCAATCTGATGAAGATCTCATGTTTTGTTAGGACCATGATGTTGATCTACCACACTAATCTCCGGATCAACTGAGCCCCAGGGTACCTCTGATTTCTAACCCTTATCAGCAAAGCCAAACTAAGGTGAGTCCCACAGATATGGAGGGGATTCATGTAGACTCAGCTGTCAATACTGAGAGTGTCTCATTGGGCTCTTAGGATAGTGGTAAAATCTTTGAGACTGAGTCTACAGCAACCTTGCCTATTGATGCCTCTAAAAGAGACATCACTCTGCTAGGGAAACCAGGGTGCCAAGAAACCATATCTAGTGACGAGGATGAACATACTAGGCATGTTACCTCATCTCCCAGTGATTCTTCAAAAAAAGATAAGGGAAGTCTGCAACTCACCTGTAAGGATTCTTATAAGTCTGATGCAGCCAAAACATCCAAAGTCTCTCTACATGCATGCACTGAAGCACAGAAGTAGAAATGCTTCGGAAGTTTTACACCTTGCACTAGAAAATATTCTAAGTGTAAAATCTTCCGAAGCCAAGACCAACATCTTCCAAAGCCAAAAGTGAATTCTTCCAAAGTTTCAAAGACAAAGTCTTCCAAAGCCAAAGAGTAAAGACAGATTTCTTCCGAAGACTTTTATGAAAATGCTTTTATCTGACGTACTTTACCATAAAGCTGGACCACCTTTCCGCTGCAACTCTGTTCAATCACCAACTTACATGAGTTGGTGAAAAGGTCCATGCTTTTGGTAAATGTACATTGAGGTCGTGAGTCTGAGCTTTCTACTTTATGTACTTTTATCCTTTTTGTAATATATTAGGATGTGAGCTATGGCATGTCATAGTCACTAGCCAAAAGGCAATCTGCCTTTTGATCTACATTTGATTTTGTAGTTGTCTAGTCTTATGTATCCAGGTGGCCTTCAAAGTATGGCCGGCTGTAGGATGGAGTACATGGAGATGGTCCAGCAGATGGCTATTTTCACTCATAGAGCCAAGAAGTTCTACAAGAGGACAGGGATAAAGATTCCAAGCAATGTAGTTGGTAGAAAGTTTGGGCTGGATAAAAGCAAAGTAAAGTGTTACAACTGTGATTAGATGGAACACTTTGCAAGGGAGTGTAAGGCACCAAGGACAAATGGTGGGCAAACACAAGCCAGACCAAGCTACACTGATAGAACTCCCTAGAATGAGAAGCCAAAGCAGCAAGCTGCAGTTGTTGTTGAAGAACAAGGCTTTGACTGGAGCTTTTAGGTGGAAGATGCATCTCCAAACCAAGCACTCATGGCAGACCATGATGAAGCCAAGGTATTGGAACATCTTTGTACTCCTGAATGTATTTCTAAAGTAAATAGATACAGGTCTTATAACATAGAAATGAGATCTGATCTTGAGTCCTTAAATATCTTAAAAGCTGATTTTAAAAGAGCTGAAAATGACTATAAACTAAAGATAGAGGACTTAGAGAAAACCATTTCAACTCTTTAACATGAGCACACAAAATATAGGACTCAGATCAAAGACATTATAACTAAGTTGACTGAATGCCAGGCTGAGCTTGTGATCAGCAAAAGCCAAGGTAGAAAAATGTGTTCTTGAAGAAGAGACCTTCAAGAACATAATATCCTCATCCTTGCATGCAAAAGTTTGTAATCAAAATAAGAAGGGATTAGGATCTAGTAAGATAGCTCCTCCACACACAATCTTGTCTTTAAGATCTCCTAGGTGTGGAACTTGTGAAGATGAGCTTCCCCTCATAGACCCCTTGACTGAAGAGGATGAAGAGGAGATGGTGAAGAGTGACTCTGAGAAGAGTGAAGAAGAGCATTCTAAGAAGGGTCATCATTCCTTTGAGGAGAGTAAAGCTGTTGGGATGACCAAATCCAAAAGAACAAACTAGATCAGGAAGGCCAAAAGAAACTCCAAGAAGGCTAAAGAGATCAAGGCCACCTTCAACTCTGCACAGAAACAAGTCTTCATCTCTGCAGGATTTGAAGTGGTTAAGGATGGAGACACAAACTGGAACTCCAACAAAAAGAGTTCTAGTTCATGTCCAAATCATCCCATCAACAAGAAGAAGGTTGTCAGTTGTGCACCACTACTGTACAACCTAAACCATCCAGCTTGAAAGGTAGTTTTATCCCCACAAGAATTGTCACTGCGTCTGCAAAGATGAGGATGGAGAAGAAAGTGATCAAGTTCAGCATTGTTCACAAAAGAAGACTCCTAGAAGGAAGAAAATGGACTGTGTTATGTGTGGGAGTACCTCTCATCTTGCTAAATATTGTGTTTACAATCCAAAGAGTACTTTCCACATGACCAAGAAAGATACTTCTAAAAGTTTGGAGAAGAAGAAGCAGGCTTCTGAAGGAAAATATTTTTCCATCGAAAGCTCTAAAATAAAGAAGAAGACAAGTGGAAACTTGCATTCAGAAGAAAATTGGTCTCGGAAGAAAATTGGTCTCGGAAGAAAGGAATACATACTGAAGCCTGCTGCAGTGAAAGCAAGATCTTCCGAAGGTCCAGCCATCAAAACTTCCGAAGTTATCAAAACTTCCAAAGTATTGAAGGTCAAGTCTAAGCTTCCAAAGGTGGTGTGGAAGACAAAGAAAGATCAAGTGGATGAAAGTTCTTCATCAACATCGGCAAATGATCCTAAAAACATGACTATAGGATCAATTACTTTTGCATTGTCTTCAACTTCTTTTGATGATCCCAAGACCAATGAGGCTTGGGTTTCCAAATCTAAGTAATCATCTCTTTTATGCAGGATCAGCTCAAGACAAACAAAAATGTAAGGATCATTGATAGTGGCTATTCAAGGCACATGACAGGCAATAGGTCACTACTCCAAAAGTTTGAAAGAATTGATGGAGGACCAGTTGCTTTTGGAGGAGATTCAAGAGGTTACATTACAGGAAGTGGCAAGGTCACAAATGGTAAGCTCATCATTGAGAAGGTAAATTTTGTCAAGGAGCTTGGGTATAATCTTCTGAGTGTATCCCAATTTTGTGATCAAGAGTCATAACATGCTCTTTATTGAGCATGAGTGCATTGTTCTTAGGCCCGTGGTGGTCATTCCTCATTAGCATATCCTGCTCAGAGCCCCCAGGAAAGGAAACATGTACAAGATGGATTTGCAAGAAACATCTCCCTCAGGAGAAGTTTCATGCTTTCTATCTAAAGCAAGTAGTGATGAGTCTTTCCTCTGACATAAAAGAATGTGCCATGTAAACTTTAAAAATATGAATAAATTAATTAAGAAAGATTTGGTAACTGGAATACCAAAGAAAGAGTTTACAAGTGATGACCATTGTGTTGCATGCCTAAAGGGGAAGCAACACAAGGTAACACACAAGCCAAAGGAAAGAAACTCCTTCACTACTCCTCTACACTTATTACATATGGATCTCTTTGGCCCCACCAGTGTAATGAGTCTAGGAAGGACCTCTTATTGTTTGGTGATCACATATGACTTTACAAGATTCACTTGGGTCTTTTTTCTTAGAACTAAGGATGAGACCCCTAAGATTCTAAAGAATTTCATCTTAAATATTGAGAATGAATGTAAACACAAGGTCAAAACCATAAGATGTGATCAAGGAACTGAATTAAAGAACCAAATCCTTGATACATTTTGTGATGAAAAAGGTATTACAAGACAATATAGTGCTCCCAGGACTCCTCAGCAAAAAGGTGTTGCTGAGAGGAAAAACAGGACACTAATTGAAGCTGCAAGAACTATGTTGTCTGACTCTAAATTGTCCATCACCTTCTAGGCAGAGGCAGTGAACACGGCTTGCTATGTGTAAAAAGAGTTTTAGTAGTTAAGACACATGGTAAGACTCCGTATGAACTTTGACAAAAGAGGAAACTTTTCATTGGTTTTCTCAGGTCAATAGGATGTCCTTGCACTATCTTGAATACCAAAGATCAAATTGCTAAGTTAGCTGAGAAATTAGATAATGGATACTTTATTGGATACTCTTCTCAAGCTAAAGCTTATAGAGTATACAATCTTAGAACAATAGTATTTGAAAAGTCAGCAAATATGACTTTTAATGAGCACACTCCCTGTGTGAAAGGTTCTGGTCCGGATTGGCTATTTGATCTTGATTTAATTACCAACTGTTTTAACAAATCTTGTGAGCATGTTTCAGGATCCACAGATATACTACCTACAGGTGATCCTGACCCAATATTTGAGCTAAGAAGACCTTCAAACTACACATCTTCAGCTCTAGTGGTAACTAATCTTGCAAATGATGTTTCTACGACAAATCCTGCTGATACTTCTGGGTTCCTTCGAATTCCAGCTTAGAGGCATAAAACTCAGATGAAAGAGCTCCAAATGTTGGAGAAAATAGTGGTGGTGAAAGGGATTAAGAATTTCTTGATGCTGACAACCACTCCATTGGAGACAACATCAATGATGTCACACACTAATTGGATCAAGTAAATTTTGATAAGTGTGCTGATGTGGAGGATGAATCCTCTTTGCCAGATCAAAATTTCTCTAATTTAGATTTATCTAAACAACTTGTTGTGATCCCTCAGCTAAGGATCCACAAGTCTCACCCTACCACAAACATCATTGGAGATGTTGATTTTGGGGTAAGAACAAGAGGACTAACCCATAATGCAAATGTTTGTCTTCACTCTTGTTTCTTGTCGCAGATAGAGCCAAAGAAGATTGATGAGGCTCTAAAGGATGGAAGTTGGGTTGAAGATATGCAAAAGGAACTGCTTAAATTCACAAGGCAAAAGGTTTGGAACCTATGTCCTCTTCCTCAAGGAAGACTACCATAGGAACCAAATGGGTGTTCAGGAACAAGAAGGATGATAGAGGACTTGTCATCACGAACAAGGCAAGACTAGTTATTCAAGGGTATACTCAAGAAGAAGGAATTAACTAACCAGATGTTTTTGCTCCTGTAGCAAGACTTGAAGCTGTCAGTATATTCCTAGCTTTTGCTGCATCCAAGAACTTCAAGGTCTACCAACTTGATGTCAAGTGTGCTTTTCTCTATGGGGTGATTAATGAAAAGGTGTACGTCAGACAACCACCTGGTTTGCAGATCTTGATCATCCTAATTATGTCTGCAGGCTGGATAAAGCTCTTTATGGGCTGCACCAAGCACCAAGGAAGTGGTATGAGACTCTATCTTAGTATCTCTGTCAGCATGGCTACAAAATGGGTACTATTGATGGAACTCTCCTCATCAAAGGAGCATGAAACGACATAATGCTAGTTCAAGTATATGTAGATGACATTATCTTTGGGTCAACTAATCCAAAGCTCTGCAAAGACTTTGAGAAGTTGATAAAGGACAGGTTTGAAATGAGTGCCATGGGGGAACTCAATTTCTTTCTATGATTTCAAGTGGAGCAAGTTGACAATGGCATCTTCATAAGTCACTCAAAGTATGTACAAGACATACTTAAAAGATTCAACATGACTGATTGTAAGGTTGCTAAGACACTCATTGCCAGAAACCTGATCTTGAGGGGGAGTGTGTTGATGAGCATCTCTACAGGGTAATGATTGGGTCTCTTATGTACCTAACAACTAGCAGGCCTGATATCATGTTTGATACATGTATTTGTGCAAGATATCAAGCCAACCCCAAGATGTCAAAGATAAACACTGTCAAGAGAATATTAAAATATCTCAATGGTGCTCCATCACTTGGCCTTTGGTATCCAAAGAATTCTTACTTCAATCTGTATTCTTATACAGATATGGACTATGGTGGTTGCAACATGACTGCAAAGTCTACATCAAGGGGATGTCAATTTCTTGGTGGAAGGATAGTCTCTTGGCAATACAAGAAACAATCCTGTGTGTCTGCATCAACTGTTGAAGCTGAATACATTGCTGCTGCAAGCTGCTGTGCTCAAGTGCTTTGGATTCAAAATCAGATGCCAGACTATGGATTCATCTTCAAGGAAACTCCCATCCACATAGATAACAACAGTGCTATCTCTATCACAGAAAATCTTATGCAGCATTCAAGGACAAAGCACATCAACATCAGATATCATTTGATTAGAGATAAATTTGAAAAAGGATTAATCAAACTAGTCAAAGTTAACAAAAATAAACAATATGGTGATCTGTTCACCAAAGCTTTTGATGAACAGAGATTTAAATATCTTCTATCAGCTATTGGGATGATTAACTTAGAATAGCTTTTCTTAAAACTTAATCATATTATTTCTAAAACCTGTGTTTCCTAAGTTGTCTATTTTATCACCTTCATAAGCCCTTTTTCCTTAGATTCTTGAAAAAATTTTGATCTTTTTATCATTCGGAAGATTTATAATTACCTTCGAAAGAAACTTATGTATTAGTAAACAAACAACTACTTTAGTAGTTGTACCTTCGGAAGAAATTTTTGAAATATCTTCCAAAGCTTAAAATTAACTTAAGTACTTCTATGTTCTCAAAGAACAATTTTCTTCCGAAAGCAATTTACCTTCGGAAGCTTTTATTCTTCTTAGAATAAAAACTCTGAGTAATAAATCCCTTCCGAAGCAAAATTCTCAAAAACTTTTGGAATATCTTCAAAAGTCAATTTGCCTTCGGAAGCTTTTCTTCATAACGTCCGAAGCTAAATAACCTTCAGAAGATTTCTCGAATTCCAAGAAAACTACTTTTTGGGCAAAAGTAAACTACTTTTTCAGAGGTGGGACCGATATCCGGATTTCAAAATTTACCTCTTTCATTAACTTTGTCTTAAATCCTTTTCATATAAATACACATCGGTTCCCCCCTCTTTCACTATCTTCTTCATCAGCACTATTCCTCTAACCTAAATTCACTCAAACCGCCTTTGCTCTTAAACTTCCTTCACCCTTAAGCTTCTCAAAATGGCCAACCTAAACCGCAGAAACAACCCTGACTTCTCCATGCAACTTCACACGCAACACAATCAGGTTGCTCTGTTGAATTCTAAGAAAGATGCTAGTTTCTCAGAGGTTATCCGTTTTCTGGCTTTATCCAACTACTTCACCTCCCTAACCATTGATCCTACACTCTATGAGGATCATTTGCTTGAATTTAGGAAGACCTGCCAAGAGGTCATCATGGATGGGGAGAAGGCATTGTCTGTCATAGTGCAGGGGAGGACAATCTTCATCAGTCTGGCCATCATCAACACTCATATTCAGCTGGATGATGAAGAAGGTGACTTGTCTTTCTCAAAGGAAGCTGTTAATCATTTCTTTGTGAAGATGGGCTATGAGGGAGATTTCTCTGTAAAGACCTTCAGGAAAGGGAAGGTTTCATCCCAGTGGAAATACCTGCTACATGTGGTTATCCACAGCTTGTCAAACAAGCATGGAGGGTGGAACTAGATTCATGAGGATCTATCCTTCATAGTGCATGGAATGGTTCAAGGGGTCAAGTTCAGGTACTCTCAGTTTGTTTACACAAATTTGCTTGCTAACTTGGACTCCTTAGAGTATTACATGTTTCCTAGATATGTTCAATACATTCTACATTATGAACTGGGCTCACAGTTGAGGAAAACATGTAATAAATTGGGACAGAGGAAGCCCGGCGTCTTTAAAATCATGATGAAGCCAACTATAGGCTTGTCTGTGGTAGAAACAGCCCTTGTCCCCAAAATGTTAGAGCTCATTGCTCAAGGTGACAACCTAGCAACACAAGATAGTGTTGAACCCACACCTTCTACCTCTCAACCACCAAAAAGGCCACAAATCACCCTCACCTACCAAAGAAAATCCAAAGGAACCCTGCTCAAGCTATTGAGCTTGTGTAGGCCCCTATATACTCACCCATACAGAAGAAAGTGGATACTAGAGCTCCCACTTACCCTGAGGAGCACACCACTCCCATGTCTTCAAGAATTAGTGTTGAGGTTCCTCATGCTCAGCCTGATGAGCTCACTAGCCCAACTGGCCTTAAGCCTTCACTCTGAGTCTCAACACTCAAGTGAACAACCTTCAGGGGACAGTTACCATCCCCAGCCTTTAGACTTAAATCAACCCATTCCTAACCTTGAATTCTATACTGATGAAGACTTAGGTTTCAGTGAGTGCTCCCGAGTCTCCTATGTGTAGCCCACATCAGTCACCCATTACTGAGGTGGACCTCTCTGAACCTGTTTAGGAGATCCATATGGAAGAGGCTCTCACTTTTGCAAGTGATTACATCATTAAGACCTCAACCATGGCAACTCAATCCATTGACACTTCAACAGAGGCTGTTAGTGAGTAGAGGAAATCCAGCACCCAAGAACTTGAAGCTGGTGGTGAGAGTAAGGACTTTGGTCCACTTCTATCATCTCCCAGTGATTCTTCTGATGAAGATGAGGGGAACATGAGACTAAATGTGCAAAAACTATCA
This sequence comes from Flaveria ramosissima, assembly GCA_025215565.1. NCBI lineage: Eukaryota > Viridiplantae > Streptophyta > Magnoliopsida > Asterales > Asteraceae > Flaveria > Flaveria ramosissima. The sequence continues at coordinate 30,902,132 of CM046033.1, forward strand.
AAAACATGCACCTATTTAGTCCCTAAGGTTAGTCACCTTGAATCTCAGGTGACTACCCTGCAAAACAGGGTCAATGATCAACAACTTGAGATATCTTATCTCAGCAAAAAACTAGCTGGGAGACCTTTAAGGAGAGCTCAACCAGGAACATAAGAACCTGTGGATGTGATTGACCTAACTCCTAGCTTACCTATGCAAGAGGGTGATGCTACCAAAACGGGGGAGAAAGTCATTACAATCACAGAACCTGCGAGTTCTTCGGGTTGTATGGACATTGAGGACTCACCATCCTCAGTTGCAATTGTGCATACTCAGCAACTTCCTCAAGTTCATATTGATGCGGACTCTCTAGACTCTTTTATTTTGAGTCTCTTTCAGGAAGACATTCCAAGGGCTATGTCATCCCCACTCCAAGGAACTTCAAACTACATCATTGGGTGGAGGTATGATGCTGATAGAAGAGCCCTCATTCTTCAAAGAGTTCAAGGGCAGCAAGAGGTATTCAACTTTTAGACCTTGAACTACTATGAAGGTCTTGACCTAATTAACATGCCACTTGTCAACCCAAGTCAATCTAGACAAGCTGGCAGGCTGACACAAAGGATTCAAGACAGAATTACTAAGAGTTCAGCCTAAGAAGGATTAAAAGGCAATTAGGTAATGTCATTGGTCAACTGGATGTTGAGGCAGACCCTAAGATTAGCTTCAAAGGGAAAACCTTGACTGAAAGCCCAATGATAGAGCCTGAGAGCCCTGTCACACCAACAACTACTTTAGCAATTCATTCCCTCAGAGAAACACCTGCTGGTGAAGGTGTATCACAACCTCTATTTGGCGAGAGCTTGGATGCTACACCAAACAATGAAGGCCAAAGCTCTCTCCACCCTGTGTCACAAAGGTTTGTGGGTGATAAAGGGAAAAGGATTCAAACTCTTATGGAGATTGAGGAGGAGGAGAGAGAAAGGAAGAGAGAGAGGAAGAGGAAGCTAACGGGAGAAAGTTCCTCTCGGTCTTCAGGCTTCATGCAAGCTGCAATCAGGGCTACCCCCAGACCAAACACTCAAGATGATGAGTTGAGGGCAGTAAGGATTACTTACCTGCAGACCATGAACTATGACATTGACGAGATTATATCTCTCCCCTTAGAGGAACTCAATGAACTGGCTGACATGGAAGTGTCAAGAGAGATGAAGGAAGTAGAGGATGCAAGGCTGCTCCTCCAAATCAAAGAAGAGAAGAGACTGTGGTAGCTACACAAGAACCTCAGGTAGACAAAGAAAGAGATAGGCAAAATATGATCAACTATCTGAGTTTTACAGGTCTCTACCAGGCATCTGCATTTCTTTCCTTGTTCTTTGAGTGCATTGAGTTTGAGTATCTCAAACAGCTTGAACTTTAAGTGCTTAAATAACAAAAGGCAATAAAAAGAAAGATGAGGGAAGAGGCTGCAAAGTCAAGAGCCATCATCCAAAATAGTATGAAGAAGTCTACTGACAAACAAAGGATGATGAGCTTCTTGAAGCTGTATGGATTCTCCGGAAGGAGACTTGGCCTTATGTCTCTATCCACAATGGATGAGCACATTAGGGTAATCAAGCAGAAGATCAAAAGTGGAGAGCTAATTGACTTACACTCCCCTCCAAGTCAAGCTCCACCTGAAGTGGAGGTTAAGGTTGAACAATTTGAGACAACACAACCTGGACCTCCTACTGAGCCTCAGCAAGCTTCATCTTCTTATCCACAGCAGGGTTAAACTTCCTCTTCTTCTCAACCTGTGAGGGAGGAACACCCAAATGTGCAAGACAAAATTGATCAACAAGGTGCTGCAAACCAGTCTTCTCAGTTAAAGTCTTCAAAGAGGAAGAAGAGGATAGCTTCCAAACCAAAGCCAAAGAAGAAGAAAAAGCCTGAATCATCCACCTCTACACCTCAGGCTGAGTCAGATCAACCTTAGGAAGTGCATGAAGAGGCAGCCCAATCAACTCCAATTCAAGTGGCTCCTCTTGCAGCTGAGAGACACATCTTATCCTGGACCTTCACAACTAATCCAGAGAGATGGCATGTGATCAGAGATCAAGGTGGTGAAAATTTCTACACATGGCAAGACTTATTCAACCTACCTCTCTATGATCTCTTTGAGATGAGAAGATACTATGAGAGTCTGAGTAATCCTGACCATCTAATGAAGAAGGGCATGGTCATCATCATTATGAGGACTGTCAACAACTGAAGTTCTTCAAATGTTTTGGTAGCATCAGTCTAGGGGAGTTTGTAAGGATTCTTATAAGTCTGATGTAGCCAAAACATCCAAAGTTTCTCTGCATGCATGGACTGAAGAACATAAGTAGAAATGCTTTGGAAGTTTTACACCTTGCACTAGAAATACTCTAAGTGTAAAATCCTCCGAATGTAACATCCGACCCATTTTCAAACTGCAAACTCAAATCCATTTTGTTGGATTATTTATTTCAATGAACTAAATGTATTATGGTGTAATTTAATCAATATTATCAATTATTTTTCATCTATTTAAAGCATTGGAACAATTTATATTAATGTTATGATTTATAAGTATTTACTATTAAATTGAATGTTTTATATATCTGTTTATATTAAATAAGTAAATTTAAAGGATTTATTAAAAATTTATAAAGATTATAAACATCTTGTGAAATAAATGAATTTATCATATAAAGTAAGTTTAAGGTGAAAAGTGTAAATTGTAAAACTTTAATTACAAGTTGTTAAATAAAATAATAAGGATTCTAAACCACAGGGACCAAACCTATAAACTTTAAAATCAACCCAAACCCCCCCTTTTCCCTCGTTCTCACCGCCGACCCGGTCTCCGGCCACTCTCCGGCCGAATCTCCGGCATCAGCAAAGTATTGTTTCCTATTCGAATCGATGCAATTAAACCGTCTTCCACATTGGCGAGACGGTTTCGAACCATAATCAACCTTTTATTGTGATGTTAATGGATGTTATAACACAGTCGAACCAAAACCGTTGACAAAATCAATTCTTAACCGTTTCTGTGCGACTTAAGTCGAATTAACCAAATTAAGCAAGCGTTAGAATCTCTGAAATCAATACGAAATTGAAAGCACACTGTATTGTGCCTTTAAAGGTGTTTATTATCGTTAATCAACCGAAATTTCAAATCAAAATTTCTGAATCGATCGACTAGAAACAGAGCAATTTGAATCTATTTAAGTAGATACAAACACTCCATTGGACCTCTTAGATCTATTAGAACTCTCAATTTTATCTAAAACATTACTCATATCATCGTCGACCACCAACTTCATTCGCTACCTGCAACTAGTCGTGACCCTCGTTCGAGACTATCTTAACAGAAATTGGTTTAGGGCTTCTCATCATCATTATCTAAGGAAGCTGTACACCCATTTAATTGTATTATTATCACCAAAAACGTCCCGAAGCAGATTCATTCAGTCGCGACCATTTCTTTTCAATTAATCATCGAATCATCTTCAATTCGGGTAATTTGATACATCACCATACACGTTTGTTCATGATTATCAAAAGCCCTATGATTGATATGATTAACAACATCACATTCGGGTTCAATTTGGGACTAACGAAATCTAGGGTTCTATGGAATTGGGGATTTGTTTTAGATAATGGTTTTTCTTAATTAAAAACCAAACTAAATCAGATTCGGAGCCTTAGCCCAACGGTAACACATCCGGCTTATACACCGGCAACCCAGGTTCGAACCTAGGCACCCGCATATCTTTTTAAAACATTGTTTTAGACCAAATTGGATTTTAGATTATTATTAATCATAATATTAATATAAAACTTTTTTTGTCAATTGATATTATTCTCTTAAAATTTTTAAAATTTATAATCTTATTTTCTTATTGAATTTTAAGGATTTAAATGGTTAACAAAACTTATTTATAAGTTTTATATTTTATAAAAATCATTTTTAGCTAAATCTAAATTGTTTCAAATCGTTTAAATCAATATTTTATAAACCATCTAACTACTTAATTATTCAACTGATTATTTTGACCAAATCATTATTTAATTAATTATTACAGTTTAACACTTAGTTATTATTTAACCAAAGGTTGTAAATTAGGTATTTAAGTAATACTTGATTATTCAAACTCGCAAAAGAGTTATTATTTTCAATTATTCGAACAATTTATTTTATTTAGTAAAGATATAATTGGTTACACTATTTAGGTTAATTAGTAGAAACCCCAAAATCCCAATTGGAACCCTAACTCATATCCATTTTCAATCATTATATCTAAGAACACTATTTCTTAGGTTACCGTAAGGAAACCGTTGAAGTCTAATCTTTCATATTATTCAAATCAATTTATTACCAAGTGAGTATTCATTGCCTATTTTAATATTTTATATTTTTAGGAAATCATGTGATTCAATATTCAATCATTGATATTCATTGTTATTCTATTTCATTCTAAATTCAATTCAAGACATGCTTTGTTATTAGTTGCAATTATGTGTTCATAGTTAGATAAACTTGATAACATAATCATTAATTCATGCAACCACAGTAATAATGATAGATCTATTGGTTTGACAAACCCACCCCATTTGTTTAGATGCGTGGTGATTGAAACCGGAATCAATCACTCTATATGTTTCGTCCGAGGACCGAGTCAATTCAGTCATTAGGGTTGATTGTGTTAGTTTTTTTGTTATGATCGCTATTGCATTTTAGTTTGATATTGTCATGTGTATTGAATTGCTTTTCAAGGTATTTAGTCAATCTATATATGTGTATATAAACCTATGATTACTCACCGGCTATTTTGTTAGCTGACCCGTTACTTTTTCACATGATTTCAAGAAACGCTATTTAGAGGATTTTCTCTCTGCTCATATAGGATTAGACCTAGTCAAAAAAAAGAAGGCAATATTATGTTTCATGGTTTATTTTAATTGTGTTGTAATGTGTGTTTGACTAGCATTATTCAATAATTAAATGACTTTAAATATTATTTCAACGTATTTATTAACATGTGCTATGAACAATCGATTCACATTCATCCACCCCGATGATTCCGCCGTCGGTCGAAAACAGGCAATGTTGGAAGAGTGGGATACCTGTATCTTAAGGTGTTCTGTCTAGTTAAGGTATTCATATAAATCCAAATCAACCGATGGATCCGTTTACCTTACCAGGGAACCCTCGAGATGAGTATCTGCTTATAGGTACGCATGTTTTCATTAAGGTTGTGGTTGACCAAAATACTTTGATAAGTCAACATATTCGTTTTGGTTTGCGAGCCGAACGTTTACACTCGTAACATCTCATTGTTATTTTAAATAATGGCATGTGAAGTTGCTGCGGTTATCCCAACACTGCTTACCAACTTGAACCAAGGCAACAATGTGGTTCAAAACCCAGCCGCACCAAACCCTCCCCAAACTTGTACTTACAAGCACTTCAATTCTTGCAATCCCACCAAGTTTAGTAGGACCGAGGGAGCCACTGGAATCTTACAGTGGTTTGAGAGTATCGAGAACACTTTCTTTAATAGTGAGTGTCCCGAGAACCTCAAGGTTCGTTACGCTACAAGTGTTCTTCAAAAGAGGGCACTCACTTGGTGGAACGGGGAGAAACGAACCCGTGGAACTGAGGCTGCTTTAGCATTGACGTGGGAGGAAGTCAAGGAGCTTATGACTCGGGAATTTTGCCTAAGAAATGAGATCAAAAAACTAGAAGCTGTGATTTAACCCAAGAAGGTGGGAAGAATCTAGCCTATACCAACCGATTTCATGAGTTGAGTCTGCTTTTTCCTCACCTGGTTACTCCTCTATCCCGGGCTATCGAGAAGTACATCGGTGGTCTACCTATGCGAATTCAAGACACAGTGTGGGGTAGAAATCCTGCAACTCTGGAAGATACCATTCGTTTAGTTGCACAGTTAACTGACAACCATGTCAACGCTGGTACTTTGATCAGAAGAGGTGCTAAAAAGGCGCCCGAGAAACCTATAGCTGAACCACCTAAGAAGGACAAACCTAAACCTTTTCAAAACAAGAAGAGGAAGGCTAAGTCCCAAAACTTTGTTGTGGTTACCCCTGCTGTTCCGGTTAACCAAGTCATACCAAACTATCAACCAGCCTCCAACAATCAAGTTCCGACGAAGAAACCCTACATTGGAACTTTTCTGCAGTGCAACATCTGCAAGTACCATCACCCAGCCAATGCACAATGTTGTCGCTGCACCAACTGTGGTTGTTTCGGCCATACCTTCAACGTGTGCAGTAGTGTAGCTAGAACTCCGACTACCGCACCTGTTCCTCAACATCCTCCTGCAATTACGCAGGGTTGTGCATGCTATCAATGTGGGGATCAGCACCATTTTCGCAATCGATGTCCTCAACTTGCCAACACGGTGCCTACGGTTCAAGGACACGCTTTTATCATCAATGCTCATCAAGCTCAAACCAATAACGATGTGGTGAACGGTAGGTTTTTAATCAATAATCATTATGCTTCAGTCTTATTTGATACCGGCGCCGACAAAAGTTTTTTGTCCTTAGAATTTGAGCCTTTTCTTGCTAGTGCATGAACTAAGTTGAGAAAATCGTTTACAGTAGAAATAGCCGACGGGAAACCCATCACCATTGATTCTATTATTCCAAACTATACCCTTAGCCTTAGCGAGCACGATTTTTCTATTGACCTTACATCGATGCAACTTTGAAATTTCGATGTCATCATAGGCATGAATTGGTTATCTAAGAACCATGCTGAAGTTGTTTGTTTCGAGAAAATCATCCGAATCCCTCTTGCACCCGAAAAGGTGTTAAACATCTATGGGGAAAAACCGTCCAATGGCCTTCAACTCATGTCATGTACCAATGCTCCAAAGTACCTTCGCAAGCATTATGTGGCTTTCCTAGCGCATGTCAAGAAAACGAATGGAAAGTCAAAGAAAATCGAGGATATTCTGATCAATCATGATTTTCCGGAAGTGTTTCCCGAGGACTTAACTGGTCTTCCTCCTGTTCGCCAAGTTGAGTTTCATATCGACCTTGTGCCAGGTGCAACACCTGTAGCAAAATCTCCTTATCGTCTTGCACCATCTGAGATGCAAGAACTTGCTAGTCAACTTCAAGAACTTTCCGATAAAGGTTTTATTCGACCAAGTTCCTCACCTTGGGGAGCCCCTGTATTGTTTGTAGAGAAGAAAGATGGCTCATTCCGCATGTGTATCGATTGTCGGAAGCTCAACAAGCTTACTGTCAAAAACTGGTACCCTTTACCAAGAATCGACGACTTGTTTGCCCAGCTTCAAGGAGCTTCTTATTTCTCCAAGATCGATCTTCGTTCCGGTTATCATCAGCTCCGAGTACACGATGACGACGTTCCTAAAGCAGCCTTTCGTACAAGATATGGTCATTATGAGTTCCTGGTGATGCCATTTGGTTTGACCAATGCACCAGCTGTGTTCATGGATCTAATGAACCGCGTGTGTAAGCCATATTTGGAAAAGTTCGTGATCATTTTCATCGACGACATTCTGATTTATTCAAGGTCAAAATCCGAGCATGAACATCATCTTTGTTTGATTCTTGAACTGTTGAAAAAGGAGAAACTATATGCTAAATTCTCTAAGTGTGAATTTTGGTTGAAAGAGGTACAATTCCTTGGTCACATCGTAAATGATAAAAGAGTTCATGTGGATCCTGCAAAGATTGAGGCGGTAAACAATTGGGTTGAACCTAAAACTCCCACTGAGATTCGATCATTTCTTGGACTAGCCGGCTACTATCGCTGTTTCATTACAAATTTCTCAAAGATCGTTGTGCCTCTTACTGCATTGACTCATAAGGATAAGTCTTTTGAGTCGGGACCGGATCAAGAGAAAGCATTTCAAACACTTAAGCAAAAGTAATGCAATGCTTCAATCTTGACCCTCCCCGATGGGAACGATGATTTTGTTGTCTACTGTGATGCTTCCAAGCAAGGTCTTGGTTGTGTCCTCATGCAACGAGGAAAAGTCATACCCTATGCCTCAAGACAGCTTAAAATTCATGAGAAAAATTACACAACTCGTGACCTCGAACTGGGTGCTGCGGATTTCGCACTCAAAATCTGGAGACACTATCTCTACGGCACCAAGTGTGTTGTATTCACTGATCATAAGAGTCTTCAACACATTTTCAATCAAAAGGAGTTAAACATGAAACAACGGCGATGGGTTGAGTTACTTAATGACTACGACTGTGAAATTCGCTACCACCCTGGAAAAGCGAATGTTGTAGCCGATGCATTGAGCCAGAAGGATTATGTTATACTCCAAAGTGTTACCATTCAATCTGAACTTAAAACCCGTATCCTCGAAGCTGAACACGAGTCAATCACTAAAGGTAATATGTATGATGAAATGTCATGCGGCGCTGAACTGAAATTGGAAACAAGACCCGATGGGTTGTATTTTTTGGATCGTCTTTGGATTCCCAAACGTAATGACCTTCGAATCCTCATTTTGAGCGAGGCTCACAAGACTCGCTATTTTATTCATCATGGTGCAGATAAAATGTTTATGAATCTCCGTAATCAATATTGGTGGCCCAGCATGAAAAAGGATATAGCTCTATATGTATCCAAATGTCTCACCTGTTCAAAAGTTAAAGCTGAGCATCAGCGTCCTTCTGGATCACTTGTTCAACCCGATATTCTTGTGTCGAAGTGGGAAGACATATCCATGGAATTCATTACTAAATTGCCTCATACCTCTAGCTGTCATGATAGCATTTGGGTCATCGTTTATCGATTGACTAAATCAGCACACTTCATACCGATTCGTGAAGATTATCGAGTTGAGAAATTGGCTCGTATCTATATCAATGAAATAGTCAGTCGTCACAGTGTGCCATTAAATATCATCTCCGGTCGTGATGGTCGATTCATCTCCCATTTTTGGCAAAGTCTTCAATCGTCGTTAGGAACCCAATTCAATCTCAGCACAGCCTACCACCCTCAAACTGATGGGCAAAATGAAAGAACAATACAGACTCTTGAAGATATGCTTCGAGCGTGTGTCATTGACTTTGGTGGCTATTGGGATTCTCACCTACCGTTAATCGAATTTTCATACAACAACAGCTACCATACAAGTATCCAAATGGCACCATTTGAAGCTTTGTACGACCGCAAGTGTCGATCTCCCATATGTTGGTCTGAGATAGGAGATGCACAAATCACCGGTCCTGAACTAATTCAGGAATCAACCGATAAGATTCATAAGATTCACGATAACTTGCTTGCTGCTAGAAATCATCAAAAGTATTATGCCGATAAGGAATAAAAACCCATGGAATACAACGTCGGAGATCTCGTACTCCTAAAGGTATCACCTTGGAAAGGGGTGATCCGTTTTGGGAGGAAAGGGAAGCTAGCACCTCGTTATGTGGGTCCATTCAAAGTGCTTGAGCGTATTGGAAAAGTAGCTTACAAGCTTGAACTGCTTCAAGAACTCAGCAATATTCACCAAACATTTCATGTTTCTAACCTCAAGAAATGCCTTGCTGACGAGAACATCCACATCCCACTTGATGAAGTTCAAATCGATGAATCCATGCACTTTATCGAAAGGCCTGTGGAGATCATGGATCGTGAAGTTAAGCAACTCAAGCGTAGCCGTATATCAATTGTCAAAGTTCGTTGGGAGTCTAAAAGTGGCCTAGATTTCACTTGGGAGCGTGAAGACCAAATGAAATCTAAGTACCCTCACCTTTTTGTCTCAGCCTCCTCGTGATCAAATTTCGGGACGAAATTTCTTAAAGTATGGGAGACTGTAACATCCGACCCATTTTCAAACTGCAAACCCGAATCCATTTTGTTGGATTATTTATTTTAATGAACTAAATGTATTATGGTGTAGTTTAATCAATATTATCAATTATTTTTCATCTATTTAAAGCATTGGAACAATTTGTAATAATGTTATGATTTAAAAGAATTTACTATTAAATTGATTGTTTTATATATCAGTTTATATTAAATAAGTAAATTTAAAGGATTTATTAAAAATTAATAAAATAAACATCTTGTGAAATAAATGAATTTATTATATAATGTAAGTTTAAGGTGAAAAGTGTAAATTGTAAAACTTGAATTACAAATCAATATGAAATCGAAATTTCTGAATCGATCGACTAGAAACGGAGTCAAATTAACCAAATTAAGCAAGCGTTAGAATCTCTGAAATCAATATGAAATCGAAACCACACTTTATTGTGCCTTGAAATGTGTTTATTATCGTTAATCAACCGAAATTTCAATCAAAATTTCTAAATCGATCGACTAGAAACGGAGCAATTTGAATCTATTTAAGTAGATACAAACACTCCATTCGACCTCTTCGATCTATTAGAACTCTCAATTTCATCTAAAACACTCACTCATATCATCGTCGACCACCAACTTCATTCGCTACCTGCAACTAGTCGTGACCCTCGTTCGAGACTATCTCAACAGAAATTGGTTTAGGGCTTCTCATCATCATCATCTAAGGAAGCTGTACACCCATTTAATTGGATTATTATCACCAAAAACGTCCCGAAGCAGATTCATTCAGTCGCGACCATTTCTTTTCAATTCTTCATCGAATCATCTTCAATTCAGGTAATTTGATACATCACCATACACGTTTGTTCATGATTATCAAAAACCCTATGATTGATGTGATTAACAACATCACATTCAGGTTCAATTTGGGAGTAACAAAATCTAGGGTTCTATGGAATTGGGGATTTATTTAAGATAATGGTTTTTCTTAATTAAAAACCAAACTAAATCAGATTCGGGGCCTTGGCCCAATAGTAACACACCCGGCTTATACACGGGCAACCCAGGTTCGAACCTGGGCACCCGCATATCTTTTTAAAACAGTGTCTTAATCAAAATTAGATTTTAGATTATTATTAAATCATAATATTAATATAAATTTTTTTTGTCTATTGATATTATTCTCTGAAAATTTTTAAATTTATAATCTTATTTTCTTATTTAATTTTAAGGATTTAAATGGTTAACAAAACATATTTTTAAGTTTTATATTTTATAAAAATCATTTTGAGCTAAACCTAAATTGTTTCAAATCGTTTAAATCAATATTTATAAACCATCTAAATAATTAATTATTCAACTGATTATTTTGACCAAATTATTATTTAATTAATTATTAAATTATTTATTTGTCACACTTTAGCACCTAGTTATTATTTAACCAAAGGTTGTAAATTAGGTATTTAAGTAATACTTGATTATTCAAATTCTCTTAAGAGTTATTATTTTCAATTATTCGAACAATTATACTATATATGAATAGTTTACTTTTGCTTTTTCGTCCTTTGGCCACGAAAGTTTTCATGTTGTTTCTTTTAACCCCTTTAATCAGTGTGTTAAAGGGGAAGATAGGGATAGGTTTCATCACGTCGGCGAAGCTTTTAGAGAGAGAAAGGGAGACGAGCGGTTGAGGTGTTTCGTTCAGCCCGCCGACGGTCTGCCACCGCCTTGCTCCGCCGCCAGCAAAGCCATGTCGATGTATAGTGTTGTGGGGTGTTTCCGTTGATATGGGGTGTATCTCTCCTTAACCCTATGCACTGTTTAGAGAGAGAAAGGGAGGTGAGGGGTTGAAGGCGATGGTCGGCTCTGGCGGCCACAGGCGCGCAACCGCCATACCACCACCACCTCTAGTTTCGTTTGCCCCCCATGTGACTTTAAATAGGAAGATTTGGGGGGCCGACCTTGGCAACGTCACCGTCACTGCCAGCACCGTCGCAGGTCATGCCGTCACCGTCACCCTCGCGCTAGCACCATCACTGCAGCACCGTCGCAGGTCCACCCGCAACCGTCCTACAGCCACCGCTTGGCCGCCGCTGCCGGCGTTGCTCTAAAGGCCTAGCCATGGCAGCGGTGGCTTTGCACTCCGATAAGATGCCCCTTTCCCGATATACATCATCCCGATATACATCATGCAAGAACTATTTCTTGATTATTCTTTGTTTTGACGGTAGGGTTGTTTTCATACAAAAATGGGGGGGGGGGTGTCTATGACGGTAGTGGTCATCATGGTGTTGTTGTTGAGGTTGCGGCTGTGACACCCCGTATTTCCAGGTTAACGTCGTTCTTTTACCTAAAAATTACTTCCGTCATTTGATGCTATTAAATCAAGTTTTAAGGAATGTAATGGTATTTATTATTATTATCATTATTAATATTTTTATTTTCCTTATCATCATGATTATTATTATGATTAGTTAGTTTTTAATCTAACCTAGAACTAACTAAAATCATTAAGATACTAATATGAAACTAGTACATAATGGACGGACCTAAGTGGAAATTCACAAGAGTTATTATTGTCATTGTATTATATAACCAAACCCCAAGGTGCATCACATTCGAACCCTAAGGCCACCTCTTTGAATCTGTTGCCGTCGACCCAAGCAAGCTCCATTCGCAACCTTAAGTTCCGGTCGTTCACCAGCGTTCGACCGTGGGTAGACGCTCTATCTCGCGACACCGCTTTTACCCGACGGCCTTTCCTCTCGCGAATCTTCGTCCTTCATTAAACTTCGGGTATGATCTATCCCTGTTTATTAATCGCGTACGCTTACGACGTTGGTTCGGGTTGTTTGTTTTGTGTTCGATCGCGTTTCGTTTCGGTTTAGTGCGGTTACGTACAATCGTATATGGCTGCATTTATAGGTGATTCATGATGAAGTTCTGCTAAGATAGTTTCGATGGATTTATTTCTCGCATGTTCAACATACGTGTGTGTGTACGGGTTGAGGTTATGAATGATCGTGATGTGTTTTAGGCTGGCCGAGGGCTGCGTAGGTGGTGTTTTGGGTGTAAGTATCCGTTGGGTGGGTGTTGTGTGTGTTCTGCGCATGTATTCATATAACATATAAACATATATATATACGGATGTGATTGTGAGTGTTCCTGCTTTGGGATGTTTCTTTTCTGCATAAATATATATATACATGTATGGATTCTGCGCATATAAATATAGATATATGTGTGTTTTGTTTATATATAGAAACATAAATATGTTCTGCGTATATGTTGTGTGTATGTATGTATGCTTTACACTCGGTGTGTATGATCATGTGTATTGTATGGCCTGTATGTATGTGGTGTAGGATGTATGGATGTGTACCTGCATGGATGTATGTTGAGTGGAGAGACATATTTTTTTCCAGTTATTATATAAAGATGGGTTGTGTGGATTGTCTTTGCATGCATGGCAGGGTGGGTTCTAGTGGTGATGCCGAGTGGAAACTTGCAAAGGTCCACTTGGGTTGTTGAAATTACATGTATAGTGCATTATCAAAATAAAGGGTTATGTATGGTATATGTGTGTACTTGAGTATAATTAAAATTTTATTACGGGTGCTCTAGTGTGTGGGTGTTCTATCTTGGTGATGGTAGATATGCATGAGTGTTGGTGTTGCATATAAAATGGGTATAAATGGTGTGTTTTTATTTTGGGCATTATGTTTGGGTTATAAATCTTATATTGCATGCACGTGTGTATATATGGCTACATGTTATACGTCGTATAAAATTGTTTTTGTCTATGAACATGATTACAACGCTAATGACCGACCGGAACCCGAACCGAGAACACGAAACCGTACGACAAACAAAATTGACTAGACTCAAACAAAATCAATTGTAGAATCAAAAGGCATATCTGCCTTTTGACCTTGTGACTATGACATGCCACAGCTCACATACTTATCTATTACAAAAAGGATATAGTACATAAAGTAGAAGGTTACAGACACAAGACCTCAATGTACAGTTACCAAAAGCATGGACCTTTTCACCAACTTATGTAAGTTGGTGACTTTTCAGAGATGCAGCGGAAAGATGTCCAGCTTTATGGAACAGTACATCAGATAAAGCATGTTACTAAAAGTCTTCGGAAGAAATCTGTCTTCATAAGATGAAGCTTTGGAAGACTTTGTCTTTGAGGCTTCGGAAGACTTCATATTTGGCTTCGGAAGATATTGGTCTTGGCTTCAGAAGATTTTACACTTAGAATATTTTTAGTGCATGGTGTAAAACTTCCGAAGCAATTCTACTTCAGTTCTTTAGTGCATTTCTTTCAGAGAGACTTTGGATGTTTTGGTTTGCATTAGACATAAAGGAATCCTTACAACTAGGTTTGACAAACCCCGCCCGGGCTAGTCGCGCTAGCTTGATTGGAGGTCAAACGGGTGCGTTTTTGACCTAACATTTGTCACTGTCTGGGTTAGACGTGACGGGAAGGCAACAAACATACAAACAGTAAGCTTCGGTTTGAAATGCTAAGTAACTCGTTATAGGCTAGCTACCTATCGATATGCTTTAATTACTTTACCATTCAAACGATTACAAACATTTTTATTTGTTATTAAACCTGTGAACTCACAAACTTTATGCTGACACACTTTAGCATGTTTTCTCAGGTCACAGGAACGCTTAAGTTCATGTTGCACAATTAGAGAACGCACTCAGGACATGCATCATACAACTTATTTATTTTGCTTTGAATATTTTATTTTGGCATAGTACTTTGGGAACTTTTAGTATTGGTTTACATTCGTCTTTACGCTTCTGCACTAATGTTTATTTCGTTTATGTCTACTCTGATTTAAAGTTCAAATGTTTATTTAAGTTCATATAGTGTCGTTTGATATGGCCGTGTCTGAGATCCTGGTTTGTCACACGCCTCGCGGTAAAACTCCGCAGGTGGAATTTGAGGGTGTGACAGATTGGTATCAGAGCCATTGGTTATAGAGAACTAGGATTGAATTTGCATCTAGACTATAGCCTTAGACACAACACTAGCATTGCATAGACACTCTTACTTGGTTACAAACTTTGTACAAACATTGCATGGTATACTCGCGTGATGTTACAGAAAAGAAAAATTCATATCATCATCACCTTTACCATCCATGTCACATGTATCATCCTTTGCTAATAGAGAGGCGAAAGATTCCGCTCGCTTGCCTTCAACATATACACTTGTTTCTTTACCCCCGGAGTTGAAGAGATGTCAACTCGAATCTAACGTCCCCACCTCGGGGCACGGGGAGCTCTCAAATGCGCATGACTCACCTAACAATGAAGGGGGAGAATGTACCCTACCCTCCTACCACTTTTCACACTTGCTTCTACTCCTATCGTACCCTATCTTCCCTACCCGCCTAAACAATCATTCATCACCATGTAACTGCGATGAAACGTTGGACACGACATATGCTTGAGACAACCAAATAGATTCGAAATCTATCAGAGAATCAAACTCGGATGCGTAAATGCTTAGAGCTCCAAAGGAAAATCCTTGAATCCACTGAATCATGTCTGGAAGAAGAGCTGGTAACATTAACATGACCCAGGCTGAGTTGGACGCTGTCATCAATGAGCGTGTTCCTTACGCGCTTGCGGCATATGAACAGACCCGTAATTAGAACCAGAACAATCAGAACCAAAATCAAGGAGGTCAAGCAGTCTGTACATTGAAGATGTTTATGGACTGTAAGCCTCATTCATTCAATGGTTCTGAGGGTGCTGTTACACTACTTCGCTGGTTGGAGAAACTTGAGTCGGTTTTCGCCATGTGCAATTTTCCTGTTGGAAACCGTGTCAAGTATGCATCTGGCACATTAGAAGGACCAGCATTGACTTGGTGGAACTCACAAGTCCAGACCTTAGGACTTGAAGCTGCTAACAATCTGCCATGGGATGACTTCAAGATCTTAATGAAAGATGAGTACTGCCCTAGAAATGAAGTCCAGAAGCTGGAGGGAGAGTTTTGGAATCTTAAGATGGTTGGATCTGATATTGAGGAATATACGACTCGTTCTCAAGAGTTGGCTGCTTTATGTCCTCAAATGGTAACCCCGACCTACAAAAGAATACAGAAGTATATTGATGGTTTAGCTCCTCAGATTCAAGCTAGTGTCATAGCTGCTGATCCTGTTACTATTTAGCAATCTATCCGGCTAGCTCATAAGCTCACCGATCAGGCAGTGGCACAGGGCACTCTGCCTAAACGTGGCGCTTCATCTGGTTCATCTGACTATAAACGAAAATGGGATAATACCACCAACAAGTTCTCAAACTCCAACAGCAATCAACAACAATAAGTCAGAAAGTTTGATTCCTCGAGAAACTTCACAAATAATAATAAGAACAACAACAACAATGGTCAGGGATCGAGTAATTATGCAGGCAAGTATCCAAAGTGCAACAAATGCAATTTTCACCATCATGGCCAGTGTGATCGTTTTCGATGCCAAAGGTGTGGAAGGATGGGTCATGCGGCTAAAGACTGCAAGGGTGAACTGATGACTAAACAACAATCTCAGCAACAACGACAAGGTGAAGCAACCAAGGGTTGTTTTGAATGTGATAAAGAGGGTCATTACAGGAAAGATTGCCCACAACTAAAGAACGGGAACAAGGGCAATAATGGAAACAACAATTATGGAAATGGCGCTAAAGGTCGAGCTTTCGTGATTGGGTCTAGTGAGGCAACGAATGATCAAAACATAGTTACCGGTACGTTTCCTCTAAACGACTATTTTGCTTCTGTATTATTTGATACCGGTGCTGATAGGAGCTTTATCTCTGCCAAGTTTAGCAAACTTTTAGATGTAACTTTAACTGAACTGGAACTTAGTTACACTGTGGAACTACCTGATGGTAAATTGATTGAGGCAACACATATTCTTAAAGGATGCAAATTAGAACTATCGGGATACAAATTAGATATAGACCTTATGCCTGTCACACAGGGTAGTTTTGATGTAGTCGGTGGCATGGACTGGTTATCTAAGAACCAAGTTGAGATTATTAGTCGTGAAAAGATCGTTCGTGTACCACTTCCTAGTGGTGAAATCTTATCTCTACAAGGCGAGAAAAGTGGTTTAGTCTCTAGCATCATATCGTACATGAAAGCCCATAAATGCTTACGTAAAGGCCATACCGTTATTTTAGCTATGATCACAGATAAGACCATCGAAGAAAAGAAGATCGAGGATATCCCTATAGTTCGTGACATTCCTAAAGTTTTCCCTGAGGACTTACCTAGTCTTCCACCGCATCGTCAGGTCGAGTTCCAGATTGATTTGACGCCTGGAGCCGCAGCTATTGCGAGAGCACCGTATAGATTAGCTCCGAAAGAACTGCAGGAACTGTCTACTCAACTACAAGAACTTTTAGATAACGGATTTATCAGACCTAGCTCATCACCATGGGGTGCCCCAGTCCTGTTTGTCAAGAAAAAGGATGGGACTTTTCGCATGTGTATCGATTACCATGAATTGAACAAAGTGATAGTTAAGAACCGTTATCCCCTTCCCCGCATTGACGATTTGTTTGACCAACTTCAAGGGTCGAGTTTCTATTCCAAGATAGATTTGAGATCGGGATATCATCAATTGAGAGTCCGAGAGGATGATATATCAAAGACAACATTAAGAACTCGTTACGGTCACTGCGAGTTTTTGGTTATGCCTTTTGGGTTGACCAATGCACCGGCGGTGTTCATGGATCTCATGAACCGCGTGTGCAAACCCTACCTGGACAATTTTGTTATCATTTTTATCGATGACATCTTAATATATTCAAAGAACAGAGAGGAGCATGAGAAACATCTTCGATTGATTTTGGAATTACTTAATCAAGAGAAACTGTATGCCAAGTTTTCGAAGTGTGACTTCTGGATTCGGGAAGTCCAATTCTTGGGCCATGTGGTCAATGAGAAGGTATACATGTTGACCCGACAAAAATAGAAGCCATCAGAAACTGGGCTATGCCTAAGACTACAACTGAGATATGACAATTTCTTGGGTTGGCTGGGTACTATAGAAGATTCATTGAAGGATTTTCGAAGATTGCTCAACCACTTACATCATTAACTCATAAAGGCACAATGTACAGTTGGGTGACAAGTAGGAGTTAGCATTCCAGTTCCTAAAACAAAAGCTTTGTACGACACTGATACTATCCCTACCTGAGGGAACAGATGATTTTGTAGTATATTGTGATGCATCCATCCAAGGTCTTGTTTGTGTGTTAATGCAACGCGAGAAGGTCATCACATATGCTTCCCGTCAGCTTAAAGTTCATCAGAAAAACTACACGACACATGACTTAGAGTTGGGAGCCGTTGTGTTTGCTCTCAAGATATGGAGACATTACTTGTACGGTACCAAGAGTCTTCAACATATTTTTGAGCAGAAAGAGTTGAGTATGAGACGTCGCTGGGTCGAGTTGTTGAACGACTATGACTGTGCGAACAAGTATCATCCGGGTAAGGCTAATGTAGTAGCTGACGCCTTAAGTCGAAAGGAGACACCTAAGCCAAAGCGAGTTCGAGCATTACAACTCACCATCCACACCGGATTAATTGATCAGATACGTAATGCTCAACTTGAGGCTTTGAAGGATGGGAACCTGAAAGCAGAGTCCATGCGAGGCATGGAAAAGCAGCTAGAGATCAAATCGGACGGAATACGTTATTTAATGGAACGAATATGGGTCCCTTTGTATGGGAATCTGTGACAACCGGCCTCTAGGTAGTTATCCTAACCCTAATTTACTTGCATCGTTATCCATCTTATAAGTGCTAATAATTGAAACAATTCAACCCTACCATGAAATTGGAAACATTTCTTGTTACTTGATTCAAATTATGGTTTCATATGATTTTTATTATTGACTTTTAGTTAATTTAGGTTTTTACCTTTTTAAAATTAGTGTTCTGGGAATGTTGACTAGTCACCCTTACAAAATTAATCTCAAATGAAAGTAATTAAAATGTGAGCATACACACTCACACTCACATATTTTCGGCCCATGCATGCATGGACATGAACTAGATACCTCAACTAACACCATCCACTAAACAATATATTATACCCAATACTACAAAACTACACTACCTAATAATTATTAATAATTAAAAATTAAATGCTAAACCCTCACTACAAGCCAAATACGGCCGCCCCCTCTCCCTCCACTCTCCTCCTTTCTACACCACCACCACACCCACCACGCCTCTCACATGCATTCTTACACACCTCACATCCACACTCTCTCCTCTTCCCTCTTATTCGAACACCAGCTGAAACCTTCCTCTACACCTTGCAAACACTCCCAAAAACTCTCTCAACTCCAGCCCCAAAATCGCAAGAACAACAACATCAAGCACCGGCCAACCGAAGAACCGCAAGAAGGTGGCCATAGCCGCGAGTTTTGACACATCTATACCATTTGTTCGACCTTTCAAGCCTTGTAGAAGATTCTCCAGCCTTGTCCAAGGAGATTCGAGCCATTCAAGACCATCTACACTCTCCAAAACATGAACAACATCGAGTGTAAGTTCATGACACCCAAAAATGGACTTTTTCATGTGTTCTTTCATTTCTCTTTTAAAAACACCTCCTCTCTTTGTTGTAGCAGAAACCCGACACCACTATCTTGTTCTTGAGGAGCTTTCAACTTCACAAGAGGTATCTTACTCGTTATTCTTGTCATATCTAAGGTGGAAACCGATTTCCACCATGAAAACCCTATTTTTGGGACTTTTGCACCATCTAACTTGTAGATCTTGTAACTCTTGAAGCCAAAACTTATAACCTGCTTTCTAAAGGACTAATGAACTCCTAATAACCTGATTTAAAAAGTTATAAAAGAAGATGCACCGTGGATGTATGGTTTTAACACAAGTTACACCTCAAAAACCTTCATTTTACAAGATGTATATTGCAAGCTAAGCTCTTGTTTGAAAACACTCTTAACCAAGGCTTATAATCTGCTCATAAACGACTTGGTGACACCATAATAATCTGGATTCAAAGTTAAATGGAGCTTTGGTAAGGTTTAAATTACAAGTTGCAATGATTTACACATGTGTTATGGTTAGTTATGGCTAAATCACTAAGTTAACGACTCATTGTTGTGATGGGAAACCTAACCGTGGGTTTGGACTTAATTTCAGAATGTTTTGTTGAATATTAAGGTTGTGACAAGTGGTTAATCTCTGGAAATTTTGGACATGTTAAGATTAGACCTATTTTGGTTGATTTCGGGACCCGAAACATGGTAAAACGACCTTAAAAATAGTAAAAACATGGAGTTAACACTCTTGAAACCAAACTTGAGGGTAGAAACTGTCAATTTTGAAACTTGAGGGACTAAACTGTAAAATTTTACCAAACTTAATAACCGACTTCTAGGAAGCTAATAATCACTTAAAAAACAAAATTTCTTAATATACTTAACCTAATGAGGTATAAAACCCAATTTTCATGAAGAAACCTTGACCTGCCCTATACTTAACCTAATGAGGTATAAATCCTAATTTTCATGAAGAAACCTTGACCTGCCCTAAAAGGAAACTTTTTATACAAACCTTCACGAAATCAAAGCCTTACCCAATAGCTAAACTCTTGACACTATTGTTGCACCTTAAATGAGTTTAGGGCTGTAGCTTATTACTTAATATGTACATGTTAGGGTGCTAGACTTGAGCCACTCCCGGCACACCAAGAGTCTTTTTGACTTGAAACCTAAGGTGAGTTCTAGTGACTTCCCCTTTTTATTTACTGTTTTGGGGTGAAACATGCTCTATTATTCATGAACTGTATTTGTGCTTTACTTGATGATTGTATGTGGGATTTATGGTTACCTGCTGATAGTTATATCATGTTCATTAATTCTTTCGTGAACCGCTTGTTTTATATGAATAGATCTATTTGGGGAATCCCTCACACACAGTGGCTTCTGTTCCAGGAAGGGTACCCCACTGAGATCCTAAGGGGTCGTTTGTGGCATGTAACAGGTTTTGTCAAGAAACTATGGTGAACCATCCGGGCAAGTAGGGTTCACCGGTTTGGGGCTCAGTTCTTTCTTCGGGAATATCCGGTTAAATACAATTTTAGAAGAGGCCAACCGGGACTGAGTGCAGGGTTGATTATGATTTTTCCCATGATGTTAAACAATGATTATTTTCTTTTTAATCAAAGAAGGATTTGTTAAGTCCTTTTGTTTTTAAACTTTAAGCACTTGAATTCACCAACTTTTTAGTTGACACATATTTCTTTTGAGCATGTTTCAGGTAAATTATGAAGAGATCCTAGCTGTTGTGAAGACCTAAACCTATCCCCGCGACCATGGCATTGGCATATTTTCTTAATGAACCATTTGAACAATTTCATGTTTATGTTGAACAAGTACAATTTATTTTTATAGATGATTGTAAAACTTATTTGGGGGCTTGATCTGTTTCTAGCCCCGGTATCTTTTTAAAACGTTAATGCCATGTGATATTCTCTCCTTTGTGCTCTTGTAATGGTTTGTTTCCGCTGCCATATATTGTTGCTAGTCTGTGACGTCCCACCCTACCTGGGCCCGGGGTGTGACAGATTGGTATCAGAGCCAAAGGTTGAAGAGAAGTCGGGAATATCATAGTATACCCTAGGCTACAACCCTGATACCCTAGGACTGTCCTTGTGGGAAGTGTTGGGATGATCGGGTTGGGTAAATTGATGATTACACTTGTTCAACGTAATCATGAATTTACCGGACGCGTAATTTCCATCACGGATCTTTAGGTTATGATTGAACTTTTTCTGATTTATATTGGTGATTTTGAAACTAATTTCAAAAAGGGAATTTAAATGATTTTTATGACAAACTACGTTATCCGATACTATTTGAAGAGACTATTGATTTGGGCAACACGGACAGTTATATGTTGGAATAACAGATACTATTTCCATCACTACTATTACTAGTACTATTATTATAATCATGAGCTATGAGAAACCAAATTACTCATGATGTATGTCTTATAGGACAACGACTATGGCTGATAAAGGTAAGGCGCCTGCTCACCCAGACACTGAGATCACTCCTACCGGAACCTTGAGAAGGGCGAAGCCTCAGACAGAGTATGAAGCGTACCTCCGGAGATGCGGACATCCAGGGTGGATATCCGTCACGTCAGAAGACACTGAAGCTTCCGAGGACTCTTCCTCCACATCGCCTTCCCGAAGCCGAACGCGTTCCCACTCTCCTCAAGTAGCTGCTCCTACCCTCTAACCCATTCCACCTATTGGGAATAGGGGTGCGCGTACCGTCACCCGACCTCGCAAAAGTGTTAGGCCAGGATCCTCTGTATCCTTTAGGATGCCTCCTCCTCCTCCCCCGCCTGTTAGGATTCCGACTTCGGTACCTCCACTGTTTGACCCACGTGACGAGCACCTGATGCCGCTGAGACATAGTATGTATGACGGCCCTAGCGTACTGGCTGGTGATAGGTACTCCCAGTCGAGTCGCCGGGCAAGTGAAGTAGGACCCTCTGATGCGACATTGGATGAGATCTTGAGGACTGTTTGCCATCATGAGTTGACTGTTCAGCACGCCACTCGAACCTCCCAGTCTGCTCAATTCCAGGCTATGATGGCTACGCAAGGAGTGCAGCGTTTGGAGCAGGAGCAGAGGAATAAGAGTACAGGATGGTTTGGATGGCTGAAGAAAAAGTGGATGTGAGAGTATGGGTACTCAGCAGGATTATCTGTCTCTAGATAGTAGAAGGAAACTATTTGAATTATTATTCGATACTATTATTATTATTATCATGGGGGTGATGGCACCTTCCAATTTGTAAGAGCTTGACTCTGATTCTACTTTGCTGGATGAAACTATTATGAATTGTTTGTTTGGATGCTAGATTTATTGAACTGTCTGTATTAAATTGCAATATGTTGTGTTGTGCCTTGAAATTGGTCTGTGCCTTTTTCTAATTGGTTGTCTAACTTTTATGTCATGTTTTGATTTGGACTTTGTAAGATTTCCTTAGTGGGTTGTAAATACATATGTGCATGCAATGATCCCTCTTTCCGAGGCATGGTGTAATAGGGTAATGATGCATAGGCTATTCGAAACAAATTTTGAGATGCTAAACGAATCTATTTGTGAAACTATCAGAATGCCGACTCGCAGAGGAACACGATTTGGACGGCGAGGAGCCACTAGGGGCCGCCGTGAGGAAGCCAGGCAGACTGGAAGCCAACCTACTCCACCAGGAACTCCCCATAGGGAAAATGCTAATCAAGAGAGTGATGAAAGAATTGCTAATCTCGTAGCTCAGCAACTACTCTAACGCTATTCCGACTATTATTGCACAGATAAATGCAGATCGGGGTAACACTAATGGTAATGATCGGCCAGTGAACGACGAGGGCCACGACGAAGAAGCCGAGGCGTTAAAGAATGGATGCTCCTATAAGACCTTCATGGCATGTAAGCCTAAGGACTTCTATGGCACCAAGGGTGCTATAGAGACTTACAGATGGATTGACGAAATGGAAGCTGTCTTGGACATTAGCGAGTGCAAGATGGATCATATGGTGAGGTTTGCATCACAATCCCTCAAGGGATCAGCCCTTGAATGGTGGAAGTCAATTACTCAAAGCCGTGGATGAAATATGGCTAATCGAATGGGTTGGACTGAATTCCGAGAGCTAATGACCAACAGGTATTGCCCCATCAATCAACTCGAGAAGCTGGAGACAGAATTTTTAAGCTTGGAAAAGAAAGGTCCCAACTACACAGAATATATCAATCGTTTCTTAGCCCTATCCTGACTTGTTCCACATCTGGTGACGCTTGAAGCCAAAGGTGTAGCACGGTTCATCTGGGGACTACACCCACGAGTTAGGGGAATAGTCCGTTCCTCCCAGCCTTTAACCCTACAAGCTGCTGTTGACCTTACCAGCAGTTTGACTGATGACTTAATTAGGGCTGGATGGACTGAACAAGCAAGGGCTGATGAGAAGTGGAAGTTTGTTGGTGAGAAAGAAATGGTTTGAAGTGAAAAGAGCGGTTGGAAGTAGTAGCGGGTCAGGTAGAAAGAGTTCTGAAGGTGCGAGGCGCGATGATCAGGGAAGCAAGAACCGGAGACTATATTCGGGGACAAGCCCATTTTGCAACAAGTGCAAGTTACATCATCAAGGGGAATGTAACCCGATGCCCTGTTTTAGGTTCAAGAGAACAGGCCATCTAATCAAAGACTGTACTTACGCACCAGGAAAGCAATGCTATGAATGTGGAGATCCAGGGCACATGAGGAACAAGTGTCCTAAGCTGGGTAGAGACAAGGATGCCAAGCACAACAAGCCTAAGGGAAGAGCTTTCGTAATGGACCCAACAGGAGCTCGTAGGGAACCTGACGTGGTCAACGGTACGTTCCTTGTAAACAATCATCCCGCTACTGTACTGTTCGATAGTGGAGCGACTGCTAGTTTTATCTCTAGTACTTATAGGCCATTGATTGACTTAGATGCGTGTGCCTTGACCGATACGTTTACCGTAGAATTAGCTGACGGTAACATTTTAGAAACTAACGAAATCATTAGGGATTGCCTGTTGAATCTAAAGGGGAATACGTTTAGGATAAACTTGATGCCCATTAAGTTAGGAGGATTTGATGTGGTTGTGGGTATGGACTGGCTAGCAAAGCATAGAGTCGAAATCATATGTGATGAGCGTCTACTCAAGATACCGTTGAGCGACAAAGAAGTGTTAGTGGTAGAGGGTGAAAGGAGTAACACCCTATACCCCATGATATCCCACTTAAAAGCTACCAAGAGCTTAATAAAGGGATGTCCAGCTTTTATAGTTTATGTTATGAAGACCCAAAAGGAGAAGAAGATTGAAGATATTCCCGTGGTTTCTGAAACCCAGAAGTGTTTCCGGAAGACCTACCAGGACTCCCCCCGAACCGGCAAGTCGAATTCCAGAGAGATTTGTTGCCTGGTGCTGCACCGGTAGCCAAGGCACTGTACCGACTCGCCCCACCTGAGATGAAGGAGCTAATGGTACAAATTCAAGAACTACTGGACAAGGGATTTATACGTCCGAGTGTCTCTCCATGGGGTGCCCCGGTACTATTCGTGAAGAAGAAGGACGGAACCCTGCGAATGTGCATTGATTACAGAGAATTGAACAAGCTGACCATAAAGAACCGTTACCCTCTTCCGAGAATAGATGACCTATTTGATCAACTACAAGGAGCAAGTTATTTCTCCAAAATAGATTTGAGGTCAGGATACCACCAACTGAAGATAAGAGAAGAGGACATACCCAAAACGGCCTTCCGAACTAGGTATGGACACTATGAGTATTTGGTCATGCCCTTTGGACTGACCAATGCTCCAGCAGCATTCATGGATCTCATGAACCGCGTTTGCCGCCCTTACCTCGACAAGTTTGTGATCGTGTTTATTGACGACATACTGATCTACTCCCGTAGTAAAGACGAGCACGAGAAGCATCTCAGGCTAATTCTTGAATTACTCAAGAATGAGCAACTATATGCCAAGTTCTCTAAGTGTGAATTCTGGATGCGCCAGATCCAATTCTTAGGGCATGTGGTGAATGAGAATGGGATTCAAGTTGACCCTTCCAAGATTGAGGCCATAAAGAATTGGAAGATTCCTGAAACTCCTACGGAGATAAGGCAATTCTTAGGACTGGCTGGCTACTACCGACGATTTATAAAAGACTTCTCGCGTATAGTGCAACCTTTGACCGCACTAACCAAGAAGAACACAACCTTTGTGTGGGAGCGAGAGCAGAACGAGGCGTTTGAAACGCTTAAGGAGAAGTTATGCAGTGCACCTATCCTTGCTCTTCCAGAAGGAGTAGAAGACTTCGTGGTCTATTGTGACGCTTCGCGTCAAGGGCTAGGATGTGTATTGATGCAACGCAACAAGGTGATTGCTTACGCATCTAGACTGCTGAATGATCATGAGAAGAACTACACGACGCACGATCTGGAGTTGGGTGCCGTGGTGTTTGCTCTCAAAATGTGGAGGCACTACCTCTATGGCACGAAGTGCATCATCTACACTGACCATAGAAGTTTGCAACACATCCTTGACCAAAAGATGCTCAACATGCGTCAGAGAAGATGGGTCGAGCTATTAACGATTACGAGTGCGAAATCCGCTACCATCCCGGTAAGGCCAATGTTGTGGCGGATGCATTGAGCTGAAAGGAAAGAGAAAAGCCTCTTCGTGTACGAGCCTTAAGGATGAGTGTGTATACCAACCTTATTGCAAAACTGAAAGAAGCTCAAAGCGAGGCATTAAAGGAAGAAAGGTTAAAAGAAGAAGGATTGACTTGAATGGAAAAGCAATTTGAGATAGGGGACGATGGTACATACAGGTATGAAGGAAGGACTTGGGTGCCAATGCACGGAGGAATTCGAGAAATAATCCTCGACGAAGCACACAAGTCTAGGTATTCGATTCACCCTGGAAGTGATAAGATGTACTAGGACTTAAAGGCACTTTTCTGGTGGCCTGGAATCAAGAAATCAATCGTCGTTTATGTGGGGAAATGTTTAACCTGTGCCATGGTAAAAGCTGAGAACCAAAAACCATCAGGAACGTTACAACAACCCGAAATCCCAGAATGGAAATGGGATAACGTCACGATGGATTTTGTTACCAAGTTGCCCAGAACGTTTAAAGGTCACGATGCTATTTGGGTGATAGTACATAGGCTAACAAAATCAGCTCACTTTTTGCCAATCAGAGAAGACTACGACATGACGAAATTGGCCCAACTATATGTCGACGAGATAGTAACGAGGCATGGAGTGCTTTGTCGATCATTTCTGACCGTGATAGCCGTTTCACCTCTCGTTTCTGGAAATCGTTCCAGCAAGCTTTAGGAACCCGTTTAGATCTAAGCACGGCTTACCACCCTCAAACTGACGGACAGTGCGAAAGAACTATTCAAACGATGGAAGACATGTTAAGAGCTTGCATGATGGACTTTGGCGGAAACTGGGATAACCATCTTCCTTTGGTGGAATTCGCCTATAACAATAGTTACCACGCGAGTATTAAAGCCGCTCCGTATGAGGCCCTATATGGCAGGAAATGCCGATCACCATTGAGTTGGAATGAGATTGGTGATAGCCAAGTGATGGGACCCGACATTGTGTTGGAGACCACCGACAAGACCTATAAGATAAAGGAGAGACTGAAAGCAGCCAGAGATCGGCAGAAGAAGTACGCTGACAGGAGACGGAAACCTCTAGAGTTCCAAGTGGGCGACAGGGTAATGCTAAAGGTAGCACCATGGAAGGGAACTGTGAGGTTCGGAAAAAGAGGAAAGTTAAGCCCAAGGTACATTGGACCATTCGAAATACTGGCGATAATTGGCCCAGTGGCATACAAGTTGAAACTACCCCCGGGGTTGAGCCACATACACCACACCTTTCATGTGTCGAACTTGAAGAAGAGCATGGTAGACAAAACCCTAGAACTACCATTAAAAGAAGCAAGAATAAACGACAAACTGAATTTTGTGGAAGAACCCGTGGAGATCACGGATCGCTTGGTCAAGCAACTCCGGCGGAGCCGCATACCCAAGGTTAAGGTTAGATGGAACTCCAAGCGAGGACCTGAATTTACTTGGGAGCGTGAAGATGAGATGAGAAGAACTATCCACACCTCTTCAAACCCACCCGTTCAGACTCTAATCAAAGCTAAAATTTCGGGACGAAATTTCCTAAACGGTGGGAGAATGTGACAACCGGCCTCTAGGTTGTTATCCTAACCCTAATTTACTTGCATCATTATCCATCTTATGAGTGCTAATAATTGAAACAATTCAACCCTACCATG
This sequence comes from Flaveria ramosissima, assembly GCA_025215565.1. Classification (NCBI taxonomy): domain Eukaryota; kingdom Viridiplantae; phylum Streptophyta; class Magnoliopsida; order Asterales; family Asteraceae; genus Flaveria; species Flaveria ramosissima. Next base: position 30,929,882 of record CM046033.1, read on the forward strand.
AAATTGGAAACATTTCTTGTTACTTGATTCAAATTATGGTTTCATATGATTTTTATTATTGACTTTTAGTTAATTTAGATTTTTACCTTTTTAAAATTAGTGTTCCGGGAATGTTGACTAGTCACCCTTACAAAATTAATCTCAAATGAAAGTAATTAAAATGTGAGCATACACACTCACACTCACATATTTTCGGCCCATGCATGCATGGACATGCACTAGATACCTCAACTAACACCATCCACTAAACAATATATTATACCCAATACTACAAAACACTACCTAATAATTATTAATAATTAAAAATTAAATTCTAAACCCTCACTACAAGCCAAATACGGCCGCCCCCTCTCCCTCCACTCTCCTCCTTTCTACACCACCACCACACCCACCACTCCTCTCACATGCATTCTTACACACCTCACATCCACACTCTCTCCTCTTCCCTCTTATTCGAACACCAGCTGAAACCTTCCTCTACACCTTGCAAACACTCCCAAAAACTCTCTCAACTCCAGCCCCAAAATCGCAAGAACAACAACATCAAGCATCGGCCAACCGAAGAACCGCAAGAAGGTGGCCATAACCGCGAGTTTTGACACATCTCTACCATTTGTTCGACCTTTTCAAGCCTTGTAGAAGATTTTCCAGCCTTGTCCAAGGAGATTCGAGCCATTCAAGACCATCTACACTCTCCAAAACGTGAACAACATCAAGTGTAAGTTCATGACACCCGAAAATGGACTTTTTCATGTGTTCTTTCATTTCTCTTTTAAAAACACCTCCTCTCTTTGTTGTAGCAGAAACCCGACACCACTATCTTGTTCTTGAGGAGCTTTCAACTTCACAAGAGGTATCTCACTCGTTATTCTTGTCATATCTAAGGTGGAAACCGATTTCCACCATGAAAACCCTATTTTTGGGACTTTTGCACCATCTAACTTGTAGATCTTGTAACTCTTGAAGCCAAAACTTATAACCTGCTTTCTAAAGGATTAATGAACTCCTAATAACCTGATTTAAAAAGTTATAAAAGAAGATGCACCGTGGATGTATGGTTTTAACACAAGTTACACCTCAAAAACCTTCATTTTACAAGATGTATATTGCAAGCTAAGCACTTGTTTGAAAACACTCTTAACCAAGGCTTATAATCTGCTCATAAACGACTTGGTGACACCATAATAATCTGTATTTAAAGTTAAATGGAGCTTTGGTAAGGTTTAAATTACAAGTTGCAATGATTTACACATGTGTTATGGTTAGTTATTGCTAAATCACTAAGTTAATGACTCATTGTTGTGATGGGAAACCTAACCGTGGGTTTGGACTTAATTTCAGAATGTTTTGTTGAATATTAAGGTTGTGAAAGTGGTTAATCTCTGGAAATTATGGACATGTTAAGATTAGACCTATTTTGGTTGATTTCGGGACCCGAAACATGGTAAAACGACCTTAAAAATAGTACAAACATGGAGTTAACACTCTTGAAAAGTATTCCAGGCTTAAAAATGATAAATAAAGTGTTCTGGAGTCAATGGGTAATTTAAATGGTCAAAGGAACAAATAAATGATGTTTTAACTAAAAACGGGTACTAACCGAGCATCGTTTTTGAGAATAATCCACGAAAAAAGGAATTTAAAGCTAAGATTTATAAAAATCATGTGATTTCAGTAATTTAAGTAATAAAAGACCTAAAGGATTTGAAAAATTGGTCAATCAAACTTTAAATGGTCAAATACGGTCAAAACCGCGTTTTAACGGGTCAAACGTAAAAACGAGATTTTCAACAATTAAAGGCCAAATTTCACAATTTAAGGACTTAAAATTTATAAAAATATCTTTTAGATGATACCTACTGGTCCAAGACTCAAATTTATGAAAACCCTAAATAACGGTTAAAACTCTCCGGCTTTTACCGTAACCGGGAGCGTTAAACGCATAGTTTTTAAAACCGGACCCGTAAAATGAAATTTTGAAGCACTTACTCTATAATAAGTATAATATTGCTCTAAGAATCTGATTTTTGGTCTTAAGTGTCATAAAGGACAAGAAACCAAACTTGAGGGTAGAAACTGTCAATTTTGAAACTTGAGGGACTAAACTGTAAAATTTTACCAAACTTAATAACCGACTTCTAGGAAGCTAATAATCACTTGAACAACAAAATTTCTTAATATACTTAACCTAATGAGGTATAAATCCTAATTTTCATGAAGAAACCTTGACCTGCCCTAAAAGGAAACTTTTTATACAAACCTTCACGAAATCAAAGCCTTACCCAATAGCTAAACTCTTGACACTATTGTTGCACCTTAAATGAGTTTAGGGCAGTAGCTTATTACTTAATATGTACATGTTAGGGTGCTAGACTTGAGACACTCCCGGCACACCAAGAGACTTTTTGACTTGAAACCTAAGGTGAGTTCTAGTGACTTCCCCTTTTTATTTACTGTTTTGGGGTGAAACATGCTCTATTATTCATGAACTGTATTTGTGCTCTACTTGATGACTGTATGTGGGATTTATGGTTACCTGCTGATACTCATATCATGATCATTAATTCTTTCGTGAACCCTTGTTTTATATGAATAGATCTATTTGGGGAATCCCCCACACACAGTGGCTTCCGTTCCAGGAAGGGTACCCCACTGAGATCCTAAGGGGTCGTTTGTGGCATGTAACAGGTTTTGCTAAGAAACAATGGTGAACCATCCGGGCAGGTAGGGTTCACCGGTTTGGGGCTCAGTTCTTCCTTCGGGAATATCCGGTTAAACACAATTTTAGAAGAGGCCAACCGGGACTGAGTGCAGGGTTGATTATGATTTTTCCCACGATGTTAAACAATGATTATTTTCTTTTTAATCAAAGAAGGATTTGTTAAGTCCTTTTGTTTTTAAACTTTAAGCACTTGAATTCACCAACTTTTTAGTTGACAAAAATTTCTTTTGAGCATGTTTCAGGTAAAGTATGAAGAGATCCTAGCTGTTGTGAAGACCTAGATCTATCCCCGCGACCATGGCATTGGCATATTTTCTTAATGAACCATTTGAACAATTTCATATTTATGTTGAACAAGTACAATTTATTTTTATGGGTGATTGTAAAACTTATTTGGGGGCTTGATCTGTTTCTAGCCCCGGTATCTTTTTAAAACATTAATGCCATGTGATATTCTCTCCTTTGTGCTCTTGTAATGGTTTGTTTCCGCTGCCATATATTGTTGCTAGTCTGTGACGTCCCACCCTACCTGGGCCCGGGGTGTGACAGAATCTACGAGAAGTAGTGATGGACGAAGTCCACAAGTCTCGATATTGTATCCATCCAAGTTCAGACAAGATGTATCATGATCTGAAAGTTCTTTACTGGTGGCCGAACATGAAAGGTGACATCACCACCTATGTAAGCAGATGTTTAACCTGTTCTAAGGTTAAAGTGGAGTATCAAAGTGGGAGCAGATCTCAATGGATTTTATCACAAAGCTACCTCGGACACCTAGTGGATTTGATACCATTTGGGTAATAGTAGATCGCTTGACAAAATCCGCACACTTCCTACCACCTAAAGAGACTGATAGAATGGAGAAGTTAACTCGTATCTACCTAAGGGAAATAGTCTCTTGGCATGGTGTGCCAATTTCTATCATCTCCAATCGTGACGCTCGATTTACTTCTCACTTCTGGCAATCTTTGCAATGATCATTGGGAACACGGCTAGATATGAGCACCGCATATCATCCTCAAACTGATGGTCAGAGTGAGCGTACAATACAAACAGTGGAAGATATGTTACGTGCTTGTGTCATTGACTTTGGCAGCCATTGGGAAATTCATTTACTGTTGGTTGGGTTTTCTTACAATAACAACTATCACACATCGATCATAGCTGCACCGTTTGAAGCATTGTATGGACGTAAGTGACGATCACATATTTGTTGGGCAGAAGTTGGAGAAAGCCAACTTACCGGTCCTGAACTTTTGCATGAAACTACTGAGAAGATAGTGCAAATTCGTAATCGCATGGCAGCAGCACGTGACCGACAAAAGAGTTATGCAGATAAATGATGTAGACCGTTGGAATTTCAAATTGGTGACAAGGTACTTTTGAAAGTGTCACCTTGGAAGGGTGTAGTTCGTTTTAGGAAACGTAGAAAGCTAAACCCACCTTACGTTGGACCTTTTGAGTTTGTCAAAAAGGTTGGCCCAGTAGCCTACGAGTTGAACCTACCAGAAGGGCTTAGCGGAATACACAATGTGTTCCATGTTTCGAACCCGAGGAAATGCCTTACAGACGAGACTCTTGTCGTTCCGTTAGATGAGATACATGTGGATGAACAACTACATTTCATTGAGGAACCGGCGGAAGTTATGGACCGGGAAGTCAAAACTCTCAAACAAAGTCGTATTCTTATCGTCAAAGTCCGTTGGAACTCAAAACGTGGACTAGAGTTTACCTGGGAACGCGAGGATCAAATGAAGAAGAAATATCCACAACGGTTCAAAGATCAGGCATCCACTCCTTAAGGTATTCATTCTTAAGGTAACTTTCCTTTAAATTTCAAGACGAAATTCCCTTCAACAAGGGGATGATGTCACAACTCTCGCGAAACCTTATATTCTTTGTTCTTATGTTTCTTTATTTGGGTGCATTTAAGAAGTTCCAGAAACCAAACCCTACATCTTCTATCTGTCGTTGTTAAAATTTAGTGTCCTCCGTTAATCTGACATTCTAATTTTCGGGACGAAAATTCCTTCAACTAGGGGATGATGTGACACCCCGTATTTCCAGGTTAACGTCGTTCTTTTACCTAAAAATTACTTCCGTCATTTGATGCTATTAAATCAAGTTTTAAGGAATGTAATGGTATTTATTATTATTATCATTATTATTATTTTTATTTTCCTTATCATCATGATTATTATTATGATTAGTTAGTTTTTAATCTAACCTAGAACTAACTAAAATCATTAAGATACTAATATGAAACTAGTACATAATGGAGGGACCTAAGTGGAAATTCACAAGAGTTATTATTGTCATTGTATAATATAACCAAACCCCATCGTGCATCACATTCGAAACCCTAAGGCCACCTCTTTGAATCTGTTGCCGTCGACCCAAGCAAGCTCCATTCGCAACCTTAAGTTCCGGTCGTTCACCAGCCTTCGACTGTGGGTAGACGCTCTATCTCGCGACACCGCTTTTAGCCGACGGCCTTTCCTCTCGCGAACCTTCGTCCTTCATCAAGCTTCGGGTATGATCTATCTATGTTTATTAATCGCGTACGCTTACGACGTTGGTTCGGGTTGTTTGTTTTGTGTTCGATCGCGTTTCATTTCGGTTTTGTGTTCGAAGGCTGGTGAACGACAGGAACTTAAAGTTGCGAATGGAGCTTGCTTGGGTCGACGGCAACAGATTCAAAGAGGTGGCCTTAGGGTTTCGAATGTGATGCACGATGGGGTTTGGTTATATTATGCAATGACAATAATAACTCTTGTGAATTTCTACTTAGGTCCCTCCATTATGTACTAGTTTCATATTAGTATCTTAATGATTTTAGTTAGTTCGAGGTTAGATTAAAAACTAATTAATCATAATAATAATCATGATGATAAGGAAAATAAAAATAATAATAATGATAATAATAATAAATACCATTACATTCCTTAAAACTTGATTTAATAGCATCAAATGATGGAAATAATTTTTAGGTAAAAGAACGACGTTAACCTGGAAATACGGGGTGTCACATCATCCCCTAGTTGAAGGAATTTTCGTCCTGAAAATTAGAACGTCAGATTAACGGAGGACACTAAATTTTAACAGCGACAGACAGAAGATGTAGGGTTTGGTTTCTGGAACTTCTCAAATGCACCCAAATAAAGTAACATAAGAACAAAGAATATAAGGTTTCGCGAGGAATTGAGGTTTCTGGAACTTCTCTACCAGGAGTCTGCATTTCTTCCCTTGTCCTTTGAGTACATTGAGTTTGAGTATCTCAAACAGCTTGAACCTCTAATGCTAAAATAACAAAAGGCAACAAAGAGAAAGATGAGGGAAGAGGCTGCAAAGTCAAGAGCCATCATCCAAAAGAGTATAAAGAAGTCTACTGACAGACAAAGGATGATGAGCTTCGTGAAGCTGTATGAATTCTCCGGAAGGAGACTTGGCCCTATATCTCTATCCACAATGGATGAGCATATTAGGGTAATCAAGCAGCAGATCAAAAGTGGAGAGCTAATTGACTTACACTCCCCTCCAAGTTAAGCTCCTCCTAAAGTAGAGGTTAAGGTTGCACAACCTGAGACAACACAACCTGGACCTCCTGTTGAGTCTCAGCAAGCTTCATCTTTTGATTAACAAGGTGCTACAGACCAGTCTTCTCAATTAAAGTCTTCAAAGAGGAGGAAGAGGATGGCTTCTAAACCAAAGTCAAAGAAGAAGAAAAAGTCTGAATCATCCACCTCTATACCTCAGGGTGAGTCAGATCAACCTGAGGAAGTGTATAAAGAGGCAACCTAATCAACTCCAATTCAAGTGGCTCCTCTTGCATCTGATCAAGGTGGTGAAGATGTCTATACATGGTAAGACTTATTCAACCCACCTCTGCATGATCTCTTTGAGATGAGAATATACTATGAGAGTGTGAGTGATCCTGACCATCTAATGAAGAAGGGCATGGTCATTATCATAATGAGGACTGTCAAAACCTGGAGATCTTCAAATGATTTGGTAGCATCAGCCTAGGGGTAGTTTGTAAGGATTCCTATAAGTTTAATGCAGCCAAAACATCCAAAGTCTTTCTGCATGCATGCAGTGAAGCACAGAAGTAGAAATGCTTCGGAAGTTTTACACCTTGCACTAGAAAATATTCTAAGTGTAAAATCTTTCGAAGCCAAGACCAACATCTTCCGAAGCCAAAACTGAAGTCTTCCGAAGCTTCAAAGACAAAGTCTTCCAAAGCCAAAGAGTGAAGATAGATTTCTTCTGAACACTTTTATGAACATGCTTTTATCTGATGTACTTTACCATAAAGCTATACCATATTTCCGCTGTAACTCTATTCAGGCACCAACTTAAATGAGTTGGTGAAAAGGTCCATGCTTTTGGTAACTATACATTAAGGTCTTGAGTCTGAGCTTTCTACTTTATGTACTTTTATCCTTTTTGTAATATATTAGGATGTGAGCTATGGCATCTCAAAGTCATTAATCAAAAGGCAATCTGCCTTTTGACTCTACATTTGATTTTATAGTTGTCTAGTCTTATGTATCCAGCTGGCCTTCAAAGTATGGCCGGCTGTAGGGTGTAGTATAAAGTATCTCAATTACTTGAAACTTTCCATTCATTCTTGAAAACCATACACTTGTGTTGTTTGCTATCTTGTTCTGTCTCACATATTTACTTGTGTTCTTAGCATCTTTCATATAAGTTACCAGTTCCCTATTTGATCTGTTAAGTGTTCTAAATAACTCTCCTTATTGTGTTGTTATGTTGTAAGTGCATACCTTCTAACGGTCCTGCAACACCATTAGAGACCTACTTTCTAAAGTATTAAACCTTGAATAAAAGGTTAAGACTTTAGAGGATAGATCTGCCACTCAGTAACTTGAGATCGAAAATCTCAAGGCCAAACTAGCTAAGACACAGATTGAGTAGTCTGTCAGGCATGTACCTTTTCAAGTCTCTTTAACTTCTTCCTCTAACTCATCTACTTCTCAGATGATGCTACCAAAAAGGGGGAGAATGTACAAAGTCAAGCTCATTAGGAACCAGTTTTTGCCATTTCTACTTATGTTCATTTTATCCTACTCAACAACAATCATCAACCATCTTCCCTCAGCCACCTCCCATCACATTTCAATGGACCCAAGGATGCTTATTGGTCTCAATAGGTTCTTAACCAAGTTCCTAATAAGCTCCTCACTTGAACAACCCTCACCAAATATTGCTTTAGCCTACTTTGGAGCTGAAGAGTTTCAAAGGTTGAATGCACCACCTACCACTGAGGAGGAAGTTGATCAAGCTAAGGCCCTTATTGAACATGAGATTGAATTTGAAGGGGAAATGAGGACTGATGGCCCAACAACTGACTTTGTTGGGACAGGTAGTGCAGCTCCATTATTTTTCGAAGCATACATCCAAGCTGCGGAAGGGATTATTAGATTATCATTCTTATCCGATGATCTGATTATCACAAAGGCCATACTTGATATAGCCTCTGAGCTAAACAGTGAGGACTTTCTCAAAAACCTCTCTCTCTCAACCACCACCAGCACCACAAGCTCAACCTCTGTCTTACAAACCTAAACCCTCAAAGCCAGAATCACAAAAAGCTGAATCTTCCGAATACCTCAAAGGAAAGAGGAAGATGATTGAAGAAGAGATTTTATAGGAGGAAAGGATGGAGAAATTAAAGAAGAAAGGTAGACTCAACACTGGGAAGTTGTTCTCTGCAAGTAGCAAAGTAGCAGCAGCAGCTCAAGAGGCTATCAACAACAAGAGAAGAGTTGATGTGATTGACATACTTGTCAATCTAGGAGTATCTAATGAAGAAATGGTTCTACTCCCACTTGATGAGCTGGTATAGTTGAAATAGGCAACCTTTCTGTAAAAAGAGAAGGAGGAAGCGGCTAGGTTGGTCGAAGAGGAGGAGATGAGTAGAAAGAAGGAAGAAGTTGAGCAACAATTGAGGATTGATAGGATAGCCTTCATGTGCTCTAGGGGCTATTCTCAGGAGGAGCTGACTCCTCATTACAATGATACAATCTTGTGGCTTTTTCATAAAGAGCAAGATTAGATCAATAAGGTGGGGAAGAAGGCTGCAAGAGAGAAAGTGAAGGAGAAGAAGAAGAAGAAGAAGAAGAAGAAGAAGAAAGAGGAAGCCAAGCTTATGGCTTCCAAGAAGATGGGAGACAAAGCATGGATGAAGGCATATCTCAGGGCCCATGGTTTGTCTGGCAGGCAAGTTGATTCCGTGACCCAAAAGACCCTGCAGCAACATGTCAGTGACATTAAAGCTGACATTCACTCAGGAAGAAGGAAGGAGGTGTTCCAAACACCAAGTGTACAGAGGATGGTACCCAAACCTGCTCCCAAACCACAACCTCAACCTGAACCCACACTCTTTCCTTTCCCCATCAAAACAAAACCTACCACTGAACCATACACCCCTGAACCTACTCTATCAACCATATCCTCATCCTCACCCATCACCTCATAAAAAACACCACCACTACCTATCCTCAAACCTAAAACACTACCTAGAACCCAACCATCTACTACCCATCCATCACCCAAGCCATCCTCTAAATCATCAAAACCTCTAACCTTAGAAGAGTTTAAGGAGATCAAGAGGAAGCTCATAAACTGCACTACCTTGAGCGAGATCTCTAATGAGGAGTCTATCAATTTGTCATACATTGATGGCTCTTCATGTTCCCTCACAAGATAGGCATTCCTTGATCTACCTAGGGGAACTTTGGATTAAGAACTTCAAGTCCTAGCAACAAACTTAGATTCCCTCAAGGAAGAAGAGAAGAAGCTGAGAAGAAGACTCGTGACTCTTCTAGACACCTAGAAGGGGGATAAACTGCCATTTCAACCCCTTATTCCTAGGAAGAAGTTTGTCCAGTGAAGGTTGGAAGAACCTTCTCACAACTTTGTCATGGAAAGGGAGCATGGTGAAGTGAACCGACTTAATACACCATCTCTCCTACACTCAAGCAGGTTTGATATTGCTGAGTTAGCAAACAAACCATTCTCCAACCCCTCCAACTCTCAAGTAGCTGTTCAAATCAGAAATCACTTGAGCAACCTTCATCTTGCTGAACTAACCATGAAGCCAAAGACTGGAGAGGAGTTGAGGATGAGAGAATACAAAGAAAAAGAAGGTTCAACCAAAGAAAAAACCTTCCTATGGATGGTTGAAGGCCCGGATTTGGAACCTATAGTTAGATGGGAGTATGACTACAACTCCCATCTACTAACTCTCTACAGAGGGCCACGACAAAGGGTACATCTCATCCAGAGTAATAGACTGGATCTGTTGACTACAAATGACTTGTACAAACTTCTCAACACCACCTCCAGAAAGAGCATAGAAATAGATAAGTATATCCTTTCCTTAGTACTGACAGTTTTGCGAAACAGAAGACAGTGAAGTTTTGGTAGCATCAACCTAATGGAAGTTTGTTGGGTCTAATAAGGCTAGTGCAACAAAAACAACACTTAGAAGAATTTTGGTACAACTGAGGAAACACTTCGGAAGACAAATCTGCATTTCTGAAGCCATGTTGAAGAACTTGCGAAGAATGAATGAGAAGAACATCCATAGAGGAACTCAGTCATCAGAGAATAAGCAATTCCTCTTCCGAACATAAACACTTAGAAGTTTCAAGACAAGGACTTCCGAAGTATAAAGTCTTGAAGCCCAGGAGAAGTCTTGGAAGAAGTTGATTCTTCTAAAGTTTACGTGGCTACCGAAGAACTTATTCTTCCGAAGCCAGTTAACCTTCGGAAGAACCAACTACGAACCAATGGAAACAAGTATTTTGACGGTCTGGCAACCGCTACCACCTTCGATATACTACATGGTGTTTTCCCATGCCCATGTAGTTAACCATACTTTATTCCATTGTTCACCTTCTATCAGTTAGTATAGTTACCATGTTTCGTTGGTGACAAAAGGTAAGGCATGGACCTGTCATGACTACCTAGTCTAGGATAGTATTTTATCTTAGACGCCTTACTTCTAACAATGTAGTATTTGTCTAGTAGTAAGTTCCAGCTGGTAATCTAAGTATAACTGGTTGTAGATAGTAATATATATAGTTTCTCATTGTAACTTAGTTAGTATGCTTGTAAAAGTATTGTAGACTTTGAGTTGAGAAGTAATATATACAAGTATCTTGAAAAACAATTTCTCGTGTTTATTAAGTTAGTATATTATTATCAACTCTTTCAAGGATTCTGCATTATCATTCGAGTGTGTCTATGTGAGTTTGAGAGTTAAACCTTGTTGTGTGACCATAACCGACCTGCATAAGATCACACCCGTTAGTAGTATTTTTATTATAGAATAATCGTTATTAACCACATATGTAATTTATTTTGAGACCACATTAGAGGACAACTTACGATTTCCGAATGTCATGTCGATGATTCCATCTCGGCAATTAATTTGAGCTTTGGCTGTTGCCAACAATGGTCGACCTAAAATTCCATTTGATTGCTCATTTGTCCTTTTTGGTGCATAGTCAAGCACTATAAAGTCCACCGGGTAGTAGAACTCTTTTAGCTTATTGATCAAATCCTTAACCATTCCCCGTGGTTGTTTCAATGTTGAATCATCAAGTACCACTTCATTGTCGGTTTCCTGTAATGGACCAAAGACATATTGGTCATCCATGTTCCCGGGGAGGATGCTCACACTTGCTCCATAATCCAAAAGTGCACACTTGATTATAAATTTCCCAACTTGAATGGGAATAATTGGTTCTCCTAGGTCAGTTCCATCTTCTTCATCACCTTCCTTATTGTTAACTACAACTACTTGAGGAGTGGAGGTTAAGTAATAATCAATACATTCAGATTTAGGATCAATACTAACCAAGTTTATGTGCACATTCTTTGAACTTGGAATTGATGTTGAGGCTTCTTGGTTATGTCACTTGGGAGCTTCCCCGGTTTCTGTCCGGACAATTGTTCAGCTAATTGTCCTAGCTACTTGGCAAAGGCCTCATTGGTCTTTTCTTGCACCTATTTGAATTTGCTTAAACTTTTTCATCTCCTTTGCAAGGTGTTGAATCGTAGCAAGGATTGCATTGTCATTACCATTACTAGTAGAAGTCTCTTGTTGTTGTTGTTGATTCCTTTATTTGTATTGACCACCTTGTTGTTAATTCCCTTGATTGTAGTTGTTCCTTTGATAGCTGCCTTGATTGTAGCTTTGTTGTCGGTCTTTATATTGATTTCTTCCTTGAATTGGTACCTGAAAAGGAGGATTCAATTGGTTAGTAGAATTACCATATCTAAGATTAGCGTGATTTCTAAGGGTAGGATGATAAGTGTTAGAATTCATGTCATATGTCTTCCTCTCTCCTTGGCCTTGTATTTAGTGTACATTTTTACTCTCCCCCGAATTCAAATAGCATGTGACCGATGTATGGCCGATGTCATTACACATGTCACACACTTTATACTCACAAGATATGTTTGCCACACCACTCTTTCCAACTTTAAGGCTTGCAATTTCTCATTCTAAGATTGTAATTCTATCCATGTCCACATGATCATTCACCATCTTCACACTTGACCCTCTCAACCTTCGGCTTGATTGTGCACGCTTCTTGGAGATGAAACTCGCCCTTACGAGAATATCCCAATCATCATCTTCATGGTTCAAGGTAAATGTTTCAGCACTTATGGAATTTACATCTCTTGCATCCTCCGGTGATCATCCATCATAGAAAGCTAAAATCAACTTCCACTTAGCTATGCCATGATATGGACAAGTTCTTAGCATTTCCTTAAACCCGTGAAAAGTTCATGGAGTTGTTCACCTAATTGTTGTGTAAATCCTCGAATGGCTCGCCTTGCATCACTTGTCATTTGAGAAGTGTACTATATATCCAAGATTTGTTGTTGCATTTGTAACCATGTGTGAATACTTGCAGTTAGTAGAGATAGGAACCATTGTTTGGCCTTGTCTTTAAGGGTAAATTGGAATATAACTAATTTAACTTCATTTGGTGAAAAGTCTTGGCCACTAATTGTGCTACATGATGCCTCAAATTTGGTATATGCAAATAGGATTCTTCAGTTGCCATACCATGGAAGTGAGGGAGAATCCCCAAACATTGATGTCAGACTTCAAAAGCTCGTCCCTTTTGTTTTGGTGAAACTATAAGAGATGAATTAATAGCAATGGCGTGACGAAAGTGACTATCCACACCATGTGCTGGTACATAATATTGCGCTCCCAGATTGGTCGTTATGCCATCAAATGGTTGACCTCCAATGTTGTTGCGAATGGATTGTTGAGCATAACAAGCATGATTCTGATTTGGTCGATTTTGATAACCTGGTTGATTTCCATATTTTTCAAAGTCATGTTGAACCGGGCCTTCATATCCTCTTTATCTTCAATCCATTCCTCCACATAATTCGTGTGATGACGTCCTTCCACTAAAAACCGATCGTTATTGCTATGATGACTCCTTTCCATGTCATGCTGAAAACATGGATTACGAACCCTGAAATCTGGCATCGGTTGGAAATTCATGGGAGGAGATTGGTTTTGCACACTTTGATTTGCAGGGATCAGCCCTGAGGTTGAGGTTGCATAGGTTATGGTTGAGGTGGAGAATCGTTAGGTTAAGGGAATACTGGTAGTGGGATATCTCCCATAGGGGGATCAGGTTGTGGTCCTACTTGATTTTTCGGATTATTCATCATTCGTGAATTTTTACTTTCATGTCTCCTTGAAATTCTATTGAAAATCCGTTGAGCTATTGCTGGTGATGTACCTTCTTCAGATCTTATTTGACCATGAATTTGAGAAATCCTTGAGGTTGGTGCTTTGTGAAACACACGATTCTCTCTTAAAGTCTTCTCAATTTCTAGATCAAATTGCAATGGTGAGGTCCTTCTTAAAAATCTTGCATGCATTAACGTAATGGTTATCTGCAAACATGAAAACACAAAATACCCCTCATAATACTGAACAAGAAAAGAAAATGGAAAAATAAAATCAAATTTTTAAGAAAAAACAAGTAAAAACAATTAAACACTAAGCGCACTTATTCCCTGAAAACAACGCCATTTTTATCTGTTCTCAAGACTCGATTATAAACAAGTTATTATATTGGTCTTAGCTACCTTTATTGTGTAAGGGTAAGTAAGGTCGTCTCCACAGGCAATATGTGGAAAGTGTTTAACAATATGACTCGATTAACTTAAACACACAAACTAATAATTAAAATTTGAAATTTTAATTAATTGAATAACACAAGTGCATAAAGCAAAGAACTTTGAAACTAATTTACTTATATAATGAAAAACAATTACTTCCAGGGTTCCAATTCTGCAAGATCCAGAATTAATACTTTTAAGTTAGGGTTTGTAAGAAACAATATTTCAAGATTATAGCTATTAATTAAAGTGATAACAAAGGAACAATCTTTTAAGACTTGTTCGTTCACAATGATACTGTTAGGAACCGTGTACGTACGAAGTACTAACTGATTCTGCGTTTAAACCGGATCAAATAGTGCGGAATCCTATTTGATTGGCGATCCAATCCGTGAGAACGATAACCTGATCGATATAAGATTGAACTAAGCGCTAAGAATGAGTAGGAATCAATCAGGAACGAACTATGAACTTGGACAGATTGTTTGGGACGTTTTGGACGGCTAGGGTTTATGTGTATTCGCAATATCTCTTCAAATGTTTTGTTTTTCCACGAATTAGGTGGTATTTATAGGTTAGTGGTTTTCATTCGTATGACTGAACCATTAGCATGGTTCAGTCGTGCGACTGAATCATGCGATTGAGTCATACACAAAACTGAAGGTTCAGTCGTGCGATTGAGTCAATCTTATGTCTAAATCATACGACTGATCCAGTCTCCTGGTTCAGTCGTGCGACTAGTCCATAAGCATGATGTATTCATGTCTATGGTTCATAAGTATGGTCCATTAGCATGAATAATAATCCGACTAGGTTGAACATAATACTCACTCATTATTGACTTAGAATTGTGTACAACAACCTCAAACCTATATAAGAAGTTCATACATATGAATCAAAGATAAAATAAACATCAAATCATATATCATATTTCATTGTTTTGTCAAATTACACACATGTAAGACATGAAAGACTTTTACATTTAAGCACATAAACTAGGAACACATGTATCTACAAACTCCCCCTTGGACCGAGTTTACCCTATTGTCTAACATTCATCACATGTTCTTGGAACTTCTTGTACTTTTCTTCTCTTGTGACTCCTGCATGTATATCAAATGCAAAACAGAGCCGTATGATGTGTTGGAATTGAAGAGCTTGTACAATGTCTTGCGTGTCATAAAACAGTGGCCACTTGTATAAAGTATAGACATGTTCAGCAGACAAGTTAGTGAGCCACATTGGGTCAAATACCCTGATAGTCTCTATCTTACCTTTGTTGTTCAAAACTATGACCGCTTCCCCTGTCCTCTAGTCATAATACCACCATTGAAGTGGGGAGTGAAGTCCTGAGGCATTTCCCGTAAGAATCTTTGACATCGTGCGTGGAGGACTCCACTTTAGCACCACTTTAGGTCTTCCAGATATGGGATCCATTTCAGACTTACGGATGTACCTCTTTGGTTGTTGAGGTCTGAAGTTTACCCACCTGGTGTGGTATTCCTTCTTTAATGCAGCCTCGAGCCATCTTGACAACTTCCTCGGATTAGCATACAGAAGATCTAAACATGCCAGACGGTTGAGCTCAAAACCAGGAAGAGTCTTCAGATCATGAGGATATCTTAAGTACTCAATTTCTTTCTCTCTCTTAACAGCATAAACATCCAAATCTTCAAAATAGGCCCACGCTATAATCTTGCCTGGCACTTTCTGATGTCTTTTGACTCTGTAGAGCTTTGTGTAGGCATTCTGCTTTGGCGGCACGCGTTGGGCTTTCATCTCTGCAAAATAAGCTGCCCATTCAGCTTTCTTTAAGTCGATATTAGCGTCCGAAGCTTGGGCTGTGCTATCTTCTTTCTCTTTTTCTTTCTCCACTTCATCCAACTTATCAAAAGTACCACTATCAAATGTTTCAACCAAGTTAGGGATATCATGTCCTTCCAGATCAGTGTACTGTGGATAGTGCTCTGCAGTGACATCTTCTATCTCAATTCTCATCTACAACGTTCAGCTCATCATCACTGGCGACATCAACTTCTGGAGCATCTTTGACCAGCTCGTCAGGATTTAGTCTAAACATTTCAGCGAGCTGTTGTCCGTCAGATCATGAATAATCTCTCCCTCTTCCGGAGTGTAGCTCATAGGTCTTCTGACTACCCATTGCAAGTCAAGAATCATTATAAGTAGAGTCTTAACTTGCTGAAGGGGTTCGACATGATACTCGTCTGTCTGTTGAGCTTCATCTGTTTGATTAAACATTAAGCATATCATACATGAGTCATTATATAACACATTAAAACATAAATAAACATACATGATCATTAATTACATTAATGTAATATATAATTCAAGTAGAAAAGTTTTTAAATACAAAGACATCAAATAATTACTTTTATCTTGCTTTGTCGATTCTTCAGCCGGAGGAGCTGAGGACAAGGCTCCTTGATC
Source organism: Flaveria ramosissima (assembly GCA_025215565.1). Lineage (NCBI taxonomy): Eukaryota > Viridiplantae > Streptophyta > Magnoliopsida > Asterales > Asteraceae > Flaveria > Flaveria ramosissima. Next base: position 30,946,245 of record CM046033.1, read on the forward strand.
TTGGTTTCTTTTAGTACGCCTCTCCTGAGCTTGAGGATTTGAGGCTGACGCAGATGCATCACCTTCCTGATCATCATCATCCGCTTTATCTTTACCGCTCAATCCTCCATCATCAACATCTTCCTCAGAATCATCTTCATCCTCCTCCTCATCATCATCATCATCACCATCATCACCATCCTTGATCTCCAATGGCTCGCTCTTTGATCCCTTAAGCTTTAGGAGTATCTTCTTGTTCTTTTTCTCACGCTCCTCTATCCTCTTTACCGACGCCATCACCAGCTCATTTTGACCTTTAAGTGCTTGGTGGGCTCGGCCTAACGCTCTCTCGTACTGAGCGCTCTTCTCACTCAGGTGAACAATTTGCTTTGCCTGAGCCGCATTAACCCCCATCATCTGATTTAACTGAGTAGTTCTTAGCTCATCGGTGGCAATCAGTCTTAGCACAATCCGGTTTAGGTTAGCAAGCTCCTCCTCCAACCCGACCATGAGTAGAGTAGGTCCTGGTGAGAATGTGGATTGGGTGGAGGGACCAGCTTGGTAGGTGGTGGTAGTGGTTGTAGATGTGGTGAATATGGGAGGTGGAATGTGAGAGGGATGTGGTTGAGTGCTGTGTGGTAGTGGTGGGGGATGGAGTGATAGTTGGTAGTGGGAGGAGGTTGTGGCCTTCCAAGGAAGTAGTAGTAGCTGTGTGGGGTGGTGGTAGGTGATGTGGTAGTGGTGGTAGCTGTGACAGTGGTGGTGGCTATGGCAGAAGATGTAATCACTTTAAACCTCAGCCTCTTACCCTTTTTGCCATGAGGGTGAGCCATTCTCTTCTTCCTGGAGCCCTTTGCAATAGGCGCTCCCCCTTGGCTGCTGGGCTGGTCAGGGGTGTAAGTAGGATCGGTAACATTAGCAGCAGCACCCCTCGACTCAGCCTGGCGTCCGCCAACCACCTTGATCCCTCTGTTTGTGGCCACAACTCGGCTCCCGATAGTCCTCACTAACGGCTGATCATCCGACTCCTAATCTTCATCGACCAAGAAGTCTTGGTGGAAGGCAACCCTTTCAGTTCCACTAGGTGCCTCATAACCTTGACCTTGATCATCGTCGTCATCTTCTTCGTCTGTGGGTGCCATGATGGGCTCGATGTCAGAGTCACTATCATCATGACGCCACTTCTTGCGAGATGGCGCCACGTGCTCCTCGTTGGCCAAGTGGCCAAACAGTCTCCTCACCGAGGGCTTTACTTGCTTCCCCCGGTAGACCTTCATTCGACCCAGTGTCGTATCATCCATAATCTCTAAACCAATCACATCCTCCCTCTCTTTAGGCAATGAAGGGAGCTTCTGATCAATGATCATTTGTAGAAATCTTGGGCACATGCAGAACCCCTCCTTCCCCTTTGCCTCTATGTTCTCGACCATGTATGAGAATATCATCTGGGAGAAACTAAACGGGTGGTTTAGCCCCAGAGCAACATATGCATTCTGGATTTGATCTGACATCTCATCAAATTCTCCTCTCCTCGACGCAATGTACTTGATGATGATGTGAGCTGAGTACTTAAACTGGGGGCATAGGTTGCTTTTATTGAGAACACCTGCGTTGATGTCCCCAGTGTACTTCATCCACAAAAAGCAACCCCTAACTGTCAGAGGGTGTAGCTTGGTCAAGTGGTCACCATCTTCACCTAGATCCAGGACTTGCCTAAGATCGGCTGCAGTAATACTGATCTCCTTTCCGAAGATCGAGCTCTAGATGTTGTAGGGCTCAATGGACCTATCAATAATAGCCCCTTCCCAGAAGGTCTGCTGGAGTATTCTGTATGGAGTGCACGGTGTAGTGTATGGTGTAGATATGGCCTTGAAGTCCTCGATCCTGAGAAAGGCAATGATCCCCGCTAACTCGGAAGCATTCCGAGTGGTAGCATCTAAGTGAGCACAGATGTTGTGCTTGGGGCTCATGGACCATCTATCAGCCATGTTGCTGTATCACAAGAAACATACTCATTAGAGTTGTGTGTAGGAGATGACAGTTGACACTTAAACTGGTTTTGATCAAACCGGTTCAATCGTGCGATTGAACCATACGACTGAGTTCAGTCGTGCGATTGAGCCTGCGACTGAGTTTACTCGTGCTATTGAGTCTGCGACTGAACTTAGTTGTATGCTATGCCATGCGGTTGAATCAATCGTGCGACTGAACCCATGCGCATGATTCATACGTGCGATTGAATCGTGCGTCTAGCTCAATCGTGCGACTGAAGTTCATTAGCATGTCCATTCGCATCCTACACTGTTGAACACCCTAGATTTGAATCTTTGTCAAAACTTTATATTAGACTTCGTGTTTAGACTCATTTGGACCGCAGAGACTCTAAATAGCACTTAATATCCTTTAAATCAACTTTAATGTCCATTTAAGTGGTCTATTTTTATGGTTTAGTCTCGGTTCTAGGTTTGAGCCTAATCGGTCCTTAAAGATGCGATTAAGATGTTCATTTGGATCGATTTCAGTCACCCAGTACATGTAGATGAGTAGAACACACGCTAGAATCAAGAATTAGGCAGTAATCACAACATGAGAAATTTTGGCAGAGTATGTGTGCGGATGAGCGATGTCAGAGAACTTTGAAGGGTGGAACGGGTAACGGCCGACTGACCCCCTTATTTATACTATTTTAAATTTCAGTCGTGCGATTGGACCCATACGCATGCTTCATTCGTGCGACTGGGTTTCAGTCGTGCAACTAGCTCATATTCCTACATCCATTCGTACGATTGGTTCAGTCGTGTGGTACAATCGCATGGTTGTCCCATATTCATGGTCCAATCGTGTGACTGGCTCATTCGTATGGTTCAAACGTGCGATTGGCTCATCCTTATGATTCAATCGTACGATTGATTTATACTCATGAGTTTGACCTCATACAGTTCCACACACTCAGAATCTACCTTGTGATATATAACATTATGAACTATGATCATCTCAGACATGACCTTTTTAACTAAGCATCATTTGATCACCTCAGACGCGATCCGTTTAATTTTAACAGATTTGGTCACCTTAGACGTGATCCTTTTTAATTTGAAAACATTTGATCACCTCAGACATGATCATTTTAATTTGAAAACATTTGATCACCTCAGACGTGATCCTTTTAATTTGAAACTGATTGGTCACCTTAGACGTGATCCTTTTAATTTGAAACTGATTGATCACCTCAGACGTGACCCCTTTTAGTGAGTGATTCACAGAATTCATCTAGTTGTATAGTCCGACGTCTACACTACAAAAGACTAGAAAATAGAAAACAACTTTGAAATTTAAAGGAAAAACAAGACATATTTTTGTGGTTTTGGGTTTGAGCAGAACAACTTCAGGTTAATTTAATCATTTCGGGAAAGATTCATTATGGAATCATACAGGTATACCATAATCGTTTAGGACCTTTTTAATATGCACTTTGATGCTAGATTCTTGTTTTGTCTGAGAGTCAATAGCACTTTCAAGAAATCATACTAGAGCTATAAGATGCACACAATTATTTTGACTGTCAAGAGTTGCAGTCACAATGATTGTGAGTATATTTGTCCACTTAAATCCATACACAGATTTTTGACTCACATTGGTGATGAGTTAGGTTATATTATTTCAACAAGCATTTGTGGATCCCACACTTATATGCTAATCAACATTCCTCGGGAGATTTTTGAGCAGTGTACGGGTATTTGACAAGAAGAAACTATTCTAAGAGCTTTCAAAGAGATGCCAAGCCTCAGGTCAGTGCCATCGCACAGCAGAGAGGTGCAAACAACAATGAATTCTAGAATATTTAGGTTATGCTTATCCTCAGTTCAGTGCCATCGCACAACAGAGAGGCACACAACCTATCTTCTTGTGAGAGCATTTTTTTTCTTTTTGCACGTAACGCACCAACAACATTAGTCATTAGCTTGATTGCGCTTAACATCTTTTTCTTGTGCTTTGCTTATTTTTATGGTCATCCGCACACATTTGGGGCGTTTATTTTGAACGTCACCCCTTATTGGAAATGCGTCGATTGTGTTAACTAGTGATAAGATGAGAACCCATAGCAAGTTGAACAACATACATTGAATTTGATTCACCAATGAAGTCTACTCGTCTATTGTGTTGAATCTACCGACACATCATATAATGAGCTAGCAACCTCTAGGTCTACTTTCTCTATGTTACCTCAGTAGCAGACTAGTTTAACTATCATTTTTCTTTAGTTGTGCTTAGACTTCTCATACTTATACTTTAAATTTCGCATTTTGAGCAAATTAGTTTTGAAGTCCCAACCAATTTGTTCACTGTGTACTATCATTTTCCATAAACTGTGAATCATAATCACATATTTGATTTCATTTCTTTCAGCTAACCTGCCCTCCCCCTCGTTTTTTAAGTAATTAAATACTGCACGAATTAAATACTAAACTAAACTATTTTCCCCCTATAATTCTAAAAGCAAATTTTTTTTTGTGTTCTTGAAATTTAAAAGACGGGAAAATAAAATAAATAAAGGAAAATAAAAATAAACAAGAAAAAACTTGTCGGACTACGCACTTTCTTCTTCTAGAATCACATCACTTTTCTTTTTCACGCCATTAACCTCTAAAAGATATAAAAACCGCGGTTTATCAAATGCTTTTGTGTAGAGGTCGGCGTGTTGAAAATCCGTATTAATTTTAACACCATCGATTAATTGCTTTTCAAAACAGTCACGGATGAAGTAATATTTAATACCGATATGTTTAGTTTTAGGGTGTTGGACCAGATCTTTGGTGACAGCAATAGCAGCAGAATTATCAACAAAAATAGGGGTGTTAGAAAATTGCACACCATAGTCGCGCATTTGCTGTTGAATCCAAATGATTTGTGAACAGCAACTTGCAGCAGCAACATATTCAGCTTCACAAGTTGACAGAGCAACTGATGTCTGCTTCTTACACTGCAAGGTGACTAACCGTCTACCAAAGAACTGTCATCCCGTAAATGTTGACTTGTAATTCATCTTGCAACCACCATAGTGCAAGTCACTATACGCTGTAAGCTCAAAGTCATCATCATGAGGATACCACAACCCGAGTGTTGGAGTATCCTTCAGATAACGAAAGATCCGTTTAACTCCGATGAGATGATTTACTTTTGGTTTTGCCTGATATCTGGAACAAACACACGTTGCGTACATAATATGAAGACGAGAGGCTGTGAGGTACATTAGGGATCCGATCATTCCTCTGTACATTGTAGCATCAACCAGATCACCATTTTTGTCGGGTGCCACATCATGGTTAGTGGCAAGTGGAGTTCCAGCAACTAAAGCATTCTCCATGTAGAACCGACTGAGGATGTCACCTACATATTTGGGCTGATATAGGAAGATTCCTTTTGGTGTCTGATCCACCTGTAATCCAAGGAAGAACTTCATCTCCCCCATACCACTCATCTCAAAACTCTGCTTTCATTATAGATTCAAATTCTTTACATAATTCTTCATTCTTGGAACCAAAGATTATTTCGTCCACATATATCTGTACCAGCAGTAAATCATCATCTTTTTCTTTGATTAATAATGTACACTCAATAACTCCTCTGCGAAAACCATGTTTCACGAGATGAGTTGAGAGTTTCTCATACCAGGCTCTAGGGGCTTGATGGAGCCCGTAGAGAGCCTTGTCCAGTTTGTAAACTCTATCCCGATGATAAGGATCCTCGAATCCTTTGGGTTGACTGACGTAGACTGTCTCACGGATTTCACCATGATGGAATGCACTTTTTACATCTAGTTGATAGACTTTAATCTTCATGTAGGATGCATAGGCGAGAAAGATACGGATTGCTTCCATCCGAGCCACAGGCGCAAACACTTCATTTTAATCTTCATGAACCACAAGCCTAGCCTTGTTTCTGATTATGACTGTTTGGTCATCTTTCTTACACTTCAAGACCCATTTCGTTCCAATCACCTTAGCACCTTTTGGTTTGTCCACAAGGGTCCATACTCCTAACTTCTTGAACTGTAGGAGTTCTTCTTGCATTGAACTGACCCATGCCTCATCATTTAGGGTTTCACTCACATATTTTGGCTCAAATTGAGACACAAAACATCGATATGCACCATCGTGAAGATATCCTTTTTCCATGACTGAGGCATAATCAGCCGAGTATAGCTGATTTCTTGTTTGTACTCCTAATCGAACATCTCCAATGACGTTGTCCAAGGGATGATAAACATTAATTCGGGTTCTATGAGTGGTGGAAACAACTACCTCATTATCCATGTCTGAGTTTTCTTCAGCAGCATGCACGGTGCTCCAAATGGTTATAGATACTCCAGTTTGGTTTACGCCGCTGGAGGAGTTCATAACATGTTTTTCCATGTCGTTTGACCACTAAGACTCGATTGAGCGTGTAACAAGCATTAGCCACTGCCTCATTCCAGAATTGAATAGGCAGTTTCAAGTCAGCTAGCATTGTCCTGGCAGTCTCTATCAGGCTCTGATTTTTCCTTTCAGCAACGCCATTCATCTGTGGAGTGTAGGTAGAGGTAAATTGATGTACGATTCCTCTCTCTCTCTCTCTATACTATGCCTCCATCCACTGATTCTTGAACTCTGTGTCGTTGTCTGATCGAATCCGTCTTACTTTCAGCTTGTAGAGTGATTCCAAAGTAGTAACTAGATGTTTGAATGATTCAAAAGTTTCTTATTTGGCTTTCAGAAACATCACCCAAGAGAATCTTGAGTAATCATCCGTTACTACAAAGCAATACAGATCTCCAGCAATGCTCTTTGTACTAACAGGGCCAAACAGATCCATGTGTACAAGCTCAAGAGGAAGATCAATTGAATGAACTTTCTTTGCCTTGTGAGACTTCTTGGTCTGTTTCCCTTTCTTACATGCTACACAATAATCCAGAAGGTGGAACTTGACAGTTACTCCATTCACTAAATCATTTTGAACTAAATGATTCATCTTCCTTGGATTAATGTGTCCCATTCTCCTATGCTAGGAGGAGATTAAATCCCTCTCAGTTGCCTTTGACAAGAAGCATTAAACAGTATGATCAGTATTGGAGGCTTTGGATAGATCCAAGACACAAAGTCGTTATATCTTGAAGCTGACGTAATAACTTTATCCTCCTCAATCACATAGTCCTTCTTCAACATGTAGCACTTCTTGTTGTCAAATAAAACTTTAAATTTGTCTGACGTTGAAAAGGAGAGACGAATTCCCTGTCATGTGCCTGGACGCCCCGCTATCAATAATCCAGGTATTAGTGATAGCGCTGTAGCGGACACCCTGCACATTCAAAGAAACTTATTAGTTCAGATTTGGGACCCAAGCCTTTACTGGCTTGGGTGACCCGGAGGAATCACACATCATAAACTTAACCCATTGTCCTTTAGAGGATGAAGGCATATCTTTCTTCTTAATCTCCTCACTATCAGACAATATACTTGATTTTTCTTTCCATAAGCCAGTTTTGTGTAAGGCCTGTTTGTGATAAACAGACGACCGGCTTATTGTTTGAAGTTTAGGTTCACTAATACTCTTAGGTGGAGTATTAGATCTTGATTTAGAAAAACTTGGTTTTGCATCAAAAAGTTCAATTTTCTTTTTGGGCGTCTGATAATAAGGACAATTAGGAGAAATATGTCCTCATTTTTCACAATTGTAGCAAGATCTTCCTTCTACAAATTGAGGAAAATATTTATGTGGGTTCGAGTTTGGTAAAGGTGTGACCTCTGTCTGGTTGGGTTTTGTCACTTCTATTTTAGATGTTTCAGCCTTGTTAACAGAATTAATTGTTTTAATGTTTTGAACATCTTTAACTTTCATTTTATTTGGACTTTGATGATTAACACGTTTTTGGTTAACTGATTTAGTGAATTTGGTTTCTGAAGTAGACGTTTGTGACCCTGACCTTACATTAACCATCTTAATTTCATCATCCAAATTCTCAACTGGCATATTTCCTTTTGATTTTAAGGTAGGCTCATTCTGTTTAGTGATAGAGTTCACAGGTTTACTTGTAGAATCGGGATCACTAACTAGAGGAATGGACAACACATGATTTTTTATCGGGTTTTTACTGATAGGTCTACAATTAGTATTCAAAAGAATCTCATGTGGTGGTGGAACTACTTTGTAACCCAAACCTTCCCCATTATTTCGTTCTTTCACTAAGTTTTGAACTATGTGAGAAGAACTAGCCCAACTATGCAGTTTTGTTTTAAAGAATTAACCTCGACTTCCAAAACTGCTTTTTCCTTTTTGGTTTCTTCTAAAGAATTTAAATAGAACTTTATATCATTTGATTGATTTAAGGCAACAACCTCGGTCTCCCTTAGTTGTTTCCCCAAAAGTTCTATCTTCTCTTTAAAACTACACTCATTTTGTTTTAATATACGATTAGCTTCAGTGCATAATTGTAAATCATTTACTAAGTTATCATTGTGTTCTAATAACCTAGCAAATTTCAAATCAATGCTTTCTCTAAATTTGTCACATTCACTACAAGCATGTTTTTCAAACAGTTGGTCTTTAGAAGTTACTTGTGAGGAATCGGTGACTCAGCCATCAAAGCAGATTTAGACTCTTCGGTGGCTGGAGATTCTGAACTTGTTGCTCTGAGCTCTTCCTCAACCAAGTTATTTACCACGTTCGCAGCTTCTTCGGTATACGACATCGCTTGCTCAGCTGCACTCTCACCTTCACTAGAAGACCCATCATCTACTGCTTCGACAAAGGCAATATTTGATTCTCCAGGAGAAACAAATCGGAAGGACCAGTCTTGTCCTTCGTCACCTTGAGCAGTTAGAGCCTTTGTCTCTTTGCTTAAAGAGGCCGTTCCAATCACGTCCTTGTCTTGATGGTTGACTATGGGAAATTGGTTTCCATTTCTAGTTTTCTTGGGCTTTATACATTCACGTTTAAAGTGCCCTTTTTCACCACAGTTGAAGCATGTGACTTTGGTTTTGTCAAAACCAAATGTCGTATCCTTAGTGGCTACTAGGTTCTGTCCTGTCTTCTTGACAAACTTTTTAGCTCTTCTGTCTGCACTTGCGAAGGCCCAAATGATGTCCATTCTCTCTAGCTCATTCTCATCAACTTGCTCGTAATCTTCATCTACAAGATGACAATTTCCAATCTTCCCGAAAACTAAACCATCATAGGATTGGACAATAGCTGCTAGAAGATCCGTGTGATCCTTTGCAACTTCCACTATGATATTACCGAGATTCTCGGTCTTCAACTTTGTAGTGTTGGCTTCACACACTATGTATTGGGTCCCTGATGACCCTGACGTTTCTGGTCCTGAAGCAGTGGTTTGGGAGGGAGCAGATGACCTAGACATGAATGTTGTTTGTAATGGTGCTCCTGAAACAGCAGGAGACGAAACTGATTGTAAAGTGAAGGATTCTGAACATAGGATCCTTTCTTCGACTTGTATGTCATTCTTAATTCTTCCTCTCTTAACTTCAAGATAAAGTCATTTATGTCTAATGTTGCAAGAATGTCGTTCTGTCTCAGATTAGACACAAATGATCCCATTTCTCAGGCAAACCATCAGCAAAGCTTGAAACTTTATCTTCCATTGATGTGGTTACACCATGAGTGTGCAGCTCACTCATTAGATGATAGAATCTGTCAATAATATCATCTAAGCTTTCATTCCCTATCGGAGAGAAATTTTCAAATTCCTTTTTAAGAGCTTTTGCCCTTAGTGCTTTCAGAGCTGTATTCCCTTCGTATCTCTTCTCCAAAGCATCCTATAGCTTTTTATCCTGCTTGTTCTAAGAGAACCGATGAAAAATGTCCTTTGGTATCGACTGAGTTAACAAGACATAAACTTTCTTCTCAGCATTGAAGAGAACGTTTTGAGCTTCACTCATTCCTCCCAAGGTTAACTTGACTCCATTAGCACTGACTGGTATTGTGTAACCAGTCGCAATGGATGTCCAAAGATTGGGATCAACTCCATTTAAGTAAATCTCAAACCGCTGTTTCCACTGAGGATATTCATCTAACTTTAACAACTTTGGCGGTTTATTTTGATTACCAATCTCATTCTCCAAAAGTAGTAAGTTCTGGATGCATGAGTCCTTTCTGACAGTAAACGCAGCAAATTGATCTTCCATTTCTATAAACTTGGTACTTGGAGAACAGAACAATTTCAATCGTGTGAATGGACAATGAGTATGGATCACTCGTACAAATGAAGCGTGCGAATGAATTCAATCGTGCGATTGGATTCAGTTGTGCGTATGAACAGGGCGATTGGAATCAAACGACTTGACTTGTTCAGTCGTGCGAATAAGAAATACGAATAAGTTCAATCATACGAATGAGCTAACCGTGCGACTGAAGGCTGCTGTTTTTGCAAAATCGAAGATTTTGACACTTTGACACAAATATGATTTTTCTAGGAACCCTAATCTGCCGTATGGTGAAAAAATGAAACTTTAATGTCAAAAAGCGTCGAAAACACCTTTAGAAGCAAAGTGGTGGCTCCTTTGATTAAAACGTAGGTTTTTGACACCAAACCTAATTGAATCAAACGCAAAATCAAGAGCCAAAGCTCTGATACCACTTGTTAGGGACCGTGTACGGACGGAGTACTAACTGATTCTGCGTTTAAACCGGATCAAATAGTGCGGAATCCTATTTGATTGGGTATCCAATCAGTGAGAACGATAAACCGATTGATATAAGATTGAACTAAACGTTAAGAACGAGTAGGAATCGATCAGGAACGAACTATGAACTTGGACAGGCTGTTTGGGACGTTCTGGACGGCTAGGGTTTATGTGTATTTGCAATATCTCTTCAAGTGTTTTGATTTTCCACGAATTAGGTGGTATTTATAGGTTAGTGGTTTTCATTCGTACGACTTAACCATTAGCATGGTTCAGTCGTGCGACTTAATCATGCGATTTAGTCATACGCACGACTGAAGGTTTAGTCGTGCGACTGAGTCAATCTTATGTCTCAATCATACGACTGATCCAGTCTCTTGGTTCTGTCGTGCGAGTGGTCCATAAGCATGATGTATTCATGCGTATGGTCCATAAGTATGGTCCATTAGCATGAATAATCATCCGACTAGGTTGAACATAATACTCAATCATTATTGACTTAGATTTGTGTAAAACAACCTCAAACCTATATAAGAAGTTCATACATATGAATCAAAGATAAATAAACATCAAATCATATATCATATTTCATTGTTTCATCAAATTACACATATGTAAGACATGAAAGACTTTTACATTTAAGCACATAAACTAGGAACACATGTATCTATAGATACCAATTTACCTATATCAAATTGTCTACTTTTCTTAATGAGTTCACAATGCAAGGAGACCGAAAACTAATAATCAAGCAACAACTTTATTTATAAGCAAATGGTTTAAATCAAACAAAACAAAATGCTTCATTCAATACAGAAATGTTCAATACAAAAACCTAATTAAGCATACCAATCGTCTCACTTGACAAGAATTGTACTCCCGAAAGCAATCACAAAAAGCCTAGTCACGCATCATCTTCATTATCCCTTCGATCTTGGATTAGTGAATGTTTGTGGATGACTTAGAGACCCTTGGAACACCAAAATTCAACTAAAGTTCGTCACATGTCGTCTCCTAGAAGTTCTAGATCAAATTGGGGTTGATTTGGCTTAAATAAACTTGAAAATCCACAAAATCCAAATGTTGTAAGGCTACCGGCGTATCATACGCCCACCGGCATATGATACGCCGCCTCATACGCCGCCCATACGCCCAACATTTTGTTATTTTTTTCAAATACGCCCACTGATACGCCGCCTCATACACCATCCGGCGTATGATACGCCCAAACCCATAGTATTATACGCCGGTAAACCTAAATTTGTGCCTTTTCTTGTAACTTTTGATATTTACATCTTTAGTCCTTGTAGTTTCGTGTTTTTCTTCTTCTCATCTAAAATGAGCCTGCTTTAGCACCAAACACCTATAATTGAAAACTGATAGGATCGGATCTTGTTTGATCAATTAGATTTGAATTTGCAGCGGAATATAACAGAAATAAGATCAAATTCAAGCAAGATAAGTATGAATATGCAATCACACAATGACGATTATAGAGAGAGAACTTTTCTGTTAAAGGAATATTTTCATTCACGCTAATGCTTCGGTTACAAAACAACTAGGTCAACATTCCTTTTATAAAGGAATGTGACGTCTGCTGATGTCACTTGATAGTGACATCTAACAGAATTATACAAACAACTGAAACTATGCAAACTACTGAGAATGTTCTCAACAACTGATCATATCTCAGAGAATGCTAAGTATAAGAACATAAAATACTGAACTAAAACTACTGAAACAATAAACTACTGAAAGGTAAATTACAAGTACTGAAAAGGAAAAACCATCACAACTACTGAAGTTACTAACTTCAGACTTTGTCTTCAGTTTTTTACTTTCAGACTTTGTCTTCAGACCTTGTAATCAGCTAATGTCTTCAGCTGTTGTAATTTCAGCAGTTGTAATGTCTGTGGGACTTAGAGGTTTTTCTGATCAGGCTCATTGGTTCTTTTGGTCCAACAAAAACATAAATAACTTGAACTTGTTCCACCATAATCAGATGAAAATCAAGCTTTTAAGTTTATTAAACACATAATTATCACCAAGCGATCATCTGTTTCCCTTGTGCTAATCTCTTCAGCTTGAGACATGATCTGTTTTTCAAAGTCACTACTTAGGTCTTGCTCTTGACCTTTTGAATGTTCTTCCTCATTCAATTAAGTGTCTTTGTATTTTGATTCTCTATTTAGCATGTTAATCTCTTCTGATTAAGCATAAACCATCTTTTTCAACTCATCTATTTTAGCATCTTTTGCTTCTTTTTGTTCTGTCAAGTAGGCAATGTCAAGTCTTGCACTACTAAGGTCTTGCTCTTTCATATTGACCATTGTTTGATCAGCTTTGAGCTTCTCTATCTCTTCATCTTTTCTCTTGAGCTTCTTTTTTTAACCTTTTAGCTTTGTTGTTTGACTTACAATTAGCTTGTTGTATTCAGTGAATAAAAACAGTTTTGAATACTCAATATCTTCTTTAGTAGAAGTCTCACTTGCTTATTCATCCGTTTTGTCTCCTCGACATGAGTTCTTTGTTCTTCTTGCTCTAACTCATGTGTTGATGAGGTACCAACCTCTTCCTGATGAGCTGATTGTTCAGCAAGTGATGCATCACTATCTCTTAAAAGAGATGAAAGTGTTTGATGATCATATAAGTTTGGGCTCTAAGGTGGAGAAGGCAAGTGATGTTCCACATGAAGTTGTTCCTGTTCTTGAACATCTTCTTGTGCTTTTTCTTGATGAATGATTGGTTCTGGTATGGGAGCATTTGTTCTTCTTGAACAATTGGTTCTTGCATTGGTGCAGCTTGTTCTTCGTGTATGATAGGAGCAAGTTGGATGATTGGTTGTTGATGTATCATATTTTGAAACATCATATGAGGTTCTCCTTGTCCTAGACTCCTTATAAAAATGTCTGGTATGGGAAGATCATAATCAAACATGTGTGCAGGTACAGGAAGTTCATCTTCATGATACAAGCTTGACTTGATTCTTGTGAATACATGTTCATTAAAATGAACAGGCTGAAAGATGGCACCTTCTCTTGGTATGTTGGGGATTATATCATCAATGATCATCTGTAGGAATCTTGGATACATCTGAAACTTGTTCCTCACCTTTGTTAAGTTGTAGACAATCCCATTTAACACTTGTGCAGTACAGTTGAAAGGCCTTCTAGCAATGATACTTGCTATTGCAGAATACCTTCTCAAAGAAGTGGCATCCCTTCCAATCTTCTTATTTGTCATTGTTTTCTGGTAAGTGTGCATTAGATATCTAAATTGAGCACACATGTATGATTTCTTGATTTGCTTTCTTTCAATGGTACTAGTATAGCCAATTTGTCTGAAAACGTGAAGAACATAATTTTCATCAAATTCTATTGGACCCTCAACATCTTCATCACCAAGCTGTAATACTCTCCTATTATCTCTTCTAAGATGGTAATCTGGTGATCCTACACAGCAGATACTATTACTTGTTGGTCATTCATTTGCTACAGAGGAGCATGAGTCTAGAATAGGACTATATGATCCTCATGAATCACAGGTCTAACTGTCATAGCATGAACAAGCCTTGTTTGTCTAATGGCTTGAATGATGTCTCTATAGTTCTTAGCCTTAGGTGAATCTGGATTGAGGAATGCATAGAAATTATGATCTCACACAAACACTAGGTTTTCCATATCTGCAATGAAAAATAGCAATGTTAGTATCTTGTGTGATAATGACGTGTGATGATGAATATGATGAAATTTTGATCAAGTGTTCATTGAGTTGTTATGATTGTAATTAAATGATGTCATATGTATGCTTAACACTTCTATTTTGTTTAAGTGTATGTTTGATTGATATTAACAACTGAATCAGTTGGAGTTATCAAGATTCAATAGTTTGGTCAATTTTGATCATGCATGTCTTGTTTGATTCAATTGTTTTGATCTATATTGTTTTGCATTGTGTTTGTTTTATCATAATGAATTGCTTGTGCCATATTATACATTGATTTTATTTCATAACAACTAAACTTGTAAATTTCAGTTTGACTTTTAAAGTCAATACTTTGATTGAATGCACATTGAATGCTTATGAATTTAATGATGTTCTGATCTAAGTTTTGCCAAATTAACTGAATTTACATGGTTTTAACTGACTTTTTGTAAGGCCCCGTTCCCGTAACGCTTACCAGTTGGACATTCATAGCATAAACATTTAAAATTCATCATTTACAGCGGAAATATATCTTTTCATTAATAATTAAAATTGTGTAAAATTATCACATCGTTGGTTTACATCCAAAAATGGTATTAACACAATTACATTATCAAAATTGTGGATGACAGACTTGATTCATTCCTAGTAGCTTATGCATCCATGCCCGCACCTCCTCAGCATCAACAATCACCTGCCAACTATTATACATACAAAAGTAAGCAACATTGAGTGAGTTCTAGTTTTAATGATAAAATACTTTACTTTCACTTAAAACTTTTACTTTATTGTCGCTAGTGATCATACATCATACATACATATTGATGATAATTATTAGTATTTATCGTTCGTTTTCGTATGTATCGCACTTTTCATACTTTTATAATTATCTTTCAGTTTCATCTAGATCCTGTCATACGCTATACCCCAAACATTGTGCACGAAGCTGGTACTATGCTGAAGTCTATAAATAAACCCCAAACGTTGTGCACGAAGCCGACTCTAGTATCGAGGCAAGCGACAAGGATCCCGTTTTGTTAGCTAAACCGCACATAGTTGAGCTAGTAATCCCTCAGTGAGTTGTGAACCTCCAATCATATTTCTTGCAAGACTTTCATTCATTCTTGACGTTCCACTTTTCTTTTTGTTATCTTTCACTTTTAATACATAATACTTCACGTACATATATATATCAAACCACATAAAGCCATATCATAAAGTATAAGGTTTTGAAACCATTTAACGGGAAAAATATAACAAAACACATTCAACAGCAGGCCATGCGAAAAGTAACCATATATCATCATCATCTCACGCGAGAAGTAGCCCTTCGCTCAAGAACCTTACCACATTCAAATCCTTCATAATCTATCATCATAGTCGCACGAAAACATACACATCATGTGAAAACTACGTGTTGCACGAGAACTATAAGATATAAATTCGTACCATAAACTCTAACTGCTCGGGCAAAAACTACGGGTTTCCCGCCCAAACATTACTTATCACGTCTAATGTTGTTCTAACATGCTTAACCTCAAAATCGACATCATAAAAGCATTAACAAGCATTTAGTATGCATAATAGCCCCCAAAAACATAAAACTTGCGTAAAAAGAGGACTAGAAACTCACCTCTCGAAGTTCTAGCGCAAACACAACCTTCTCGAAGACTTCGCCGAACGAAAACTACATAACCATGCATTATATTCATCAATAATCGATTCTTAGTACATAACACGAGTTACTACACGAGTTATATACCTTAAACACCTTGATTCTTCACTTTCTCTCTCGAAACAACCGCCTTCTCTTTCTACTAGCAACACTTTCATGTGTGTATGGGTCAGACATGGGTGTTCTCAGCTATTTATACCCAACTCACACTTTTCGCATAAGGTTCTAGCGTGAGAAGTTCTTTTCGCACGAGAACTTCTTCCTTCTTCCTTTGCTTGAAATTTTCAGGCCTTACAAGTTTGGTTTACTAGGAATGTACCTGACACAACGTGGGTCATAGTAAATGCTCTGGCTTTAGCCCTCTACCTCTCCTTCTCCTTCTCGATTCCTTTCCTTGCCCTGGAGTTCTCAGTCCTCGGTTTCTTGCATTCCCTACTCAAATGGCTCTCTTCATGCAGTTATTACACCTTATCCCCCTATATCCTTTGCCAGGTGGCCTGCCTTTCGGAACTTGAAGCAGATGTTCGGTCCCCACTTACATTCTCCCGCATGCTCCTTCCACACTTATCACACATCCTCATCTATGTACCTGCTGTTACCACCTTCTGGTCATCCACCCTTTTCTTTTTGTTCTTGTGAGTGAAACCACCACTGCATGTGAATCCAAGGATCGCAATCAGGAATTATCGGTGTTAATAGGGAATCAAGTAATGTTTGCGGAACCAAAATTAACCTTTGTTTAATTTTTTTAATAAATAAATATCAAATATAATGATTAATGATTATGATGAACACAATGAGAAGAACACAATTAATACGCAAAAAGGATTTGATTCAAACGTATTTTGATTAAACTGATTAATGATTATAGATGAATAAATAATGAACAATAAATGCTTCGAACATGTTGATGTTGGTGTGACGGCTTCTAGGGTTTATGTTTGTGTGAATTGATGTGATGTTTGGATTTGCAGTATTGTTGCTTGGTTATTTGTGTTCGTGTGTTCTCTTTGATGTGAAACCTAGGATCCATATATATAGGCAGATGTGTTTCATTTAAGGAAACACCGGATCTCTTGGGATTCGCACAACTGTCTTGTTGACTTGTTGACTTGTAACACTTGCATTATTTAAATACAAGTGTTTGGACACCGCAGCTGCATAGTCTTCCATAAGTGTTTGTTCTTCCAAAGGTAGCTGTTCTTCCGAAGGTATTCATTCTTCCGAAGGTATTCAGTCTTCTGAAGGTGTTTGCTCATCCGCAGGAGTTTACTCATCCGCGGGAGTTTTCACTTGAACTCTATGATTTACTTCACTTGAACTCCAGAGCTGATTGTTCATCCGTAGATGATCTTCGGATGTATGTTACTTGTAAGAAACATATCTACGGAAGAGCAAAATGTTCATCCGTAGATGTTTCTTACACTTAGTCAATTTTAGTAATTGATCAAGAATAATGTTGTACCTACCACCATACACAGATCAACACACATATGGGTTAGCCTATATACACAATGCATACATCAAAATAATGAATTATAATCATTCATTACAAGTATTGATTAAAGTTCTAAGCCTATACAAAATGATCAAGATCTATTGTTCCTAGATCTAACAATACTCCCTCTTAGGCTTAGACACTTGTAATCAGCTCTTTAAAATTGAAAGTTCCTTCATCCTTGACACCATTTTCTTGTTGAAGTATGATACTGCATCCTTTTGATCATCATATTTTTCCTGATCTCCATTCGACATATCTTTTGTAGTGTCTCAAAACTTAATCCCAGGACATCTTCTTTTGTTGTCAGGGTTTCCACAACACTTTGATTGTTAATTATTTCCAGCTCATCTTGTTCTGACATTCTCAGTTTAGATACTTCCTTGATATCAGTTCCTTTCAACAGCTCAGCCTCATATCTTCTTCTTTTATAGGCTTTTGCTTACAGTTTGTCAATTACTTGAATGATATGCAAGTACAGGCATAGGTCATTCTGAGCTTGATCATCTTTGAGTTTTGGGAAGAACTTATTATGTAGATAGGAAGTGTAGCTTGGATGTAGAAGCTTACTTTCAATAGGATCAAACAACCTTTTACTCTTAGCTTTCTTCTTGTCTTCATTTCTCATTAGCACCAGTTCTTTATTCTTCTCCACATATCCCTACTCAGTTATAGGAAGAGTGAATTGATTTCCTTAAATGACTTTGATGGCTGCTGTTTTTCTATTAGTGTATCCAACCCTCCTCAAGAATTCATCATCAACTTGTGTAGAGGAGTTGGAGTTTGATCTTCTTTCCCTTTTGATTCTTTGCTTGTGTCCTTCATCTTCTCTTCTTGCTTCCTTGAGAACATCATCCTTGAACTTAGTTTTCAGCTTTCCTACCAACACAGAGAAATCTCTTCCTCTAGGACTTATTGGGTAGTTGGAGATGATCAGGCTTTGAAGGTCTTTAATGTCAACATCAGGCAACACCAAGATAAATTCAAGTAGGTGGAAATATTCAACTCTCCCATATACTCTTTTGATAAGTGCACAATCCCACTCTGAGTCAAATTTCTAGGCCATAATCTTGTTTTCCTCAGCAGAAGTGGGAGTTGTAATGTGATCAAACAACTGGACTAGAGAAGATTTTTCTTCAGTAATCTCTCTCACAGTTGTGCCCAATGGCCATACTTTTCCTGGTATTACCTCTCTGGGTTCTCTGATAAGTTTTTCTTTTCCTTTGTGTTGATCTTGGCTTTCAACTGTTACTGGCTCGGTAGGGATCTTCATTTGATGTTCATGAATGGGATTAGGGGCTTCAGTCCTGAATCTTACTCCAGTTTCTAACTCCTCCTTGATAACATGTTCCATCATTCTCCTTAGCTCATCCACTTTTCTTCCCTTAAGCTCATGAAATTTGTAATTCTGACCCTGTAGCCAACAGGTCATATTGTATTTATTGAGCTTTGTTGTATCACAGTGACCCAAATCTTTCTTGATTTTCTGAATAGATTAAAATGTTGTGAAGGCTTCACAGTGATAGTTAGGGATCATGAATCTAGCAAGCTAAAATTCTTTCAGTAGATCCTTCATTTTAGTCACATTCATCCTCTCAACAATATCAAATGGAAACCCATGGTTGGTAAGGGTCATAACCATTGTTGACTCAGGCCTTTCTTCTAATATGTCTTTTGTTATCAGAAGATCATCAGACTTTGATTTTCCTTGATCTTTGTGAGTTTCTTCTTTAGTGAGCTCTTTCCATTCTTCATCATTACCAGTTTTATCATGAGACATTGGCTTTGAAGTTGATACGTCCATTGAAGGAGTGTGCTCAGGTGATGTAGGCCTTGATCTTTTGGGAGAATCTTGTACTTCAATAACTTCGTTTATAACAGGACCCAAGTACTTCCTTTTCCTTGAATTTTGAATGATTGGCATTGACGCTTCAACAGATTCTTTTGTTTGTTTTGAAGCAGGAGCATTAGTTTCAATGTCCTTTTTGTTTTCTCAGTATTTCAATCTCCTCATCCTTTATTTTTAGCTGAGCCAATTGTTCTTATAGAGTGTTGTTAGCTTTGTTGCTCTCCAACACAAGTTTTTCTTTTTCAGCCTTCTCATGTGCAATTGACTCTTTTTGTTCTCTGACAAGCTCATGCAGAGCATCAATGACTTCATTGTTTTCTTGTATGCTTTCTCTTAATCTTTTCAGACTCGATTCTTGCTTTATTAGCTGATCTTTCTTTTCCTTTATCTGTCCCTTTAATTCTTGAATTCATTGCTTTCTTTTGTTAGACTTGATAAGAAGTTTGTTGTATTCAGCCACCAAATAACTTTTGCTAACAGGGATGTCATCTTCACTTAGATCATCTTCATGATAAGCAATCACATCAACATAGTTGGCTTCTTCTTCCCCTTCTTGATGTTCAGCAGCCAGCTCATCATCATTTGCTTCATTATGAGCTACACTGACTGACCTTGAGCTTGATTCAGCTGCTTGATCAGCCTGCTCTTCATGTTGTTGTTGATGTTGCTGAAGATTAGTGATTGGAGAGACAGGTTCACTATCATTTGAATGGATAGGGGATTCAGTTTTTGTTAGTGACAGTTGAACAGTGCTTGCTTGTGAGGCTAGCTCAGTCTCACCGGTGTAAATGCTCTCAGTGGATTGGTTTTCAGGAGTTGGAGGTTGTTGGAAGAGTTGTAATTGGAGTTGATTTGATGATTGAGGGTGAATTTTGAGAAATTGGTTGTGTGTTTTGACTGGCTGGTGATTATGGTTGGGGAGATTGAGGTTGTGGAGATTGATGATGTTGGTGAATGGGTGATTGATGGGGTGAAGGTGAGGCTTGCAGAGTGTTAGTAGGTGAACTCCCTTGTTGTCCTTCCCATACCAATTCTTGGGGTATGTTCCCATTAGGATCAGCCACATGTGCAAACATGGGCATATCTCATCTTTCATACTTCCCATTGATCTTATTCAGTACAGATCTCCCTAGATGAGCCTGAACAAACACATCTCCATCTCTAGCTATTCCAGATAGATCAACATTGATGATTAATTGTAAGAACCTCGGAAAAATGTACATCTTGTCAGCCTTTTGCACCCTAATTTGGTCACCCAAACAAGTAAAAATGTACTTGGACTAGTTGTATGTCCTTCTCTCAAAGATGCCAATAATCCCAGATGAAATGTGCCTAGAGAATCTGTCAAGTCCTGATTTCTTGTTTGAGATACACTTCAGATAAGTGTGACACGGAAATCGGTAGGGCTTGCACAACCTCCCCTTTTTGATCTTTCCTCTTTCAAAGTCATCATCATAACCCATCAGTAGAAATATCTTCTCAATGTACTCATGATCAAAGACATTTGGGTGGCCTATTTCTTGTTCTCCCAATTCTAGTACCCTTCTTATGGTCCGCTCATCTATCCTTAGTCTTTCATTTTTAATCTCAGCCAAAATCACTTCAGATTCTCCATCTTCCTCAATTCGAGCTGAGTTCCAGAAATCGACTATGTGATCTTGATGAATCACAGGCTCTGCCGTTAAAGCATAGAAGATCCTGGATCGTCGTAAGTATCTTATGGTGTCTCTGTATCCTTCAGACACGGGGTCGTCTGGATTTAAGAACGCACACACATTGTGCTCCCTTGAAAATCGATTAGCCATATGTTCATAAGAATGAAGATGATTATGTTAGAACTAGGTCATCATATTAAGAAATACAAAAAGTTTAACTAACAATGATGAATCGATCAGTTCATTACTGATGTTTATGACATGATTTACCTTGAGATTAAGACTCGAAATCAGTTTTAAGCTATGTTTGATATTTGGATTTGAGTAATTTTGAAATCAGATAAGGGAGGGATGTGGTTTTGACTAACGAACTTCTAGGTCAAAAAGTCAAAACATCATTTATACTCCCTCGGACACATTTATTTCATTTATTTAATGAAGTGGGTCCCACTTTTCTTATTACTCATACGTGGAATCTATTTGTTCCGCATATTTCAGTTCATCCGTAGGCAATCTGCGGATGCCCAACATAAAAACTGAAATTTAAAATTGAATTGAAGTATAACATGATTTTCCGTAGGTTACCAAAATATAGAAATGAATTATACTTGTAAAATATTAACTCATTCGTAGGATACCAATCTATAGATAGTCATATTTTACTCCCCCTTAAGTTTCACACAGTAGCTTCTGCTGATGTTTACAATGCACTGTAGCTTCTGCTGATGCTTAAAATATACTGTAACTTCTGCTGATGCATAAAATGCCACGATTGAAACTTATTTTATTGTATGGTCCTAATCAACTAATAGAACCATTTATTGCTATTGGACCTTGTTGACTTTGTATTCATACCAATTGTGTACAAGAAGCTTTATATTTTAAAAACTTCATGTATCCAAAAGCCAAGTTAGTGCTCAGGTTCCAATTCCTTCATATTGACAATTCATTTGACAATGTTGTTGTTAACTTATTTTCATGATTCTACTCCCCCTAAATTTTTTATTAATGATGAATGAATGCATTTATCATAAATTTCTAAGAAGAATATCATGAAAGACACATGTCTGTCCAAACAAAAAGAAATTAAACTAAACAAAATTGAAAGGAGTACTATGTAGAAGCATATATACATATAGAATTGGATCATACTATAACACTAAGCATCTTCCTGATTATAGGACCAGTTAAGGGCTTAACAATTACAACACAACAACACAAAGAGGAGATTAACCAAACTTGATCAAACAGTAAACTGGATTAACCAAGATAATGATACAAAGAACACAAGTAATAATAAAGAGACAGAACAAGAGATTTGGGTTTCAAGGATGCATTATATTGCTTTCTCAAGTTCTATTACAAGTGTTACAAAGCATAAAGAAAGATACTAGAACATGGAATACTCATACTACAACCTACAGCCGGCTATACTTTGAAAGCCAGCTGGATACAATTGACTAGACAAAAACAAAATCAATTGTAGAATCAAAAGGCATATCTTCCTTTTGACCTTGTGACTATGACATGCCATAGCTCACATCCTTATCTATTACAAAAAGGATAAAGTACATAAAGTAGAAAGTTACAGACTCAAGACCTCAATGTACGGTTACTAAAAGCATGGACCTTTTCACCAACTCATGTAAGTTGGTGACTTTACAGAGATGCAGCGCAAAGGTGTCCAGCTTTATGCAACAGTACATCAGATAAAGCATGTTACTAAAAGTCTTCGGAAGAAATTTGTCTTCATAAGATGAAGCTTCGGAAGACTTTGTCTCTGAGGCTTCGGAAAACTTCATATTTGGCTTCAGAAGATATTGGTCTTGGCTTCGGAAGATTTTACACTTAGAATATTTCTAGTGCATGGTGTAAAACTTCCGAAGCATTTCTACTTCAGTTCTTTAGTGCATTACTTGTAGAGAGACATTGGATGTTTTGGTTTGCATCAGACTTAAAGGAATCCTTACAAACTCCCCCTAGGCTGATGCTACCAAAACATTTAGAAGATCTTCAGATGTTAGTAGTCTTCAACACTATCATTACCATACCCTTCTTCATTAGATGGTCAGGATCATTCAGACTTTCATAGTATTTTCTCATCTCAAAGAGATCATGCAGAGGTAAGTTTATTATGTCTTGCCATGAATAGACATTCTCAACACCTTGATCTCTGATTACATGCCATCTTTCTAGATTGGTAGAGAAGGTCCAGGATAGGATGGGTGTCTCAGCTGCAAGAGGAGCCACTTGTATTGGAGTTGATTGGGCTGCCTTTTCATGCACTTCCTCAGGTTGATCTGACTTAGCCTGAGGTGCAGAGGTAGATGATTTAGGCTTCTTCTTCTTAGACTTTGGTTTAGAAGCAATCCTCTTCTTCCTCTTAGATGACTTTAACTGAGAGGACTGGTCTGCAGCACCTTGTTGATCATCATTGTCTTTCTCAGTTGGGTGTTCCTCCCTCACAGGTTCAGAAGGAGAGGGAGTTTTACCCTGCTGTGGATCAGAAGATGAAGCTTGCTGAGGCTCAGCAGGCGGTCCGGGTTGTATTGTCTCAGGTTGTTCAACCTTAACCTCCACTTCAGGTGGGACTTGACTTGGAAGAGAGTGTAAGTCAATCAGTTCACCACTCTTAATCTTCTGCTTGATTACCCTTATATGCTCATCCATTGTGGATAGAGACATAGGGCCAAGTCTCCTTCCGGAAATCCATATAGCTTCAAGAAGCTCATCATCTTTTGTCTGTCAGCAGACTTCTTCATACTCTTTTGGATGATGGCTCTTGACTTTGCAGGTTCTTCCCTTAGCTTCTTCTTAGTTGTCTTTCTCTCCTTGACTAACTCAAGCTCCAGTTGTTTTAAGTACTCAAACTCTACAAAGTCATAGTACAAGGGAAGAAGTGCATCTGCCTGATAGAAGCCTGTGGCACTCAGGTAGTTGATCATTTTGATCCTATCTTCTTCTTTGTATACCTGAGGTTCTTGTTGAACCACATCTTCTTGTACAGGGCTTTCTTGAACTGGGGAGAGAGTAGGAGCATGCTTGTAGAGTCTTTTATGTCTCTTCTCCTCTTTGAATTGGAGAAGTAACCTTGCATCCTCTTTTTCTTTCATCTCTCCTGACACTTCCATGTCAGCCAGTTCATTTAGTTGTTCTAAGGAAAGAGAAATGATTTCATTAATGTCATAGTTCCT
This sequence comes from Flaveria ramosissima, assembly GCA_025215565.1. Classification (NCBI taxonomy): domain Eukaryota; kingdom Viridiplantae; phylum Streptophyta; class Magnoliopsida; order Asterales; family Asteraceae; genus Flaveria; species Flaveria ramosissima. The sequence continues at coordinate 30,970,476 of CM046033.1, forward strand.
GGTCTACAGGTAAGTAATCCTGACTGCCCTCAACTCATCATCTTGAGTATTTGGTCTGGGGGCAGCCCTGATTGCAGCTTGCATAAAACCTGAAGACCCAGAGGAACTTTCTCCCCTTAGCTTCCTCTTCCTCTCTCTCTCTTCCTCCTCAATTTCCTCAGGTGTCAAAATCCTTTTCCCTTTGTCACCCACAGACCTTTGTGACTCAGGGTGGATAGAGGTTTAGCCTTCATTGCTTGGAGTAGCATCCATGCTTTGGCCAGAGAGAGGCTGAGAAACACCTTCACCAGCAGGTGTCTCAGAAGGAATGTGAATCTCTTTAGCAGTTGATGATGATGAGACAGGGGTCTCAGATTCTGCCACTAGGCCTTCAGATTCTGTGGCTGCAATAACTTTCTCCTCCTTTTTGGTAGCATCACCCACTTGCATAGGTGAGCTGGAGGATAAATCAATCACATTCACAGGTTCTTGTGTTCCTGGTTGAGCTCTTCTTAAAGGTCTCCCAGCTAGTTTTTCCTTAAGATATGAAATCTGAAGTTGCTGATCATTGACCTTGTTGTGTAAGGTAGTCACCTGAGATTCAAGGTGACTGACCTTTGAGACTAGGTAAGTGCATGTTTTAGACAATTTGTGCACCACTAGTCTCAGATTCCCTTCTTCTTCATTAGAAGAATCATTGGGGATGAGATGATTGGACCAAAGTCCTCTTTCTCACCACCAGCTTGAGGTTCTTGGCTGCTGGTTTTCCTCTGCTCACTAGCAATCTCAGTTGAGATGTCAGTGGGCTGAGTTGCCATGGTTGAGGTCTTAATGATGTAATCACTTGCAGAAGTGAGAGCCTCTTCCATATGGACATCCTGAACAGGTTCAGAAGTGTCCACCTCAGTTATAGGTGACTGATGTGGGCTAGACTGAGGAGACTCAGGAGTACTCATCTCTCTTTGAGTAGGGGAAGAGAAGAGAGACTCATGGTACTCACTGAATCCTAAGTCTTCATCAGTATAGACGGATAGGTTGGGAATGGGTTGATTTAGATCTAAAGGGTGGGGATGGTAACTTTCCCCTGAAGGTTGTTCACTTGAGTGTTGAGACTCAGAGTGAAAGCTTAAGGCTGTTGGGCTTGTGAGCTCATCAGGGTGAGCATGAGGAACCTCAGCCCTGATAGTTGAAGAGATGGGAGTGGTTTGCTCCTCAGGGGAAGTGGGAGCTCGAGTGTTCACTTCTTCCTGTAAAGGTGAGTATATGGGGACCTGCACAGACTCAATAGCTTGAGCAGGGGTTCGTTTGGATTTTCTTTGGTAGGTGAGGGTTACTTGAGGCCTTTTTAGTGGTAAAGTGGTAGAAGGTTTGGGTTCAACACTAGCTTGTGTTGCTAGGTTGTCACCTTGAGCAATGAGCTCTAACATTTTGGGGACAAGGGCTGTTTCTACCCCTAAGAAGCCTACAGTTGGCTTCTTCATGATTTTAAAGATGTCGGGCTTCATCTGTCCCAATTTAAGAATATTATCTGTTTCCCTTAACTATGATCCCAGTTTACAATTGAGAATGTGTTGAACATATCTAGGAAACATGTAATACTCTAAGGAGTCCAAGTTTGCAAGTAAATTGGTATAAACAAATTGAGAGTACCTGAACTTGACCCCTTGAACCATTCCATGCACTATGAAGGAGAGATCCTTAGGAATCGGGTCCCACCCTCCATGCTTGTTTGACAAGTTGTGGATAACCACATGGAGTAGGTATTTCCACTTGGATGAGACCTTCCCTTTCCTGAAGGTCTTTACAAAGATATCTGTTGGTCCATGTGATCGATGAACAGTACAATTGATAGAATAGTTTGATCAATATCACATACATAAGCCAAATAACAAACAATTGAGAGATGAATATGATGAATCAAGACATAATTGATATTCAAATGAACAAACTCACTCAATAACAATAAGCACAATGTATTTCAATGAAGTAACTGCTTGAGAATGATAGTTTGCAACAGAATTCCACGTTTAGGGTTTTGCAAACTTATCATGCAAAATGAAATAACAATAGTATATATAGCAGTCATAGTTTCGCTGACAGTTTCGCTACAAGCGAAACTGTCATGCCGAAACTATAGTTTCGCCCGGCCGAACATAAGTTCGCCGGGTGAACCAAAACAGCAAACTGTGAGCGAAACTATAGATTCGCTCACAGTTTCGCTGGACTGCCAAAACTGCTAATAACTATCAAAATACAAAATGAAACTAACACAAGTCCTATTACAATGAAAAGTAAACATCTATACTAAAGTGAGTCCAACCTATCATGATCTTCAATACTCCCCCTAGGTTGGACCTCACTGTCTTCACTGCTCTTGGTTTGGCTCTTCAGCTCCCGTTTCCTCAGCTGCTGTTGATCTGTCTTCATCCCCTCCTGCAGCAATGTCTTGAGAAGCTTCAGCCACTGATTCTCCAAGATTAGTTCCTGCCTCATCAGCTTCATGCGAATGACCACTAGCTCTAGCAAACTGCCTTGTTAAGTCTTGAACATCCATAGCAAAGTCATCTTGTGCTCTCACCTTTTCAGCCAAACTCTTTACCTCTGCCCGTACTCCCCTTATTTTGTTCGCCACATTCATAAACAAGCTTGCCTCCTTTCTTGTTTCCTCACCTGCCCCCGCCTTTATATGATTTTCACAGAGAATCAAGAGATCTTCATCACAAAACTGAATAACTCCATTGGGTCAAACACCCTAAATTCTTTTCCTTGTTTGGCTCTAATCACAGCCTCACCAGTGTTATTATCATAGAACCACTTCTCAAAGTCCTGTAAACGAGGAGGAAGAGGATCAGCCAGTCTTACTCTGTTTACAGTCTTAGGCGGTTTGACTCTCAAAACAATTCTCCCTTTCCCAGTCTCCCAGTCTTTGTCTTTCTTAGATCTCTTTCGTTCAGCCTTCATAAATCCAAATGATTCAAAATTATCATTAAGACCATTTTTAATCTCCTTCTCCAGAAATACTGCCCTTTCACTTAAATGAGCATTAATCAAAGGCAAGGTAGCCAACCGTCTCAGATCCCACTTAGGCAAGGTCTTAAACGCCTTCCTCTTGAGCATGTAACTGATATTACCTCCTCTTCTTTTAATCAAAAACATCTTTAAGAAAGGATTATAACACCAGCTGATTATCTTCTTGTCTGCCTCTTTTCTGCTCAAACCCTCCATATTTTGAAACAAAGGAGTGAGTTCTTCAGCCTCCTTCTCCTTTACCAACCAATCACTCTTATCCATCTCAAACACGTCATTCTCATCATCTCCCTTCTTAGCCACATACACTAAAGGTCTCTCATCTACTTCATAGAATTCCGGCTCAGAATCATAATCAACCAACTGCTCATCCTCCTCTTCTTCATCAATCAACCCTTTACCTTTATCTGATGCTTCCTCATGAGTAGCTGTAACAATCACTTCTTCTCCCAAAATATCCTTATCAAAGTCAAACTGTAGATTAACAAACTCAGCCTCAACAATCTCATCTTCATCATTTCTGCCAGCCTCTTCTCTTGGAATCTCTTGTTCTCTTGTTTCAGTATCAGCTGCTCCAGAGGTGCCCTCTCCTACCTTGGATGATGTACCAACATTCAAGAATGGGTACTTAGATATATCAGTCATATCATCTAACTCAGATTGAGTTAGTTGACTGGGTAGGCCAGCAGCAGCTTTCATCTGTGAAATTTCTTCAAATAACCTCTTAATCAAACTGTTCTGATCAATCAACATCTTTTTCATTCCGTCAATGACCTCATCTTTCTGTTGCTCCCGAATCTCTTGATTCATCAGTTTGGTCTTTATCATACTTAACTCATTTGCCAATGAAGTATTTAGACCACGAATCACATCCTCATCAAGACCAGCACTTGCTTCTTTCCCAGCTGTGAAACCCTCATGTCTATGTTTTGTTCTTCGTTCAGGCTCAACAAAGTCAGTCCTCTTTTTAGACCTTCGTTCCTTCTCCACCCTTATCTCTTCTGCTTGTGTATCTATATCTTCTTCAAAATCGTAATCTTTCTCTTTTGCATATCTTTTCTTTTCTTAGCTGCATCAGCTTGTTTCACCCGTGTTTCCTCAGCTCTTTTGTTTTCAGACTCATCGACCCGTCTGATATAATTCCATCGCTCTGGTGGGTACATGTTCTCCCAGAGATGGGTTATTTTACCACTGAAATCATGGCGTATAGCACAGCAATCTGCAAATATCCGAGGGTTCATCTGAACCAATCTCTTAACTTCACCATGTTTAGGAACATCAGGAATCAAATCATCAATAATCATCTGAATAAAACGAGGATATAATAACCATTTATCCTTTTTCACCGCCATCACATTTTCTGCCATACACGCGAAGATCAATCTAGCAATGTTTGCCTTCTCTCCTTTGCAACATATCACCATAGCTTTGGCCCAGTCAAGGTTAAGTCCATCTGATCCACCCTTACGGTGATCTAAGCACATAATAAACACGTGAGCTATATATCTCCATTCTTTAGATAAAAAGGACTTTTTAATCTCTTTCCTCGAACCAAAGACTGGTCCCTCATATCCCATTTGCCTGAAAGCTTGGAATACTTCAGATTCCGTCATATCAACTTCATCACCAGTATCATCGTCCAGTCTAAGAATCCTCGACACATTCTCAGCAGTAATAGATATATCATGATCAAGCACTCTAGCTGTGATCCTCTGAACATCTCCTCCGGTGTTGTATTCAGCTGATCTCCAAAAGTCTCTAATGTGAAGATCATAGATAGTGGGAGAGTGAGAGATAGCATATGCAATGGGTGATCTTTGGAGCCATCTAATACAATCCCGAAATCCGGCCGCCTTTGGCAAAGTATCATCTAATATGGCAGTAATGTTATTCCTCTCGTCAAACTTGAGATTCGCCATAATAACCTGAAAAGATCAACAAATAAATTTGAATAAGAAATACTGAAAATAAGAAAAATAAGATACAAACAAAAGAAACAATCAATTTCGGCAAGCGAAACAATAGTTTCGCTCACTAAGACATGATAAATTCGCTGAATCAAAGACAGTTTCGTCAAGAAAAACAAACAGTTTCGACGAGCGAAACTATAGTTTCGCTCATAGAAACTTGTTAATTTCGCAGAACAAAAAGCATTTTCGACAAGATTAGAATGATTCAAAGTAGTTTCGCAATTAGTTTCACCAAAAATTAATTTAGTTTCGCTATTACAAATTAGTTTCGCTGACTTAGGAAATTATAGACGAAACTGTGAAATAAGGATTAGTCATTGCGAAATTAGATAAGATGTGGCGAAACTGTTAAGTTCGCTCGGACAGCATAACTTTACAGTTTCGCTGAAAGACAGTGAACTTTCGTTCAATTTCGCTGAAACTTCAGTAGTTTCGCTGAACGAACAGCGAAACCACCGAAGCGACAAATCCAAATCGCTTATCAAAAACAAGATGTAATCCAGATTAAATAGTCAATCTAAGTTCGAAACTCACATCCGAAATGAAAATCACTCAAAATCAGTCCAAAACTCAATCTCAAATCAATATCGCCGTATATGAAACTAAAAACCCTAAAAGACGACCTGAACAAATTCGCGAAGTTATGAAGTAAACTTCGCAAAATTGACTTATATAGTCAACAGTTTCGCTAGCAGCGAAACTATAAATTCGTCAAGCGAATTTACAGTTTCGCTCAGTGAAACTGTAATTTCGCTAAAAGATAACTGGTTAACAACTTATAAGCTAACCTAGCGAAATTGCAGTTTCGCTAAGCGAAGCTATCAGCGAAAAATAATTTCGCACCAAAATTTTTTTATTTTATTATTATTATTTTTTTTTATTTTTTTTTTTTTTATTATTTTTATTATTTTTATATTATTTTTTTTTATATTTTTATTTATTTTTTTTTATATATTTTTTTTATTTTTTATTAACAATAAACTCAAAGGAAGCACATCACATAATGAGATCTAAAATAATCAGAGATCACATTCTCTAAATATTTTAGAACATAATGATGATTAAAAATCATCTACCAGTCATGAGATCATACTGAATACAAGATCTGATCACAATCTGCACAGAAACCACAGAAATTAGAACAAATCAATAACGATTGCTGATATAATTGTCCACTTAAACTCATGCCTTATCCTTTTTCAAACAACAGCTTATGATTCATTTAAGGTTCGATTAGATGCTTTAGAATGCTAAGACCCCACAATCATTTGGTAAAAACCCTCACCCAACCTCAGGATTTATTGAATTATGAATCAATCTTCATGAAACAAATTTGTGGATAAGTGTACAAATGATTATACACAGAATATTTCATTCTGAGAGAAATTCATCGATAAGATGATTTGACATAATTATATCAAAATGGTAAGAGCTCCAGATCTATACTCACGTATAACAGAGGAGATAACCATTTGAACATGTGCTGATGAGAGCTCCAGGTCAGTACTATCGTACAGCAGAGGAGATCATCACTCCAGGTCAGTACTTCCGTACAGCAAAGGAGATAAGCACAGACACAAGACATCTTAACACAAAATAAACCAGCAGAGAATGATGACATAACAAAGCACAATGAACGAAAGATTCATTCTCAATCCAATTTTTGTCAGGACTCAGTTTTTGTGCAATCCAAAATGAATGAGTAAATCCAGGCATTCTTAAGCATAAAGTTTAATTTAATCATAAAGCTGCTGTCTACTTCATTCATCAGGCTGAGTCTATCAAGCATATCGTCAAAGAATCTGATCCATTTCTTTTTATTTTTTTTATTATGAAACAGAATCTAGTAACAGTTACTATCATTTCTCATAGAATTACTGGTCATGTAAATAAGAAATATTTAGAGAATATACAATCATTTCTCATCATGTTAATCCGATCTCAGAATACTGATATTACTCCCCCAAATTTTTATTTTCATTTGTCTATAATTATAAAAAATTGTAACTTGATTTTTTTTTATTGGTTTTTGTTTTTATAATTTTTTTAATTATTACCAAAGAAATAGAAAATGAAAATTTAAAAAGATATTAACCCAAGCATAGAAATCAATTCATAAAAACGAGGTTTATCAAACGTTTTTGTGAAAAGATCAGCTTTTTGATTTTTTGTATCGATGGGAATAATATTAATGAAACCCTTCTCCTGAGCATCACGAATCGCATGAATTCGGGTTTCAATATGCTTTGTGCGAGAATGATGAATGGGATTTTTAGCGATTCCAATGGCAGCCTCATTATCACAGAATAAAGGTGTATGAAGGAAATTAATTCCATAATCAATCATTTGGTGTTGTATCCAGAGAACTTGAGAGCAGCAGCTAGATGCAGCAATATATTCAGCTTCCCCTGTAGAAAGAGAAACTGTTGTTTGTTTCTTGCTCTGCCAAGATACCAGACAATTTCCCAAATATTGACATCCTCCAGACACAGATTTTTGTTTAACCTGCAACCATTGGAATCACTGTCAGAATAAGCATGTAAATCAAAATTTCCACCATATGGATACCACAGTCCGAGACGAGATGATCCTTTGAGATAACGAAAGATTCGTTTGACAGCTTTCTCATGAGATTCCTTTGGAGCCGACTGATATCTAGCACAGTAACCAACAGCAAAAGTGATATCAGGACGACTTGCAGTAAGATACATGAGAGAGCCAATCATAGATCGAAAAAGATGAGGATCAACTGGTTTTCCATTTTCATCTGGAGTGAGACACGTCTGAGCAGTAAAAGGAGTCATTTCAGTAGACGCATCATCCATTTTAAATTTCTTCAGAATATCTTTAATGTACTTCTCTTGGTGAATAAGAATTCCTTCTTTCTGTTGTTCAACTTGCAAGCCAAGAAAGAAGCACATTTCACCCATCATGCTCATTTCAAACCGTTGGCTCATCACTTCTTCAAACTCTCTACACAATTGAGAGTTTGTGGATCCAAAAATAATATCATCGACATACACTTGAACAAAGATCATTTCACCATTCACCTCCTTCTTAAATAAGGTCATATCAATGGTACCACGAGAATAACCATTGCTTAAAAGATATTGT